>NW_004624763.1:9273376-9343982 GCF_000247695.1 Heterocephalus glaber
TCAGGAATGTAACCTACCTATTTATGTTAGAGATCAAATTTCTGATACTTTTTCTTAATGTATCACCAAAAATATTTCAAAGATAAAATGAATAATCTGACCAATAATTTAAGTGAATTTATTTTTGTTTTGTTTAATAAAATAGTCTAATCACTGAAGTCTAATTAAAGTCTAATAATTTAAATGTCTAATAATTGAAGTCTAATAAAATTCTATTAATTCAAATCTAATAATTGAAGTCTAATAAAATTCTAACAATTTAAAACTCTAATAATTGAAGGATATTTCCTCATGTCTTTTTACTAAAATTCTGTGGGCACATATATCCTATAATTCTTTGGAGAAATGTATCTTTTTCATTTTAGTTTTGGTTTTGAAATTGGCTAGATGATACCAAAAATTACCAATTATTTAGTATTTCAAATTTGTTAATGGAACACATAATCCAAGATCTTTAAAAGTTCCAGTGTATGTACTCATAAGTTAATGTAAATGCTCCCAGGTCTTGATTTGGATATATATTTGCTAAAAATAAGTAAGAGAGATTTTTGAGATTACTTCCATTCTCTACATAGCATTGAACATTTCATAAGGGTTTGGGACTATGTGCTACTACAACTTGAAATGGTGCCCACTTAACAGTTGATACATTTGTAATCTAACTGTAGATACTAAGTGAAGAACTTAAGGACACACATATGTGTGTTTTTAATACAAGGTCTTTCTTTGGGCAGACTTTCATTATGTTTTGAAAGAGCTAAGCAACAAAAGGAGAATTTAAATCTGAGCAGCTCTCTAGACATGGTGTTGGTGGAATTAACCACCATATTGCTTCAGTAGGGAAGTATAAGACCTTAAGGTCATTGATAGGGTGGCTGTCTGATTGCATTGCATTAGTGAATGATAAAAAATGATGAGAAAATACACTAGATCAATTACTGGGAGATCATGTAGTAGATCAATTACTCTGAAAATATTGTGATACTTGGATACTATATTACCTAGGAATATAATTTCCCAATATTAAAATATTGAACTTACTAATGGAAGTCTCTGAACTATCTATCAAAGCTTCTCAATGACTATTAAAAAATATCCTCTTCAGGTGCTCCAATATCACTCTTGGAATAATGCTGTCACATGGCTTGTCACACTGTTTTGTTAGTTACTTCTTTAGTACTACAAAGTAAGGCATGAATTGTATATGTTACAGTCCCAATATTTAACACAGAGCTGCATAGAGGCAGAGACCCTAAAACTATCATTGATCCTTGTCTTAGTCACTTTTCTCATTGCTGAGACAAAATATCTGACACTCAATGTTAAAGAAGGAAAGATTTATTTGTCTCACAGTTTGTAGAGGCTTAAGTCCATAGTTGGCTTGCTCCAAGGCAGGGTGGCACGGTAGAGGGGCATCAGATAGGAGAATCAGTTCATGGAAGACAGAAGGCAGCAAGCAGCGAAGTAGCAAAGCAGCAAGTGAAATAGCAAGCTAGCAATTGCAGCCCTCTTTCTGTTGCTTATTTTCTATCCAGGCTACATGCCTTTAAGGCAGGTAGTACTCACACCCAGGGTGGGTCTTCCCATTGTCTGCACCCAGAACTATGCCAAACCATTCAGTGGACTAATTTCATAATCACACACCCTGATCCTAGCATTACACTCTAGACCCAGCCACCTCTGAAAAGTCCCACCTATGACCACAAGGGGCTTTACAGGAACATCCAGACAGAATCCATAGCAGTCCTGAATCATAGCTCAATTTTTTTTTCTGCTATCTCCTACTTCCTTGTACTCATTTCTTAATAAAGTACCTATATGCTAAGCTCTATAACAGAGAACAGGTAAGCTCAAATAGTCTGACAGTGGGTGTTAGAGATGAATTCTGCAGTAGCATCACTTGCTCCCCGGGTGACAATACAGACTGCAGTACTGATGGAGGTAGAGCTACTAATCTTTGCACAAATTAACAAATGAGGATAGTGTACTGGTGGAATGGCATGCGTTATCTAGTATGACACATTAGGTACTTCAGAAATAATCTGGAAAGAGTAACTAAATGGAAAATGCAACTAAATGGCCATTGCTAGTATCTATTAATGTTTTGGAATAAAAATACATAAGCAAGGCAGAACTACTTGTTATTTGCTTAGAGATGCTTCTATTACTGGTACAACAAGAGAGCCATTGAATTATAAGCTGTAAATGCTGCCTAAGGGCTTTAAGTCTCTTGTAACAAGGGAAAGGGAGACCAAAAGAAGAGTCACTATGCGGAAGAGTAACTGATCTTAATTAGAGATAGATAAGATCCTTGTTACACAATGGAAAAAAGGAGGAACATGTTTTTTAGGCAGATAATTAAATTTAGTGACGCCTTTGAGAATAAATGAGCACATGAATCAACCTTGGCCTGAAAGGAGACAGGTGATCAGAGACTCAGGAGCCCCAGAGATGAGATTCTGGGTCATGCCTTGTATGTATGAGCAACCACCATAGAAGAGGTGCTTGCTAAGGATGGACAATGGGTAGTGAATGAAGGAGATGAGACTAGTTGCAATGTGGGGTCATTAAATTTCTTTCTACAATTCTTCTGGGGCAAAAACCTTCGCCAGAACCCTCCAGGAGCTCTTAGAAATGAATTTGAAGAGGATTCGAAGAACTAAAGGATGAATTGTTTTGGACATTGAAAGGATGAACTGTGATGTGATATTTCAAGGGAAGACTTCGGCCAGTTTTATGCAGCCTTCAGCTGTCAATACCTTCAGGAACTATCCAGGTTACATCCTGTTTTGGAATGTTCTCCACGCAGCAAACTATAGATAGGTAAGTACAAAACTCATCCCAGCAAAAGATGGTTTACCTTAGTAAGGGAGAGACTTGAACATGTTTACATATTGGTGAAAAGAAATCACTAGACGGGGAAACATTTTTTTCAGAGAGCAGGAAAAGGCTGTGAATTTCACACCCTAGATGATGTCTATTAAAAAAGATCATTATGTCTTATTGGTACTGTATAAGAGGAACAAGAATAATATTTTCTTTAAAAGCATCACCATTACATTCACTGAAGTTCTAAAATCACATCTGTAATATATAACAGTGACTAATTACTTAATGTATTTTTTTGAATTCTCTACATATTACAGAAATTTGATATCATCAAACCAACAGAATGATGATATTACCCTCAAATTTGGGTATATGTGATATAATACGACTGGAACTGTGCTTGTATTTTACTTTTAACAATTTTTTCCCTGTGAATTTTGACTGAATTAGGGAATGGTTGCTAGCACAAACCTTTCATTGGCTCTGGGCTTCATACCAACTACCCTGTCTTTGCATAGTAATAAGACGAAATTTCTTAAATCTGGATCACGGGGGAATGGGGCTGATTTGGATATGTGGGAATCCTGAATGCCTGGCTCTTCTCTGAGCCACGTGGGCACTTGTTCTCCTCTGTTCTGATCAGCCCCATCTCTGCTTTGGGAACTGATGCCACCACTGTTGTATGCCAGTTCTTCCTTGCATCCAGCTGGCTCCAACTCCACTGCTGGCTCTGGCTGTTCCGTGTTCTCATGCCAGACTGTCTTCCACTTCCAACATGGCTCTTGCCACCTTCACTCCTGGATTCAGTCCAGACTCAAATTTGTGCATATAAACTAGGAATTTTAGTGTGGGTAAACAGAGCTGTAGTGGATATCTGGGGTTTTCCTGAAGTCCATCATATTTTTTAATACATTGGTCATAAAATGGGAATATTCTGTTTTCAAGGGGAGAGTTTAGCCTGACATTCTTTCCCCTTCACTATACTTTCATTTCCTTCTGAGTAAAAAAATATGTATGGGTGAGGTCCTGGGCATTTTTTATTTTTGAGTTACAGTGGTGCCATATAACACCCCCACCTTCTAACATATTTTGTTAAAGTTTAAATTTATCATGAAGTGTCAGTCACAAACCATTTATGGAAAGAAGTTGCAGAATACTGAAGGGTTTTTTTCTGAATCCCAAGGCATTCCCAAATTAAGTAAGAATGTTTATAAGCAGTACACAAGGTATCTCCATATCATTATTTTTAGTCTCTAACATCCAGAATAATATCTAAATATTAGTCTCTAACATCTAAAAGGCAAATTGTTTGAAGTGAAAAGCAAAATGATAACCACAAATATTGCCAAATGCCCTTCATTTTTATTCTGCTACATTGAAACTATTTAGTACAAATAAATCAAGTTTAGGGGTAAGGAGGGTAATATTTTAACAAAATGTAATGACCATACCAACACATTTGTTAATTTAGTCTATTTTAATACTCACCGATATAAATATATTCCTCATCTTTATCACATAAATCTACTTTAAGAAAGAAAATACTTACGTTAATAGAGTCAAATATTCTATTTAATTATAAAGATTATAAAAGCAGTAGTTTCAGAACCTATGGAGACTAAAATAGGTCAAATAACTGCTTATACCAATTTGTGAATTGAGAGTGTTTTTTACCTTTCTTAAAGCCAGGTTAAAAAAACAGGCCAGAATATTCACCATCTGTTTCTGAACCACACAGATGGTTGAAAATTTAAGTCTATTTAGAAGAGTATTGCTTACTGTGTTGTCCACAGTGTTCTCTGATAAGTGTCAAATAAATCAATTGACAATTAATATCTCCAGCCAATGCCAACTACCTAGAAGCAGTATTGGAACCCACTAACCAATGCAGAATCTCCAACTTTTCCTGAGTTTACTCCCTTATGGTACAATATCAGATAATTTTTCCCCTAGATTCAAAAGTTTCTGCCAATCAAATTTTAATGAGTCCCATCAACTGAATTAAATGTGTGTAATGTTAAAATGGTAACGTTTAGACATGATTGAATATTGCAACATGTTATATGAGTAGCTACAGTTGTTTACTATGAGAAACAATACTTTCTTATTAACATGAGATTGAAAATATGAGTTGGTTTTTGCCAATTTAGCAATTCATAGCTACTAAGCTGGAGTGTATTGGTTTTGTTTTGTTTGCTAGCGAGAATTGGAGGAGAAACTGTCTGAAACCTAGGTTAAAACGATATGGAGTAGTAGTTCTGGAATAGAAGACAAACCGCAAGGAGGCTGTAATTTAGAAAGTCCAGAGCCTGCGCACACACGCACGCACACACACACCCACTCACTCACACCTGTCATAAAAATCATTCCTTTAGCTTTATGTGGTCTTGACACTCTTTTTCTGCTCCTCTTCTCGTCCCTATCTGATTTGGGGCAATGGCTGCAAACCCCGTATCACTTGAAGAGTGTTCAACCGTGTTTCATTTTGAGGATTTAGCTTCCCATCTACTCAACTTCAGGAGCCTTTGAATTCTCTAATGTAGGCTGATGACGTGAAACCATATATATTTTATGTGTAAATCATCTTCCTTAAATTTACAGATTATTAGGCTTGTTAGACTGCTCCATCTCATTTACACTGCTCTAAGAATTGACCTTCCAATATGTTTCCAATCCACTTTTTTGAGTACCCTTCATTGATTATTTCATTGATGAGAACTTCCTTTTAATATATTCATGTAAATCAATTCATACATCAATTTCAGTCATCAAAATCTTTTCTTAACATTTATATTGAGCATGGGAGACCCTCTAGTAGTAATGTGTAATTGAAGAGGTGTCTTCTTTCTAAGGCTACCATTACTCTTGGAGTGTAAATTTCTGATGAGAGCAACTCACTGTACCAAGGGTATAGTATACATATATTTATATACCCTGTCTTTGCTGACCCTTGTGCATAGCTAGATACACTTGTCTCTAACCAGAGTCAAACGAGGTTGCTAAATTGCCCAGGTTGGACTCCAACCTGTGATCCTCCTGCCTCCCAGAGTGACTGAGTTACAGGCCTGTGCTACAGTACCAGGAATATCACCATGCACCAACATATGGAGGACGATAATCAAAGGATCAGTCTGCCAAGGTGAATAAGGAAGAAGTCCCAAAATTGCGAATGCTTCCTTTTTTGCCTGGTATCAATGGCTGTGATTTTGGGACTGGTTCTCAACCCACTCTGACCCTGTGGGTTTCATTGTTGGCCTAACCCTGGCTGATAATGCATTAGAGGCTGGTAATGCATTTTATTTACCTACAAGTAACCCCTTCTTAGCATCTTTTTTTCCCTAATTTTATTTCTTTTTGCTTATGTGACAAGATGCTGAAGAGGTGAAATTTTCAACTGACTCTTGCAAGATTTTAGCCCCCATATGGGGCCGCTACTTGCCTAATCCACAATAGAGATATAAGTGGCTGAACTTCAGTTCTAGTTTTAGAATCTTGCAACTTGACCTGTCCCACTTGAGTCCATTCTCTATTTCCACGTGCCATTTGAGAATTTGAACAGTGAACAATTTTCAAAACAAGACTGGCATTTAATTGATCTTCCTCAGTTTGTTCCATAAAACCATTAACTTGTTTATGTTCAGAATACCCACCTTGAACTATTTTTACTTTGTGAAATCATTAATAAGAGATTAAACTAATTGCTTTCCTTTTCCTTTCCTATTGATAAACGATTATGAGTTCTTAGTGGCCACTGAACAAATTTCTGTATCCATTACAGCTAGTGTAAAGAAAGATGTTAACATTTTATAATTTATTATTAAAAATACAATAATTTGGGCCGGGGATTTAGCTCAGTGGTTCTGCCACCTGCCTCGCAAGTGCAAGGTCCCGAGTTTGATCCTTGGTACCCAAAACAAAACAAAACAAAAATACAATGATTTATTATTAAAAATGTAACGTATTATTTACACGCTAAACATTGTTCTATGATTCTTACAGTATTAACTCAGAGAATCTTCATAGTCATATATTTACAGATGTTATTGTTTTCATTTTAAATGAATAAAGTGAGACACAGATAAACTAAGAGTCTTGCTCAAGTTCCCATAGAAGAGGATAGAAAAGAAGTTCCAACCCATGTCATGTGATTCTAGAGAATGTGTTCTTATATATTACTTATTGTTTTTTCCACATGATCACTAAATCATAGCTATTATTTTTTCTCTTCTTCACTTAACTTCTAAAGAACTACCAAGAATTTGTATCTTGCCAGCCTCAGTTCTCTTTCCATAGCTGATTATTAAGAAAATATCACTCCATAATGCGGGCCTCCTAGTGGGAGGCAAACTGCTTATATATATTAGCCTTAAGATTATTTGCTATATCATTCTGTTGCTGGATAATGGAGATAGCTAAATTGGTCTTTAGGAATGTATTGATATTTTATATTACCCTCTGAGACTATATCCATCTCTTCAAATCCATGTAATTCCAACAAAACATTGTGTCAAAATCTTAGTATTTTATCCTTTGTAAATATTTAATATACGTAGATTGTAAAATTATGTCCCATGAGTGATTTTTAAAAAATTTATGTGATTATTAGTTAGATTTTACCATTTTGTTTATTTTTATGAACCAATTGTTTTTGTCTTTGGTGGTTTTTCTACATTGTATTCTTCCCTTTTTGAAAAATTGGTATAAACATTTCTTTTTGTTCTGATTTCAAAGAACTCATTTTATGTTAAGGTCATAAAATATTTTTGATTTTTGAAAATATTTTCCTTAGTTTTGAAAACCTGTAAAGTTTTCTGAGGTATCTGTTTGATTTATTAATACATACAAGCTAAAATCCTTGGGATCAAATAGGTGGTAAAGCTTAGGATTTTTTTACCATTTACCAGTAGTGCTACATGCATCCATGTATTTTGTAACCCACTATTGAGGTCTTAGGACATATCCTATTATTAACATACAAGTTTTTGCAGAAAAGATAGTTGAGCATTCCTAGTATGTAGAGAATTTTTATATCATAATCTATATTATCCAATATTTTTTATAATTATGACATATTATACATAGATATCTACCTGTGGGCTTCCTACTCTATTAAAATAATATTTTAAGAAAATTTAAATTGATATTTTTTCATCCAACAATAAATTGTTTATTCATTTATTTAAAAAAATTATAGTTCAAGGAAAAAATTTTCATCTTTTGTACTGGTTTCATATTTTTCTAATCCAATTACTAAATACACACATAATATTGTTTTTCTAGCTACAGACTGGGCATATAACTTTATGTTAAACTTTAAAACTCGATATAACATTATATATTGTAAGTCTTTTAAGCAGCACAAAATTTGCGGGGTATGGAATATTTTAAAATTCATATATAATGTGAACAGAGTATCTGTGCAAATGTTTTGTACATCTCAAACTGACAGTATCACTCTTTTTCTTCCACTGCAATTTTCTTTAGCTTAAAAATTCCACAGTAATTTTATTTAGGACAAATAAGTTGTCTTATTATTTTCTCAATTTATATATTTCCAAAGTAGACTTTGCATATGAATACACATATGTGAATTTCCCATAAAGTATCTATTCTGGGATAGCAGGGGAATAGTGCAGAAAAGAAAAATCACACCTTCATATAATAGCATGGTCTATTTTTCTTATAAAGGCATTTTATTTTGATAGAATTTTGTGTTCAAGTCTTCAAATATGAAAAACTTCAAGCCAGGGATTTAGCTCAGTGGTTCTGCCGCCTTTCTCCTAAGCACAAGGATCCGAGTTTGATCCCTGGTACCAAAAAACAAAACGAAAAGAAACAAAAAAAACTTCAATACTAATTGATATATTATAATATGGACATACCAAATTGTATGAAGCTGTTATTTCCACTTTCTTTCCACACATGTAAGAAAGATATAGAATAAACATAACTGAATATGAAATAAATTAGAGTAATTAACTAAGAGATGAAAGACAGTTGCTAAGGCTAGGTTACTGTGAAATGTCTTACTATAAGCCTCAAATAGAGGTAAAACTATTTTTTTTTTTCCTTCTGAGTGCCCAGGGATTGGTTGATTCAGTCTTACAAAGTTGGACTGGCAGGCTTTCCAAGTGTATGCAGGGACATACGTCATGAAGAATTTATTTCAGGGTGTTAAATGTGATTTGAGAATCCTATTAAAAGAAATAACCTTAATCATCCACAATAACATTGCATAAATTATTGATCAATCTAATCGGTAGTCTGAAATTGCTCACATTTAATATTCATCATAACGGCAAATGAATTCGTAGCCCGATGACATGCTCTTTGTGGCTCCAAATGCCTTTATGGTGTTATTATTTATATTCTCCCAAGAAGGAGAAACTATCTGAAAGAAATTCAGAAATACTAGATGCTTCAAAGGAATTGGCTTCATTGGGATTGAGTTCTACTTTCAAAATTGGTATATCAGTATTGAAGTCAACTCACATACAATTCTGTACCTTCAGTGCTTTTTTTGTTTTAAACTGGTTTTCTTATAATATTAAATTGTGTTTATTTCTAATCTTTCCTCTACAAAGGAGACTATATGCAGGACTAGTTATACACTGCAAAGATAACAAAATATGCTAAAGTGTTTTATATATTTTACTTAAATAATATACACTTATATATTTTATTTTTATCCTGAAATAATTTCTGTAAGGAGAAGGGATTCAGAAATAGAATTATATATTGAATGTAATATAAATACATTCATAATCCAACTTAAAATAGTGAACATTACCATCAGGAAAACTTTCCTGAATCCACCCCGGTCATATTGTCCACCCTGCCAACTACAGTTAAGTATCATTTTAGATTTCAATTAGTGCTTCCTAGCTTATTTGTTCATTTATATGTAGATATGAATTAAAACACATAGGTTATTTTCAATATTTTAATGTATATGGTAAAGTTATGATAATCTATGTAAGTCTGTATTACTCATTTCAATCGCTATAGAATGCTCTATTGTATACATTTACTAAAACTCATTGTCTATTCTGCCAGTAGACATTTATTTCTAAATTTTTGAGATTCCAAATACACTACTACTTTGACTGTTCTTATACATTTCCAGAGGAAAATATATTTGAGAATTTCTCTAGGATATAAACCTAAAGTGGAATGACCTGTTTGAAGCATATGCAGTTCATTACATTTACTCAGAATTCACCACTTAATTTCAAATACCATTGTGTTAAATTGTATTCTCACTAATACTGGTTAAAATTTCCAGTCTCTTCACCTTCTATATTAAATTTTTGCCAATGATGTATGAGAATTTAAATTTCATTTTGTTTTTTTTATTTCTATGATTATTTGTAAGGTTCAGCATTTTTCAGATGCTTATTTATAATCCCATTTTTCTATTTTTAATTATAGATATTTGTAAAAATTATTTTGGCAATATATGCATTGTAGGTGGTTATCCTCATCTGTGATTTTTTCTTTATTTCATGTTGTTTACACAAAATTTTTATTTAAATAATTAAAATTCATTTATTACTTTTCTTAACATACTTTTTGTATGACATAAAATAGGAATTCACTTATAATTTTAATGTAATATTTCACCATTTTGTTTAAAGCAATCCAGCATTTTTACATTCATATTCAACTGTTTCTTGTTACAAATGACTTTCCCTATGGAAATATGTGGGGTTTTTTTGATCTCTTTCTGTTTCATACATGTGCTCATGTAGTCTACATCAGTATATTACTATTTTAATAGTCATAATTTAATCATGATGTTTGATCTATTCTTGACATTTCATACTTTTTTTCATTAATTTTATTGGTACATTTTAGGTGTACAGTATGCTGACATTCATTATTGGGAATTTGTACCTTTATATGTTATATCTTGGTTCTTATTTTTTTCCCCATTCCCCTGCCCTCCATTCAACCTCTCCACCCCTCCCTATGAAATAAATAGGACACGCATATGTAAACACTGAATAGCTTCTCTCCTGTGAGAAACTGAAAGTGTAAATAAGGATCAAAATATGTAATAGATAATGTGAAGTAGAGAGAAAAGGTCCAAAGGGGAAGAGGAAGTGGGAGGGGCAGGAGAAGAAAAGGAATAAATATGAGAAAAGGAAAAAATGGAAGCAAAGTCTTTCATTCTTTATATAAGTTTTTAAATACTTTTACTGCCCACAAAGAAAAAATCTTTATGATTTTAATGCATACATATAATTAAGAATATTTGTTTAGGGGCCGGGATTTAGCTCAGTGGTTCCACCACCTGCCTCGAAAGCCCAAGGTCCTGAATTCGATCCCCAGTACCAAAAAAAGGAATATTTGTTTATTTTCAAATATTGAACCAAGGGCCTTGTACATTCTAGAATTGAACCAAGAGCCTTGTACATTCTAGACAAGTGCACCATCAGTGAAGGACATCTCTAGCCTGCAAAGCACATTTTAGAAATGTTTATTTTTGATTTTTACATATCTTTTATGTAATACATACATTGATTTTTTATTTATAATCTTCTATCTAACGTCTTCATTATCTTATTTATTTAAAAATATAGTTTCTAGCTCAATGTCTAAGTAATTATATTGTCAATTAATAATAAGAATATTTTCTATTTTCATCTTTAATGTTTATTTATTTATCTTGTTTGGCTGCACTGATGGAATCTTATATTATATTTCATGCCTACTGTGATATGAGTTCTGCTTCATTCAAATTCTTAAATTCTCAAATTCTTAAAGTTAATATTTCTACAACTTAATATTCATTATGCTGTTGTTTTAAGATTTTTGATAGATCTACTTTATTAGATTAAGAAAATTTGCTGTATTCTTACACAAGTTAAAAAGTTGGTTATATTGTTTGTTTTCTCTTGAATTTGTAACCTTTAGTCAAATATTTATTTCTGTATGTGTGACAAAATCATTTGTCCGTATAATCTGTCAAATGATAAAGAAATGTTCTGAAGATTAAACCATCCTTATACTTCTTAGATAATGCAATTTGATCCTTTTCTTTTCCTTACATAAATTTTGAGCAATTCACTTTGTATTTCATTTGTTTTTTTGTATTTAGGTACAAAAGTAAAATTAGCCCATGTTTTTATTGTACCATGATAGCCTTGACTGGAATTGGTGTTGTCGTTAGGACAAGATTGGGGTGGTGATTTGCAGAGACTCAATCACCATAGCTCAAATAAGATATAAAAGTTTAGTTTTCTCTGATAGGTCTTTTGAGTACTAAGACTACCTTCAGCACCAAGATGTTTCTATTTGGTTCACGCACCCCCTCTCCCGCACTTATTCTCATCTATAGGTTAAAACTGCTCCTTAGCATTTCATCCGCTTCCAGTGTTGGAGAAAGAGAAAGAGGAAATGAGAGGCAACAGTGGTAGTCTTTGGCGGAAGATTTTAAAGAGTTAAAGATGACTTCTGCTTATAAAATATACATATATGGCCATATTAAGTTTTGAGGGCCAAGGACAAATGTAATCTCTGTTTTGGTCATGGGCTCGCTAAAATTTTATGGATTATATTATTAAAATTACTTTGTTTTTATGTCATGTTGCTTGAAAAGAAATTTCTGTGTTTCAATTTCCTGGAACAATTTGTACATGGTAAATTCTTTACCACTTGTGTCTGGTTGAACGGTGTTTTCTTTATCCTCTTTCTCTCTTTCTCACATCTCTCTATATATCTTTTTCTGTTTTTCCCAATTCCTTTCAAGTACAGTTGTACCTTGCTTTACAAATGCTTTTGTTCACAAACAATTCAGTTTGTGAACAGAAGCATTTGCCAAAGTTTGTTATTGATTGCGAATTCTTCATTGGGTAACAAACATGACTGTGGTCATCTTTCCTGCACTAACATGAACATGGTCATCTTTTTCAGAGCTGTGCAATGAATTAGGTTCATGAACTGAGGTACCGCTGTATTGTTCCTGTTTTTACTTTATTAATCTTTTCAATTTCTTATTAAGTTTCGTAGGCTGCATTTTTGTAAGATGTTATCTATTTTCTCTAAGTATTCAGGTTGAAACATCCATAATATATTCTTTTTTATATCTTTTGTGAAACACTGGTGAATTTCCCCTTTTTTATTTAAATTTATTTTTAATTCATATAAAAATAAAAATGTACATGCATATGTAGTATCATGTAATATTTTGACAAAATTATACACTGTGTCATAGTTATTTCCTCAAGAATTTATATTTCTTTGTGGTGAAAATATTAAAAGTCCTTCCTTCTAGTTTTTTGAAATATACAGTGCCTTATTGTTATCAAGTAACCCTACTATGCAGTAGCACACCAGAACTTCTTATTCTTATGTCACTATAACTTAGTACTGTGATCAGTTTTTACCCACTCCACCTTCCCTCTTACTCTCCTCAATCTCTAGTAACCACAAGTTCTCTTGACTTGTATGAGATCAAATTTTTAAATGTCACATGAGTGAGATTATATGATACTTGTCTTTCATGCCTGGATTGTTTCTTTTAACATATTCTCTCCTGTCTTAGTCAGTTTCCTCACTACTGGGATAAATACCTGGTATGCACAACTTAAAGGAGAACAGTTTATTTTGGTTCACAATTATAGGTCCTGGTTGATAGCCAGGAAGCACAGAGAAAAGAAAGGAGTCCAAGAGGTAGATATACCCTTCCAGGGCATGCTCCAGGTGACCTACCTCTAAACAAGGCCCACTTCCTAACAGCAAGTCAACTATAGCAGTGTCACAACTCAATCATATTCCCAAAGCACCACCTCTGAACACATGAGTCTTTTCAGGGACATTCTAAATCTAAATCATAACACTTTGCCTCTGGCCCCCAAAAGACTCATGCCCATTTCTTATGCAAAACATATTTAGTCTGTCCCTAAGAGTCATGAAAGTCTTAACAGTTCCAGTATTGCTAAAAAGTCCAAGTCAAAGGTTCATCTAAGACTCAAAGCAAATGCTTAGCTGATATCCCATAAAAAGAAAGTTAAACAATGCTTACGCACAATGGCACAGAGTAAACATTTCCATTCCATAAGATAGAAATAGGCAGATAGAAAGGAATGGGACCAAAGCAAGACAAAACAGGCAAGGCAGATATTGAATCCTTAGTTCATGCCCAGCACCTGGGGCAAGTTGTGGCAAGACATGAACTCTTAACAACTTGGGTGGCCCAACTCCTATAACCCTGCTGGCTGAAGCCCTAATGGCTTCTCACTTAGGGTAGCTTTGCTCAGTGCCTGTGGTTTTCCTCAGCAGATGTTCCATGTTTCTGGCATCTTCAAATTCATTGGGTCCCCACTGCAATTTTTACTTTACTTTTATAGTTTTGGCACTGCCCCCTCCAAGGCACACTGCCTGGGCTCCCAGGCTTTCTTCTGAAATCCCTGTGGAAACATCCCTGAACCCACAAATCCTGTATCTGCATGTTCATAAAACTAGCACTACATGGATGACTGCAAAGTATACTACCAGCTTGAGTACTAGCCAGGTCTCCTTGGATCATGGATGCAGAGGCCTCAGAATGTGGATCACTGAACATTTTGGACCAAATTCTGGGGAACCAATTCCCTAGGCAGTCATTCTAGAGCAGGTTGTCCCAAGGCTCTCTTCTCAAAGTAGTCTTATATTTGTACCTTTGAGGCTGAGAAATGTAGGTTCTTAGTAATTCCTAAGATGCCCTCAAGGCATTTTTTTCTATTGTCCTGAAGCAAAGTGCTTGGCTTTGTTTTAATACTAATCTTTTAGCAACCATGCTCTCCTCTGTTCTAACTTTGCAGACATCTCCTCCCTGGGGAAACTAAAATCTTTTCAAATTGGCTTTTTGCTCCTGATTTTTAGTATGAATCTGATTAAAAGCCACAGAAGTTCCTATGCAACAGATTACACATTGGGCTGCCTTGAAACTTCTCCCATGAGATTAATTAATCTGCTGACTTTAATCTGTCTCAGGACATTAGCAAAAGTTTGACAAATTGTCTTCCAGAGCATAATACACATGCATTGGAGTCCTACTGTTAATGGAATCCTTTGTTCCAGCTGAAACTTCCTAATACTAGCCTGTATTGTCTTAATTTCTATTAGAATTTTGGACTTTTGAATTCTGACCAAAATCTCCCATCAATCTTGACTTACAGAATTTTCCATTTTCTCTAGCTGGATCTCCAAACCTTTCCAAATTTCTCTCATGATCTAGTTCCAAGGGCTTCTAAACTATATGGTCAGGTCATGTCACAGCAAAGATCTCACTTCTCTGGTACCAAAGTCTGTCTTAGTCACTTTCCTCATTCAACAACCACAATTAAAAGAAGAGGGGTTTATGGTTAGAGTCCATAGTTGCCTCCTGGCTCCAAGACAGAAGCAGCAGGGTGTAAGGGCCTGAGCAAAGGAAATGTTGCTTAAATCACGGTGAAGAAGAAACAAAGAGACAAGAGAGGAGCCAAAAGGGAGATATACTCTTGCAGGTCACATCCCCAGTGACTCATCTCCAACCAGGCCATATGTCCTAAAATCATTAGCCATAGTGATTGATCCAATCACATGCTGAAAGCTCCACCTCTGAACACCTGAGTGTTTGCTGGGACATTTTAGGTCTAAACCATACCATCTGCTCTCTATCTATGTTATCTCAAAGGACAGAATTTCATCCTTT
The DNA here is from genome assembly GCF_000247695.1 of Heterocephalus glaber. Next base: position 9,288,885 of record NW_004624763.1, read on the forward strand.
CATGGCTAAATAGTATGCCATTGTATTATATGTCACATTTTCTTTACATATTCATGAGTTGATAGACATTTAGATTTTTACAGTTGGCTATTGCAAATAGTTCTAACGTAAGCATGAGGGCTAGATTTCTCTTCAATATACTGATTTCATTTTCTTTTTATATATTTCTGTGGGAAATGGTAGAATTCAGCTATCTAGTTGTAAGGATAGATCACAAGAAGTTTGTTAACTAAGAGAATTAAGTCGTTTCTGGGAAATTCCATAAGTCTGTTTGTTAAAAGAATGCCAGAAAACTTTGAGACCTTGTAAAAGTCTCACAGGAGAAAAACAGGTTTTCCTAGTTTTCTTATTTACCATTTTCTGGGATCAGAGGACCGAAACCCAATGACTCTACGGGGGGTAAGAGAGATATGACCCATTATGCACATCTGTGATGTTTATGGTGGGCTGGTGGGCTTGATTTTTGGCTAAAGTCATCCTGGTCTCTTGATACTATCTGATAAGAAGAGGGCTGCAGTGTGCTCTTTGATGTACGGGATTGGTGAATGGAAACAAGGAACTTGTGAATTCTCCTGTAGCTTTTATGAGTCACTTGAAGTCATTTGTCACCAGAGGTTAAAATCAGAAAGACGATAGCCAGAATAACTAAACTGCTTTTCTACATGTATAAAAGCCTTGCTTCTTTCCTTTGTGATTGTCGAATAGTGCCAGAGGAAGTAAACTGCTGTTCGTCCCCCAGGCTGTCTCCTTTTCTTTCTTTAAAAGTCGGTGCTTTCCGGGATTCCAGGTCTCCCTCAAGAGAGACCTTTATTAAAAATAAAAATCAACAATTTCCAGGAATATGATTACTGGGTAACATTTTAATTCTGTTTTTAAATTTTTGAGGACTCTCATAAAATTTTCCATGTGATTCTATTAATTTAAATTCCCTTCAATCATGTGCAAGGATATCCTTTTCTTAATATATTTAAGAACTTAGATGTAAACCTGTACATATACAGCCAATTGATTTTTTATCAAGATACTAAGAACACACATTGGGGATAAGATAGTCTTTTCAATAAATGGTCATAGGAAAATTGGTAAAAATCCATATCCAGAATACATTGGCAAAATCCATATCCAGAATAATGAAGCTAGAACCCTGACTCTCAGTAGTTATAGAAGTCAACAACATGGATTATATATTTAAATAAATGATCTAAAATATGGAAATACTAGAATAAAAATAGGAGAAAGCCTTTAGGACATTGGCATGGACAAACACTGTTTCTTTGGACAAAACTCTAAAAGCACAGCAAACCTAAGGTAACATGGACAAAGTGGGATTACATTGAACTGGTACTCATTATGTGCTTACAACTACACATATTTTCTGGCTAATGGTACTGATAATTTCTTGAATTCTATTCAGTCATGCAGACATCTGCACATGTACCAAGCCAAAATATCTTGTATTGGATCATTTATTCCTAAAGATCTTATATTTACTAAAGCTCAGGTTTAATCTTGCCAACAGTGGTAATTTTTATATACAGTTTCCTATATTCAGGACCATATTGTTTTATATTATAGTTTTGGGGCCTGTATGTCAGGTGTAAGAATTAGATAAGTCTTAACATTCTGTAAGAGAGACAATATCTGTGCTTTTATAGGAATAAAACATAAGTACTATAACTAGTGTTCTTTCCTATCTATTGTCATTTGTGTTTGCACCCAAAGTTTTATATCTTTGAGCAGCACCAATAAGTATAGAATTTAGGAACACTACTATACTTGGAATCTCTTTATAAAACTGATAATATAAGAAAGAATAGATTTTCTTTATGTTTTTACTGCTATATTTTTAGCCCTAAAGGAATCAAAAACCAACTGTTCTAATTCATTAACATAAAATTTACTTTAATTCCTGCTAGTGAGTTTGATTATTGAAGTAATAACCAAACAACCAAGTTTTATGCTGTTCGAAAATAGCTATCATTTAAAAACATATGTATCTAAAAGTAATTTTAACTTGCTTTCATCTTATATTGAAGTATGTGACATATTGAGCTTGTGCTAAGAAGATTGTATAGAAAAAATATTAATGTGATATTGTAAGTGTCTGAATGTTTGTACAGTATACACTTTCATAGTTAATAAAAGGATATAGAAAGGTCATTCTACAAACCTTTATTCTTTCTCTATATAAAAGTCTTAGCTGTCTTAGTTAAACAAGCTGATACTTTAAGATATGGTTGAATTGTATGATTGAATTCTCTTTTTAATTGCTCTGTGACAGACTTCACAGAACCATGTCAAATTTGGGAAGAGGAGTTACAAAACAGAATTTCACCTGAGTTGTAATTGTCACAAAGAACTGTTGAAACATGGATAATGGGTGTATGCTTTGGGTTTGTTTGATTTAATTACCTAAAGTCTCTCTTGTAGTAATATATCTGGCTAAGGCTTTCAAAGAGTGAAGTTGCTAGACTGTAGAGCTATTTAATAAAAATCTTTCTGACTGGCTTTCAAGATAGTCAACCTCCCCAAAGACAGGAAAGTGTAGTTTGAAAGAAAAAATTAGGTTAATTGATCTTTATGTGAAACTTTCTGGACAACTAGATAGATATTAACCTTTCCAAAAATTCAGAACTAAATCTTCTCTGCTTGAATTATACTACTTTTGTAAAGCTCAAATTCCACTAAGTGAACTAAGCACTCTGGAGTAGAAACACAGATGACCATTTTATCCTAAACTTCATTAACACTAATATTCTGGGTGTGTCATAGGGAGCACTGGGTGAGGTACTATGGGAATTATAAGGGAGAAAGAAGTCTGCCCAACTTGATTTATAGTTCTAAGAAATATCCATAGAGTTTAAAAAAGTAGAGCTAACTTCAGGGAGCCAGGGGACTTCAGGAGGAAATAACCACGTCCCTTTCCACTATAATTGGTCCCTTTGAGCCTAGCTCTGCCTGAAGCAGATATAATTTGAAAATGAGGCCTGCAACTCAGTGGGGCTCTTCTTTAAATGATCTGAGGAGTGGTGTCAGGAAAGCCTGGGCGCACATGTCTTGGAGCATTTCCTGTCACTGAGGCAGGATCGCTGTTTAGCTTAAGGAGTATCATGGACTCTTTTAACTCCTTTCATTTTTACAGCTGACCACTGGCCTGAGTTTGCTCAGACTCTAGTGTAGAAATATCTGGATGGAAACTTTCAAGCCCCATGCTTCCCCATTAGTATGGATAAGCATGTAAGATTCACAGATAGACACAAAATATGGTATCAATATGGCCATCATCCGCTACCCATTAAATAAAAAGCAATCAGTCCTCAAAACTGTTAATTGAAACAATGTATTTATACTTGAAATAACACCACTTCCAAAAAATAATGAAATAAATTGCTTACTAAACATCTACCTAACACACAGAGAAATGTACTGAATATTATAAAAGATACCAACATAAAAACACAGTCCATGGTTGTGAGTACTTATGATCTAGTGATAAACACAGAATAACTGAAATCTATAGCAGAAATTGGAATAACAAAAATACTGTATCCATTTGGAGTAGTGTTTCTTAAATTTTGGTGAAAAAAGTCCCCAGGACCCTAATACTTATTCAGACTCAGAGTTTCACGTTTTTTGATCAGATTTAGAATTTTCAGTTTTAATAAAAGCTTTGAGCTCAAAACATTGAGAAACTCTAACAGATGGAAATATTTCTGGCTAAAGATAATAAGAAAAAAAATCATGGAGCACTTAGGATCTTTCCTGACTCTTGAAAAATAAAATTTGACAGAGATTAGCAAGTGTGATTAATTTTAGATGTCAACCTTACTGGATTAAGAAATACCTAGAAAACGGGCAGAACATTACTCCGAAGTATTTCTGTGATTATCTGGGGCAATGATTGGTGATTGGAGACAGTAGACAGAGTGGGAAAGATTGGCCTTCAACATGGGCAGGTACCATACAATCAGCAGGGTGCCCAGGTAGAATTTTTAAAAAGGGAAAGGAAAGATGATTTCCTCTCTTTGTTTCTCTCAACTGGAGCCAGGGGACTTTTCTTCTTCTGCCCTTGGACGTGAGAATGCCAGACTTTCTAGGTTTTGGACTCCATAGTTACAGCCACAGATCCTTAGATTCCAGAACTTTGGCTTCAGATTGAGAATCAGACTGTTGGTTTTCTTGGGTTTGGGGCATTAGGGTTGGAGAAATTTTCACTGTTGGCATTCTAAGTTCTCCAGCTTGAGCACAACCTGTCATGGAACTTTGGAGCCTCCGTAGCCACAGGAGACAATTCCCCTAGTAAATTTTCTTTTATTTTTCAACCCCCTCCCTCATTGGTTCTGTCTCTTTGGAGAACTCTGACTAATCAGATTGTAAGGATAACCCAGATGAAATGCACTGATGCATTATGCCCAGAGGTTGATTATAAAACAGGTTGTGAGATGGGCATGGTGTTCTTCATCTGAAGTGATCTGTGTTCTTTATTAGGAAGAATAGGATCTGCTCAGTCAGGAAGTCTTTCAGGGAAGAGTCCTCACTTACTGATCTTGTCTTCTAGAAAGGTGAGAAACTACCCTGTACTGGATGTGTCTGTCCTAAAAGGAAGCATGGCATCTTTGTCATGGGTTAAATAGACTAAATAAACTGACATTGCAAACCACTGGCAACAGTGCTTATCAGATGACAAGTGCTGAGCAGATGAGAAATAGACAACACTGGAGCAAAGCAAAGCAAAGCAAAACAAAGCAACAAAAACAATGTATTGGCTTACTCCTTTCTATTTACAATTATGTAAATAGCCAACTAGATTAAATTCCAGTCCTTGCTAATGTGCAATATTCCTCAGTTTTAGTCCATTATCAATATCTGCTCTTGATTTTTCTAAAACATCTTCTGATCCTAATACTTTAGAAGCTCTCTTACTCCAGTACTTCTGAAACTATGTCTTTTATTCTACTCATTTAAAAAGGAGTCTGTTTTGATTTTAGTTTTTATTAGTATATGTTTGTTATACATAATGATTACATTCATCTTGGGAGCTGGTGCTTATACTTACCACATCTTGATCATGGTTTCCACATTTCATGATTCTATTTTGTTGGTTCACAGATAAAAGTGCTACTGATTCTTTCTCCACATGGTTCTTGGAAAGTCCTTAGCACAAAATGGCCTTAGCATCTGTTCTTCTAGGGCTTTCTCTGTGGTACAGAGATGCACAAATACATATATTGCATCAAGTGCTTCCTTGTTCTGTGTCTTGGGGATGAGAATGCACTTCATTGACTATCCAAGAGCACTCACATGACTCTAAACAGGGGTTCTATATATATATTTTTAGGAATGAAATGAAAGACTGCTAAATTTTATTGGATTTTAATTAGACACCATTTAAGAGCTCCTCAGTTTTTTCCATCTCACATAATTTACAATTTGGCAATGTAGTACAAAAACCTTGCAATTGTTGAAAATCAAGAAGGCTCCCCATTTGAAAGGTACAACAGAACTGAAGGTAAATCCAAAGAGAGAGAGAGAGAGGGAGGGAGGGAGGGAGGGAGGGAGAGAGAGAGAGAGAGAGAGACATTATAGAAATATTTGAGTCAACTTCCCTCTCTTTTTAGGTCCACATTTTCTTGCCCAAGAGGAATGTTCAGTGCATAGGCTAGCTTCCTTTTAAGAAAGTCAAATTTGACTTATGTACACCAATGCTCCACATGATAATCCCTGTCAGATACCATTAACCAATATGGCACTCTTTCACTAGGCCATGTATAGCATTATAGTATTTCTCAACACAGTATTCCCAAAAGTGATACCAAATCTATAAGAATTGCTACTCAAGATAAAAAATGTATTGTTCATCTATTCTAGCAATTGAGGAAAAAAGAGCAGCTCCCATAACTTGGACATGGTGCAAATTAGTTCACCAGGGAAGGACCAAGTATATATGGATTTGGAGCTATGGGAAAATAGTAAGTCAAGTTAAACAGCTGAAACTAATTTTAGAGCCATGCATATGCTAATAGTATACATTGCTCATCTTCAACAGATGATGAAATCTATAGCTTGAATTAATAAGGTTTATTTTGGTTGTAAGTAAGGGAATTCCACTTGGAATGAGTTTAAGATTGAAGAAAAATTTAAAAGAATCAATTTATGGACACCAAACTACAAAAATGCATGGCAAAGTTAAGAAATGGTTTAAGCCAGAAAAGGAGCCAAGGAAAGAAAAACTGTAAGAGTGTTCTCTATAATTTATTTCTGCTTCTCTCTGTTTGTAAATTTAATTCCTTATTTATAGACTGGGTTTTTCACAGCTTTGTGCAACATTCCACTAACATTTTCAACTGATACCATGGAGTTTTGTCAATAAAGAAGGATTGACCCTCCTCCAAATTAAAGAGTATAATCTAGAAATCACATGATAGGCTTGGTTTAGAATGGACCTTGTGAGTTGGGAACTATGATTGATCAGTTTCTGGTTCTATAGTAAAAGCTTAGAAATGAACTACTTAAAAAAGAAAGCAAAGAGCTTTTGAAAAATAGCAAATAATACTCAGCATCCAACATAATGAATGATCTTTGCAAAATATTTTCTACACCTATAGTATTTGATCATTGAATTATTTCCAGTGTGAGGAATATTTGAAAATGCCCATGACCAGCTAAATACCCTTTAGAAAATGCTGGTTTATTTTGAAAATGGTTCTCTGCACATGGCTTCTAGAGAAAGCAGATTCTCAGAATTCTGGGCATGCTTAATACACCTATAACCAGCCACAAAGTAGTTGTTTCTTATTCTCCCTCAAAGAAAATGTCTTCTCTTTCTAATCATTTTTCCTCTTTATAAAGTCTTTTAGGTATCAGTTTCTTTCCATTCTACTCACCCATGTTCTATCTAAACTTTCAGCAGTGTCAAGCTCCTGTGGTTCTGGGAAATCTATTGCTCACAATCCTTCACTTTTCTCAGCTTTTATGAAATTTGTTGTTTCATAATTATTTGGTAAAATTGTATGCTATTTAAATTATCATCTGTGTATGTATCTCTGTGGGTGCCTAGATGTGTATGTGTGTGCAGAGGTATGCTACATACAAAAATGTAGTGCAAACATGAGTGAACAAATTCTATCAGAAATCAAGGAAATGAGTCATTAAATGAGGATCTGAGAATTGTACACAACCACAGATTGTTCCACTTATGCAAGAGGTGTGTCATCAGCTATTGTTCCTGGTGAGAATGTGTTGTTTTGACCACTAAAACTATGTTCCATAGCAGACAATCAATCATGGCTGGAAAAAAATGGTAACTTTTTTCTAATTAGTTATTTATCTTCTTTTGGATAAATGTGGACATCAATTTCTTAAACAGTGGTTTCACAGAATTGTGTGCATTGTTTTGTTTATTATTCCAAAGTAATGATGGAACTCAAACCATGCAAATTGATATATATTTTTCATATTTAATGAATGTATCTGGATCGAGATAGTATGATTAAAAAAAGCAAAAGATTCCAAAAGTCTTGGTGATTTGAGTAAATTTGAACTTAACACTTAGGTGTTATTTGAATTAAGCCAAGAGAGGAGCAATTCTGGTTGATATCGACATTCTATACTTAAAAATATTTCCTTCTCCTTTCCTTCTATTACTGCTGTCATAAGTCCTATTTTCATGGTCCAAGCTAACTATCAGGAAGCAGTGTGAAGAAAGGAACAAGGTAGATGAAGATGAAAGCCTATGCATTCATGCATAATTTGTCTTTATTTATTTGTATTTTATTTTTAAATGACTAATGAAAATTATATATATATTTATGGTATACAGCTTCATATTTTGATTGATGTATACGTTGTGGAATGACAAAATTGGCCTAGTTAAGGTTTGACTTTTGAAGAATGTTTTTCAAAGCTGTTACCCAGTAATTTTACTTTAGACTCTCTGGTCAGGCCATAATTCCAGGGCTTCGCTGTTCTCTGCTAAGGGAGATTGGAAGGGCAGATATTGGACAGGAAATTGTCACTCTCTCCAGGTAACACTTGCAAAATGTCAGCTCTGCAATATTCATATGTTATTAAAATCATTGAATATAGTTAAAATGTATAAACTTTATGAAATATTACCTGATTTAGTAGATTCAAATATTATTTACTTCATTAGATGATCTTGTAAAAGCAAGCCAAAATAAATAAGAAGAAAATGATCTGAATTAAGTAATGTATGTTTTAAGTAATAGCAAACTAAAAGCATATAGAATTTAAAGGTAAAGGGATGAAAAGAATAAAGGAAGAAAATAATAAATAATTCTATACTTTAAAGCTTTTATTTATCATTTGGAACGTTGTATCCCTCACTCTTCATCCTTTCAGGGTCAGCTCTTTACTGATTTATCAGAGACCCCTGCAGTGGGGTCTGATCTTCTGCTCAGTGCTATGATGCAAGGTTAAAAGAAAACTTAAAAACAGAATTAAAGAGACAGAGATAAGGGGAGCAAAGATGACCAATGCTCGTGCAAGCAAGGCTGAAGAAGCAAAGGCCCTGAACACCCAGAGCTGTCTATATTTATTGGTGACTTCATAGTTAGATTGAGGTAAAGGGGCTATGTGAGGGGACATGCAGTTGCTATGGAAATGTTACTGATGCAGGCAAGACTTCTAAAGGAAAAGACAAAGCATTCTTTAATTAGGAACAGAACAGACAAAATATAGGTTGTGGTTAATAATTAACCTTGTCTTTTTAGTAAAGACGGTTTTAACTCTGGGAATGGAATTTGGGTAAGAGTCACTTTGACCTTTTCAGGTAGGATTCGGCTGGATGGGCTTCTATAAACCAGCCAATTGTGGGGTTAACTTTTTACAGCCTGCACTGCTCACAGCCTGCTTTGGGCATAATCAATAAGGTGGCCCCCCCACACTGATTAGCAAGTAATTAGGCATTCTTTTTAAAAAGCTTTAAATAGATGTTGATGGAAAGTATACATCCAAGGAAGTAATTAGTGAATTCTAAATAATTTAAGTTGAATGAGAAAAATCTATGCTGTATTTAGCTGACGAAATTTGTTGCTCTTGGTATGTCATTAGTAAACACATGATCAACTTCTTCATACTTTGTTACAAAGTTTAAGAATCTCCAAAGCTCAAGTTAAAACGTCTATAATATCAGGTATATGTGACATAATTATGCTTGTAATTGAGTGTAAACATTTTAAACCATATTGGGAGACAGTAATATATACAAATGAATGATCATCTGAAGAGAAAAATATATGCAGAGAATAAGAAGGTGCCGGGACTGTTCAGGGAAATGGAAAATACAATTTAACAGACATGAATGGTTCATGAAGAAAGTGGTACTCCCTGTTTGGGTTGTGGGATAAATTTTCCCATAATTATTTATCTCAGTTTACTTTTGGGCCAATATGCAAACTAATTTCTTTTCCTAAATTTTTAGGCTAGTCAATACTGTCTTTCAAAAATCTATATTTATTTTATTTTATTTTTTATTTTGTTATTAGTACATGTTTTCACTATATAATGTTTACCTTCCTTGTGTGGAGTTGGTACATGTACATAATACATCTTAATTCTTTTTCTCGTGCACTTCTTCTTCCCTCTCTCTCCCTTCCTCTATCTCTTGATCCTTTCCTATGTTGCAAAAGACCTACATATCTATTTCCTATTAAATATCTTTTAGTTTGCTCTTTTATTATTATTTAAGTTTCTCATATAAGATAAACTATGTGATATTTAAACTTGTGTATCTGATTTATTTCACTTAATATTATGGTCAACAGTGGCACCCATTTTCCTACAAATGTCTAAAGCTTATCTTTCTTTATAGCAAGTAGTACTCCATTGTGTGTAAATACCACATTTTCTTTCTCTATTCATCTGTTGGTGGACATGTAGGCTGCTTCTAAGATTTAGCTATTATGAATTGTGGTGCTACAAACATGGGTACAGATGTATCATTGTAATATGATGTAATAACTCTTTCAGCAAGATGACTAAAGGAATAGTTTGGTCAAAGAGAATTTCTACTTTTGATTTGTTGAGGAATTGTTGTATTTTTTCCCATAGTGCTTGTTCTAGTTTATATTCCCACCAACAATGTAGAGAGGTTCTTTTTTCCCTGCAGCCTCACCAGCATTTGTTATTATTTGATTTCTTGATGATGGCCATTCTTTCTGGTTTAGGATAGAATCTCAATGTTGTTTTAATTTGCATTTCTCTAATGGCCAACGATGTGGAGCCATGATATATTGGCTATTTGCACTTCTGAGAAGTTCCTATTAATTTCAGTTGCCTATTTTTTGATTGGGTCTTTTATTTTAGGGGGTCTAATGTTTTTTAATTCTTTGTATATTCTAGATATTAGTCCTTTAAGGAATATATGGAGATTTTTTTTCCTCATTCAGTTAATTTTCTTTTAACTCTGCTGATTATTTATTTTGCTGTGCAAAAAAAGGTTTTTATATTCGATATGATCCCATCTGTTGATTCTTTACATATTCTTGTGTAACCAGAGTCCTGTTTAGAAAGTTGAGAAAGTCCTTGCCTACATCTACAACTTCAAGAGTTTCATCTATTTTACTTTCCAGCAGATTAAATTTTGTTTTTTTTTAATATTTAGTTCTTTGATCCACTTTGATTTTAGTTCGGTACACGGTGAAAGACATGCATGCAGATAGCCAGTTTTCCCAATACCATTTGTTAAGAGGCTGTCTTCCTTTCTTCCATTGTATGTTTTTGACTCCATTGACAAAGATCAAATAGATGAATTTGCTTGGGGTTGTTTCTGCATCCTCCATTCTGTTTCATTGGTTCTCATGTCTGTTTTGTGGCTTACAGTCTTTTGCTGGTCAGTAATTCCTTGATAAAGGCTTGCTCATTGGTATGATTGCCAAAGTCAATTTATTACAGTCCAAAAATTTGTGCTTCTTCATCCTCACAGTTTATGTCTACTGCCAGAACATGCTGAATTTGTAGGTGATGTTATACAATGAGACTTCTCATAAGCTACAAAATGTCGATCTTCTGGTGACATCTCCAATTCCAAATCATTCACTTCAACTCCAGGGTTTCTACTGGCAATTTTTTGAACAGGTGTCCCTTTTCTATGTCACATTTGAGAAACCCGAGGTAGTCCATTCCAAAGTGACAAAACAAAGAGAAAACGTGGCACCTTAAGATGCAACTTGAATCAGTGATCATTACCTAGTTTGAATGTCATATTGTGATTTCTGAGACAGTAATTTAACTATGGTCTTGATTCTGTAAATTCAAAATAAAATACAAGCTCAGTAATTATTCAGACAAGTCTGTGTGATTTGCTTTCAGATTAAAGTTAAAGTCCTCAGAAATTTTGGTTACTAATGAATTCAGGATAATACAGGAAATATGTGCGCAGGTAAAAACCACTGTTTTCTCTCCGTCTGCACCATTCTCCCCTAAAGTAGAATTGTGGGCTGTTAGTCTCTCTGTAAAAGTTCCCTCACCATCAAGATATTGTGACTATAAATTTAAAATACTTTTTCTCTTACTATTTCTCATGTGAAAGACATTCCTGTCAAGGGCAGGAAAGCTCTTTTTCCTTCTTTTTTGAGTGGACTTATTTATCTTAGGCTCTTCAGGTAGATTTGTACTTCTTTGTCTTTTTCAGATGTGTAATTTTTTAAAAAGAACTCTCCTTTTCCCTTTTCAAACAACTGCATGACATTTATCTTTGAAATCTGATGAATTAGAATTAATTGAGTTTCAGGAATCAGAGGATTTAGACAAGTCTTTGAATAACTGAAGACATCTCTAGGTAGTAATTCTTCACATGAATTATGGTTCTCAAGATTGAAAAATGTCAGTTGATGTAAATTCAGCATGTGAAAAAATTGAGACCGGAAAAGCATAAATGAATAGAAAATAAGTTACAGATGACAAAAACATTGTACATATGAAAGTGATTGAGAAAACTTGTCATAAATTGTAGAAATCTAAAAATCATAAATAAAGACAGTACACATTTTCAAACATCTATGGCTATAGCTTATATTAGAATATAATTCAAAACCTTCAGGATGCTACCTGACATTCCTGAAAGTATTCTATTTTACCATGGTGAATATGGGGATAGGAAGAATATAGTTGTGAAAATTCTTCTTAGGGCATTATTTTTTGAAGCAGACATGAAATTTTCCTGGTTAAAAGGACTATGATTTTCTAAAATTAAACATTCTGTCCTTTTCTACTGTTGCAAACTCACTTAAGCTCTTTTGCACATTCAGCAAATGTCAGGGATATCTGATAAATATTCATGGTCTCTGGAGTTGAGAGGTAGGTGGGAACTATATTTCCTATCTTACATATCCTTAGTACCAGGTGTTTGGTATCAAAGAAAGCAAACACTACTTAATATACAAATGTTCAGTAGTATGTACTTACAGAGTGGTTATGTATTCAGTAGTTTGGACAAGCATCTCTCTACATTTTCTCACAGCAATGTTGTACGAAGCCGTGGCTGTGAAATGAACTCCTGGATTCTTTGAAGACAAGTCTGGCCAACCTTATAGTGAAGGTAAGCTTAGGTTTCATGTAAATTAGGAGGTATAAATGTATCCATTTATAATTATGATAGTAATTCTATATAATAGACACAGAATATTAATATAAAAACCCTGAAAAGTAAATATTTACCTCATGTTTCAGAATATTGGTAGGCTAGAATAAGGGATCTCGTTGCTCTACCTGGACTTGGGTGAGTGAATCTGCCCTAACCTGGAGCTCTATCTGGTCAGAGTTTCTTCCTATGATTTGTTTTTGGGTCCAAGCAAATGCAGAAGCAATTATCTGGGTGAAGTTCATTTTATAGCACAGTGGAGAGGAAAACAGCACACCTGTACAGATGTTTTGTAATCTTTGGTTAAATCATTTAAACACATATTCATTCATATTAGAAAAATGAGCTTTACAGATATCCCTGAATAAATGCTCTTCTTGATTGTCACTACATTGCCAATGAAAGTATTTCTTCTAAAATTCTTTTGCAGAGTAACATACTCTCTGGTATATATTTTCATAATAATCTCTGAGATGTTGTTGGGAATATGATTCCTAATTAAGCTACTCCAAGTGGTGAGAAAATAATCTTAATGATGTAGATACATTTATTAGATCATGGAGATTGAAATATTTTTAAAGCAAGTTATCACACAATACAAGAGCGATAAATTTAATGAGACAATATTCTATGAAATCAGTCTCTCAGGTACTTTTTTTTCTGGTACCAGGGATTGAATTCAGAACCTTGAGCTTTCGAGGCAGGCATGGTGCCACTGAGCTAAATCCCCGGCCCTCTCAGGTTTTAAATTATATGTGCTGGGTTGAAGAGAATTTCAAATTTATCAAATAACTCAGATTGAGTTTCTTTTCTATCCTCAGACTACTATTATTTGAAATTCATCATATTTTACTTTCTTCCCTCTTATTCTTAGTGGGATACCCGATTTCATCCATTCCTGAAGTGTGTGTATCTTGATCCATTACATATTGATTAAGAACTAGCCTGGAAACTGCCAGACTATTTTAAAAACCAATGATAATGTCAGAGTTACAAAAATTTTCTATTAATAAGCAACTTATTCTGGAGAAAAACAAAGTTAAGATCCCACCTAGTTAGCCTAAGAGATAGGAAAAGTGAAGAGACCAACTTCTCAGAAATGTGTGGCAACTCTGACTAAAATCATCAGGAAGGAGAAATCTAAGTTGAATAAAGATCCGCAAGAAAATTGCCCTCCTGGCATTGCCTGATAGAGGAGGCTGAGTGGGCAGTTCATGCAAGGAAAGTTAATTACCTATGAGGTTTACAACAAAGAATGACCAGAAGGAAATCATTGAATTAGAATTTAAATATAAATTTTCAGACAGAAAATTAGTGAATGATCATAAAGGCAAGAGCAAGTATAGGGGAAAAACACTAATAAGACAGTACTAAAATGTGACCAGAAACTTGAAGTGCTTTGAAATACAAGAAAACTGCCATGAAGCTGTAAGCATCTTTGTTTCCTCATAAACTTCCTAGTAGCTAAAATGTGGCTACTGCAACTTGAACAATAAAAATTTTAGGCAAAAGAGATATTAGAATTTACAGAAGGAGTGTAGGAATCAGAAAATATCAGGATTTCTGTGAAGAATGCAGTACGGAATTTACTACTTAAACCATTAAAGAAATGTATAATAGTTCTGGACACAGGAGAAATAATTAGGAAAAATTTCTAAAGAAAAAATGTACTAGTGTACTTAATAGAATTTTTGAAAAAAGTCTTTAGTGTTAATGGGTTTTCCAAAATCTCTATATATGAGCAATTAAATATTTGTCTTATTTATTGTAGAATGCTTCTTATATCATCTTTGAAAAAATTTAATATTCTTTTTTACACTGTAAAAGATTAAAAAAGGATTCTGTGTGTGTTAACAATTTGTTATATTTATAAAAATAAGTTCTGAGATGTAAACAGTATTTTTCCATAATTACAAAGATTAATATATGTAAAAACAAATCTACAGGATTGTGTATGTGTGTGCTGGAGGGAAATGGGAATTTTCTGTATTCTTTTACTCAACTTTGCTGTGAAGATAAAATGTCCCACCAAATTAATCAAATTAACCTGTATGTTTGTGTTTATATTTATAAATATATATAAATATGAAACTTTATGGTTATCTAGTTCAACCCTTCATTACATAAATACTTTGTACAAGTTCAGAATTTCTTATTAGATATTAATTCTCTTTCTATTTACACTGAATTCCAAAATTCTCTTTAGTATTTTGATCAAGAAGTAATATTTTACATATGTTAATGAAGTCTTAGCTAATTGAAAACTGAGAAATATTGTGATTACTATCCCCTGGAACAAAACATCAGGTTGAAGTTAACATTTAACATTAGCTGAAGAACAATGAAAAGACAACATTTTATACTAAAATAAAATGTAACAATAATGTAATTTCAAAGTAAATGGGTAATTTAAGTACTACGATGACTACTACTAAGGAAAACACAAAGAATAAGGACTGGGATAGTAATTTATTGAATTTAAGGGAACAAAAACATAGGGTACTAAAATGACAAAAATGAGAAAATTCACATAAAAATGTGCTAACCTTTAATTGAAAGACAACAGAATAAATTCTTACAGTGTTTCCTAGAAAACTTAAACAACAATAAAATTGATGGACTGCTGAGACCAAATTAACTTGAAAAGAAGCATTTAAAAGTTTAGGAATGAGTCTGGAAATATAATCATATAAGAAGAAATTCTAAAAAAAATTTTAAATCTATTAAAAGTGTAAACAGAAATAAAATTTTCAAAATATAATACAAACTTTCCAAAGTTAGTTCATGAAGAAGTGAAATTTGAATACATTCCTTATCAATGAAGAGATAAATTTTAATATTTAAAAAATGATGTTCAATAGCTGAATAGTAACTTTAAAAAACAGAGAATTTGAATGCTTTTGAAAATCTTCCCAATTGTAAACAGATGAAAATTTCTACAGTTCATATTATAAAGGTAGTATAAGCTTAAGATCAAAGTTTGTTTAAGTAACTGAAAAATAAAGAGTAATCAATAATACCTTAGGGCCTCTGAACTGCACCAGGAAATGCTCTTCTCCAGAAATGTGTCCCAGTTTCATTTATGTTTACAATAGCCTAAGGACATTGCTCGTTTGAGAGTTTACTCTGTGTTAATTTTTTTCATAGCCTTAATCACTATCTGAAATTATATTACTTTTTAGTTACTTCTTTTTCATTGTTTTTCATGGTTATGTAGTAGGCTACAGAAAGAGAAGAAGGAACAGTATATATCAAATTTCACTAACATTTGCAAAAAAATTATGAATCAGGTTGAATAAGTGAATTTCCTCATATTGAGTTGAATTTTCTTTTCTGCAGTGAACCCTATTTGGTCACGATATAATTAAACATCAACATATCAGTAGCCTATACTTGTTAATATATTACTTATGATTTTTTATCTCTATTTACAGGGGACAATTTAGTGCCATGGAAAAATTTCTAAAATGACAAAATTTCCAGAAGTAAATCCAAATACAGTTATGTGGGGGGATTATCTCTAACATTCTATAACACAGCAAGACTGTCAGAATTTATAGTCATTTAATATAAAGTTCAAATAACTAGAGGAAAAGCAATTTACATCTTCCATACTCTGAGCCTATCTTGGCTTAGGTTTTTATTTTTCTAATGGTTTTTGATTACTAATTGTGTATATTTACTATTTAGTTTTGCTTTTTTTTTAAACTGAATTCTAATGGTTTAATTGCATAACTCCAAGTCTATAATTACAACATTGCTGAGGGTTGACTTTATTTTTTAAATGTTTATTGCCATATAATATTAGTAATTATTTAGGATATGTAGCATTATAACGATGTGCATGTATATGATGTGTAATGAACAAATCAATGTAATTAGTGTTCTCATCTCTCAAATATTATCATTTCTATGTATTGTCTAATTTGCTAGCACTTTTTTTCAAAACATTTCCCTGTATTTGTTTTGACATATATAGCTATAGTAAGTCCCCTTTTGTCCATGATTTTCTCATTTGTATCTTTTCTCTTGTTTATTAGTCTAGCTAAGCATTTGTCAATTTTGCTGAAATTTTTAAAAAATAATTTCTGATTTCCTTAATTTTTTCTATTGTTTTCTATTTTCTAATTTATTTACCTCCCTATAGTCTTTATTATTTCCTTCTTTCTACTTGCTTTGGAGTTAACTGAATTTTGGGAGAGAAGATATGTTGATCTATACACTATTTCTTGCCAGCAATGAAGCTCTAGCTTGAAAAAATATGTGTCATTCTTGACTTCATTAATCAGCATTTCTGAAGTTGCTTCTGTTGGGTGTTAATTTTCTAAAATCCCTTAAATAAATATCATGTTTACAAAGATTAACATTCAATTATTTATTTTGCAGGTCAGTGAACTTGATTAGTTCTGTATTCAAAAGTGATTATTTTCAGATTCCTCAAATATGATAAGCCAATCTGAATAATTATCTAGTTGTGGAACCAATTAAAAGTTATATCTATATAAGTTATCATATATATGATAAGTAAAACAGTTTCTTAGTGTATCTGAATGATCATATCAGGTTCTTATCCTCTTTTTTCTGAAGGCAAATTTACATGTGAAGTTAAATTAAAAAGGAAGGTTTAGATAATTAGGACAAAGCTGAGTAATTACTTAATAGCTAATTCACTTATGTTATAAGAACCTAGTACTGTATCTTTTTCCCCTTAATGATTAATCTTGGCCTTCCAAATTCAAATATCCAAGGCAGTTTGTCACTTTTCAATGGACAGTACTCAAAAGATATTGATGGTTCTTTTCTGTTGGTTGCACCTCTTCTAGATTTTCTTCAGATTTTGAAATAACAAAGTTCATTTAAATGAAGAACATGTTGTAATTAGATGCTTTAATTCACATATTTAAAGCTTTCTCAAGAAGTTCATATATCTCCTAATGTAGGCTCTTCTGTATGAACTCTTGTTAAGAGTATGACATTCTATCAAATGATATCAAGACCACTGTAAAGAGTGGCTTTTTTGATGTTTGGCATCACTCTACATAAAAGTTGCAATGAGTATAATGTTACATTTCCTACATAGTCTGGACATGGATCAAAATGATTTTGATCTTATAGTTTTATAACAGACTAATAGAAAGCTTAATTTACTGTAAATTTGGGTAGAATATAGCTGTACATTACTTAAAATTCCCAGCACATATATTTTGTTCAATTCAATAAGATACTTATAGAAGAGTAACTGGATTACTTAGAAAATTTGTTTGGATAATAGAATGCAAAAAAAAACCACATTCAAAATTTAAAGTGAATAATTAATGTAGCAATAGAAAGGAGAAAATAATGTTTAATTTTCTAAATACCGTGATATTTCAGTTCATGAACGCTTCTGTTCCTGAGCAGTTCGGTTCACGAACAGAAGCATCAGCAATATTTTATTTCCGTTCTTGAACTCTCCATAGGGTGGCAAATATGACCTTGGCCATCTTCCCCACAATCATGGAAGGTATTAACTTTGTGAACCAAGGCACCACTGCGTTTAAGTGATTTCTAAAAAGAAATTAAATCAATTTTGCGTGCTATTTCTGTTGCATGTTTTCATTTTTCCATATATAGTATATATCTACAAGTACAGATTCCTAGTCTTGAGGACATACTTCGATTTCTCATTTGGAGATTATTAAACCTAGGGATTATACACTATTGGCTGGGATGAAATATGTATATATTTTTAGGCATTCATGGATTTTAAAAAACCTATATTCATGTACAAGGTAAAACATAATTTTATTTATTTTTTTGGTACTGGGGATCGAACTCGGGTCCTTGCACTTGCGCAGAAGGCGGCGAAACCACTGAGCTAAATTCCCCGGCCCTAAAAACTAAATTTAATAAAACGTGAAAAAATTTCCATTTAGTTACTTGCATATCTCTCCTCTATTTATTTACCTTTCCCTCTAGTTATGCACAGGTTAATGACAACAATATAATCTAAATCTCAGAAATGTCCTGAGATGATTTTGTCATATGTTGCTGTGGGTACTTCACAGTGAGCTCTTACACAAATATAGATAGTACACCTTACCACACACTTAGACCACTACATTAAATCAAGCACAATAGCAAACGATGTGATCCAAAAATGCAGTAAATTCAGATGTGTGCAAGATAGCATATTGTTTTACCTTAAAATATTTTTATAAGTAGGAGTTTATTCTAAAATAATGATGAAATATATGGCTTGATAAATATAGAGAAAAGTAATTCAGTCACTCATTATCATTACAAGTACTATGTATTGCACATAGCTGTGCGTTGTACAGTACTCTTAGATAACTAGTAGTGGAGTAGATTTGTTTACACCAGCAGCACCACCGACTCATGAGAAACACATAGCAAGAGACAACGGGGAATTCTCAGCTCCATTACAATCTTACGGGACAATCGTCTGCTAAGCAGTCTGTTATTTACCCAAATGCCTCTATGTAGGACATGACAATATGTATGTGTGTAAATATAACATTTAAAAATTGAGATAATTTATGTCATTTTCATTTTTCTTAAAAACAAAATGCCGAATGAATTATTTCAAATCTATACGCATCTTTGCTGCTCCCGACGCTGACAAAACCCTAACTGAGCAGCCATCGCAGGCTCTTCCGTACTTATCAGAAGTCCACATCTTTACCTCAATACAACTTCGCATCTTAATATATTTCTAGAATTTTTCATTTTAATATATTTTTAGAAAGATTTAATTTGCACATGTCTGTAAAAATGAAAAACAAGATTAACTCATAGGGCTGTAATTTTTTTTAAAAGGGCAGAAAACCTGTGAGAGAGGAAGGGAGAGAGAATAGGAGAGAATCAGTTAAACTTACTTGACTTAGGCCTTTCTTAGATCGAAGTTCTACACTTGGCCTTCCTGAAGTACTAATTGAGCTGATCAGGTTATATTTAATCACGGTAGTTAACTATAACTATATATATATTCGCATGGTTCTCTGGACACAGTAAAACCCCTTTTTCTTTATTTTCTGTGTTTTATTGACATAAATCTGAACCTGGGATTTTTGGATAACTGGTAACATTGCTTACTTCAATTTCTACTTTTAGAAGAATGCTCTTAGACCATATCAAACAGCCAGTGAGTTACATAGGCCTCTGCTGAGACTCAAGAAAAAGAAAAAATCATTCCATTTGCACCGTAATTACAATTAGCACTAATTTTTTAAAGCAAGAAATTGTAAGGAGTGGTAGAATTCATTGTGCTCTTGAAAAGTAATTGGCATGCTTTTGTGGTAAAAAGTTTACAATAAAGCTCTTTTCATATGCTCCACATATAGACTGGATTTCACTTTATCAGGCAAATTTGCCTCCACTAAATTACATAGAGACAAAGCTTTAATGACTCCAGAGAGAGAAATCCCTTCTCAGTAATTCTCAAGCTAGTTTACCCATCTTGACTCACAGTCAATATCTAGCAGTATTTCATATAGCTTAATTGTTGCTAAGTAACAGAAAGGGGTGGGGGTTAAGCTTCTAAGCTTCATTTACATATTCATTATGAACTAGTAACATTGAAATAATACAATTTTTAATAATGAAAGATATTATATACATTGTTGCAGTATTTATTTTTTCCTACCTGAGAAGGGAAAGACCTGTGTGCTACTTGTCAGGGAGAAATGACATTTTATTAAAATTTGAAGTCACCAAGTGAGTAGCTTTTAAGAAAAACAATTAACTGTTTTATAGCTATCTTTCTCTTTCTCAAAGGTTTTCCTTCCTAATTGCTGTTGACTTAGCATTCTTTGAATTACTGAAGCTAACAATAGTGCAAGTAGGTGTTAAGTTTTCTATTTAAGAATTTGCTGAAGTGTTTTGATTATTGCATGATTGCCAAAGAGTTTAGGTGCAAGGGAATTAAACACCATTACATGCAAAAAATTAAAGATCGATTTTTGTTTCTCATACTTGGAGATCTTTACCAGAATTTAATTTTCCCAACAGGAAAAGCAGTATATTGAAATTGTTTTCATCACATCTCTCAGAACAGTATCCTGACTACGGTCTTTCTGGGTGAAGTTATGTTGTTATTGACTTTCCTTTCTAAATGGACAACTCTGGAACAGGTGTTATGGCACACAAACACCCTTCTTCTGTCTCGTTACCAATATTTGGCCAGTAAGATGACTATATGAAACTGGAAATGATGTCATCAGTGTGCTACTGAAAGTGTTATTTAGTTTAGAAAAGATTAAAACTTTCGTTTGAAACTTTTGTTTTACTGATCATGCACCGTGTGCTTCTAACTTAGCAAAACTTGGCTATGATTGATTTTACCTGTCCTATGGCTTTGTGACCAAACTATATAGGAGATCTTCTCTACTAAAATAAATTCATCCTTTACATGTATAAAAGTTCTATGGGAAAGGGGTATAATGTGTTGCAAAAAATGGGGTGTAAATTTAAATGAGTATAAGTTTTATTTCAAGCTTTCAGCTTTTGATTCCTGCTTGACCATGGCTCAGTACATCACTGCTTCTTACTCTTAATTTATTCACATTTGAAATGAGGGAGTGGGGGGGGGAGATAATAACTTGAAGGGAGCATTTTATGATCAAGATCATATTTCTGACCAGCCTCACTCATCATTCTAAGAACACAAAACACACTATTTTCTTTTTTCTCAGAGCATTTATTATTAACCACTATATGTGTATGTGTGTATGTATGTGAATATGCATACATCTATCTATCTAGAGGGAAAAATGGAGGAGTGCTGAACTTTAAAAGTGACTGAAAACTGCAAATAAGTTGATCTTAACGAAGAAATTGTTCTATGAACTTTGCAAATTCTTGTCAAAATATTAAAAATTCTTACTGTAGGTTATTAGTGTATTCGGATAGTAAGATGAAGCAACACTAACATTTATTTACTATACTGTAATACTCTATTTGGCAAATAAGTTGTTTCATTTCTTTGTAGAAATGTATCAAGTGTAGTTTAAATGGTCCTGATCTTTTTGTTTTAAAACAGTGAAGAGTGCTCCTTCCTAAAATTGTACCAGTTAAAAAATTTTTAAAAAGGAAGTATTGTGTGGAAGCTTCTTTGATTATTATCTAAAAATGTTATAAATGTCTTTAGGTAACCGAAATAAGATACTGACCTGGCAAAAATCATAGATCAACAGAAACACACAAAAAAACCAACCAATCAACCAACCAACCAAACAAAAGAAACAAGTTCAGAAACAGGACAAATATGTGTGGATATTTAGAAATGATTTATGGGGCACTTAACATCAATGAAAAATATTTGTCTTTCAATAGGTAGAGGTAATTTGGTTATTAATTTCAATGAACATAAATTTAATTCATAGTGGAAAATATGGGACTATTATAATACAAGAAACTGCTAGATGAAAATATATTCTGTCTCTAGTAGTCTATCATGTTAGCCAATCACAATATCAGTAATTCATAGGATTATAATTGATGGATTTGATTATATAAAATTTTTGAGAAGTCTTTACAGAGAAAATATCATAAATAAATGTAAAGGGTAGCAACATAAACAAAAATTGTTGCACCCGTATAATAGGTCAACTTTCTTTACATTAGTAAGTAAAAGACATGTAGCCTAGTAGAAAAAAATATGACTTATAAGTTGATACTTCATAGAAGAAAAGCAAATCACCAATACCCAGAAACAATGATTCTCAAAATCACTAATATCTAAATAAATTTAACTAAAATATTTTAAAACTCTTTGATCAAACTTGAGTGGTAATATTCATGTTATGAGGACATCGGAAACAGTCTCAGATGCATATGAAAAAGTATATTGGTGTTTAAGATCTTGTCCTTTGAAACTAGATTCCCTGGGTTCAAGTCTGTTATACTACCTAACTATAAAAAATCATATACAAGTTACTGGACTTGTTTTGGTCTAAATTCTCTTCTCTGAAAAGGAATGATGATAACAATAATAATAACAATAATAACACACTTGCTGAAAGGGATTTTATGATGATCTAACTAGTTAATACATGCAAAATTGCCTCATATACAATAAATGCGCCATGGATGTTAGCTCTAAATATCATTCCAATGAAGTGTTTTGGGATAGCAGCTTGTGTATGTGTGTATATTTATGAGTATATGTGTGTGTGCATGCAAAATATAATGCTGATATGAAAATAAATGAGATAATACCTGTGATAACATAAATAGCTCCATGTGATTATAAATAAAAATGTACATCTTTTTCTGTGTAAATTGGAAAATTACATCATTTCATTTTAGTAAAAATAAAAAGCTTATTTTTTATGTGCTATATGCAGATAAATGTCTAATCAGAAAATATTCTCATAAATACTTAGCACAATATTGTCAGACTATATACTGACTCTCTCCCACTTCAGTCATACAATTCCAGAGAAGGTTTTGAAGGGGCTGGTCAGTTTCCCCAGCAGCCAGCTAAGGACTGTATTTGGAAGGTGCTGATTCTCATCAGACTCTGCTTGGGGGGCCACATTTCAGCTCTATTTTCAGAGGATGGGAGATTCTCATAATGAGAATGGAAAAGATTAACTCCTCAAGTCGGGAGAGCTTGCACCAGAATAGTGCAATGGTTTGGGGAAAGTAAAAACAATAACTAGCATATTGCTCACTTTTTATGCCTTTTCATAGATAAGTGTGTATCTACATATTGTATCATACATTACACATACACACACATACATGGACACTCACAGTAATATTGCCTGTGCCTGTCTTTTCAGTTAATAACAGAAGACTGGCTTTTCCCAAGAAATTATAACAAAGATCCACATTCACTCAACCCTTTTGCTGGTAAGATTTTTTGTCTTATGACAAGTTAAAAGTTGATCTGTAACTACCTCTATTTTAATTAATAATTGGAATTTTTAACTGATATTACTTGAAGTGGTACTTTTTATGGTAAAGAAGTTGAGCTAATAGAAGGCAACATGAACTTGTGCATAAAATTGCATTATGCTGTTAAATCAAGTTAAATGGGGCTTATAAAAGAAACAAATAAGATTTTCTACCTTCAGGTTATAATACATAATGATCTTTTATCATGATAAATTTAAAGTTTTATAATATTTTTCTACTTTCCTTTTTGGTAAATAATTAACAAGAGTTAGACAAAGAGGGAAAAAATTGACTTACGTCTAGTTAAAAATGTATTGATCATATTGCCTCACACAAGGGGCTATAAATTATTCCCCTCAGGCCAAATATAGCCAACATTTTTGTGTGTAAGGTCTTAACGTGTGGTCACACATGTCTGAATGTGTGTTATCTATGGCTGCTTTTGTGTTACATGGCTAGAGCTGGGCGTTTGTGATAGAGACCTTGTGCTTACCAGATCTTAAAATAATTATTATTTCACCCTTTACACAAAGGTTTATTGACCTATGTCTCACACGCTTATCCCATGTAGCCAAGAATTTAAACAGCTCCTTTGCCTTGTGCAGAGGACACCGTCAGAGCACGTGCAGGTAATTATACTCTCTCTTTAGAAAGGGTCATTTAATTTATAGTAATTTTAAGACTATATCTCATTTTCCTCCTATGATCAATTTTAAAATGACTCAATTCAGTTTCTTTTCTTTGTGTTGTAAGGACATTTAATGCCTAAAATTACTTCAGTTAATTCCAGTCATACGCATTGATTTTATTTGAGTTTGCTATTTTTTCTAAAAGTCCTAGCAGCCATGAAAACCAAGAGTAAATATGGAAGTAATATGACAGTAAAATAATGGTAAAAGCAGCATATACTACTTATTTACTTGTGGGAAGTTAGCCCTTTATTTTGAGAATGTTTAACTATTGATATAGAATTTTCAGATATTTAATCACCTTAATTCCCCAAAATATATGATATATATGCATAATATAATTTTGATTTTAGTGATAAAATAGCTTAGATAAATTAATTTCATTATTCAGTCATATAACTAGTTCAATAAAGAAAAAAGATCTCAAACTTGACTTTGATGGATTTCTACTCCCTTGATTCAAACCTGACACAGTTTCATTATGTGTGATCTATCTATCTATCTATCTATCTATCTATCTATCTATCTATCTATCTGTCATTTATTTGCTGAAGACTGGCTGTGTCTGCAAAGGAGATGAACTGTATTTCCCCTATGTCTCATCAATTTTGCCCTCTAACTTAGAACACTACTTCAAAAATCAAATGCACTGCTTTGAACTCAGTAGGGTTTTTGCATAAAATATTACTCCATTATTTGGCAAAAAGCTGTCTTTAATAGTGGGATTAGGCAGTAACTAATGTAAACTGAACTACGTGTCTCAATGATAAAAAAAAAAGCCATCTGGCTTTTCCTGTCTAATCTTCAACCTTATTGTACAGATACCATCGTTTTTATTGGGAAAACACTTTACTTATTCTGTGATACTCATACGGAGTTGGTTTCAGCTCTAAAGTCCAGCTCACCAGACCTTAGCTTGCCCATTAGATCCTCAGATCCTGCTGACCCCATCAATGAGTTCAGGACTGAAAACTGATGAAATCCTTAGGAAGAAGGTACATGGTTTCAAACAGATTTCTGAAAAGAATTAAAAAAGAAAAATAATTCCAGCCAAGAGGGAATAAGAACACAATCTATGAAGCCAGGGAATCAGAGAAAAGCAGAATAGAGAAAAACTGGAATTTGCTAACAATATTTTATCCAGGGAATCCAGCCATAGCTGCCTCTCTTCAAGGTTTTCTACATTAGGAGCCAATATATTCCATTTTTATGAAAAAATATTAATTTCAATTTGGTTATTTACAAGACAAAAGAGTCATAACCGACAAACTGAGCTTTAGAATAGCTGCTTATTAAATGAAAAATTTAAAGTAGATAAAGAATACTAGTAGTAAAACAGTTAAATGACTTTAAAGTTTTTTTAATTCCATTTTCTCAAAATACCTTGTGATTACAAAAGCTTTTTCTTTTGAGTTCTGTGAATACTTCCATTATTTTATTGTATTACTATTTTAGTGAAATAATTAATTTTTACATCTAGGTTTAAAATGTTTCTTCAAATACTACCTGAAATTTCTAATAAATATTTGAACTTAAAAAATTACATGGATTCTAAGAAATGAAAATACCAAAATCTGACTCACTGGTGATAACAAAAATCTTACTATTTTTTTCTAGCCTCTTTTTTTTTTTCAGAGACTGATTTTTTTTTTTTTTTTTGGTACCAGGGATCGAACTCAGGACCTTGTGCTTGCGAGGCAGGCACAGTGCCATGAGCTAAATTCCTGGCCTCTAGCCTCTTTTTAAAATGGAAAAACACTTTTAAAATAATATTCATTGTAGAAAATACTGCATATAAAATAATATCACTCACAAACTCATTATTATTTACTGTTATTTCTTTTTAAATTTTTATTGTTTGCATATTCTTTTTAAGTAAAAGTGATATTGATGCTTTTAAATTTTTTGAAATAATGACACTATGTGGATATTCTTCCATAATCACATTGTACCTCTATAACATTATTCTAAGTCATGATAGTATATTCTATTATTTACTATATAATTTTTCTTTTTGTTTTGGTACTAGGGATCAAACTCAGGACCTTGAGTTTGCTAGGCAGGTATGGTGCCACTGAGCTACATCCCCATCTTTACTACATAATTTTTAAATTATTTGTATAGTTCCAATTTTCATCTTATTCAATAAAACATTGTACCACTCAGACATGATGCATAAATATTATACAATATCTTTATTCTCTTGTGATCCATTTCTAGCAGTGAATTTTTTAATCTAAAAGAAATAACCCCCCTTAAGGATCTTAGTGTATATATAAATTCCTGTAATACGTTGTAGAAATTTGCAATTTCAACAGCAATGCATATGTTCCTGTAAATTTACCAGCTTTAGATACTAGCATAGTAAGATAAAGTGGTGAATTTAAATGAATTAAATACAATTTTTCTTCCCTCTTTCCAAGTTTCTTTAAAAATAACAGTAAAAGAAAAAATAGACATAACTTTTATGCTGACTGAAACAAATTAATAGAAAGAGTCAAACAAATTAAAAATAACACACAAAGTCCTATGGCAAATAGAACTATATAAGGAAGGAAGCAGAAAGCTATAACATAAATTCTAAAACAAGTTTCCTAAAAGCATAATAATCCTATAAGTTCTCTTCAGTGACCCTTTGATTACAAAAATACATTTTCTATTTTCATGATAATCACATCTTAAGAGGAGAATGTTCTATTCTGGGAGGCACAACTGAAACTCACAGAAACAAAAAAATTGAACTACCATCACCACCACCACCACCACCAACACAACAACAACGATAACAACAAAACTCTGGTGAACTAAATATTAAGTTTAGAAGATGAAGCACAGAGAAAAAGAGATTGTGCACATCACTAGATGGTTATTGGTGATATCCAGGGCTTGGCCGCAGATTTTCTAATCCATTGAACATCAAAAACTAGCCAGGAGATGGTGGGTTGGAGAGGAAGGTGGTGGAAATGTGGCTCATGGAAAGGAAATACAGTTTAAATCAGAGATTCGAGATAACCAAGTCCGATTGTAACATGGAATTCACTATTCCAACTCCTACTGACTATATTTTTCAAAACAGCTTGCTGCTTATGAAGACATTTGATTAGAATGTAACTGATACAAAGCTTATGCATGAATGCCATAAAACCAACAGGCATGCCAAACACAGAGATGTGGAAACACTCAACCCTGGACTAAGCCCGGAAATCATTTCTCACCATCTTTCTTCATGTATACACATAAATTCACATTGTCAAATCCTATTAATTTGTTTTAGGGCTTAAATATAATAGGCTTTTGTGCTTCCTCTAAAAATGTTTTACTTGAAGATAAAATAAGATATTTCTCGATAACATGGATACTTTAGCTAGATTCTAAACATGAAGTCCTGAGGAAGGGATGAAGTCAAGTTCCTAATTTTGTAGATTTAACCACTGGATTTATGTACTGGGTTTCTCTGATATACATTGGTATTTTCTCATCTACAGCCACTCATGCTTTTTGCTTTTTTGTTTTATGACTCCACTTGTCTCTAGGACTTCAGTAATAATCTCAAGACTCCAAACATGTTTTTAAAGACTGCCCATTCTCTTAGTGTTCTGCCTTTTATGAGAATAAAACTTGTCCCGTTAAAGTCAGTATATAGAATTTCTTTAATTTAAGCACCGGTAGGCTGTGCTTCAGCCTCATTCTCTGCTTTAATCTTCTTCTGTGAAATCAAGAGTGGCAGTATAATACAGAAGTTGACAAGTAGAACAGCATGTCACCAGGTCAACTGCAAGATTTAGATATTTTCTGGCAAATACAAAATCTGATTTCTTTCAACTTAGTGGGTAAATATATATGATAATATCAATCTGGTAGCTCAACATTTATTTCAAGCTACTCAAATAGTGCTGTAATCAAGGGTCCAGTGAAACTACATTGCAAAGATGCTGTCTTTTTTTATTATTCAGTCTCTGTGCCTAGTAAATTACATTACATAGAGTATAAGCCAAAATATTGTAAAATAAAATTGAATTCTTGAAGTCTTAATGACAGGACTGATGCCTCCTAGGGCTTTCATATAGATAGGTGAAGAATAGTTAATTGATCAAGTCCTGGATCCCCTTTGATGTAACTGTATACTAGGATAATCAATGTACTTTATCTAAAATATAAGAATGTCTTTGTGTGGATTTTCATTCCCACTATAAAGACACTGATTCTTCCATGTGCATGTCATGGAAACAAGAATTGCTACGGTTTTTATTAGTGAATTATTTTTCAAGGAAGAGAGATAATAGATATTTAGTATTCATTACCAGTCTCAGGTAGGGCATTTCCTCCTAAATTCCCTTTGAGATGAGCTTTGCAAATTTGTTTTTGACTATACCCTTTCTCCAAAATATGAAAATGTGTTTTTATGAACCTTTTTTATTTACTCTCTGTGAGTGTTTGTTTTATAATATAATTTTAATGGAAGTTATATTCTTTTCTCCCTTGCTCCACATTATGAGGAGTTCCTAGAGTACAACTTTTATGCTCACCTCACTTTCACCATAAGGAACTCTGACTATATCCACCAATTTTTCCCAACTGGTGGTGGCATATCCATTATGGTGAGGAAGAGGTATTATGAGATTGGCAGGCTTAGAGGTATTAAATAAATACAATGTAAAAACATTAATCAAACATTGACGGTAACTAAAAAGAGATGAACAACTAAATTTCCTTTTGTTTCTTGCTTTGAAATAGTTCATTTTTGAATAAAATGTTTCCTATCAGTGAAATTGCCCACCCAAAGTATTTAATTATAGAATTACCATTTTAAAATATTTTTTCTTTGATCAGAGAGCAGAATTTGAATTCCAGTTCTGTGTCTAACTGTACAGCTTTGGGATAGCTAATATAAGAGCTGGCCTGCCAACAATGGTATAGATTACAGAGCCCATCTGAAGGGGAAGTCACGAGAAACAGGGTGCATACAGCTTAGAATAAACTCTCAATAAGTATTTTCTCTGCTACAAAAAACATCTTTTCTTAAAATTGCAGATTTGAGCATAATTAAGAGGCTACTGGATGTATTCAATTTTGATATAAATTGATTTAGTAAGTTTCATATTATGAGGATGGAAAGGATCAATTTTAAAACATGGCATCTGTGTTAGGGTTGCCTTTAAAAACATTACTGTATATACCTGTAAAATAGTAAGTATATATCCAAACACATGATTTTGATCTAAAAGAGTATTATGTCCAACTTAAAGCTACAAGTTCTTTCAGCAAAGACATCCATGAAAAGTTCTAGAAATCTATCTACTCATTTCTAGCATTTTTTATGCAAATTGGGCCACGTTATACAGTGTTTCCACATTGTTTATATTGGCACATGGATTCATTTTGTTTTTCTTTCCTTGGTGTATCTTATATTTGTGGTGTATAACTCATTTTACCACTATTTATAGATGAACAGAATCCTTAGATAATATTTTAAAATGAGCAGCAAAATATGTGTTTGATTTCGTTTGCTATGCTTACAGCCAAAGAGTCATGTGTCCATCTTTAATTCTTACAAGTAAAATAACTGAACAAATAAGTTTGTGCATTTTCAATTCTGGTAGATTTTGGTGAATTACTCTTTGTATATCTTGCTTCATTTAACTTTCTACCGCTGTTAATAAAATCTCTTGATTTTCCATTCCTTTGACAAAACTGCATATGATATAATGTTGGTTGTTTTCAAATCCAACAGATCAAAAAAATTTCCACATTCTGCTTTAACTTGCTCTTTTATGAAGGGGTAAGTATATTTTCAAATGAGCATGAGCTTATATTTTTCAGGGTTTTTTTTGTTGTTGTTAGTACCAGTTAGCAGTACATAATGATTACATTCTTCCTGGGGAGTTGGTATATGGCCATTTTTTTAAATTTAATTTTTTCAGAATCATGTTTTTGCGTAGTTTTCTATTGTGCTTTTTCTGTTTTTGGTAAAAATTTGCAAACTTTGTAGTAAAGAAAGGATTCATCACTTTTTTAAAATGTACCTTACAAATGCGTTTATTCTCAGATTTTTAGTATTTTTATTTAGTTCAGTGAATCTTTAGAAGTGTTGGATTCCCCATTTCTGAAATATTTTCCACAATATACTCTGAAGCTGGAGAGAGAGAAAGATTTGGGTATAGACAAGCCCTTGGATGATTTTTCCTACGTTAGTTGAGGAATAAGAAAAATCAAAGAAAATAATTTATTATTCCTCCTTCTTTATTCTGAATTTAATTTAGACAGAGTAGAAAGGTGAGAGAAGAATTGGGAAAAGAGGTGACTTATTGATCAAAGGGTACATGTTTTAATTAGAATGGAGGAATAAGTTACAGTGATCTATTGAACTCCTTTGTGGCCACAGGCAATAAGAAAATATTGTATATTTCAAAATGACTAAAAGATTTTTTAGTAATCTTATCTTAAAAGGTAAGGTGGAAAGGTGTTGGTTATGTTAATTAGCTTGATTGACTCTTTCTAAAATAAATGCATAGATCAAAGCATTATATTGTATCCTACACATCGACAGACATTGTCAATTTAAAATGAGTTTAAAACTTTCAGAATGTATCTTGGAATCAATGTGATTCATTCTCATATTTTACATCACTTTTCATCCTCCCAGATATCCCAGTTCTGTTGGGAATGTATAGAGAAACACAAATTACTCCACAGACTGTGTAATATTCTTCAGCTCAGTTTTATCACAATTAGTAATATGAATGCACTGTGGAATATGTCAATGTGTGGAGTCTTAAGTACTCATCAACAATATTAATCTTCTTGCCTATAAGAAATTTCTCTGAGTTTGAAGCAACCAGTTTTCAAATAACACTTTAAGAAGGAGAAAATATGAAGCTTGTTGATAATAGGACCTGAAATTATGATA
Organism: Heterocephalus glaber; assembly: GCF_000247695.1. Next base: position 9,319,984 of record NW_004624763.1, read on the forward strand.
CTGAATAAACACACAATTTACATATTCACTTTTCATGTGCAGAGCAGCAACAGTGCTAATTTATTAGTTTGTGTCTCCTTGAAAGGGATGTAGTGCAAATTCTAACTCCTCTAAAGACATAAATGAAAAATGTTTTATACAGAAATTTGAACCAATTTGTAATGATTTAATATACAAAAACCTTCATATTTGTGTCATTCACCAAATGATGATAAAACATCGTCATTCTAGAAATATTTTCTGCAACTATCCAGGAGCACATTGTTCACATTTCTTCGTATGACAAAGATTTGGATTGTGAAAGAAGCTGTGGAAAACCATAGAATCACCTTTTATGTTTGAAATAATTGCAGAGAATTTGGAATAGAAATCTAATTGTCCTAGTTGCAGATATTCCTAACAATATTTCACTTAGTAAGACTATCCTAGTTTCTTTAAATAAAGAATAGCAAATCCATGTTATTTATGGTGTCATGTATTAATTGGCTATGAAAAATGTTCAGGAACTTGTCCTAGACTTGATGGTTGCCTGGAGTGGCAAGTACAGCACTAATTTACAGGGTTCCTGTAATTAAATCTTGTTCTCCTGAGTATTTTCTACATAGAGACCCAATCTGATAGCTCATCATTCATTCTCATCCTAATGGCACAATAATATTCCTGGAGACATTTAATTTCCAGAGGCTTTCTGGATAAAAGATTTAAAAAAAAAAAACATAACTAGAAAGTCTTACTTTAAAAAATCAGTAATGACATCTCTGAATGATAAAATAAGGGAACAATCGCTGAAAGGAGAAGAAAAAATAATGATCGTTATTATTTGACAATAAATATTAAGTATTAGTTGGTGTAAAAGGAATTGCTTATAAGCTCAGAAAGAAAATAACACAGTGGATCATAGATTATTAGGCAATTCATGCTTGGTTTTTAAGCTTTGTTGGAGGGATATCTGTGTGTTTATTTTGAAAGTATAACATTTTACCAAAGTATACTACCATTAGGTTGAATAAAAAACCCAAATATTTTAATCATTCTCTGTAGAATAATTTAAAATCTTGTTATGAAAGCGATGACTGAAAAAAAAAGAGCCAACTCTTAAATATAAAAAATGTCTTAAATTATCTACTCATTCTAAACTCTACATTTCTACTCACATGAGGTTTCCAACATGCAAATCTACTCCTTTTAATCTTTAGATGTGCTGTCTTCAATATCAGTCTAGAGCTTCCACAATAAAGTTTCCTTTCTCTTTTTAGCTCTATTAGGACCTTCACGCCCTCCGTTCTGAGTAAGCCATTCTCCTACATGATTTTTCTTTGGTGTACAAAGGCTCATGCAAAGATTTAATTACAGTGCTCTTTTCTTACTCTTTAGCTTTACATGTGTTTTTCTGCCACATGCAAATACTCCTTCTCTTTTCTCTTCTCCAGTACTTCTGGCTCCTAATCCCTCCTTCTTCACAACTATTACTGAGTACCCATCACTGACCAGGCATTGTGCTGGGAGCAGAACATATAGCCAGATATAAGTTATATATATATAATATATATTATAAATATTATATACATTATATATATATATATATATATATATATATATATTCCCAGATATAAGTGAGAACAAAGCCAGACATAAGTGCTCCCTCCCTAAAGCTCACCATGAGATCAGGAAAAGGCTGCTTGGAATTACTAGGATGAGGAAGGAAAAGGCTTGCAGAGAGTTGTTTTTTAAAATGATTGCTTTCTGTTGGAAAATTACCAACTCAAAGAAAGTTTCATCTCATAAAACAACTAAAGACACAAAGGGAAGATTACAGTATTAATTTAAAGTGTGCTTGTTATTTGGTATGAGGACAAAATTCATAAATAGTCTTTTGTTTTAATTCATCTTCTATTTGAGCTCTCAAAAGTTTGGTGAAATGTGCAGAATCAAGTTGTTCTTGGCTCACTTGGTGCTTTTACTCTATGTATAGGAAAAATAAAAGCTGAACTCAAAAAGAAATTTTACATGTTTCAAGATTTAGCATTTATGAATTGTGCTGCTATGAACATGGGTATGTATGCATCACTGTAATATGGTTTCTTTAATTCTTTTGGGAAGATACTTAAAAGGAGAATAACTGAGTTGAATGGAATTTCTAGTTTTAATTTTTTGACCAATCTCCATATTGATTTCCATAATTGTTGTTTTAGTTTATATTCTTACCAACACTATAGAAGTGTTTCTCTTTTTCCACTGCATTTATTTGATTTTTTACTTATAGCCATTCTTTGCACAGCAATGAACTTTTTTTTTTCATGTATTTATTGGCTATTTGTACTTTTGAGAAAAGTCTATTCACATGTGTTACCCATTTTTGATACGGTCTTTTATTTCAGAGGCTCTAATATTTTTGAGTTCTTTGTGTATTTGAAATGTCAGTCTTCTTTCTAAGAAGTCACTGGCAAACATTTTTTTCATATTATGTTAGTTGTCTCCTCACTCTGTTCTTTTCTTTGGGGTGCAGAAGCTTTCTAACCCTATATTATCCCATTAGTTGATTCTTGGTATTATTTCCTGTGCCACTGGGATTCTGTTCAGAAAGTCCTTGAGTACAAATATGTCCTCAAGAGTTGTACCTGTTTTTTCCCAGCAGATTAAGTGTTTCTCTTTTAACATTTAGATCTTTGACCCCATTTGATTTTATTTTAGTACATGGCAAGATATGTGGGCCTCTGCATGAGGATAACCAGCTTTCCCAGCACCATTTCTGAAGGAGATTCCCCCAATGTGTGCTGTAGGCCCTTTTGTAAAGATCAAGTATCTGAATTGCTTGGGTTTGAATCTGCATCCTGTGCTCTGTTCCAGTGATCCACATGTTGCTTTCTGTGTCAGTACCATGCTGCTTTTATCACCGTGGCTTTGTAATATAACTTCAAACCTGGGAATGTGATGCCTCCTGTTTTGTTCTTGTTATCTAGGATTGCTTTAGTTAGTCTGCATCTTTTTTGGTTCCCTGTGAATTTTAAGATTGTTTTCTCTAGTTCTGTGGGGAATCTTGTTTTAAATTTTAATTGGGATAACATTAAATCTGTATATTAGCTTTGGAAGTAAGGCCATTTCGACTATATTAATACTGCCTATTTTATCCAGGCTGCCTTTCCAATTTTGAAAAATTCTCTTATACATATTTTCCATATGTGGAATTTACATTCATTTTGGGGAGTGGGTGCATGTACATAATGCAGCTTGTTGCTTTTTTCACTCCTTTCCCCCTTTTCACCCATCTCCTTCCCTCTGCCTCTAAATCTCCTGTCCCCATTTTCATTGTTGTTATTATTAGTTTTGACGTCCTCTTTGATCTCCTTTTCCAGAGTACTGTAGTTTTCATTGCAGAAGTCTTTCACTTCCTTGGTTAGATTATTCTCTAGGTATTTTTGTTTTTACACTGTTCTAAGTGATATTGTTCTCATACGTTCTTTCTCATTTTGTTCATTAGTTATGTACAGGAATGCTATTAAATTTTGTGTTTTGTATTCTGCTAAGTTACTGAACTCAGTTATTAATTATAGGAGTCCTTGGTAATGTTTTTTGTTGGGGGGGGGGCTTCTAGGTACAGGAGCATGTCATTAACAAGTAATGATAATAAATACCATGGATCAAACTCAGGACCTCACACTTGCCAGGCAGGTGTTATGTGGCTGAGCTAAATCTTCAGCCATATATATAGATATATACATATATCTATATATACCTTTTATTTCTTTCTCTAACCTGATAGCTCTGTCTAATGTTTAGAATACCGTACTAAACAGTAGTGATCACAGTGGAGATCCTTGTCTTGTTTCTGATGTTAGAGAGAAAGTTTTCAGGTTTTCCCTATTTAAAATGATGTTAGAGGAAAGTGTTTCATCAATGGTTTTTGTCAGATTGAGATAGGTCCTTCCATACATATTTTATTCAAGGCTTTTTTTTATAAATGAGTGTTAGATTCGATTTTGTCAAAGGCTTTTTCTGCATTTATTGAAATGATTGAGTTATTTTTTCCTTGCTTTTATTTATGCAATGTACCACATTTATTGATTTTTATTTATATGTTGAACCTTCTTGCATCCCTGGGACAAAGCCTGCTGTTTCATGGTGTGTGATGTTTTTGATGATTTGTTGCATTCTGTTTGCCATTATCTTGTTAAGGATTTTTCACAAGAGATCAGACTGTAGTTGTCTTTTTTGGTTTGTCCTTATCTGGTTTTGGAATCGGGTAATGCTGTATTCAAGGAAGGACTTCGGGAATATCCTTTCCCTTTCAATTTCATTAAAGATTTTGAAAATTATTGGAATTAGGTCTTCCTTGATGTTCTTGTAGAATTCAGCAGTGAATCTATCATGACCTGGACTTTTTCTAGTTGGTAGTTTTTTTTATTACTGTTCAATTTCATTGCCTTCATTGATTCAGGGTCTTCAGTGCTTCTTATTCAATTTGATATCTATATCTATCTATCTATCTATATATGTACCTTATTGATCACATTTTTAATCTCTCCTATTCTTTTGAATAATTCAGCTGTGTAGTTTTTTTATTTCCTCCCTATCTATGCCCCATGGATCAACTTAGGGAGAGTGGGGACTTTTGTTCTTGCTTGTTTTGTGCTGAAATTTGTGAGTTGATTATAATGAAAGATTTTGTTGCTAGTATGAGACCTCTTTAGCTAGTGTCTGCTGTTCAGTGATGCACTATGAGTGTGGCTGACTGCAGGACTTTGTCACTGTCCCAAGATCCAACCAATTTCACTCATTAGGGTGAGGAGACTGTGATGTGTTTAGCTCAGGATCAGTTCTCTCACAATGGGCCACAGCTTTTTTAATGAAAGAAAGGTAATACAGATATTCCTTTACATAGAAAAGCAATGTATAGCAACAACTATGCTACTTAGCAATAGTAATAAAATTGGCAAAGATAAAGTAGACATTGGCATGCCCTGAAAACCAGAAATGTACCACACTTAACCACAGAAAAGAGATATACAGTTGTAGAATAAATTCAAAGAAATAAAATATTGATATACAGTAGTATCTTCTAAGTGCAGCTATACCTCCACTAACAATTGAACAGGATTTAAGAGTAATAGCATAGTGTTTACTGTCTAAAGATTCAGAAAGCTAAATGGTTACAGTAGTAACAACAAAGGGGTTGGAGAACTGGATAATGACAGAAGTACAATTTGAAAAATTAATCAATGGAAGATGACAAAGGAGGAGAGAAAAGTTTGATAGAAGAGCTTATTGTGGAATAAAACAAAGCTAACAGAATTGGATAAAGTAAAATAGTAAAGTAAGCAAAAAATAAAGAACAAACAGAACAATATAAAACAAAACAAAAAAAAACAAGAAGGAAGAAAAAATTAAAAGGAGAAAAGAACAAAAAAGTAAAAGATAAAAGGAGAAAAAACCTACCCCAAAAAATAAATAAAAGAAAAAGAAAGAAAAATAATTGAGTCAAAAATTATTCTGTGTTTTTAAATGAGTGGTTCTTTCTAGGATCTGGAGTCTTGTAATCCAGCAACTTATGATTTTCTCCTCTTAGCTTAATGGTCTCTGGGTTTTTGTAGTGGCTCCCCATTCTATAGGTCCTCTGTCCATACACCCCAGACTGTGGCAACTTTCCAAGATGAGGCATGTCCTCACTCATATTGGTAGATGGGGAAAGCAATAAGGCCACTGATCTCTGCTGGATACAGGCAGTGTGTATGGGCGGGGCGGGGGGGGGCAGATTCCAAGCAGAAAACTGGATTTAATGCCAGGACTTTCAGATCCAGCTGCCTCTGAAAGATACATTCACTGGGCCTTGTTTCTTACCATGGAGGGCATAGTCCATGCCCTTCCTGACCTGACTTAAAATGTTCACAGTGTTTATATTTAGCCCAGACCCTTTCCATGGTTGTTTCCTGTGGGTGTCTCTCCCTCAGTGTGGGACGGTAACAATGGAAATCTTGAAGTGGAGTTGTTTATAGCTTTCTTGTGGCTCAATCTTAAACAGTTAACCTCTTCCAAACTGGTGCCTGATTAAAAACTCTGGCAATATGGTGGACACTACACTGGGTTTCTTATCCAACTCTAGGCTCCCATGAAGGAATCACTTTTGCAGTAAAACCACGTTGTTTTTGTTTACTATTGTCCAGGCCCATTATTTCTATCTGGAGATGCAAATTTTCCCAGGCTTACTTTCTCTCCCTGGGTACTGGACTCATCCAAAATTAGGCTGGTCAGCTGGTCAGTGCACTTGTGCCTCAAGTAAAGGGGAAATAAAACAGTGGTCTTAGAGTTGGTGCATGGCTGTAGCCAGGGCACCAAATCCACAGGCACAGACTTTGCTGAAGGGCAAATGGCACGGTGGCAGAGTCCTAAAATTATTATTTTAAAGCAACTGTGTTGTAGTGCGCTAGATCTGGTTAGACATACAGGAACAAAATATTGTTTAAAGCTATTCAACTCTGAAATCCATAAAACTTATTCAAAGTGTTTAAATTAGGCCTTTATAAAGACAATGAAAGTTTTAGTTCAATATGACTGAATAAAAAAAAATTAAAAAATATGACTGAATCAACAGTACACATTAACAACATGTGTTTGTCAAATAAGTACATTTGACAAAGTAAAATTAAATTATGTACATCAGACTAAATGACCTCTATTACTCTAGTATACTTCTAGTACTATTTTGATATTCATTTCTAACTTTCTTCTCAGTAGTAAATTAGCTAGCATCAATAGTTGTTGCATTATAGATTCAATTTCTTCCTAATTTCTGCTATATGTGATTAAAGTAGCCTTGGCAGAAAAGATGCTTTCTCTCTTTTTCCAATGATCTCATTAACTTAACTTTAGAATATTGCTTGAGTTTTATTGAAATGATAGCTTTCATATATTGCATCTACACACCAGGTACAGTGTATTTTCATAGCAAAGAAATGTCTTTGAACCTACCAGGCTTGTGCATAGCTCTCTGCCTTGTGCTACTTCGGCATTTCCAGTCTTCTGGAAGGCATCTTATTGGAGAATCAGTGAGTTGAAGAAAACATCAAGCAAACAAATATATGTGAATGTGGAGTTTACAAATAAGGGGAGAGCAGGGAGACCATAACATTTGATAAGATGTAATGGCTAAAAGAGTTCCGAATGTGATGACCTCGCTATACCCAGAGACCCAAGAAGATTAATAAATAAACTTCATAACATATGAAGAAAATTCAAATACACATTATATTCAAATTTCTCAAAATCAATCACAAAGAAAATGTGTTAGATTAGTAAGACAAGCCATCTAAAATAGAACCAAGATAAGGATGATAACATATTTCTTCCTAGTAACAATTCACACAAGATCATATCTGAGAAACATCGAAAGCATTAAACTAAGAAGCAAATCAAAAAGGAGTAACAAAAATATTACATCCAGTAAAATTGACTTTTAAAATGATACTAAACAGCAATTATATATTTTTTCAGATATACAAAAGCTGAAGTAACCGTTATAAAACCCAATTATAAGATAATTCCATTTTGGTAAAGCCAAAAAAGAGGAAAAAATGTGTATCTACACAAAATGATAGATATCTTAATCTAAGTTTATTTTTATTTAACTTATCTAATTTATTATGATAAATTGTAAGAATGCTTATTGTCAGTTTAATTCCTTTTAAAGATAATTGTTTAAATGAAAATAATATGTGGAGGTGTTTTTTTAACTATATAAAAATAAAATACCTAAGGATAATAGTTGAACAATTGAGCAGGACAAATGGATGTATACTTTTTTGAGATTAGTATGTGATAGTATATCACTTGATACTGCATGTTATAGTTTCAGAGCACACATGATGGTAAAATAATGAAATAAAAAATAAGAAAAAAACAAAGTTAAAAATATTATCCAAACAGGACTTAAAATTGAATTATAGAAGCTTCAAATGATAAGAAGGAACCAAAAAAAGAGACAAAAGGAGAAAGTAATATGAGGTCATTATAAAACTGAAAGACAGAATATTTACAAAGGTTTATACAGCTAATGCAGAGATATAAACAACTAATAGAATGGTGAAATGAAATAGAATAAACCGCAATTACAGTCAGAAATTTCAATACCTCTCCAAAAGTCATAGAACAAATGGACAGAAAATCAGTATGAATACGGAGGATGTGAATAGCACTATCAATCAGCCTGGCTTGACATTTATAGAACACTCCACCTAACAACAGCGGATTATACATTATTTTCAAGAGCACATTGATGACCAAGATAGATCACATCATGAGCTATGAAAAAAGTCCCAATAAATTAAAAAGACTCAAATCAATGAAGATGTGTTCTTTGTTCAGAAAGCAATTTAATTACAAATTAATATAGGAATATTTGTGCACACTTATCAAAATTTTGGAAATAAAATATAATATTTTTAAATAATCCTTGCTTCAGTGATGAAACCAATGGCAAAATTACAAAGACCTGTGAGCTGAAAGAAAACAAAACACAATCTGGCTAGATTTGTTGGGCATCTCTAGAGTAGTTATTTAGAGAAAATTTATAGGAATGAATTCCTATATTTGAAACAAAGAAAGGTCTAAAATCAATAATCCCAGTTTTCACTTTAAGAAACTATGAGAAGAGCAAATTAACAGTAAGTAGAAAAAAGGAAATACTAAAGGGAGAGTAGCATAAAAAATGAACAAATAAGTTAAGGAAAGTAATAAAAGTTGAAATCATTATTTTCATTATTTTCAGATCAATTAAATTATTCAACTCCTAGGTAAAAAATCAGAAAAAGAAGGAGCAAAACCTTCTGATTCAGGAGTGAGAAAGGACAAAACAAATTGCTTTATTAATATTTAAGAAGACTATGAGAGAAAACTTTTAATATCAGCATTGGAAATTTTATCTAAAATAAAAGACCCTTTATCAGCCATGACCAAACAAAGCTCACTTGAAGATAAATCTGTGACTTTCTTAGCCCCATAAGCCTCACCAAAGGAAGAGGATTCCATGCTAATCTTGCCATCAAGAACAGTCAAGTGGTTTCACTGGTGAATTCATGCAAATTTTAGGAAAGAGATGATACCAATTCAGTGAAAGCTCTTCCAGGATTTCAAATTCTTGTTTTTTTAGTTCAGTCTGAGGCCTTGATATAAAACATACACAGAATATTAAATGAAAAAAAAGCTAAGGAACAATATTCTTCAAGAATCTATGTGGGCAGAACATTTAGCAAATTCAACGACATATATAATCAGAATCAGGTGAGATTTTTCCAAGAATTAAAAGTTTAACATTTGGAAATTAGTAAATATAATCCTTTTTATTGATGATCTAAAAAGTAAGAAAAAACAGGATTAATTTACAGATGTAGAAAGAACTTTTGGCAAAGTTGGTTCTCCATTACTGATAAACACAATGGGACAAATTAGGAGGAAAAGTGAATATTTTCAACCCCATGACCACTAACCACGATGATTCAGTTCAGCTGGACAGTCCAAGTTGACTATCAGTCAATGCACCACAGTCATTAAGGAGATAATGATTTAAAACTGCAGTGAGATATTACTAAATACTTAGTGGAATACTTAGTAAAATAAAGTAGTAGTCTGATCGCACGGAGAGTTAACTGGTATGTGGAGGAAAATGGTCTGGCAGTTTTTTAAAAATTCAGTATAAGCATACCATATGACCGTACATTTCACTACTATATTTTTACACAATGAAAATGAAACCAAATATACTTAATATAGAAATTTACAAAACCTAGAGCTCAAATACCTAAAAACAAGTGAATGGATAAACAACGTATAGTATTTTTCCATAAAATGGTATAATATTCAGCAATAAAATCAGTTGACTATCAACACATACTACATTAAGCATGATTCTCAAATTTTCTGAATGAAGACATCAGTCAGAAACTATATGCTGTCATTTATGTAAACTTCTAGAAAATCCAAACTCACCTGTAACGCTAGAAAGCTAATCAATTTTCCATGTAGGACTGAGGGAGGTGGCAAGCGTTTGGAGTCAGATTACAAAACAGCTTGAAGTATATTTTGGTGGTTAGAAACGTGCTCATCATTTTGATTTTGGTAATGATTTCACAGGTGTTCAAACATGCCAACACTTACAATTGTATACTTTAAATACATTCAGTTTACTGGTTTCAATCATACCTCGATGAACTGTTACAAGTATTCTGAAATTTTAGAGTAGTATTTGACAGCTATAATTTAGATAATCCCACTACTTAATGAAAAAGGCTGGAGAGAAATAATTAACATGTAAATCTTTATTACTACTAGAATCAAAATTATAAAAAGAATTTTCTCTGCTATAATGGTACAAAACTTGAGACTCTGTATATAACACACATATAATCAATTTAATCACAAGCTAACCTTGTGGTTGACTGCTTATATATTTTTAAATTGTTAGAGAGAGAGAGAGTGTGTGTATACAGGTGATTTAGGGAGACTATTATGCTGGAACTTTTTAAAATGCAAACTATAATTGCTATAATGTGATGACAGCTATACATATATGAAAGATTAAAAATGTGCCAGATATGTCCTATGTAGAGGAACCATTTTTTTCCTTCAGAAAAAAAAAACAAAGAACCTATTCTGTTTTGTTGAGAACAGGATTATACCAGTCCTACATTGTGGAAGCAAGTAGGCCAATGAAAAGGCTGGTGAGAAGATGGTGACTTTGAGAATGGTTGCAGTAAAGGCAAAGTGAAACTTAAATCTAGGTTATATTGAGGAGTAAAAAGGCTTGCTTGTAAAATAGATGAAAAGAGTTCTCTTGGGGGCTGAGTAATTACACAGTCTTTAAAAGCCTATGTGGAGGACATATGTAAGAATATATTTGGGAGACCAAACCAAGAATAACAAATGATTTTGTCTACTCTGTATTGTATTGTTTACATTAGCCATTGGTAACATATTTTTGAATATTTATCTACTCTAGTCTTAGAAACATGAGTGATGAAACTACTTTGGGTGATAACACACCTAACTTCAAATTGTTTCTAGGATAATTTGAGGATTCCTTATGTTCTCTATCCATAGTTTTTAATGTAATTTTTTGGAAATCCCTTATTTTAATAATGAATCCTGACAAATTCTTCTATTATTTTAAAGCTAAAATAGCAGTTTGAAGGTTTGCTAAATTTCTTGAACTTGTTGGATGTTATCTAGCTTTTATGTTTTAAATTTAACTTAATATGTGTATAGATAGTGATATTTTATAATTTAAAAAAATTTATTATTAACTAAAATTAAATCAATATCACAATAGCTCACAAAACAACACACAGCGTCGTGTGACTGCAAAATTTTATTCCAGCTTTCAACTAAGTTTATTTTACCAGTAGGTGCCAGTCTTGACTCAAAAAACTGAGGCTGGAGCAGTTGCTTATTTGTAAATTCCATTAGAAGAATTTATATTTTTAAAAATGTAAAATAGCAGGGATTTGTGTCAAGAAGAAAAAGCAGTTAATGAAATTTGAAGACAGAACATAATACAAGCTTCTGAACAAGCATATTACTATAACAACTAAAAATAAGATTAATCACTTCTAGATATTTCATATTGATATAAGGAAGTACTGTATCCATAATAAAGGAGCGAGGAGTAAAAAGAAAAACATAGGGCCAGGGATTTAGCTCAGTGGTTCTGGCGCCTGCCATGCAAGCGCAAGGTCCCGAGTTCGATCCCTGGTACCAAAAAATATATATATATATAGGTAGCACTTAGTGACGTAATTTCTCTCTTTACCATACCCTGACTCCTGTCAGGTGTGTTTCTTCTGTTTTTATGTTGTTGTTTTGACTTTTTTATGGGTATAGAATAAAAATATACCATACATTAAAATCAAAGTAATGGATTTTTCTATCCTAAACTGTAAAAGGTAGAAATTACTGAATTAGACAAGAAGAGGCCTGAGTTGACCATTGCCTCTGGGTGGTGGCTTTTGTCTCATAGGGAAGGTGTGTAAGTCACCACACCAAGATTTAGGGGTGTCCTTAGAGTAACTGGGGTGGCTTGCATGTGCTCATTTTAACAGAGCCATTCATTATTCACTCTGTACTTGGATGATATTTTAGTTATCATAAACTGAATTATAGGTGGGATTGAATAAATATTTGAATTAATCTAAGAGATATGTGCAATACCTGGATTACCAAGTTTTTGTCTGGATGATACAGTGGCTAAAAGTTTTCTCTGCTACTTAGCCTTGTGAAATTATAAGGTGAAAATTTAGAGACATGCAAAATTCTCAAAATTCAAAAAGCTCTAGAATAATGGGATTATTTGCTTCGAGAAAGTATAAACAAATTTGGATAGACTCTATACAGTATTTGGGAAATATGCAAGGAAAACACTTATGCTTAAGGCTTTTAAATTTCGTGCACAAAATATTTGTTACCCCAATGCATAAGATGTGCCTCGCCAACCTAACTTTTTAATAAAAGAAAATACTGTACTGCAGAAGTGCATTGGGAAAGCATGGGTCTGGCCCTCCCCTTCCCGAGCATTTATGGACTTCTGTGGATTTGCTGGTTGAATAAAATGCATACACTTAAGGAAATGAGTCATTTTCATTAAATAAAATGTTTCCATCCAAAAGTTCTCTTTTTTAAATTATTACTTTTTGGGTACCGGGGATTGAACTTGGGACCTTGCGCTTGCAAGGCAGGCGCCGGAACCACTGAGCTAAATCCCCGGCCCCAAAAGTTCCCTTTTATGTGGCTCCAAAAAGAGGTAGTTCAGGATAGAAAGAGACATATTAAATAACTGGTACATCTCAAACACTCCTAGTAATTTCTCGGTCCCTTATTTTTTGTATATGTTAGAGTAGTGTTAAGGGGCGGGGGGTGCTTTTTGGTTTGTTAAAGCCACCAAAAGGGGAGTAAGTAATACATTGAAATGAGGTTGTAATTTATTCAGCACTCACAGAACCCTTGATTTCTTTCCATACGCAGAAGAAGTTATACCTCTTCTGGCTGGGAAAAACACGAAAATCATACTACAGTGAAAAACAACAAAAAAAATTAAAAAGCAAAATCAAGAGAGTTATCAACAAGAATTTTCACTTACGGCTCTATTGTGTATGTATTAAGGATGTGCAGTGTGAACATTGTAACTGTAGGGTAGCAGAAGTTCAGGATGAAAACTAGCTGATAACTGCCTATAGTTTACAGTTTTAGTGAGAGAAAACTCTGAATCTAAATATTACAAATTGCGTGATGCACTTCAGAAAGACAAGCGCTTTATCACATTAAACTAACAAGGTAGTTTGTTTATTTTGCACTACTGGGGACTGAACTTAGGGTTTGTTTGTTTGTTTGTTTGTTTTTTCATGAGCGCCCACCGCCCTCCCCTTTCGTTTTTAAATTTTGGGAGAGAGTCTCACTAAGTTATTAAGTTTCCCAGGCTGGGCTCAACTTGGAATCTTTCTGTCCCAGCCTCATTTTCTCTACATTTTAAACATTTTTGTTTGGTCTTGATTTTTCATAAAACCAAAAAGAAAATTGAATGGATACAAAATAAGAACAGTAAGTGATCCAACGGAGGATATACTGAGTCAAAACAAGAAAAAAATAATTTTTCAATATAATTGTGTTTTATGCAAATCTTGGATGAATATGAGAGCTCTAAAATACAGCAAGTATGGAGAGAAGGAAATTCATTTCCAATCAGCTAAAGTATTTTGTTATCGGCAATACCGCAGTGCACATTTTCCTGTCCATTCCCTGTTAATAGAATCCCCTCTCCACCGTCATCATTTGTGCTGAGCAGCACAGTTATCTTTTTCTCACGTCATACCTGATGCTGGACTAAACATTTCTAGAAGAAAACCAGACTAACAGTTTCTGGTGGCTTCCTATTGCTCTAAAATAAAAGCAAGACGCACGACAGGTCTCAGGCACCATGGATTCACAGCCCCCGTCCCAGGTCCCCCTGCTAGCTCAGCGCTCCGCACCTGCCCATTCCACCCAGCCTGCTTTGCGCACGGCTCAAGCGCTTCTGTAGCTCCGTGATAGTTCATACTCTTTTTTCTTTAGACCCTCTCTGCCTACTACTTCTTCTTCCTGGAAGACCATCTGTTAAACTTTTGTGGCCACAGTCCACAGGAAAACATAAATTTTTATACCATGTCCCCTCCTGTGTGTGTACATGTGTTTGTGCAAAATTAAAATGAAAGTTTTAGGGCTGGGGATTGAGCTCAGTGGTGCCGCCGCCTGTCTCGCAAGCGCAAGGTCCCGAGTTTGATCCCTGGTACCAAAAGAAACAAGCAACAAAAAAAGAGAAAGTTTTACAAAACAATAATTATCCTTAAATTTACCATAGATCTCTGCTTTTCGCTATTAAATTAAATTAATATTTTTACTTAAAAGCACCTAATATATATGGCATAGCAAAATCTAGAAAACAATGGTTTCTTTTATTCATGAGCAAGTCATATGTACATATGCACTTACTGTTTTACTTTATTTTAGTTTTATATTTGATCTTCCATTTAATTATATCTATGCATAAAACATAATTGTACATTTTGATACATGTATGCATTGTGCATCATTTACATCAGGTTAAATATATCTAACTCCTCAAATATATATCATTTTTTTATGGTGAAAATTTTCAAAATTTTTCTTTTAGTTTTTTACATGTACACTATATTACTGCTATCATCATACAATTGTGTAGCAGCACACCAGATCTTCTTTCTCCTATCTGATTTTACAAGTGACTACTATACTGCAACACAGAGTCCAGTTACATTTTTTACTCATAATACAAGTGAATTACTGCCACTTAAGGTCTGAACTTATATCTTATCATTACTCTGATGGCTGCACCTGACCACACAAATTGAGTCCTTGTTATTCAATATTGTATTATACCATAGTTAAGTATTTATTGTTTTGTCTGTTACTGTATCTCAAGACAATCTCTTCAGAAAGGGCCTGCTATCTCTGGTTCATTCATTTCTTTCCAGTGCCTCTTACCAAACTTGATGTAGTACAGGCCACCAGTAACCTTTTACAGATTGTCTTGATTTGTATGGTTAACACCAATTTCTCAAATTCATTTGGAGAATCCCAGTATTGAAAGTACACCGAAAAAAAGGTAAATTCGTATTTAAAAAAAATCAGGACTCAAAAGTACTCTAATTAAAATTATAGTATTAGATTCTTGTGGATACTGTGACACATTACCACAAATCAAGTGGGTTAAAACAACAAAAATTTGTTTTCTGACAGTTCTGAAGGCCAGAAATTGAAAATCTTCATTGCTTGGTCAAAATCAGGTAATAGAAGAGCCATCCTTCATCTCAAAACTGCAGGGAAGACTATACCCCTTCTTTCTTTTAGTCTCCCATTGCTGCTGGTGTTTTTAGCTGTGGAAATGTCAGACCAATCTTTACCGTCACCATCATCTTTGCATTACTCTTTCTTCTGGGTGTATCAAATTTCCTGCCTCATTCTCAAAGGACACCTATGATTGTATGTAGGACCCACTTGGATAATATCCCTGTATCAAACACCTTAACAATCTCATCTACAAAAGCAGTCATGAAATGTAATATTCACAGGTTTCAGGTGTCAGGGTGTGGATATTGTTTGTGAATCAATTTTTCAGCATATTGTGATCATCAGTCCATTGCATCAGCAGTGAAGATCTATGCTTATCAATTAGTCTTTGATAGCATGCTAGTTCTTTAGTATTGAGTTAATATAATAAGCTAAATTCAAAAGTAATTAAGTTTTTTCTTTATCTTTAATGGCTTTACCTTATCCTTTGAAGAGTAGTTAGAATTTCTACTGAAAACAATAATTAATAATCAAAACCAGAAAGCCCTCTTGACTCTAAACTCACAAAACAAAAAGTCTGAGTAGTTTGTTACTCAAATATAAACCATGTGATACTTGAAATTCAATGATCCAACCTCTTCCCATCTTTATGTTGTGTAATTAAATTGCCAACACATTACAAATGGGGTATCCTTATTCCATTCAAATTCTAAGCCTTAAGGCACTCGTCTAGGTAAAGCATCACTGAAATATTTCTAATTGATGCCAGATAGAATATGTATAATCTGAGATATAGATAGTGCTCACATTAGGGTTTAGGGATAGAGTGAAACCAATCATTCCAGAGAAGTTACAGAACCTTCAGTGCTAAATGACTGTATTTAGAGCAAGTACATAATCAACATAAGTATTACCTAGTAATAAAGGCCTGAAAAAAAGAATTGTTAAGTCCTAGTATGTATCAGGGATGGAAGCTAAAGTCAAAGGATGGATCCCAACAGTGCTCATGCATAGAGTATTTCCCTAGCCACATAGTTATTTATCTATAGGGTCTCACGAGACATCCTTTGTTGTTTGCAGGATTAGGGCTTCAGTGTGGAAAAGGTGTATTTATGCTCCTCTGAACCAATTTTACTCTTCATTAAAAACTGTAAATAAATATAAAAAAGAATCAATAACTTGAAGAACCTTTTTATATAGGTAATTTGATACAGCACATGATACCTGTAAAATACCACCATAAATTTCACACGTACATTGGGTAAAACCAATATAACAATCCCTACCATCCTTGCAGAACTTTCTGCAGGTGCCTTATGCATCCTATGAGCAGATATGTAACTAACCTAAGAGAAGACCTAGGGAGTTTTGTGAAGTTAGAATGTAAAAAAATAAGAGAAAACAGGTTCCAAATATGACCCAAAACATAATAGTGGACTGTACAATTTTCCACCTCATATCCATTGCCTGCCATTTTTAAGATTAGAAATTCTATTTCCATTTAGACAAAACAGAGCAGATAAAAGACTACATTTCTAAAATGTCCTGTACTGGAAGTGACATGTGACCAAATTCTAGATGGTGAGGTCCAACTACAAGTGCTGAGACCATTTAGAGAATGACATGGGAGATGGAGTTCAGTGAGATGGGCAATTTTTTTCTCTTATTTTGCTGCCTGTAATATACATGTAATTATGTAAACTATAACAAGTCTCCTGAATTGTTCCCTTTGAAAAAGAACTCATGCAGTCAGGAGGATAAAACAAGAACATTGAAGTAGACTTTGTTTTTGAAGGAGAAAAATGAACATCTACCTTACTTAAACCACTGCTCTTTTGACATTTTCAATCCATGCATTGGAACCTAATTCTTTCTTAATTGACAATTTATGTGTCATTAGCTCTGTCACTGTGTTATTGATAAAATTCACTTCAAAAGTTATTCTGTAGCAAAATGTCAGCACTGTACACATGCTAAAAATAACTGTATAAAATTTTGTATGTTGGAAAGTATTGTTGGGATATATATATATATATATAGCCTTAGGAAAACATTTACTTTGAAAGTTAAATTATTTTACTTTGGAGCATATACGTTTATAATTCAAAGTCATTACCTACTCTTCTTAATATCTTACACAGATTTGATTTCACTGTATTTAAAGTCCTCTATTTTCCTTAGCCATTTTATTTTTTCCAACTTTAAATGTGACTGTTATCATCTAAACTACAGTCAGCAGTTAATCTTACGTTTTGATGTCATCTTTCCTGACTAAATTGTTATGATGTGGAAAGCATTCTAATTAATGTGGTAAGATGTTGCATCAAGTGCTTAAGAATTTCCATTTCATGTATCAGCTTCTCAGTGCAGCTTCCTTGGTTAACAGTTTGTCCACATGAATGTAAAAATAACTTATATCTGTCACGTAAATTTAAAAAAATGATTCCTTGATCCTTCTTTAATTGTCTTGTCAATCTAATTTGTTCTGTTGCTTAATTTCATAAATACCCAACTTGATCAAATTAATATGCACTTCCGTCTAAATATAGATGCATCTGATCAGATAAACATTTTTCTCTACCTCTTCATGAATCAATCTTCTGGTTCAAAGATAAAGTTCTGGGGCATATTTAATTGTCAGCCAAAGGGACAGTTGGAAAAAGAAGTTTCAAGATCAATTTTCCTACTATCTTTATTCTTATCAAGTTCCTGCACTGTCAGATATCCACTAAGTCAGTCAGGCCTGGGCGGAGCGCTGTGACCAGGCAGAGCCACGGCAAGGGCGCCCCACGCCAGAGGCGGGCGCGAGGCTCGGTGCCAGGCACAGTGACAAAGAGCTGCCCTTCGCTGCCAGCCTGGGACAAGGCACGGAGAAGCGGTCACCCCCTGCCCACCACCAGCAGGCGGCAGAGAGGTCCGCCCCCCCCCCCCCCCCAACCGGGGCCTCCTGGCCTTGCCCCACCGGCTCCTCCATAGAGTGGAGCTGATGCTGCTGGAGAAACCGAGGCCGAGGTTCAACCACCCGGCAGGCCCCAGAACAATATTTTTCTGGGCCCCAATTATGAAATGGGGCTTGGTGTGTGCCGGGTTGGCGGACATGGCCAGACCTGCGGAAGAGCTTAGGACTGCTCAGTCCACTGTGTTGATGGCCACGGGATTTCTTTGGACAAGATACTGCCTTGTAATTATACCAACAATCTGGAGTCTGTTTGCTGTTAATTTCTTTGTGGGGGGCAGCAGGAGCCTTTCAGCTGTTTCGTATTTGGAGATATAATCAAGAACTAAAAGCTAAAGCAAGTAAGAGTTCCTGATCACCTGAACAGTCTAACTGTGGAAACAACCACCAGGACCCAGTTCGTTGCTTGGTTATTGACAAGGCGATGCTAACTGTGTTAACATGTGGAGGGCAGACAAAAAAAGCCTGGCTGTAATGGGTAACTAGTGCTTGTTCCACAAAAAAATAAAGCAAACTTTTAATAATAAAAAAAATCCATACTGAATGGATGGGGAATTAAAGCAGGAAGGGAAGCTTTATTTGAATTCATTTGTGTAAACTGGGGTCATTCCTGAAAGTTGATTTAATAGCCGATCTCGGATCACATCCATAGCTACACTAAGGGAAGCCTGCATGTTAGGGTTATATAATAATACGGCCAATGTATCAGCTCAGAATCAGGCTACTTAGAGTATGTAAATGTTTGTTTATTTTCCTTTGACAGGCAGTGTATAGAGCACTTTAAAGTATTAAAGAATAAAACATTATAGTATTAAAGATTAAAATATTTCCCACCTAATTTAGCAAATGCTCACTCAAACATTTGTTTTTATTTAAATTTATTTACAAAAGTCTTTAAAATGACTTTATAATAGATGGCATTTTAAAAAAATCTTCATTGTGTTAACTACTGCAAGTATAAAAATAACAGTTCACGAACCACAAAATAGTTTTATGTATTTCCAGGAGTTCCTCTTTATCCATTGTTTTCCTTTTCATGGTTTCCATTATCTGTAACCAACCAAATTCTAAAGATAATACAAGGAAAACACCAGAAATTCATAATTTTGAAATGCAAATCGTTATGAGTAGTGAAATAATATCTCACACTATCTTACTCTTTCCATCCCAGAAAATAAATCATACTTTTGCCCAGTGTATCCATGCTGTACCTGCCACTTCTTTTTTAGTAGCTTACTAACCATCTGGATTATCAGATTGACCATCACCATAGTCCAGTGCTTGTGTTTCAAGTGACCCTTATATGTTAAAAATTTATGACCCTCATATGTTAAAAATTTATGTCGTTCCCTTCACCTCTTCTCTTAACATGGGCTTTGCATCATGTCACATCATCAAAAGAAGAAAATGAGTACAATAAAATATTTTAAGATATATGAATACAATATGATGTTTTGAGAGAAATATTTCATATAACTTTCATTACAGTATGATTTCATTACTTGTTCTACTTTGTTCCTCATATCGTTAATCTTTTACTGTTACTAATTTATAAGTTTAACTTCATCATAGATACATATAAAATATAGAGTATAGAGAGAGCATAGTACTATCCATGGATTCAAACATCCACTGGGGACATTAGGATTTCACCCCAGCAGAGAAAGGAAAAGTTATGGGGAACACGGCAATGGTAAAAACACCTTTTTCATTTTCATAGCACTCCAAACTCTGCTGAAAGGAGCTTGAAACTTTTTAGACTATTGGGTAAGCTTCAAATTGCAAATCAAGTCAGGTTGCTTGTTGTAAACTGGGTACTATAATACTATCTTAGGAGTCAGCAAGACTCCAACAAGCACAGGCTCAAAAGTGCAAAAGTATGAACTTTGATTTGAGAAGTGAACCTCTGGACCTCCTGCTCAAGAAGGGGCTCCTAGGGAATTGGTTCCCCAGGATTCACTTCAATGTGTCCAGCCATCTAGGCATGAGAATGCTTATCCTATGCTTGTTCCTTGGGATTATGTAACTTGTTTTGATTTTTGCAGATGTTCACAGCTATGATTTCCCTTGAATCTCAGACAAAACTGGGAAAATCCTGGAAATATTGAGATGTTGGGGAAGGGATTATTATGTTTCGGTTTTACATAAAAGAGGTGTGTCATGTTTGGAATTATGACTTTTTTGTTTATTTAGGGATTGAGTGTGGTTTAAAGAGGTGGATTTGGATGTCAAGCTGGCAAAGGTTGGAATGTGATGGATCAGCTTAGTAAAGTCAGCTTGATTGGCTTGGGAGCGAGCTAGCGAACCCCTACGGCATGCTGGGTATGTCTGAGTGGCTCATGGAAACTTGGCTTTGTGTCTTGACATTTGCCGCCTCCCTCTATAGTGCTGTTACCCTGATCTGCTTTTCAGCTGCTGTGAATTCAATGCTCTGCCAATCCCTTCCATGATGATATTTCTGCCTTGGAACCAATTGACCAAGGACTGAGACATTTTGAACAATGAGACAAATTAAATCTTTCTTCTTTAAAATTGCAGGTTTCAGGCAATGTAAGAGCTGTGCCCTTCCACTCATTTATGGTGAGCAACATAACCCAGGATTTTTTCTCATTCTTGAAATTTATCTTATCAGACAATTTAAGGAAAACAGACACTTTTTTATGTTTCTCACACTAAACATTAAAAAAAATGAAATACTAACATGCTAGAAGAACTTCTCTATATATTCTACTGGAAGGAATGTAACAAAACAACATTATTATGTCTAATGCATTGACAATTAGGAAAACGCACACATGGGGACTAAGGGTTGATAAGTGTTCACATGACGTGGTTTCAAATGCTCTGTTAGTAATTGTTCTCTGAGCTTTGTGTTAAAATCCTTAATTCTCACACTTATTCATTCAACAAATACTTATGGGGAATACTTATGGGGAATATGGTTTATGACTCTAAACTTTGCAAGATTCTAGGGCCACGATCAGGAAAAATATAGGTCTTATTCTAATCACAAAATGGCTAGGGCAGACAGTAATTTAGTAAGCTGTGAAGTGTGTTAAATGTCATAGTAGGAAACTTACATGGCAAGCAGAAATATTCTAATTAGGAATTTAAGGAATTACTCTCAATGGAAATGAATTTCAACAACATCCATTAAGGATAGAAAGAATATAATAAGTGAAACAGCAAAAATAATATATTTGCTTGTGTGTATAGGTGTGTGTGTGTGTGTGTACACGTGTGTGGGAGGATATGGGACTTCAAAGATAATGCTCTACAAGTTATTTTCTGATTCTATTCCAAATATACTTTCCCATTTGTACTGTGGAGGAATTTGGATACAGAAATCTAAGGCATTTTTTTAAACTTAGGAAAACATTATATAAATATTTTATTTCTATGAAATTCTAAACGCAGCATTACACTAAAGAGATGAAAAGAGACACACACTTGCATTACTGGAGCAGTGTATTCCCTGATTAAAAAATCTAAACTTTCAATGTTAATTCTCAGATATGCTAATTGCTCTCTTAACATGTAGTAAATTACTACTAGAGTAAGTCACAGTTCTTAAACTTGACTGTGTCAACTTGATTGGGTTATAAGTTGACTAGGGGATTAATAAAAAAGACTTTTGGGTTTGTCTGGGTGGATCATGGAGGTGTGACTCTGGGTGCTATGTATGCTAGCAGACCCTCTCCTTTATTGCAATTTACTGCTCTTCTTGCCAACTGCCATGAACTAAGCTTTGCTCTGCCATGCCCTTCTGTCATGATGTTCCTACTTCCTACCATGAACTGAACCCCTTGAAGCTATGAGTCAAGTTAAGTGCCCCCTTTAAGTTATGATATTGTGTCCCAGGGATGGAGAAGCTTGGAAGAATAACTACAATCTTGGAGGCATTATCAAAAAGTAGTGTGGAAAATAAGTGATACTAGTTTTTATTCATGGTATTGAAGAACAATCCATTTGCTGTAAGTAAATTCAAATTACATATAGAAAATTCATGCAAATGAACCATCAAAAAGACCTCATTTCATCTTGCAGATAGTGAAAAAATTCAGAAAGTTTAAACTAGCAGAATCAGGTCAATTATAACTTCAAATTCTTAAGCTTTTCTAGCAGCCACTAACCTTCAATGTTGAAAGCCAGTAATTTCTAGAGACCCAAAACAAGGGAAAGAATCTAGTAGTGATGTAGCAAATTAGTGAAATTTTCTAGTTAGGTGCTGTGGAGAATGAATTCCTGGTTGAAGTCACTGTGCTAAACTCAGGATCAGAGTACCTAAATAAAAGTGGACTGACTTAGAGTTAGTAAATGCGCTGTGAATAAACTATTTCCAAGAAAGATTTGGGCTGCATTATTATTTGGAAACAAGTAGGCACTGATGTTCTTTTTTTCGCTTTTTTGTACCAGGAATCAAACTCAGGACCTTGTGCTTGCCAGGCAGGTGCTGTGCCACTGAGCTAAGTTCCTGGGCCTGCACTGATGTTCTTTATGTAATGATATAGGCTTGTTGAAATGAGACTACTTTAAGAAACAAGAAAGTTTTCTGAGTTAATTAATTTGGTGGAAAGATGTGTTAAAATAATATTCCCTGAGATATTTTTAGATAACTTTTATTTCACAATAATTTAGTTCTAATAGTGGAAGTTTAGGAACAAGCATCAAGTCTGGAAAAAAAGATATGACCGAGCATATTCTACAATGAATCTTTGTAGAGTACAACATTACAAAGAAACAATACTAATTACAGTGTTTGGTCAAGAATCACTAGCTCTGACATGATTCTAGCATAAAAACTGACACATAGACCAATGGAATGGAAAGACAGAAGCCAAAAATAGATCCATTCATTTATAATTAATTGATTTTCATCAAAGTGGCCACACACACACAATAGGGCAAGGATAATTTATGCAATACATGTTGTTGAGACAACTGGATAATCACATGAAAAAGAATGAAACTAGACCATTATCCACAGCATACACGAAAATCAACTCAAAATAGATTACAAGTTTAAATGTCAGATCATAATTTAAAACTACTGAAAGAACTACATGCTATGGTTTATGTCTAGATGTCCTCCCAAAGCTTCAAGTGCTTATAAGTTTTTTTTTTAAATAAACCTATTTGTGGCATGTTTAATGGATGCAAAAAAAATAACTACTTACTAGAGTTGTTGAAAAAATAAGCTATTTGACTTACAGTACTTAGCTCAGTATTCAACAAAGATATGCAGCAATTACTCTTTTTTTTCATTGATTAACTTTATTGGTACATTTTAGATATACAATATGATGAAATTCATTACTGAGAATTTGTACCTATACATAATATGTTTTGGTTCTTATTTTTTCCCCATTCCCCTGCTCTCCCTTCAACCCCTCCACCTCTCCCTATTTACAAAGACTTTGTTTCCATTTTTTCCTTTTCTCATATTTATTCATTTCCTTTCTTTCCTTTCCACTATCCCTCCCAGTAGCCCCCCCTTTGTACATTTTCTTCCTATTTCACATTATCTATTATATGTTTTGATCCTTATTTACATTTTCAGTTTCTCACACCAGAGAAACTATTCAGTATTTACCCATGTATGTCCTATTTATTTCACTTAAGAATATCACCTCAATGTGCATCCATTTAGCTATAAATGTCTCCAGTTTCTCATTCTTTATGGCTGAGTAGTACTCCATTTTAT
>NW_004624763.1:9395444-9441740 GCF_000247695.1 Heterocephalus glaber
GTGTGAGAAACTGAAAGTGTAATTAAGGATACACACGGATGAAATGGCCTAATAACATATTTCTTGGATTGTGTTTCCATCGCGTGTCATATGACTGTATCAAAATTAAATTAGGGAGAAGTTTGGCTTTATGTGGAGTCTGCTAACTGGAGTTTTTCCCAGATCATTATTTGTTCAGTGTTGGTTTGGGGGACCTTTCTGAAACAAATCACATCCTCTGGTGTCTTGTTGGTGCTTGAGATGCTTTTTTAAATTATATGGAAAAATGTTTGTGCTTTTCACTTTTGTTTTGGTTGAGCACTACTGTATTTGAATATTATTATAGTTTTTTCCCCCTTGCTTTGTTCTTCTTTGAGTAGTTTTAATTTTTTTGTATGTGTGTGTGTGTTTGATGATAAAGTTATTTAAAAATTTTTTTAAAAATCAGGTAAGGAAATGTTAAGCTTCCTAAAGAACAAGAGGAACTCTACCTGACAAAGCTTCAGGATATAGTAAGAACTTACTATCATGAGCTACAATAGTATATATAAAACTAGATCTATCAGCTCCAAGTTATAAAGTTGAGTAAAGGAGCCTTTGCCAATGACACAGAATTTAACATCTGACAAGGACCTGAGGAGATGTTACTGATATGCAGCTAGATTGATTCTTGGAAGCTTGGAAAAAGTAATAGGGAATCCAAAGCCTCCAAAAAATGAATCTTCTAGAATAAAAATACCAGCTTAAACTGGGGATTTAGCTCAGTGGTTCCGCCACCTGCCTCGCAAGCGCAAGGTCCAGAGTTCGATCCCCGGTACCAACAAAAACAGCTTAAGTCAGAACACTTTCTGAACAACTCTGCTCATGGAAGGGCATGGAGAACACTACACTTGTCAACAATGGAGAATGTACTACCTGGAAGAACTCTAGTATTATCAAGAGACCCTGTAATGGTTGTCTTTTGTAATTTAGCACTGACGGTAGTATCATAGAGCTAGTCTCTCTAATGATAATTGGAGTGTCAGAATCCTTAAGTAACAGAAAGCAGCTTCAGGGCTCAATATCAGAAGTAAAAGGATGCAGTTATTTTAATAAGTGGTAAGATTAGAATGTTATCCCATCGTCCTACCTCAAGATGGTTTACGGAGAAAAAAAAGAATCTCAAGCTCAAGCTCCATAGACAACCTGATAAAGATGTTCAATCCTTCTTATTTTGAGATGTTATAGATTTGCATGCAGTTCCATGAAATAATATAGAGATACAATAGAGTCTTTATCCAGGCTTTACCAAAGGATAAAAATATTGATTTTTGGGGTCAGGGATTTAGCTCAGTGGTTCCGATGCCTGCCTCGCAAGTGCAAGGTCCTGAGTTTGATCCCCAGTACCAAAACCGAAAAACAAAACAAACAAACAAATAAACAAAAAGTAAGGAAGTAGGAGGGAGGTTGTCCAATTTTCAAAGTTTTAGATCTGAAATATACTGACAAGGAATAAGCAAGTACCCTGTGAGAAAGAACTTTTCAACATAGAGATGAATGTAAACAGTCATGAATTCTCTAGGTCTTTTCTTTAAAGACCTAAAGCTATTTACTTGGGTAAGTATTCATGAGACTTTTGTAATACACAAACATTTTAAGAATTGTTGGAAACAAGGTTCAAATTATCAGTGATACCTAAGGAGATGGAAATTATCGTGGCTTTTGTTAGAGTGGAGGGACAGAGTGACCAACTACTCACTGGAGATGTGGCCCACATTGGCTCACATAGGATTCCCTGCATTTATGGACCCACATGGTGATCATTTCTCTTGCTGAAATTATGCATAGTTTTAAAGACATATTGTGTATTTTGAGATAGTTGTAGATTTCCTTATAGTTCTAACAAGTAATGCAAATGCCATATATTATTCAGTCAAGCTTTGCTAAAGGTGACTTTTTGCAATCCTATTCTACTGCCACAACTATGATACTGCCACTGATATAGCCAGGACAATGAGCATTTCCACCACCAGAAAGGTCTCTCACGCTTCTCTTTGGTAGCCACATCTGCTTCTGTACTATCCTCATGCCTCCACATAAACCCTGGTTACCACTGGTCTAGTCTTCCTTTGCATAATTATTTCATTTGAAGAATATTTTATGAATGGAATTATGGAGTATGAAACATTTTGAGGCTGGATTTTAGAAAAGACAATAATTCTCTGAGAGTTATTGCATGTTTTTTTAACCATCTACCCATTTCCTCAGCAATACATGAGAATTTCAACTCATGTATATATTTTCCCAAAAAAGTTATTTATTTTTTAAAATTTTTATTGGCTTTGTTCTTTTTTTTTAGTTTGGAAAAATTATATGATATGGATATAATTTCTTTATCAAGAATATACTTTGAACACGTTTTCTCCCAGTCTGTGATTGATTTTTTCATTCTTTCGAGATTGTCTTTTAAAGAACAGAGTTGTCTGTTGCTTTATGGATTGTGTTTTGTGGCAATGTCCAAAAAATTATTCATATCCAAATACTACATATATTTTCTGCTGCATTTTTAGAATATATGAAGATTTAGAATTTATAGTTAGGTCAATAAATCATTGTGAATTAATTTTTATCTATAGTTTGAAGTATGCAACCAAATTAATTTGTTAAGTTTTGCATATGGATATATAATTTTCCTGGCACAATTTATTGAAAATATTATACCTTCCTCCTTAAGTTGCCTTTGCTTTTTGGTCAGAAATAAGTCCTCTATATGTCTGTGGTCTTATTTCTAGACACACCTTTCTATTTCATCCATCTCTGTGTCTATCAAAGTGTTCGGATTACTGTCAGGTTTTGTTGTTGTTTTGTTTGTTTATTTTAGTACTGAGGACTGAATACTAGGCCCTTGCACTCAGCTACAACCTCGGTCTTTGATGTTGTTCTTTGGACAAAGTCTCTGTGAGTTGCTAAATTGCCCATGTTGGGTTCAAATTTGCAGTCCTCCTGTCTCAGCCTTCCACAGTACTGGGATTAGAGGCCTGTGTCACCATGCCCTGCTGATCATGGTAGTTTTATCTTAATCTTGAAATCAGGTACTGTTAACCCTCCAACTATGTATTTTCTTGAGAGTTGTTTAAAAATTCTATGCTATTTGTATTTTCATGTGAATTTTAGAATCAGTTTGTCAATTTGAACAAAAATGTTTGTTTCATACATGTTGTTGCTATTGTAAAAATATCATTTTACATTTCAAATTTTGATTGTGACTACAATACAAAATACAACTTATTCTTTTATATGCTCTTGAGTTCTACAATCTTGCCACATCTATTCTTATATCTTTTTTTACATAGATTTTGACTTTCCAAAGAGACAATCATGTTGCATGTAAATATGGTTATTTTGCTTGGTCCTTTTAATGTAGTTTTTTTTTTCTTGTTTAATTTCATTGACTATAATCTCCAATAAAATTCTGAGTAAAGTTATGAAACTGAACATGCATACTCTCTTCCATATATTAAGTGGAAAGTATGAAGTATCCTGGTAATTCAGTATGTGGGGCTTTGCCACTTTTCTATAGATGCTGTTATTGTCTTGTTGAAGATC
This sequence comes from Heterocephalus glaber, assembly GCF_000247695.1. The sequence goes on from NW_004624763.1 coordinate 9,399,009, forward strand.
CCTGGTAACCCTAGTTTGATGCTTTGTAATATTTAAATAATGAACTTAGGCACATTAATTATTATAACTATACTAGTACAAAAATAATAAGTTATACTTACAATGTGACTAAGTATATCTCGATATCGTTCTTTCTATGTGTGCAATTGAAATACAAGTTCTAAGAATAAATTGCTTTTCTTTCTAAATCTCATAAACTAATTTATCCCTTTCATTTGTATTATACCTTTTGAATAATAAACAGGTGATTATTCATTTAGTTGATTTTACATGTAATTTCAAGCTTGAAACCTAGATTTTGGTTATATCTGAGCCTCTCTTACCATCTTTGTACAACCTTTTAAAAGTTAAGAACTTCTTTAAGTTTTCCATGGATAAGCAAGTTTAAAAAATAAAAAGCATAATTCTATAAGATTTTCATCTCATTATTTTACTCTGACAGTGTGGCAATATAAATGTATAATATAAGAGGTTCTGAAATCTGATTTATGTTGTAACCGATGTCTAAAATTTTTGCTAGAACTTTTGGCAAACTATGCACAATTTCTTTCAATTTCAATTTCTTTATAAAATAGTTATTTATACAAGTATCATAATAAGTATCATAATACTTATATCATTTTTATGAGAAATAAATGAGTTGAACATGTAAAGTGACCTAATGACTAACTTATCTGATAAATATTGAAGAAATATTGGCTATTATTTTTCTATTAATCCATGCCTGCAGTATATTGTGTTTACGCTCATCTCAGGGAATAGGTACATGTACTTAATGTATCTTGATTCTTTTTATTTGCCGTCCCCTCCCACCCATCCCCCTCCCAAGTTGTAGTCTCCAGATTCTCTTTCCCCGTGTTCATTTTCTTTTAGTTCATGTTTGCAACATATAATGATTATATTCATTGCAGGTGTTTGTTACATGTACATGATACATCTTAAATCTTTTTATGTCATATTCCCTCCTTTGCTCCCCTCACCATTGGTCTCTTGATACTTTTCCCATTTGCATAAAATTAGCTTCCTCGTTCCTCTCATCAACCTTTTATTTTGCTCTGTATTTATACTTTACTCAAATGAGAGAATCACACAGTATTTAAGCTTGGGCTTCTGACTTATTTCACATAACATATGTTTCCATTTTTCTCCAAATGTCTCAAATGCATCCTTTATAGCCAACTAGTAATCCATTATATATAGACACCACATTCCTTTATCCTTTCTTCTGTTGATGGTCAAATAGTCTACTTTCAAGAATTAGCTATCATGAATTGTGGTGCTATATGTGTTGGTATAATGTATCACTGTAATGTAATGCCTTTAGCTCCTTTTACTATTAATCCTTCTACTAAATATTATCAGGGAAAATATAAAGGAAATCCGTTTTAATATTGACTACTTATTTTCCTTATTCTTCCTTTTGCTTCATAGTTTTCAGCTACCTCAAAGAATTCTTCATTAATTGCACCAGTTATCTGAGAAGAAAACTATTTTTTATTAAATCACTCCTTTATCTTATGAAAAGAGTTAAACAATTTACATTTCAAGTTAAGTGTGAGAAGGAAAGGAAAGAAAATAACAAGCAATAGTAAAGTGTAATGCTAGTTACAGTAATGGTTAATTTTTCTTTAGAAAAATGGAAACTGGAACTATCAATATTTCACAAATTTCCAACTCCATGATATTTAAAGACATCAGCAGAAATAGTATTAATTATTAGTGACTATTTAAGAATGAAAATGGAAATAATTGTAAAATATCAGTTTGTAAAGAATATGAGATTTTAGTTTAACTCATTTCTTTTGTCACTTTCATTCTCCTTTATCTACATTTACCATTATTTAACCTCCCACATTTTTTAATGAACATGAAATTATAAAGTCTTCAGCAGTTGGTCTCCAGTGATAATTCATTAGAAACATTTCTAAATAATGATAGTATAGTGTAATGAATAACTAACTTCATTCATTATAATGTAATCATTAAATGTTTTACTAAGGAGGTTATATAAATAATGAAGTGGTTATGAAACCATGTTTGGTTTGGGTCCCACTTGCAACTTGCACCCATTGAGGAAATTGTTTGATCATACAAATTTTGAGTTTCTTCACCTTAAAAATTACTGAATCATAGGAATTTTGTGAACATTTCCAAACTCTTCCCACAGGAGGGATGCTGTACTCATCAATGTATTAATCCACTGATGCATCCACCACTGTTAGGAGTCAGACCCGGGTCAGGAGATTCAGTGCACTGAGGGTGTGCACTGGAAGGGTGTGTCTCCCTCACCGGCTCCTCCCTTTGCTCTATGCTTCCTGGCTGCTATGATGTGAGTAACATTCCTCTCCTAGGTACTTTCTTCATGCCTTTTCTGGAATCAGCCGACCATGGATCCAAGTCCTTGAAAGTGTGGGCCAAAATACACTTCTCCTTTAAATTATGGGTGTTGGGCATTTTCTTCCAGTGAGAATAAAATGGCTAAACAGCTTTGGATACCAGGGATGGAGACACTGGCATAACTATACTTGACCTAAAAGTTCAGATGCCTTTGAAACTTGTTGTGGAAGGAGTTTGGAAAAGTGTCCAAATGATGGCTAGAGAAACTCTAGAATGTGTAAGCAGAGAATGCAAAGATTGATGGGATTCTGGCTGGAGCTCAGAAGATCAGAATGCTAAGAGAACCGTGCACGGTAAAGTCCAAGTTCAAGAGGTTTCACATAGAAACAAGGACTCAGGTTCGTTAGGCTAGAGGCCATAAATGTTATGCTGTGGCAGAAAATTTATCTATATTTTGCCCTTGTCCTGAGGCTTTACAAGAAACTGAGATTACGGGCAGCAGACTAGGGGAGTGGAGGAAATTTTAAGGAAGCCCAACATTCAGGCTGTACTTTGGCTATTTCTAGCTGCTTTCAACCAGATTTAATGTGAGAATCAGGAGCAAAAAGCCTATTTAAAATGTTTTCAATTTCACTGGAAAGGAAGCTTTACAAAGTTGGGTCAAAGGAGAGGAAAGATTAGCATTAGAACAAAACCAAGTACTTTGCATCAGGACAATGGAAAGGTGCCTTGAAAGTATTTCAGGAATCAGCAAGTCCTCAGTCTTGGCCATTTCAAAGGGAGAAAACTTCAAAGCTTTCATTTTGGAAGAGAGCTCTCTGTCCCAGAAGGGCTGCTTAGGGCATTGGTGCCCCAGTATTCCTTTCACAGTGCTAAGCCTCCCAGACATTAGGAGGCCTCAGTTGCCATGATGCACGGGGGCCTGGCTACCACTCCATCTAGTGACAGATCTTGGCATCATCCATGAGGCACTGGTTTTATTGGCATGCAGAATGTAAGAGTTGTGGTGTCAAGGAGAATTCCATGCAGATTTCAAAGGAAGGCCTGGGAAGGCAGGCATTGTGCCTCTCAGAGGGCAATGTATGAGGCTGTCAGAGTGAAGATGAAAGTGCAGTGGAGACCCCAGAATTTGGAGAAGTCAGGAGCCTGGATTGTCTGCTATGGAAAGATACAGTGAGCAAAGCCACCCCTAGAGAGTGACCATGAAGCTGGAAAAGACAATGTCATCAGGGCAGGGGCACCCAAGTATTTGGAATTAACATCTTGCCATATCTTGCTTCAGGTGCTAAACACTGGCTGAACTGTAGAATTTAATGTTTCCCCCACTGAGTTTTGATCTTGTGTTGGTCCCATTCCTTTCTTTCACTCTATTTTTCCCTTCTGAAAGTGGAAATTTTACCTTGAGATTAAGAAAAGACTTTGGACTTGATCGTTTTAGCAATGTTGAAACTGAAAACTTTGATGACTCATAGAGGTGGACTAAATATGTTTTACATGCTGAGATGGACTGAGTCTTTGGGGGTTAGGCCCCAAATGTTATGGTTTAGATCTAAAGTGTCTCCCTGAAGCCTCATGTGTGTAAAAAGTGGTTATTGCACTGACGAGTTTATAGCTAAACATGCTGTTAGGAGGCAGGGTATGATCAGAGAGGTGTTTCACTACACACAGGAAATGGAAATCTGCTTATCCCTTGGTGCCTGTTCCCTTCACCTTTTGCTTGTGGCTGCTATGATGTGAGCAGCCTTCATCCACCAGACCCTTCTACCAAACCATTTTTGATGTGGAGCTGGCCAACCATAAAAATGAACTGACTGAAAGTATGAGCCAAGTAAACCTCTGCTTTTATAAAGTGTGGCTGTCAGGCATTTTGTATCAGTGATGAGAAAATACTATAATTGAAAGTCTAAGTAAAACAGAAGAATTGGGATGGTGGAGCAGCATCCCCAAAGAAAGCTGCTGCGGGTAAACAGATGGATGAACATTGGTTGAAAACCATTGTCCCTCATTCCTGACTAAATGATGGAGCTAGATATATGTGACATAGTAGCTAGTGGTATACGGACAACTCTCCACCTGAAGAAGTCTGTTTTATAGAGAAGAAAATGATACTGAGCACAAAAAAGTAGAACTAAGAAATAGTGAACTGAATCCTTTGACCCAGTTGTGCCTGAGATTTGTTTTACCCTACAATTTCGAGTTATATAAGATGATATATTTCAGTTTGTTTGTTCTGGTGAGATGCTGTCACTTGAAACCAAAAGTATTTTATTCAGTATTGACTGGCAACTCTCAATATGTCAATAATTGTATTACAATATGCACAAAATCAACACTGGAAACTGCAAAAGTTTTCTCTTTGAGTAATTAACCTAAATTTTATTTTTATTTTTAGTTAAGCATAGAAAAAGAGAATACATAGTATTGGACATTCATGCATCCAAATTCACCTTGAAAGGGTGATGGATCTTTTAAATGAGACTGTCATATTAATTTTGCTCTGAAGTACACACAAAGTTTTCTGTATAGGACACTAGAATAAGGTTTGTAAATAATAAAAGATTTAAACTCAGCCTTGGTTGTATGCAAGAAGTTTACTGAATGCTAACATTTAAAAAAATCTTGGCACTATGTAATCAAAATTGTTCTCTAGTTTATTGTCTGCCACAATGCTGCATGAATTTTTCCAAATAATTTAATAGCACACAAAGTAATTTTCTAAGCACAGAGGTCAAACATGCAATGGTCCCTGTAGAGCTATCTGAAATCTGATGCTTCCAACACACTTTATAGTATTTAAATTAAATGAACCACAAAGCCAACAACCAAATATTATATAGAAAGTTATGTCAATTTTTCCTAAACTGTTTTTCTCCCAGTTTTGCTCCATTTTAAATTCTAAGTAAGATATTTTAAAGGATTTTGAAGACAAATGCATTTGTTTTCCATTATTTCAAAACAGAATAATTTGGATAACAATAGAAATCCATATTTGTGTTTTTTAAGTATGGACCATTTGGTTCATGACAAAATTAAGTATTAATTTTGACATCAGAAAATTAAATTTTATAGTATATGTAGTCAACTTAAAAATGTCCATTATCTAAATAATCGGACACATCATACAGATCAATTGCCTAAGATATTAAATTTTAACTATTTTACTGAATTTTTTTTTAAATAGAAGCTATTAGTATACCAGGAATTTGAACACTTAAATCCTAAATAGAAATTCCTCATAGCAAAAAAAGAAATGTTTTTAATTAATCAGTTAGCATTTGTGATTGGAATCTACAACCCTATCTTTTTTTTTCATCACAAAAATGTTCAAATTAGTACAAGACTGCCCTCTCTTTTCTAAATCTCCAGGATGTTTAACATGAGTGATTTTTTGATTGTTTTAAGGTTCATGATGGCGAACTAATTGTGGATGTTGTCATGATTCCTAAGTAACCTTCTTTGCCTGGTGAAACTTATAGGATTAAAAATATATTCAATATTCATGATACCAACTGAAGGATGATGGTTAAAAAAGCTAATATTCTAATTATTAGAATATCTAGGTGAGTAATTTGAATATTTGCGTATTTCAGTGAGTGTTACTCTCATATTTCCACGGGTTTTGAAGTGCAACTTTATATAGCTGAGAAGAAGCTTAACAGGGCTGAACCCAGGTGGGTAGGAGGTTAAGGTATTTGAATACAGAGATAATTAAATCACAAAGTTCTTATTTCAACTCAAGTTAACTCCATTTGTAAATGACATCTTCAGTGTTACAAGACGAAATTTTGTATTTTGGGCAAAATCTTCTGTTCCTGAGTATATAAAATAATAGTAGTCAGTTTTGTTTAGCTCTATAAACATGAACTTTAAAATGTACAAATTATAAAATTTCCTCATTCTTGAGAGCAAATTTATTTTATTTATTTTAGTTTTGTTATGAGTTAGGAGGAGAGATAAGCTTGTTCCTAATTTACTATCACAGTCTAGCTGGGAATAAAAGAATTATTAGTACATAAATGATCTCACAGGTGATTATTTAATAAGATTGCTGCAAAGAAACATGGATGTAAAAACTGACATTTCCCTTCTAACCATTTTCCTATTGAAACTAACATATGAGGTGAAGGAAATCCACATTAAACAACTTGACAAATCATTTCTTATTTTTCATTTTTCTAGAGAATATATAGCAGAAATTCCTTGTGAACGTTATACTTTGTCCATATTTGGATGTCTTTGAAATGTGAGTTAAGGTCTAGAAATAGATCTAACTAGTGCATTTTGTCTTATTTTATACAATTTCAGGGGTTTTTTTTCATGAAAAAACTATATTATCATATTTCATCTTGTTTTTTTGCTTAAGAAATTTCTGTTTGTAGGATAAGGAGTATTTTTTTTCTAGATGTTCAACTTTTCAGTACAATTACCCAGCTCTTAAGATCTTTGATGTTCATCAAAGATGTTCATCTCTCATCCCAGGCATTTGTGGTATATGGACTGACATCTTGTTATAAATGAGAATGCACCTAATCTTATGGAAACCACTGATAATAGTTTTTAAAAAACCTAAATGGTTAAATTACTATCTCAAACAGGCCTGTATTCCAAAAGTGCAGTCACAGTACCGACATTTACCATGTCATCATATTTTGTTAAAAATCTCGAAGAAGTAAGCATAGGTGATGAAAGGGTGATTGTGTGAGGTGAGGAAGTTAATTTGCTTGCCTGTACTAAACCTTCTGTGGTGTGCAGGTACATCAAAACATCATAACAAGGCCTGGTTTTAATACCTAGTTTTAATCCCTAGTACTGCAAATTGTCCTATTGTATACCTGAAGTGTATACAATAAAATACATGAATAAATAAAAAATGGATAAATCCTCTTAAAGAAAAGAAAGAGTATTTGTTTGTTGTTGTTTGTTTGGAGACAGTGTATGTCCATGTAGTTTAGGCTGGCCTTGAACTCACTATGTGGCCCAGGCTGGCCTCGAACCCATGGTGATCCCCCACCTCAGCCTCCCGAAGGCTGCGATTATGGGCGTGTGCTATGGCACCTGTCAAGAAAGACAATTTAAAAGTGTGCTTTCCTTAGACTTGCCATTGTTTTTTTGTCATAGCATATATCATAATGTGGTTTCATTACTGAAAACTACAATGGCCAAGTGCAAAGAGTTAATGTCCTATTTTCAGTGGGATGGTTCATGAGTTTTCTATACTGAGTTAGTCATTTTCGAAAACCCAATGTTAATACATCAGCCGAATAATAACAATGTTAAATTACCCAAAAGAACAAAACATAAGTAAAAGTGCTAGAAAAATGGTGTCATTAAGGTAGTTACATGTAAATATTTGCATTTATTCTCTTGGATATTAAATTTGAGCCAAGATAAGGCATTTTTATTTTGCAGTTGCAAGCCAGATGTGCTAGGGATACACTAACTAATAAGTACCCTATTAAATAAAAAGTATCCAGTTACATGACTAATGACATTTTACAATAGATTAATCTAATTGAGATACCTGTAGGGGTTAATAAATAAATAAAGTAAAACAAAGAAACAGATAAATAGAACAGATTATTATAAAAGCAGTGCAAGTGATCAACTTTATCTGAAATGGAAATATACACATTTGCCCATGAGAAAATAAATAAATGAAAACAAATGCAATGGATAGTATGAAATTCTTTAAATGAATTTTTATTCTGACTTAAAGCATAGCCCACATGTTGTCACAAGACAGAAGTATTTAAAAATTAAAAGGAATGAAAGTGCTTACAAAATAAAAAATAAAAGTTATGCAACATTTTCATGTTTGATTCTTAGCCAGAAGGTAATAGAATGCTTATAAAATCACTGTAGACATATTTTATATTATACTCAGTATGAAGGTTTTTGCCAGGGAAATAGACTAATGATGGGGACACAGAGCAGGTAACAAAGTGTAAATATTCACATCAGTGTCCTATTGTTATTGTCCAGCTTTCTTCATGATCTGGAAGCTCAATGATATATTAAAACTTGTAGATGGTGCCAGTTATGACTATTGGCTGTTTGTTATGATGCAGTAATCACTTTACTGTTTCTTGGACTCAGAAGTTAAAATTTATGTTAAAATATAATAGTGCATACCTAAACTAGAAAACTGAAATTGAGCCATGCATTTAGGGGACCAAAGACATATGTAAAGAGAACACTTAAAAATTTCTGAGTGAATACAACTCAAAAACATTAGATTATAGGGCTGGGGATTTAGCTCAGTGGTTCCGCTGCCTGCCTCGCAAGCACAAGATCCTGAGTTCGATCCCCAGTACAAAAAAAAAAAAAAAATCACATTAGATTATGATGTCTTCACAAAAATTTCACCAAGTAAAAGATATTAGCTTTTCCATAGTAATATAAATAAGTACTTTACATTCTTATTTCCATTTATTATTCCATCAAAAAAATCTTTGTTTCCATTTCAATTGAAAGAAATATAATAGAATTATCAGAAATGTTTATCTTATGGGGCACAAAATCAAGCAATAATAGTAATCATGGTCATGGTAGTGGTATTGAGGGGGTAGTAGTACTGTAAATCCTAGTACTAGTACTGTTAGTATTAGTACCATTACTAGAAAGCACTAATAAGTACCTTTCCAGTTGCTGGGTTTTATGCTGTATGCATTAAACTGATTTAATTCTTGCACTGTAATGAATCATTTATTATTATTTTAATTATGCATGCTTCTCATATGTTTAATAGAAGCATCTCTTCTGTATCTACTCATTGATTTTTGAAGACAGATGCACAAAATATAAAATTCAGGTTGTGTATAAGCTTCTGTTAACACGATTTTATTTTGAAAAATATCATTATGTCTCACATTGAATCCTACTAGATGGAAGCCAGTATTAGGGAAGAAACACACTATATAGGAGGAGATAGAAAACTCCCTTTGCAAAATATGACATCCAATATGTGCCTAAGGCTGAAATTTTGTGGTTGATTAAAGTGATAATGATACTGTACAACTATTTGTAACTAAGTGCTATTACTTACAATTGACTAGTTGATACTGGTTTCAACTTAAAATCATCATATTAAAAAAGAGTAATGATGGAGAAAGATAACTAGTCATATGCTATCAATTCAGAAGAAAATGGCTGTATGCATGTTGTTGATGGGTTTAAATCATAAGGTTTAAGTAGTTTTGACAAATTGAAAAAAAATTTTCAGTAAGTTATTCCATATTATATTATATTTTTTGAGTTCTGGATACACATCTAAAATTAAAGCCCATTACCATATGAATTAAGTGAATATTTGAATGTACCTATTTTACTTTTTATGATATTTAATTTAAAGATACACCACAAAATGTTTTTTTTTTTTTTGTACTGGGGATAGAACTCAGGACCTTGTTCTCGAGAGGCAGACTGCGGCACCACTGAGCTACACTTCTGGCCCACAAAATGTATTTTTTTAAAAAGGAATTTTTCTCAGACTGCTTAAATCTGGTTTCTACGTAACTCATAGGCCAAACCTTCAATGTTTCAGAGACATAAGAGCAATATCTGAAATTTTACATCCTATCTTTATTAATAGTATATTTTAATCTGTATATACACATATGAAAATAATAGAGTTAATGTAAAATTCTTAAGAATGTGTGACAAAAGTAATAAGGATAAAAAACATAGTCTTTAGACTTTTAGAGTTCTTTTGAGCTGCCTGATTCACTAGAGTATTAAACATACATTATCCTTTGTAAAAGCATCATTCATGTTCTTAAATAGGCTATTTGCCAAGTTCATTTAAGTGATACTTCCATGAACGGATGTTGGGATTTACCACTTGGCCTATGCATTATATAGATTTACTGAAATGTTATTTCAAGCATGTAGCCCTGGAGGTCACTCAATTTAACTTTCACAAAATTACAATAATTGATTATAGTGGAAGTCAAATGGGTAGCATAAGAGACTCATAGCCATAACTGAACTCCATTAAAAGCATTCACAATGCCAAAGTCAATTGCTTCTGGCAGTGCTATTCCTGTTATCACGTTGATCAAAAGGTAATGGGAAGTGACAAGCAATATCACAAACACACCATTGTGAACAAAATATGCTTCAAACACTTAAGTGACCATGGTGCTAACCTGTTTTCATAATAGTCAAATCTAAAAGTCTTTTACAGGTTTGAAAAACATACCCGAGTTTTATAGAAGCAAGTCTTCACCCTAAGGACTTGGAATATAAGCTGCTAAACTACCTGAAGGATGAAAGCAAAGGAAAATTTATGTAAGGAATCAGAGTAAGAAATCCAGTTTCACCCACAGCATAAATTTTTCTGGTTATTTTTTAAAATATAAATAAGGATGTCAGTGATATGAATATGTTTCATCACCCTTGTCCATATCATACATTTTCAGGGTATTATGAATTTATGATTTTTTCCTTGCCTGCAATGACCTCTATCTTATTCTTGTCACTGGAAAATGCCACCTCATTTTTCTTGGTTTTTCAAAAATGCTACTTTGCTTCAATTGCTTTACCTAAATTTCTTCACTCCTAAACATAAATAATTGGCCTTCTGTTTTGCTCGTAGCGTTACATTTAATATATACGGTATAATAAAAAAACAAATGTCTCTGCCTGTAACTTAACTCACAGCATGCTCATCCGGTACAAAACTGAACTGTCTCAAGCCTAATTACTCGTTCTGTTTAACAAATTATGTGAGTAGGATCTCTCTCTCTCTCTCTCTCTCTCTCTCTCTCTCTCTCTCTCTCTCTCTCTCGGATACTGTTAATCATTTCACTTTATTTCTTGTATTTGATTATTTTTGTAACTCTCCTCAACACCATATAAAAAGCAGTTCTGAACTTTAAACCTTCAGAATTTTGCCGCGACGCACACAGCATAGGGTACGAAGCCGGCGAGAGCAGTGGGAGATGAAGAAAATTGGAAAATAAGGCAAAATTATGCTTTATAGCTGGGACCATGTGGGACCATACCCTAATGAGCTAATGGCCACCTGGCGTCCTGTGCACTCTTTATTCATAGTGTAGGAAGGCGGGGTAACTAGTGCCACGTGGCCCACATGGCCTAGGCTGAAGATGATTTGTCTCGTGACCGGGGCATGAGCAGAAAAGGAACAAGGATGCATAATGTAACTGTCTCCTGGGGCTGCGCCATCCAAGTCCTACAATCTTAGTCAAACAGAGCCTATCTAATCTATGGAGGAAAATGGAAGTAGGGAAGAGAAGAAAGGCCATCTTCAGCACCTGGCATAACTTCTCTGTCAGTTCTGCCGTCAGCAGCAGCACTCTGTGGACTTACCCCGGGTTTCCTTTCCAACTGGGATGGCTGCCTGAAAACTGCCTCTCTCCCCTGCACCACTTGGTCAGTTATTTTTCAAAAAAAAAAAAATCCTTTGATGACGCTATCTTAAGTCTAAAAATATAATATAAGAGTGTACACGGACTCATTGCCTTTAGGATTGATTTTTCTTTTTTCTTAATAAATAATAGACATTCTTGCACAAATTCAATGCAAACAATTTTTCTTCATACTATTTCTAGTCCCCTCCTCATATCATTATTCTATAAATTCAACCCTCATACCTGCATTTGACAAGTATTTATTGAGTGCAAACTATATTTTGAGCATTATTAGGTTCTGAAGTTACAACAGTAAACCTAATGCACAAACCAAGAGATATGTCATTATTTCTCCCTTTCCTTTAGATTTCACTAAAATATCATCTTCCAGCTTAGTTCTTCTTTGACACCTTGTTTAACATTTCACCCCACCAAACCCATTTTTGTCTTTCAATATGGCTTTTTCCTCAATTGTTTTAATCCTGAATCTCCTGTATATTCTCTTCTTCCCCACTATGATATAAGCTCAGCAACTGCTGTGATTTTTGTCCTTAGGAATAAGTGCAGATAGTATATGGCTGTGATATGTGAATTATCCTCAAAAGGAAATTAAATCTTCAATAACTCAAGGTAATACTTTACAGTCCCATTATGCTGTGTAGAGATTGTTTTCCCTCATTGTCAATCCTGAATGATTTAAGATTTTAACAAAGGGAAAGATTTTTTTAATCTCCAAATCCCATTTTCCATAATATGATTACATGTTTTGTGAGTGCGTGTGTGGTAGTGGAGATTGAACCCAGGGCCTTCACACTTAGCTACATCCCTGGCCCTTTTATATTCTTTATTTTGAGACAGGGTATCACTAAGTTGCTAAATTGTCAAGGCTGAGCTTGAATTTACAATCCTCCTGCCTCACCCTCCCAGAGTATTGGGATTGTAAGTATGTGCCACCATGTGCCACCATGTGTATGTGCCAACATGCCTGGATTCATTCCACTCTTCTTACTTGTTAAGCCGTTTCAGTGTCTCATATTTGAGGCCTTTTATGACATTTCAGGTAAAACCATTTTCCTACTTCTCTGTGACATCAAAGAATGTGTAGTATTTCCACCAAAGTGTTTATTATGGTGTTTATAATATTCTATTTGTATTCTCAATTATGTAACATTAAGTAGGGTGAAGAAATATGTCTTAGTTACTTTCACTTCCCTGAGACATAATCTCCACCCATGCACAATTTAAAGGAGGAAGGGTTTATTTAGTTTATAGAGGGTTCAGCCCAGAGTGGGCTGGGTCCAAGGCAAGGCACATGGCAGGGGGCCCTGGCAGAGGATTGCTCTGATCCAGAAGCAGAGAGCCGACCAAGGGAAGAGGAAGGGAGAGATAGAGAGACAGAGAGAGAGAGAGAGAGAGAGAGAGAGAGAGAGACCCTGCCAGGCCCTGCCCCCAGTGAGTCATCTCCTCCAATCAGGCTTCACCTTCCAACATCACATTTAACTATAAACTCTGAGGAGCATCATATCCCCATGATCCAATCACCTCCCCAAAGCCCCACCTATGAATGCGCGCCTGAGGCTTTAGGGAGACATCTAGATATAAATCATATCAAAAAGGTAAGTGTTCTGATTTATTTTTGCTTGAAAGGAGTTGAAAATTTCAAACTAACTCTGTTCTTCAGATAAGTACATTTTAATTTGAGACACTAATGTTAAAAATCTTACGATATTTTGTTATTCTGAAAAATAATAAAGTTAAAGACAATATACAAGCTTTGCTTGAGGCAAGAAAAATTTCATTAAATTGTTTATTGCTTACTTCCTATAGTTATGTTTCTATGGACCAGATGAAATAGATTGTATATCATGTATAATAAAAATGAAAAACCAAGCAATACACTACTTTATTTATTTATCCTCTTATTTCCCCTGGTTACCATAAAAACTAGAGATATCTTATTTCTACAAGTACAAATCTCATTCGTTAGTACAGCTGAACTGGTAGGGTGGCTGATATAATTCATCATCAGTTTCTGAGAAGAAATAAGGTAATGTGAGTTAAGTACTTGCTTTTGTGTGTATGTGTGTGTGTATTGTGTGAGTGTGAGGGTATAACACCCTTGGATAATATTAAAAATGTTCACTGTGGGGCCAGTGATTTAGTTCAGTGGTCTGTCTGCCTGCCTCGCAAGTGCAAGGTCCCGAGTTCGATCGCTGGTACCCCCTCAAAAAAAAAGTGTTCACTAAATTAATAAGGATGAAGTTACTGAGCTTCCTTGCTAAGTGTTGAGTATACAGTAGTTAACCTGATGGCTACATTTTTCTGCCCTTCTGGAAATTACTGTCTCTTCAGGGAAATGTAAGTAAATACAAAATTTCAGTTATGAATAAAGAATGAGGGAACCATACTCCTGACAGTGCTGATTAATTGTTTACGTCCTCTGAAGTAGAAAAGAGACCACTGTGGCTCTACTGATATTGGAGGCAACAAATAGGATAGAAACAACAATAGCATGAGAGGTTGAAGATGCTTCCAGACACCAAATATTTCAGGTCCTTGAGATATTTATAGCTAATTGGATGCATATTGAGGCTGTACTCTTTAAGTGAAAAAATAGGACACACGTGTAAATCCGAATTGCCTCTCTGGTATGAGAAACTGAAAGTGTAAATGAGGATCAATAGATACTGTGAAATAGGAAGCAAATGTTCAAAGAGGCAGAGAAAGTAGGTGGGTGGGGGAAAGGAAAGCAGGGAAAGAAAAATATAAGAAAAGAAGGAAAAATGGAAAGAAAGCTTTTGTAAACAGGGAGTGGTGGAGGGGTGGAAGAGAGGGAAGGGGAATAGGAAAAAACAAGAACTAAGATGTATCATGTACAGGGACAAATTCTCAATAATTAATGTGAGCATAATGTATACCTAAAATGTACCAATTAAGTTAATTTAAAATATCAGGAACAAAGTTGGGATTTTATTCCACGTTCATTGGGGAATAACAGCTTATGTTCTGTTTCTCAGAATATCATTCTTGGAAGCAAATAAATGTCTTTTATTTGTTTATTTTTAGGATTAATAAATGAGTTTAGCAGGTTGCAGGATACAAGGTCAATTGTATTTCTATAGCCTATCAATGAATATCTGGACTTCAAAATTGAGAGAACAGGAGCTTTTACAGTAACACCTCAATATTAAATATTTAGGTATAAACCTAACAATATAATATATGATATGTATGCTAAAAACTACAAAAGTATACTCCAGGGTCAGGTACAGAAAATACAAAATGAACCTGAGCATTTTGTGGTGCCTGAGACTAAGAAGTGCTAAACGATAGCAATGGGAATACAGCTGATACACAATAAGCATATATTGACTTATAACACAAGGAATACAATAAATATCCATGGATCCATATTGATGAAAATAAAATCTGAAGAAACTTATTATCTGATGGGGAGAAAGGACAGCTCTACCTTACAGAGTTCACTGAGCAAAGACAGAGGAGTAAGGAAGAGAGAAAGTCACCACCGGAACACTACAGTCATAGTTGTGGAAGACAGATCACCTGATGGATGTTGAAATTGGTGAGTGAAGTTTGAGAAACACCACATTTGTGTCATCTCAAGGTATTTCAAACCCTTCAATATTTATCAATTACAAAGCAAAAAAATAGTCACTTTACAGTGAAGAAAACTAGAAGATACCACTTACACAAGTGAGCAAGCTTAACATCACCAGTAATAAGACATTAATAATATAATTAATACAATATAATAATACACTGTACGGATGCACTAGAAGGACGTCTCTCTTCTGCACTATTCTTTCCCAAAGCCGAAAATATTAGACAGATCCAAACTGAGGGCCAGTCTGCAGAATACTATTTAAAAGTGTCAAGGGCATGAAAGGCAAGAAAAGACTGAGGAATAGATACAGATCCAGATGACCGAAGAGAAATGACAGCTAAATACAATGTGAGGTCCTGCATTGACTCCTGGAATTAAAAAGATCTTAATGGTAAAACTGGTAACATTAGAGAAAAAAGATCTGTCGTCTTGTTAATAATATCGTATCAGTATCATTTTCTTGGTTCTAATCGTTGTACTCTGATTATGTAAGTTAGTAATGACAGGAAAATCTGGGAAAGAACTATATGGGGAACTCTTGGTACACTCTTTAAAACTCTCCTGGGGGTTTTAAATTACTTTGAAATAAAAATTTTAAAAGTAGGGAGAGCTTTTGATCAAGCAGCCCTGAAAGAAGGAAACAAAGAATTCTCGGTGTTGCACAGAGGTATAAGATGGGTCCTTAGATTGTGAAGAGGACTTCTGGAAGAGCATCTTTCACCCTGTCTTGGTGCCTCAGGACTGTGCTTTGAGAATTTTGTGATAGAGTTGTCTGATCCAACTCATCTGAAGACTTCCTGTTGTTAGGGGTGTTCTTTAACTCTTCCTTTAAAAATTGCTTTAAAAAGCAATCTATGGTTACACTAGCAATTGTTTTTAAAAGCATATTTTCTTTATCCTTTTATGAAAGGGATGAATTTTTTTCCTCCTTTCTTTTAAGTGTGATCATCAGGGAGAGGAAATGCAAGGTAGAAGTCTACCATGTGATTCCAAGTGTTCTTAGTCACTCAGCTTTTTAAAACATTGGATATGTAGAGACATGATCACTCCAGTTGCCTTTCCCTTATCCCAGGCTGATTTACACACACAGGTTATTGACTCCTACATTCATGTGAGGTTTTGACCCTTTGTGAATGTAATAAATTACATATGATTTGTGGTGTTTACTCAAGATCTTTTCTAGTCATAATTTTTTTCCCAGTTTGACCAAAATTTCTAATCCTGCCCCAATAGTTTTTTATATTCCTCTTTGAAGTTGTGGCCTGGGATTTGCCTTTATGATATTCTAGTGTTTGTCTTTGCAGCATTTTGGGTGGGCTGTGGTTGCCCTAAGCGAACCCCACCAACCCTGACACGCACACACAGACAGTTTAGCCAGGAAATGCAAACTGACCAGAAGCCAGGTGGCCTATCTCAGTGTGGCAGAGGATGAGCCCCAAGAGTCCCCACTGGGCATGGGACTGCTGTGCCACAGGCCACCCAAAATGACATCTCACCAGATCTGTTAAACTCGGTTCTGCTACACCACTCTCCTCTTGCTCCAGAAGCTTCTGCCACTGGAGGAGCTTTTCCAATTAATTTTGTGTTTTTAGATGTTGTTTTGTTTTGAGACAGGATCTCACTATGTAGTTCAGGCTGGCCTCAAGCTCACTATGTAGCCCAGGCTGCCCTCGAACTCACAACAATCCTCTTGCCTCAGCCTCCCGAGTGCTGGGATCACAGGCGTGAGCCACCACGCCCGGCTCCAGAAGCAAATAAATGTCTTTTAATAGGAGAGTGGGTGAGCAAACTGTGGTACATTCTTTCATTGGAATATTATTCAATGATTTTCATGAAGCCATAAAAACACCGAAAAATCTTAAACTCATATTGCTCAATGAAAAAAGCTAGCTTGAAAATGCTGTATAATGAATCATTTTAACTGCATAGAATCCTATGCAAGACAAAAATGTAAAGATAGTGAAAAATCAAGGGAAATTGGTGTAGTTAAAACATTTTTAACAAAATTACCTGGACATAAAATTTTATTTTTAAAAAAATGTATGTGAGGTTCATATTTTAGCACCAACTAACAAATAAATTGAAGTAATTAGTTTAATATTAAATGTATATTAATAAATATAAATTATGTTAAATTTTAAAATAAATTTAATATTCTAAATTATTTGTATATTATAAAATGTTACATATACTATATTCTATAATATCATGTACCATGTAATATCATATATTAATATATTTTAAGCCTTATGTAAGAATTGTTCATTAATTAAGAAAATCAAATCACATATGTTTAATATAGTATCAATGTGGTATTTTAGGAAGTAGCAAAGTACTCTGGTACTAACCCTTATTTGGGGCTCTAGTAGTTATAAAGACATTAAATAGTAATGGTAGTAGTAATAATATAGGCACAAATATTAAATATAGACAAAATATTTTGTTACATTATTTATCTTCTGGTATTACTTTCCCTAAAAATATGAATCTTAAAAATACATACTTTATAAGTCTATTTTCTTTTTTTCCCCTTTCAGTTGCTGTTGGATCAAGTTGGCTTTCTGAAAACTATCTGTAGATGCACAGTATCTTAATATTTTTTTATCTCCAAAGCTTAGTGAAGTAAGTTCTGTTAACCTTTGATTGTGATGACTATAGATTTGGAGAATAACAATGTCATAACTATAAAATTCCTCAAAAATTTAAATTTAAACCTAAGATTATTTTCCTAATTATCTTGACTTTTTATACAAAGCAAAAGCAGCATACTCAGAAGAGCTATGCTAACATTCTTTTACCATTTTATCCTGTGTAAACTTGCTAATATGTGAAGATATTTGCTAAATAATCATAGTGAATTTAAAATCAGACATGAGTAAATGTAAAAGTACATTATTTTACACATTATATCTCCAGAATATAAAAATACTAATAAAATTATAATATTAAAAATTTCATACATTTTTCATGTACATCTTATACCATATATAGCCATAATATCCCATTCTTTAACTCTCAAATTATGGCAACAGAATTGGTAACTTGGGGAAATTTAAAAAAACAAAGAATCAATATCTTTTTTTTATTTGCATTAGAAAAACGATTGCTTCTTGTGTTGCAAAGATTATCCTCACTGTGTTTCAGCCTACCACATCCATTTGGTTCCTCCTTTACCTGAACTGCTTGAAGAGTTTTGTTTCTCCCTCTGTCTACACTAACTTTCTAAGACAATCAAGCCACATATGTGATTTTTAATATATATATATTTATATATCTTTCAAAGTTATATTTTCAGCCTAGATCTTTCCCATGAACTTAGTAAACCTATACATATATCTATCCAATACTGCACTCAAATGTTCAAAATATTTTCAAAATTAACAGAATCCAAACTAAATCCCTGATCTTCCCCATCTTAATCCACTAACATTCTTGAACACTGAAATTGTAAATAACTCCATGCTTTCTGTTGCTCAGGGAGATACACTTGTACCTGTTTTGATTCCTGTCTCACAGCTCTCATAAACTATGTCAGTAAACTATAGTCCTCACTAATATTCTAATAATTCCATTCCAGTAATTCCATTGGTATCATGTGGCACAAGGTTAATTCATTACTTGGATCATTGCTATTGTTTACTGCTACTTCACCTGTAGTCCCCCTGTAGTTTATATTCAATGTTATTGTGAGAAATTATTTTTCCTTTTTTATCCCTTTGTCATTCTGGTCTTTGAACTCAGGGTTTCGCACATACTAGGCAAACAATCTACCATTGAGCAACATCTCAAATTTAAATATGCATAAAAATTTAAAATTTAAACCTTGATCTTCCATTCAAAATCCATGGGTACCTACTCAGGTTACAGAGCATAAAATCAGTCCTTGTGATGGCCTACAAGTCCCCAGTGTACATACCTTGTAACTATTCTTTGTCATTCTTTTGATCCCATTTCCTATGAACATTTTCTATTTACATATACAGTGACTAATGCATAGTAAGTGTTCAACAAGAAATTTAGAGATAGACATTTATAATATTATAAATAAACAGATTAATATATAACCTGATGTTACTTCTATCAATGACACAGATGCACTGTAGCTCATTCTGTCCTTTAAGACATTTCACTCTTCTTCCTGCATCTTCAAGTTGTCATTTTCTACATATCATGTTTTTCATATTTCCTCTCTGTAATAAGTTAAAATGAACTTCAGACTTCTGTCTTAGTTTTCTTGTTGCTGGAACAACAAGAAATTAATGGAGGAAAGATTCATTTCAGCTCACAGTTTGTAGAGGTTTCAGTCCACAGTTGGCTAGCTCCAAGGCAGGATAGCATGGAGGAGGAGAAACAGTCCATGGCAGGACAGACAGGAAGCACCCAGTCTGCCTTCCTTCTGTCTCTTTATGTTCCAAACAGGCTACAAGCCTATTGAATGGCTCTACCAGCACCTAGGGTAGGGTTTTTATCTCTAGTAAATCCATTCAGCCACACCCAGACCTATATGCTAATTCAATCAATGGACTACTCTGATTAGATTATCACATACTCTAGATCTAGTCATATCTAAAAGATCTACCTAAGAGCACATGAGACATTGAGGGAACATCTAGGTACAAGGCATAACAATGTCTAAACTCTCTTTGAATTTTTAAAGAAATTAGACAAGACTATAATCCCCCATAGATTTTACAATATCGCTAAGATTTCAAAAGACAAATAACAAAGGTCATTAAATGTCAAATACAAAACAGACCCTTCTGATAAAATGTTTTATAGATATAGGTGCCACTTTTAATCATGAAAATTTGCAGATTTAAATATATATAAATATAATTTGCATTTCCATTAAAATCATATATTTTTCTTACAATAACCTATAGACACTTGATATTCCCAAACTTTGAAAAATAAAATAAAATGAAATAAAATAAAACATTAGTTTCAAAGAACCAAAATTAAGGGGAAAATATATAATAGCAGTCATTTATCATTACACAAATATTTTTGAGGCATAGCTTCAAATTTACTTAGTATTAGCAAATTGTATGTTTGGATGTATAAACTTTTTGAAAATTGCTGAGAGTAGATAATATTTTAATGGTAATTGAAATCACAAATGAAATGTTCTTTTTCCCCAAACTTCTGCCCCTAACTTATTAATTTCTTAATCTGATAAATGCATCTACTCTGAATTATACTACTTTAGAGCAATTTGTACTTTCCAAATGTTAATACTGAATTTCCATGGAGATTTTTGTTTAAAGAAAAAGGAGTTTAAAAATGAAAACTGACAGTCAGTTTAATTTTCAATTTGCACATTTCAGTGGAATAGACATGTTTAATTGAAGTTCTTATCAAATTTAGAAACTTCAACTCTATATACCCTTAGCAGTTTATTCTCATGGAGGAAAGGAATAGTTCCAGTGGTGTCCCCTCAAGCACAGTGGAAGGGACACCAAGCTTGCTTTTGCAAGTGCAGAGTGTCAGGCCATATACTACATGTTATGACTCAATGGCTTTATTTGGGGAACCTGAAATCAACATTTTAATAAGATTCCTTGTGATTCTGATTCAGATGCCAATAGACCATGAAATATACACTGAGAAATCTGACCTGCAGTGAAGGCTGTGTAATGGGCGAGTATTCAAGAAAATAGAATGTATGTTTTTGCCTTTTCATAGAGGCCAAAAGCTTTCAGTGTACTATTCTTTACTCTTAATTAATGGATTCCCATGGCTCTGAAAAAAGCACACTTTCTCTCCTTTTCTAAATGCTCTCTTTCATACTACAGAGGAAGATTTATACTTAGTGAGCTCAACTATCTTCTGTTGTAGAAATTTAGGGCAGATTACTCATTTCTTGTTGAAAGTAAGCCACAAATGAAAGTGAAAGGAAAATAGCATTACATAATTGTATTGGAAATGGAGGTTACTTCACACAATTTCAACATTGGAAATATAAGCAGTTCATATTGTAGTGGCTGTACAGACTAAAAGTTGGTTGTACAATGAAAAATGTATTTTCCAGTGAAAAAGACCTTGATAATGAACAAAGAGACAAATAGACAAGTACAATTTGAATTACATTAAAACTAATACACTCCTAATCATCTAGAACTAGTGGATCATAGAAACTAGCACTTTTAGGCCTTTCTCCATGCCAGTTAATGTTTAAGCTTTCTAGAGATTAACTCAATTAATTCTCATGGTTTCCTAAGGCAATAGGAATTATTAATTTCTTTAATTTGCAATAAGGAAATTGAAGCACTGAAGGGCTGTTTCTGAAATTCACACATTTCTTACTTTAAAAACAATAGGATGGCACCTCAGTAGTCTAGCTCATAATAGTTTTCTATATTGATCCAACAAATGTAATCTAAAATATATTAACCACGTGTAAATATTTAAAGAAAATGTAATAGCTATTTATGTTTTTTTTCTATGGATATATTTAAAAATCTTTAAAATTTCAGAGCACATAATATTGTCTGCTGACCAATTTGGTTTCTTATCTAAGGCAGTAATAAGTCTTATCTATCAGACTAATATTATGTATCTAAAGTTCATTGCTAGCCATCCACATTATGAGCAGCAATAAAGACATAAAAAAGAATCAAATTGATATTCTTATTCTCCTTTCCTTGTTTTTCTACTTCTCTTTCTCCTCCTTGTCCCTCTTTCCCTTCTTTCCTTTTCTCCCTCTCCTCCTCCCCCCTTCCTCCTTCTTCTCTTTTGGATTACTGGGATTTAACCTAAGGGTAGTTTGACTTGAGCTATATCACAGCCTTCATTTATTTAGTTTTAGTTTGATACCACATCTCAATTATTTTCTCAGGCCGAGATTGAATTTTGGAACTTTGTTCCTTATCCTCCCTCAGTGCTGGTATTGCAGGTGTGCACCAGCATACTAGGCAGAAATAGACACACTTGCTTTGAAAAATACAATAACTGAACTGAAAACTACTGCCAGAAGATTCAATAGTAAAGTTGAACTGCAGAAGAAAGGATGAAAAAACTTGAAGATGCAGCATTACAGATCATGAAAGCCAAAGAACAGAGAAAAAACAATAAAGAAAAATGAACAAATTTTTGAAGTAATATGGAATGACATTAAGTTCATGAATATATTCTTGAGAGCTTGTTTGGAGGTTCTAGCAAGGGAGCGCAGCTACTCGTATACCCTTGACAGAGGAACAGTCCTCCTCTATTGGGGGTGGTCGTCCTCTTCGACCAAGCCCGCAGCTTCAGGAGGGACGCACATGGAGCGGTGAGGGAGGAAGGGGACCCCCGCCTAGCCAGCCAGATCAGCCGAATCAACCCTGGCGATCAATGGGGTGACAGATGTCACAGCCAGATCCCCCTCACATCTTCATGAATATATACTTAATGCAAGTACCAAAATGACAGGAGACAAGAAAAGAACAATAAAATATTCAAAGTTATAATGGCTGAAATCTTTTCACTGAAAAAACATTACTTTACACAACTAAGAACCTCAATGAGCTCCATGCAAAATAAAAAACACACCAAGACATCTCACAGTAACTATGTTAAGAAACAAACACATAAACAAAAAACCAAAGAGACAGAGAAAGAGAGGGGGGAGCACATTTTGTAAGGAACAAAAGAAAAGAATTCTTCATAAAGAATAAAAACCCCAATAAGATTAATAGTTGATTTTCATCACACATAACAAAAGCTAGAAGTAAGTGGATAGTATATTCTAAACTATAACTCTCGAGTAAAAGTCTGGCAAAACTTGGTTTTAAAAATGAAGGTAGAATGGAAAATCTTGTGCTGGCCATGCACAAGGATGAGAAATAGAAATGTGTTGGACAGTCAAATGATAAGCCTTGATTCAGAAAATGTACGGTCCGCTTTGTGACATTTCAGGAAAGAACCAGAGAATCTTAAAGTCATAAATCAATCATTTTCCAAATTCTAGGTTTCTATCCCACCACTAAGAAAAGCTTTTAACAATGACTATTATATATTTGAACATTATTAATATTTACATTTACATTTCATTAATGAATAATCTCTATGAGACAGAAGGCTCACGTCATCAATATAACAAGCCCTGCAGTTTTCACTTCAGCTACAGTAACATCCAAGCAGAAACTAACAGAAGCCTTTTTCCTAACTGGTCACATAATATTACCCACACATTGACAACTACATCACCAATATAAATAAAATTAATTCTAAAACATAAAGACATTGATTTAATTTTCTTAATTCTACAGTCAAGAAACTTACTGTATTTTTATGTGAGTAAAGTATGACAAAGAGAGTAAGTTCCTTGTAAAGATAGCAATTAGAAATGGACAGAACTGAGATTTATATCTAATTCTGGCATATTCTGAAATTTATGTTTCTAATTTCTGTATTATGTTCCCTTTCAGGAAATGTGCTAGGCATAAAGCTTCAAGCAAGAAGAATTAGTATAAGAATTATTATAGAAAAAAGAATTTGACAAAAGAACATTAGCATTACATGCCCTCATCACATAATATTTTTTCTTTTATATGTCTCTGGATCTTTAATTACTTCTTATTCTTATCTTGAATATGGATTTAATATTTCTCCTGTATTCCACATTATTATTATTTTGATTGCTTAGCGCTTCTCTTTCCTAAGGACTCAATTTTCCTTTGAATGAATTATATTTTCCATGTACACCTTCAAATAATTTATAATGTTTAAAAATATATTCATCATATAATTTGAAATTGCCCTTTTCAAGTATCAACCCATTTGTTGCATGAGATAAACTACAGGAAATTTTAGTTGTGCTCTTAGGTTTGAAATATAATAATTTCCCATTAATATATTCAAAGTAAGAGAAATTAATTTTATCTGAAGAAATAAGCTTGATGTTATGTAATATATTTATTTCACATCACAAAATTTTTGATCTATTAGAGAATGCTTCATTTATTTCATATTAGAAATAGCTCATATTTTAATATGTTCTAAAACATGAATAATAGTCACTAATTTGTTACATTTGTGAACATTTTTCTCTAGTTCTAAAATATTTTTATATTATTAATATAATCATCTGTAAAATATATTGTTATAATTATTATTATATTATTTATATAATCATCTGTAAAATATGTTTAAGTGCCTATTTTTAGAAGTGAATGCAATGATGGAGTAGTTTTGTTTACCAAAATAAGTACAAAAATAAGAGATATAAAAGATGGTTTTATTGATTGAGCATGATTTTGCACATAAAGTGTTCTTCACTGAGTTATGGGAGAATCCTCACATGTTGGTAGAGGAGCTCTCAGGGTTCTCAAACTTTTTTCTGACACCAAAGAAAATAGAAAGTAGTCAGAAGGTATTCGTTGTTAGGCAGTAACATACAGAGTAATTATAAACAGGAAAATGCTGAAGAGTTTTAATTGAAATTTCATACACTTGAAATCATTTCAGGGCTATAGATCTCAGGATTAATAAGCACATGCAAATGGTGTCTGTTTATAAGTTATAAATGGTCTTTATTTTTACCATAATGATATAAGTGGTATTAAGGACCAAAGGAAAAAGCAATGAAGGAATTAAAAAGTAGATATTAAATGATTTCACTCACGCTGCTTATGAAAAATAAACAACAAAATCTCTTTTTAGAACATAGAATTAAATTCTCAAACCAATAACCTTGCATAAATTCCAATTATGAGTATTTGAATAAAGACCAACAGTGTTACAAAAGCAGGGCAAGAAAAAAAATTGCTTGTTTTAAAAGCATTTTTATTTTTCAAGTTATGTGTGTAGATGTACTTTTCTATATGTTGATAAGTATGAGACAAAGCTTTCAACATTGTAACATACATGTTGATATAAAAACAAAGCAATATTCCAAGGCATTCAAAATGTATCCATTATGTTTGAGTTTTGTAGAAATTTACACTTCAATTGGGATATTAAAATTAATTTTTTCTCATTATCCCTTTGTCCAATTGAATTGTTTAGGGTATTAAAAAATAGAATTTTCCCAGGGCTGGGGATTTAGCTCAATGGTTCTGGTGCCTGCCTGGCAAGCAAGCACAAGGTCCCGATTTTGATCCCCAGTACAAAAAAAAAAAAAAAAATAGAACCATCCCAACAACTAAATAAAATGGTGAACTTTACCTATAAACACATAAAATGATCAATATTATTACTCATGTATGAAGTGCACATTAAAATCATAATGATATACTTCTGTGTTCTTCCAGAATTTTTAAATTATATAGAATGAAATTACCCAGTGATGGCATGTATAATCAACAACGGGATTGTGACATATCATGGTAAATTTAAAAAGTTATAGCTATTTTCAGAAAGTCTAGTGGATTCATGTAAATTTAAGCATATATTTATAGATGAAGCAGCAATTCTTGCTTATGAAAAGGGAAAATAAACAACAAAACTTCTTTTCTGGAGCATAGAATTAAATTCTAAAACTAATAATCTTGTATAAACACCAATCGTGAGAATTTGAATAAAGAGAGACAGGGTTAGGAAATCAGGGCAGGAAAAAAATAACCTGGTAAATTTACTTGTTTTAAAAAATATTATGGTGATACCTCGGTTATTAAATTCAATTTGTTCCAAATTCATGTACGAACACTGAAAATTTTGAGAACTGAATGTATTTTTTCCATAAGAAATAATGGAAAACCAAATAATTGGTTCCAAGGCCCCAAAATTATACTTATAAATTCATTAAGAGCTTTAAAAATTTTGCAGTGATTTCTTACTTTAACTCTGGTGTGGTTTTCACAGTTTTCCTCCTAGATTTACTTCTGGTATCACTAAGTTTTCTTTGGAGCCACGGTTATGATAGTTTATGTAAATAAAGCACAAAAATGCACAATGACAAATGTTTTTAACACACCTAACACAAGCACTATATGTTGTAGGAAGGCAGTGGTGCCCAGACAGGAGCATCACCCCTTTGTTTCCATGGTGAGGCATTTACTCACTTTTGACCCCTACACGTTATTTTCAAGTTGAATTTTCATTTTGATTTTTGATTATTGGTATTACAACATCGAGCAAAATTTTTTTTTTTTCTCTTGGAACAAAAGTTCAAGCTTGGAACCGTTGGACAACTGAGACATCACTACTATTTTTATTTTTCTACTGTGTGTGTAAATACTTATCCCTAAGTAGTGACTCTACATATTAAAACATATGTCCATATAGAGGGCTGTATATTGGCCCTACACTGCCATAATTTTCAAAGCATCCACCAGCCCCTTCACAGAAGTTAGTCCCAAAGGAGACTCCAGTCGCAGCACTGCAGAGCTCTCTTAATTTGAACTAGAGGTAAATGCTGGCATAGTCTCTGGACAAAGAGAGACAAAAGAGATAGCTGAAAAGTCTAAAACCCTGAGCCAAAGAAACTCCCGACCTCAAGAGCCAACTGTTGCTTCTGAAAACGTGGAAAAGCCTCCAGCTTCACTAAAGACATAACCAGTGTGGTGCAGTCCAAGCAAAGAAAATCCAAGTAAACAAGCTGGACAACAATTTGATTCTTGTAAATGTGTGTGAATTTTACAAAGCACAACTTTGAGCTGTGACATTTTAAAATCTATTTCTGTACAGTCATTTAGATAATGTGGCCCTTTTTCCTAGTCCCTGCAACCTATTTTGTAAAGTGCAATGGGGGAAAGCAGGGTCGTTGAGCCCTTTTAGTGTTGCAAGATGAAGTTCAAGGTTGCTAAAATGTTGCCATGTATTGAGAGGAGCTAATGCCATTATAAATGTTACTAGTTTTCAAATTTCCTAAGCAGCCTAGAGTACAGGGTGAACACTTTTAGATTTTCTGAGGTATTGTGCAGTGGAAGTATTGTGTGTGAATAGCAGTAGCAGGGGCAAAAGCAATCTTGTCATTTGGAAATGTTGTAAATAATTTTATTATATACTGTATTAGGTGTATTTGTTGTAGAAATGGACCAGTGAATAAAGAGAATCTAAGGGTTTGTACAATGGAAAAATAATAAAGGTCTGTATATTAATATATACCAGCTTTACAAAATTATTTTATAAAACTAGAATCTATTCAAATGTGCATGATGGTGAATGAATAAGTACATTGTTTATATCACAAATTGAGATACCCGTCAGCAATTTAAAAGGAGTAAACTGCTGTTACATGGAATATCATGAAAGACACTCATATTAGTCTCCTGTAGCTGTTATATCTAATTAGCACAAGTATGGGCTTAAGGAAACTTATATTCTTTCATATAAGAAAAGCTCAAAAGTACAAAATCATTTTTTGTGAACTGAAATCCGGATGTCAACAAGCTCATATTCCCTCCGGATCCCTCTGGGGGTAATGCATCCCTTGACTGCTCTAATTGTTGTTGGTAGGATTCCTTGACTCTAATTCCTCCTGGATATGTATAAGGTTCCCCTGCATCTTTCTTATAAAGTCATCTGCAATGCCACTGATAACCTCTTTGGATAATGCAGGATCATCTCATCTGAAGATTATTAACCACATCTGGGAAAAAACTTTACAATATATGGTAACACTGACATATTTTGGAGACTGTAGGGAACAGGCAAAGGGGACGTTACCAGAACCTCTGCAGTTAAGTCCTAGTCTCCTGCGAGCCATGGCAGCACAAGCGGAATTACAGGAAAGGTAGAAAAATGAGACTGAAAAAAAGCTGAGCTTTGGGTCTGATCCTTGCTGCTCTGGGCGGCAAAAACGAAAGTCGCCAGTTTACTGCACCTTTTATTCAGTACTCTACATCGGGAGAAACAGATGTAACAAATGACTTGCAGAGAGTTCAGTACATCCTGCGTAAACAAGATGTAAGGATCCAAGAACAACGAGGAACTGAGTAGATGTTTGTTCCTCCCAGGATGTTTTCAGCTCCCAGGATGTTTCTTGTCCTGGAGAATCACAGCATCACCGGATCATTGAGGTCTCAGTTGTGACCGGAGGCCAAAATGGAATTATGTCTCGGAATTCCATAGCTGGGCTGTAGGCAGGAGAACCAGGCTAACCAAATGATTTTACCCTAAAATTATGTAGCATTGCCCCCGACAGGGGACTAGGATCTGCTATCTTTTGGGCCATCTTTCAGCCCACTGCTAATCTCAATTTCATTAAGTGAAAGAGACCCATAGTGTTCCATATTATACTCCATTGTGATGTAGACAAAAACTATGGGCAGAGGCTGGTGTTGGGCGAGGGACTCAAGGGAAACTCAAGAGAATTTTGGAGCAGTCCAACACCTATATTGTTACTGTGACGATGATGATACAAATCATCATTTAAAAGATGAGCTTTATTGTATATTAAGTGTACTTCAATTAGAAAAAAAATAGAAGTCATATAGGATTTTGCATACAGTTTTAAATTGGAATTGAGTTTAGGCCTTGGAAACATATTTGTCTCTTTTCTACAATACAAAGGAGACCTGCAGCCAAGTATTTTTATGCCACCTTTGAAGTTTTGACAACCTAGTCCCATGAAATTCTCATCTGTTCAGAGGTCTTAGCACTCTGTCATTTTTGTCCTATTTACTGCGCTCTGTTCAGCTGCTACTCTTTCCCCAACAATTTTCACATCTTAAGGATATTTGGGGTTTACAATCTGCTATGGGGTGTGATTGTTCTCATACATTTCCCAGAGACCCGTTCCTCAATTCTCCTTCAATTCTTGCCTTTTAATACAGTCACATTTGCACAAAATACAGTATGTACTGTATGTGTGCACTTATGAAATATGCAGACTACTCGAGATCTAATGGTCTGAATCTATCTTTTTGAGAGAATCTCTTTTGAGCTGAAGTTGAAGGACCCGTAAAAGTCTCACAATGAATAGCGCAATGCTCTATATAAACATGGAACCCAGGAGTCTCCTTGATGCCTCTCTTTGTTGCATTCAGCGGATTCAGTCCATTATCAAGTTGTAACTTTTGTTCCTCCTGTTTTGCAGCATTTGCCACTATTCAGCTGCTCTGTCCCTAATGCCTAAATTTAAACTGTTTCCTGAGAAGGTACAAAACTGCCTTCAATCTCCCAACTAGTTTATACACATCCATTCTTCCCCATTCTGATCTTTTGTTTGTGCTTTAATTGGAGTGACCTGATACAAAAATAAATCATATTAATATTCTTTTAAACTTTAGTATCTTAAGCCAGTTCTTTTTACCTTAGACCCTTTCTGTACTTTCTGAATAGAATCCACCTCTAAATTATATACTTTTTATTGCATCATGTAGTTATCATTCATAGGACTTAACACAGTTGAAATTTTATTATTACTTTTATGTTTATTTGATTAAAATTTCACTTTTACTCTAAGAGAAAGATTCATGAATTCTGGAAATGAATTGTGATTGATTTGTTTTCTTGCTATTATATCTCTCATCAATTTCCAAGTTGTCAGAAAATAATGTTTCATGTTTCACACTTTTGCACGGTCAGTGCTTTTTGAAAATAAATAACAATTTGAATTTTAAAATGATTAAATGATTTCGGATTAAATCTTTTTTGTTTCTGAATAACAACTTTGAAGATAACGATACACCATTATTAACTATTGTTATTCTCTTATTATTTTGTTATGAAATGTTGTTTGAATTTTCATAATATGAAAAAATGGAAGAACAAATAAATCAATCCTACAAATGCTGTATCCTTAAAAATGATTAAATGGTAATCATGCCTAAAAATTAGATTTAATAAATTATTCAGGAGAGATTTATAGGTTTAACTTTCCCAGGGCCATTTATTTGCATTCCAGAGAGATATAAAAAAACCCCTAGAGATATTGCCCTCCTCCCAGAGCAGATCTGTTTACCCAAGAGAGACAAATCTCCACTCCCTTCTTGGGGGAGAGGAGGAGAAGCAGGCTGCTATGCAACCTGTGTGTGAGTCTGGAGTTTCTGAGACTCATAATTTGGGGGTTCCTCCAGCTTCCCTTTGGCTCTCACATGTTGCTCATATTGGGCAAAATAGGGAAAGGGGAATCAACTTCACAACTGCTGTTTAAATGAAATGCTGGGGGCCGGGGATTTAGCTCAGTGGTGCCACCGCCTGCCTTGCAAGCGCAAGGTCCTGAGTTTGATCCCAGTACCAAAAAAAAAAAAATGTAACACTGGTCCTCCCCTGAGGTAGAACATTCATATTTATTATAAAAATATCAAGATAACATTAGTCAACCTAATATTTGTGTCCTGATAATATTTTAAGATTTATATACACACAGATAATAATATATATTATATGTACCATATTTAAGTATGTTTTATATGCAAGTATATATAATATATATGTAATTGAACCCTCATAATAAAACAGATTACCACACACACATTCTTTGGCTAAGTAATTATTTTCAGAAATCGCCTGCATAAGCATTAAATATCACTTAGTTTTCAAAAGATTACTGTAACTGAATGAAGAGTATTTTAGTCAGACTATCTGAAATTGTTTCTTAAACCATTTTTTTAAGTGTATTTAAAAATTCAGCAGCTGCATTGGCTCTCAATTTATTATGTTTTCATTATATTCAATAATATATTTTACTTCTCCATGGATTGATTTTTATTGTTGCTTCCACATTTTTCTCATCTAAACATAGTCCATGGCAGTATTTTTTAGTCTGATAAATACCTATCCCAACTCTACTGAGTTTACCATAACATAAATAACTTGATGCATTTAGTTTTCCCAACTCTCATATAACTGTGCATAACGATATTAAGACCATATGGTTGTACCCTCAGGTCCTTGTTCTACAGGCGAGAAAATATTAAATAGTAATTCATTTCTTTAATAAACATTCATCAACGGCCTGTGAGGTTCCAAATATTCTTTGTCACTACAAGATACAGTTTGTGATACCAGTTGCAGTACTGACCCTGAAAGAGGTCTACACTCAGTAAGTAAACTGATGTTAAGAATTACAGGGCTGGGAATTTACTGCAGTGACACTGTGCTTGTCTCATAAGTGCAAGGTCCTGAGTTTGATCCCTGGTCCAAAAAAAAGAAAAAAAAAAAAAAGAATCTCAGTGTAATCCCAGTTTATACAGCTGTTTTTAGGACTAAATGATGTAAAGTACATGAAATACGTAGTTGAGTACAGAATTTAAGAGCATTATACATGTTTGGCAGTGCCATCATTACTTTGGCTGGGAAGGGTGTGGTAGAGAGTACATGCTTTGATGGAGTAAAATTATAGCTTTGTGGAGTAGAGCTCATGACACTTAACCCAGCCTGAAGGCAAGAGCTAGAGGAAATTTAACAGAGGCAGTGATATGACAGGTGTGTTTTTAATGGTAAGTGCCCAGCTACCACTTCATATATTTTGTGTCTGTTTCCAAAGGTTACATAAGCATTTTTATCTTTGTAGGACTCTTTGACAAGTGTAAAGTTTTATTTCAGGGAAATATAGAAAAATCATTTTAGATTTCTAGGTTGTATAGTACTGAAAGACAAGTTTGCAAAAGGGCTGAAAGTGAACGCTCACTGAACTACTTGACAGTACCTGCAGAGTCCATTGTTCCATTCCTTATTCATTCATGCATCCCTGACATCTCAACTTAACTTTGAAATAGCAAGCGTAACATTTTTTCACCTGTTATAGTTCACTCATGTATTGTATTGGTTGACCTTTTGTCAGGAAGGAGAGTTCCAAAGTCCATCAGCCCCTGCATCCACCTTGGTGTTGGTCACTTCTTGAGTTCAATTAACATCTCATTTGAATAACCTGCAGCCTGTGAAAGAAAATATGAATGCGAACACATCCAATCCATCCTATATAAGGTGATAAAGAAAAATCTATGAAGAAAGATGAAAATTAATGTATCTAAACTAATAGAAATAGACTATTTTAGTCCTTGTTAGCGCAACTGGCAAAATTTGATAGTTCTTAGATCTTCCCTTTGCAACTTGCAATCTCCCTTACGCATTTTTTTCTTTTCCTTCACCCAGCACCTAAGATGACCGAGTCTGTGGAACTGATAGAATAACCCCAGCCTTCATTTCTCCGAATTGTGAGTCTTTGCTGGTCCCACCTCTATAGTTCTCTGGACCAACTGATTTCTGTCCACCGTATAATTTTTTTTTTTTGCAGGTTTACAGGTTTATTTAAAATTTTGACAAAGGTAGAGTTGGGAAACACTATCCTTCTTTATGTTTTGTTCCTGGTGACTTTTGAGGATACCCTACTTTAGGACATGCTTTCATGACTATCCGTTTACTAAGATTTTCTAACTCTTGAGCCAAGTTTTGAAATTTATATTTTTCTAGTCAATTTTCAAGATTATTAGTAAAGGCTACATAATTCATTTTTTTATTTACTAAGTCTCCTCCTATGTAATATGAGACAGGGTCTCACTATGTAGCCCAGGCTGACCTTGAACTCACAGTGATCCTCCTGCCTCAGCCTCACAAGTGCTCAGATTACAGGTGTGGGCCACTACACCTAGGTGTTTCCAATATTTTTTTCTCTACTTCCTTGGATTTCCAAAGTATCTATTGTTCTTTTCAAATACCAGATATTATTATGATCAATTTTATTGGCTATTTCATTAATTTTTGCTTTCCTGGGGGTACTAGGAATGGAACTCAGGACCTTGTGCTTGCCAGGCAGGCATGGCACTGCTGAGCTAAATCCCAGGCAATTTTTGCTTTTACTTTTCAATTTTTTGTGTGTACTGGAGATTGAACTCAGGACCCTGGGCTTGTGAGGCAGGCAGCGGCACTGCTGAGCTAAATCCCTGGCCCTACTTGTCATTCTTTTCAAATTTACTTTGGAGATAGGAAATTTAATTTTCCTTGCTTTTCTGCTACTTATTTCTGTTTCCTCTGCTGATCTTTCCTGCCATGTTGCCTCATGTGTGTCAGGTGTTGCTTTATTCCTTCAGTGAGTTTACCCACTCTATATACCAAAAATGCCTTTACCATTATTATATAAGTGACTACAAACTGCATTAATTTGAAGTTGGTCATAGTAGGTTCCAATTCTCCAACTCCTATGTATGTGATCTTGGTCAAATCTGAACTGCTCATCTTCCAGAAGGTCTGAATCCTCAGAGGTGTGGTCAAGGATGAGAATCAATTTTTAAACAGGTAGCTGACGTTTGGTCTTGGCAAATTACTGATATCTTGATTCTCGACATGTAAAATGGGATAACCCATAACAAATGATTATCAAAGAGCTGGGTAGTAGTAACCACTCAATAATGACCGAGGGTGCAGCTGCTAACTTCTCTTTTAGGTCCTTTTCTGTATTTGTAAAGCGATAGGGTGAGAACAGATTTTCTTCCAAACAGCACTGAAAAAGTATACCAGGTTTGTCAAGGATGAAAAGGCCGCGCCCGGCCCGCTCCACACAGGTCACCTCCGCAGACTGCAGTCCTGGGGCCTCCCAGGTCGCTGAGCGATAAAGAGCAAGACCGATGACAGGCTGTTTCAGATACAGGCCTGGATAGGATCTTGTAAGACGGACGGAGCAAGATCTCGCAGGAAACCGGTCCATACCAGAGTCCCACTGCTCTAGGGGCAAAGCCTTGAAAAAGATACCACGGTATAATATTAAAAGATGGTTCAGACAATTCCTGCAGGCTTTGTACCCACTCCCCTTTGTGTAGCTAAATCTGATATTTCATTAAATGGTTCACCCTAGGATACCTAGAAGACACGTTTATCTGTTTTTCTGGTGAACGAGAAGTATACAAAACTCAAGCAACAGACTCAACTACCAACAAAGTGGACACATTTTTATGTCCTTTAAAGAGTATTTTCCCATGAGTACTGAGATCAGTAAACTAGCACACATCAGCATTACAGGGATAGAAAACAAATGACAGCAAGACAAAAAAAAAAATTATAGATGAATCATCAAGTGAATAATAAAAGATATCTCATTCTTATTCCTTTTTTCTTCCTCTATAATATGTATTCCTGTTGTGGGTGAATAAAATCAGTGCAAAGCACATAGTATGCCTTCTTGATGACACAAAAGATGACCTTCTTTGCAAAAAACTCTAATACTGAAAATTCTTCAAAGAGTTGGAAAATAGAAGCTGGTTGGGTATCTATGGCTCACTGTACTACAGTCCAAACCGAGACTGTGTTCAGAGGACCTGCTGGTAAGCACCCTAAGCTCACCCAACAGGTTCCAATCATTAGACATTCTGATTTTTAATCCCTTTCCTTATAAATAACCATTCAGATTACCCATGGTCAGTTCTCATATTGTTAATATAAATATCTACTTCTGGCCTACTCCTTGATGTGAAAATTGGAAAAATACTAAAAGGATATATCCAAATTCTGACAACAGTGATTATTTATAACATTGTTTACTCTCCATCAAATTCAATTAATGAAACTCTTAGCTATCACAGTTCACTTCGGGCTGCTGAAAACATACCTAGAAAACATTTTGTACATCAGCTGACTCTTTTTTTTCCTTACTTAATTTGAGACAAGGAATTCACAGTGCTCAGAATTGTGTGTTGAAGCAGAAGTTGGTGCATTAGAAATGTGAACTAATTTTTTCTTGTGTGTGAATGAAGTCCCATTGGGTATCTGACTACACAGCTCAATACACCAAAAGGTATGCAGTTTATAAAGGCAAACTCAGGTTATGGTCATATAGGTTTCCATGGGGAGGCACTCTAATATAGATCAAAAGTGAGCAAAATCTGCTTCTCCTTCTCAGGAGTAGAAGGGTTATTTGATGAAAAGACTGGTTTGATTCTAAAATCCTAAAATATCATTTGCTGTTATCTCCAAGTTGAGGCTTTCCACATTCAACCACTAGCTTTAGCATCTATCAAAAAAAAAATCTTTGAGAAAATTAAATTGCTTGGATCATGAATGCAGTTTATCCTGAAATGGTAAACTTTCTCTTTCTATGGAACACATAAAAATCTTGCTCTTTTGATCTTTGAAAGATTAAACATTTTACTGAGTATACTTCCTTTTAAGTGCTAGAAAGTGTGATAGCAATTATTTTTAGCAATTGATTTTTAATTTGAATGGAGTCATCTAATATGCTCTATCATCAGGTGGCCACTGAAAATAAAGACCACTGAATTACCAAGGAGCTTATTTCTCTGAGATGGTTTTGTCCTCTCATGCCCCTAAAACACCTTCTAGTTCCTGGTTACTAAGTCCTATCAGCCTATCCCGTCAATCCAAAGGATCAGTGTGGCATTCTCCGGTAGGGTGAGATGAACAATGCTGCCAAAGATTAAATTACATAGTATTAAGGAACAGATATGGATTCAAAACTGTTTAGTGAATGCATATTTAAACTATGCAAGGTAAACACAAATTACTTTGTTTCCTTTTTCATGGAAAAAATGTCTTTTCCGGATCAATACTACATAGCAGGCAACAAGGCCATGTTCCTAATTAAAGTAATGAAAGCATATGTGGAGCTATATCTACAATTTGTCTCACTACTTAAATGTTGTTAATCAAGACTCATCTGTGGTATCACACACTACTCAAGTATGTTTAATTCAGATGTAATAGCTATTTCACTCTTTAGAGATTTTGAGGACGTCACTAATTTGTGATTTTCCAAAGGATACAGTACTGTTTTTATTACACAACTTTTGTCCAGCAAAATAGCAGCAGTGAATTTCCAACGTGCTGTTTTTTCTAATAGAAATAATGGACCTATGGGCCAGAAGGCAGTGTAAGAGTTCTGCAAAGGTCTGAGTATGTCTACTGAGAATATATACATAACAGGAAATAAGCACAGGATGGATTCTGAGAGTAAATGGACCAGCTGAAAGATAAGTTTGGGCTAGACCTGCACATATTACTGAGTCTCATTAGGTTCTAATCAGTCTGGAGGACTACAGTGAATGCCCTGCGTGTCTTCTGCAATATGTTAGCTCAGAGGTAGTCCAATCGTCTCCAAAATATTAAGGTGTTTTATTTTCTTCAGTGTACAATTACCCAGATCTATTTGTAGAAAGCCAGCAGGAATATTTACAGAATGTATTGATCAATAATTTCAGAATTTTTCTCCAGAACTCCAGATCTCTCTATATCTGTTTGTTTTTTTGTTTTTGTTTTGGTTTTGGTTCCGGGGATTGAACTCTGGACCTTGTGCTTGTGAGGCAGGCAGCAGAACCACTGAGCTAAAGCCCCGGCCAAGACCTCTCTATTTCAAGGGGCTTTGGATCTATAAATGTAGTCCTGGTAATTCGATAAGGATACCTGAATACTTTCACAGGCTGGAAAGGCTTTAATTTCATAGGATTTTTTAACCATCAATTTTGTTACTAAATGTTCTTCAAATCACATGCTTCCTATCCTATTACCAACTAGTCCAGGTGCCCATGATGACAACCATATCAATATTCTTTTTACATCTAGGTTGCTTAGTGTCAATTATGGTAATTTGCAAGAGATGGTTAAGAGCTTCTATCTGACACCAGCCACTTGGGATATCTTCATCCATAGAGATATTATTATTCACTGTCATTTTTACTCACAAAGCATACTCATTATATTACTTTTCAAAAGTCTAGAACATATTTCACCAGTGCCGTTTGTCAAAGATTTGTCAAGGACTTATTCTCAGCTACCATTTGGTTAGTCCAGTTAGTGTTAATCTGCTTAAGTTTTAAAAAAATTCTCTTTATAGAGAATTCTGTTAGAGAATTCATTTACTGATGTGCCATTGAATTAAGGTGTTATTCAATAAAACTAAGCTATTATTGCCAAGTATATATGACTTAAAACACTACTGAACAAACTTTTATTATGATTACATCAATGAATTCATGTCAATCTAAATTTTGTTCCACCTTCCTTTATGTACATATTTAGAATCCATTGTGCAAATGTTTCCAAAACTGTGTCAGGATACATAAACAAAATAGCACAATTCCTTTGGTATGCTAATCTTCCTTCTGAATTTGACTTTAGAGTTTACCCTTTGGAACACAGAAGGATATGTTCATAGTTCTAAATCCTGAAGATAATAGGGTGATAGGTAGAAGCTAAAGAAATTGATACCTGTTAGATTGGATCATTACAAGGCGTGTAAATAAGGCAAAATATGCCCCCACAAAGGAAATGGGCTGCTGCACCAGTGTAGAAGACTGTAGAGTTTGACATTCATAGTTGTTTGAATCTGTATAGTTTAGGTTTCTCTAGAAGAAGGGAATCAGTAGAATATGTATATGTCTAAGTACACACACACAAACACATATGCAGAGTCCACTAAAAATGCTCAAGACTTCAAGAAAACAAAAATAGTATGATGGTTTTTCAGCAGTTGGTGTTACACTCATATGAGGGACCCCAGAGGATAACCTATATCACAGCAAACCCACTACACTGTCAGTCCTTAGAGGAGAAATTGAAATGTATGTGCAGCAGCCTCAACGACCAGGGTTACCCAAGGAGCAGTTCTCTCTACTAATAAATGCCTGGAAGTGAATGATCACCACTTTGAGCACCTCTTGTAATTGTAGATGCCAAAGGTAATTTGTATTAATCTTATGATGTTGCAGTAAATATAGTAATAAATTTATACAATTTTTTTCTTTCCTGTAGTGTGTATATATTTTTTGTGTACTTTGTATCTGTACATATATATATATATATACACACACACATATACATGTATAAATATAAACATATATCCACCTGTGTACTAGAGAGCCAGAGGATCCACCAACCACTCAGTCCAAGAAGCAGGGAGGTACAGAACAAGAGAGATCAGGGTGAGGCCCTGGAAGACCTGCAGAGCCACTGAGAATCTATGCTGAGGAAACTGGAGTGTGATGAGCATAGATGATGGTTCCAGCAGAAGACTCACTCATTCAAGCAGAACTGAGCTTTCCAAGGGCAAACCTACTTCCTTTTTCTTCCCCTTTCATTTCATCTAGACCACAAGTCCAACAGATGGTGCCATTCACAATCACGGTGTATCTTACTCCTTGGTTGCCCAGTCTCCATGCTAGTCATCTCTGGAAAAAAAATCCACAGATATGCCCAGAAATGTGTTTTACTAAACTTCTAGAAACTTCTTAATCCAGTTAAATTAACAACCGCTATTAAGATTCACAGAAACCTACTATAGACATATGCCACATATGAGCATTTTAGTTAATCTCAGACATTGTATAGGACAGGACGTCTATAGCTTTATATCACCTGGTGGTGCTATAGCCATTTTCATTGTGTAACTATGCTTTGCAATGTACAGTGACAACATCAACTACAACACATTTCTCAGAATGCTTCTCGGATTTTAGGGTCCCATTATTTCACACAATCTGCTAGGGATTCAGTAAATTCTACATATTCTATATTTAAGAAATAGGTTGATCTACATCTGTTTTTTAAATCTCTAAACTTCATAGTTATGAAAAATATTACAGTATAGACAAAAAACCTTTTTTCTATTGTTGAGAATTTAACTAAGATTTACCAACTCTGGATGACATTTTATTTTTAGAAGACTCCTAGTAATTAGATAAACTCAGTTAACCTTAAATCTTTAGATTCCTTATGTCTTTCACAGCGGTATACAAAAATTAGTACTGCACTTATCAAAATCCTGGATTATTGTTTAGATGTACCCCTCAACACCAAAGTTGCATGTGTAGAAATTCAATCCTGCTCATGTTGTATTAAGGATGGAAATATAATTTGATGGTAGTGTTTAGAAGTGAAGCCTTTTGAGAAGGATTAGATGTAGATAAGTTTAGGAAGGTGGGGCCCCCACCCCACCCCGCATTGAATCCTGATGGCTTCCTAAGAGTGACAGAGATTATACTCAGAGGTGTACATGTGCACGCTCCCTGACTCTTGTTATGTGAGGCTCTGCACCACCTTGGCACTCTGCAGGAAAGAGGCCATCACCATATGAGACTCCTAGACTTTGTGCCTCTAGAGTCAACCAGTTAAAAGTTGTTGCATTAATATAAACAGTGAGATGAGCTAGGGTGGATATATTATATACTAATGTCACTAGAAAGTTGTGCAAAGACACAATGACAATATAATTTATAGGGCCTAATGAAAGCTCGTATGTGGGCAAAAGGCAGATTTCACACCACTGATCGTTGCCATCCACTTAGTGTCAACTGTTTTCCTATCTGCTTTATGAGGAAGTTCATAGAGAATGCCCATGTTAAAGACTCAGGACCCAAGGGTCAAAACAAGCGACAAATGCAGGGCACAAGCAATGTTTAAAGGAGAAAATATGAAAAATAAAATGTCCCTAAATTACAATGTTGATAAAGATTATAATACTATCTTGACTATATTTGAACTTGATCTTGTGGTCTTTGGATATATTGGGTTCAGTAGAAATGTGGAATCTGTACACATACCATGTGATAGAAGAGTCAAGAGAGCCAGAAACAAAAGTATAATTTGTACTATTAACAATCAGCAATCTAGTGTCAGTGTGGATAATAATATCTGATTATATATATATATATCTAGTATGATAGAGTAATATTAAATATTTACAGTATTCATATATTTACCTTCTAGTTATTAGAGCTTATTCAGAAATTACTATACTTTGTCTCCACTGCAGACTTTTGATATTAAGGAAATTATTCAGCTATCAGTAGAATGTCATCGGTCCAAAACTTTAATATACATTGCTGAAGTAACATAAGTAAATAGCATATATATTACTACACTAGTTTAATAATGCTTTTTAAAATGATGTGGCTCTCAGCAGGGAAAAAACTTTAATTTGGGAGAAAAATGTAATATTGAACATCTAGATAATTGTTGGACACTTTTCTCCTTGCAAGTTGATAGATTTGAGATGAATGGACAAAATGCAAAAACTTTAAGTCAGTTTCATTTATAATTTGGGAAAACTGGGTTGTATTGTGTTGAATCATTGATGAAAAGTGAAACAACTATTAACAGTGTATAATTTGTATTCCTGCTGAACTGTTATATTATCAAATCTTAGGTTTTCTTATACAAACCTTTCGATGTGAAACTTACGGTTAAATGTTTTATGTAGTTTTAAAATCTTCCATCAAAATTTATACTTTTGTCTTAATTATTACATGATATATACCTTAATATTTGAAATGCAAAAATTGTTTTGATGTTTTTGGTAGATGAAAGAATGGTTCATAAAATATTAAAATACCTTTGCAATTTCCATAGCAAATAATTGAGTATAATTGTCTTTTAAGAAAATATATTTTCACAAGCTCTTCTAATCAAATAACATAGTTAAGGTCTATATGTGCTAGCAATACATTTCTCTTATTTTTTGAAGCATCAGTAAATTCATTTTGGGATTTTATAAAATTTAGTAAATATTGGGAAAGATAGCATGACATTTTATCAACAATATCCTGAACATTGATATCCTTAATCAGAATATACCAAAGTGTGTTTTAAATATTGTTCCTCAGATTACACCAAATAATTTACTTGTAGAATCACAGTAAAACTTCTCAGCTGACTTTAGGAATGATCAAAATATTTTCTATAGTTATTCTAGAGATACTTGTTTCAGAATACTTGTAAAATTGAGTTTATTATTTGTTTGGATGACAGGGATAAATTAGAAAATGAAAATATATTTGGACATAGTCACTTTTATTTTACAGCACCTTAATCCTGATATTTCCTTTAATGTCCAGACTTAATGTATGTAGGTAATTAGCTGCTCTACTTTGAAATCAAATTGCTAACTCAAAAAAACAGATAAACCAAAAATCTCAGATCTTGAGAGTCAACAATTAAGTTACTTTTTAAAAATTTATTATCATTTAAAGGATATTACATATTTCATATGCCTTAGAAACAGAGTTATTCTTGATTTTTTTCTTTCCTTTATAGCCAACATCAAATCCATCACCAAATATAGTCAGCTAAACTTTCAGAAATATCTAGAATACATGAACTTTTCCTGCCTACAATTCTATCTTTCTTAATTTACTGATAAAACTCTTAACTGTTTTGACATCTGCTCCCAGTCTTTTTTTTTAACCTACCCTCAAGAGAACAGCTATAGTTTTTTCTTCTGGCAGTGACACTACAAGTGTGTCATTCAAAACTCTCAATGAGAAAATTATTAATGTTTGATAAAATATTGGGGGAAGAAAATCCATATTTTTGATTATGTGGGGAATAACAAGAAACTTAATGCTGGAGAGAAGTGAAGTATACTGAGGCTCACCGTTATTCTCCACTAATTTTTCTTTTATTTATTTTCTGACTGATTGATGAAAAAGACTCAGCTCCCACTTAGATGCAGAAACTGGAAGGTCATTTCAAACTCTCAACAAGAAAAAGATAGGCTACTTTAAAAACTCATAACATTTCTTGAATCTTTCAGAGAGCTGAAGTTGAAGGGTGAACAAATAGCGTGGACTCCCTTTGACAGGCATCTCCCAAGGGAGACAGAATTGAACTCTTGCTTTCCTAGAAAAGACACCGTACATCATAGATCTGGTGAGAAGTTTGGTAGGGATGTATAGAACTCTTGGAAAATACTAAAACAAGGGGAATTCTTGTTCTTGCCACATTCTTCTTTATGCAGTCTCCACCCAGGTATTTTCAGGAGAAATCCTGAGAAGAGGGTTCCCTGAAAAAAACCTCTTTGTGATGTAACCCCGATATATGGGAGCAAGTGTTAACAAGACATCCAATTTCACCTGAATCTTCCTTTCACATCTGTCCTGTGGAAGGAATGATTTGAGCTGCTGAGGAAAGATCAGCCCTTGCTGCTCTCAGACACTGGGGAAGGTGCACATCCTAAGGGGGAAGAAAACAACAGCAGAGAAAATATTACAAGTTGAGAAGTAAAAGGAAAATGCTCCTGGCACAGCCTTTAGAAAGTCTTTATCACCGGGGGAACTGAGATCTCTACAAAGGCCTTACACTAAAATATCAGGGATATGGGGTCTGGCTAAAATTGAAACAA
Organism: Heterocephalus glaber; assembly: GCF_000247695.1. The sequence continues at coordinate 9,441,271 of NW_004624763.1, forward strand.
AAAGAGAAGTACCTGGAGTAACAATTTCTGCCCTCTACCATGAGCCTAGCACTACATAGTAACGATGTAGCTCTATTGCTAGAAGAAAAGAAAAATGAGAATATAAGAACATATTTATATTGGAAGCTCACAAGAAAAGATTAATGCAAAAGGTAAAGCAGAAATAATAAAAAAATTTCCGGCAAACCAGCTCCCAGGTTAAACATAACGTAATACTAGAAGAATTAAAAGGTTATGGTACAATGAGAGTAACTATGGTAACAATCAAAACATCATTCAGTTCCTAGCTCCACTGACTCAATCTCTCAGTGCCACCAACACACACACACACACACACACACACACACACACACACAGAGTGTCTATGAAAATATTAGGTTTGTCCATTCCGTCAAGTGAGAACATAAAATAAGATTTGGGGGCTGGGGATTTAGCTCAGTGGTTCTGCTGCCTGCCTCGCAAGTGCAAGG
>NW_004624763.1:9452516-9484798 GCF_000247695.1 Heterocephalus glaber
TTTTTTTGATCAAGGCTATTTGGAGTCCTATATGCCTCACTTATCTGTACGTCAAGTTCTTTTCCCCTGCTTGGGAAGTTTGCTGCCTTCACTTCTGTGAACAGTTTTTTTATGTCATCTGCACTCTCTCCTCTTTCTTCATTGACTCCAATCAGTCTTATGTTATTCTTCTCTGTATCATCTAGCAGCTGCTGGATTGATTTCTCTTGTTCCCTTACAATTTTAAAGCAATTTTTCTTTTCCTCGTCTCTAATTGGAATCTTTTCTTCTCTACCTGAAATTCTATCCTCACATTGGTTCATTCTGTTGCACATACTTTCGATGGAGTTTTTAATCTCCTGGAAATCTGTTTGTATCTGTTTTATGGATTCCATTTGTTTCCTATATTGGGGTTCCATCATGTTCCTCAGCTCCTCTATTTTTTCATCTGTGTCCTCTCCAGATTTATTAGTCATGTCTTGCACCATGAGCAAAATCTTTGCTATTATCTGAGTAATTTTTTTTTATCTGAGTAATTATTTCTGATTTCATTTTTCCCAGATCCTCTTTTATTGCCAGTTCAGAGAGTCCAGGTGGTTGAATATCAGATTGTTCCATCTAGTTTCCCTTTGGGGTTGCTGTAGGTGATCCAGAAGTCTGTTTTTGAGGCTTGTTTATGTGCCTTCTCATTTCCACGGGGGCGGGGATGCTTCTGCTGCCTGCGCGGCTCAGCTTCTCTGTCCTAGGATCTTGGGATGGAGAGTTTCTTCATTTAATTTTTTAGAGCATTTTTAGAATTTGAGCTATCATAGTCTGATTATTTTTAACAATCAGTGAATATAATATGATTCAAAGTTAAACATCAATGGCTTAGATTTTCCAAGTTCTCTTGCAGGCTTTCATATGCAAATATTACAGCTTTATCATAACAGTTTTGTATTTTGCTTACCGCACACACACACACACCCATATGCATATACAAATGCCATAATTAGCTATTCATATATCCAAATTCAAATCAGTATACTTATGAAAAATGTGGTGTTTTTCTTTGCAGTGGTTTTGTTGTTTTCCTCAGTTAAAAGCATGACATTTTCATTTCTTTAAGTTAAGAAAGGGAAAGAATCATGGTCTGAAATAAAAATGCTATGGGCTAAGCTATGCCATTAAACATAAGCAGAAATTGGTGCATTTGGATAAAATTTACTACAGAAATTTTTTTAAATGGAAAACAATGCATGTATTTATGCTTGTGAGTGTGTTTACTATCCAAGAAATTCTAATACCACTAGAGACACCATGTTATTAGTGTCACTAGCTAACAATAAACTAAGTTTTTTCATATTTTTCTATATAGGCTGAGATGAATCTTGAGGGTATGTTTTCCTTTTCATCACGATATTGAAAATCAATGGCAGGGCAGCTTCTTTGCACTTTAATGAAGAATCTTATCTTACTCCACCTCTTCACTAGTTATAACAACCACGAAAACCTGTCTAATAGTTCTCTATAGAGACTCTTTGAGATTTAAGTTGTTACAGTCAGATTCACTGACAATGTTTAAGACTGGAGTCAAGATTCTCATAAATTTTAAAACCATGGCTCCAGACATGACCCTGTCCAATTACTTTTCTGCATTGGAAGTGATTGCAATTCTGGGTCATGTCTAGACTGCTCAGTGTAGGTAAGATTTAAAAGGCATTTTCTATGGGTAAAAAAGCTCTCCTTACCAAGAAAAATAATGTGTGTCATCATTTCTTTCCAATTGGTTTGCTGCATATTTTGACTAGTATTAAAATAGAAATAATGGCATATTATATGTTTTTTCCCTATTTTTAGGAGACTAAACAGATATGGATCCCATTATATTTGGGATGGAAACTTTTAGAATGAATCTCTTTATACTTATTTTTTTGGGGTTGTTGTTTTGTTTTTGCAGCATCAGCAATTGAACTCAGGACCTTGCGCCTGTGAGGCAGGTGAGACGCCACTGAGCTACATCCCTGGCCTGAATCTCTTTATATTAAAGATAGATATTTATATTATAAATAGTTTCATGTGTGGATGGATTTCAAATTTTTAACGTTATAATATAATGAATGTTCTCAATTGTTTGGATTATTAAATCATAGCTTAAGAGAAAAAATCAATATGAAATTGAAAAAAAATAAGAGCATTAGGTGATAGGTACACCTATAAGATGGCAAACACAAAAACTAAGTTAGCAAATGCTAGATATATTTTTATATTTTGTTAGACCATCAAACACCATGACTGTCAAGACGGTATTTGCTATAACATTTTGAGAAACTTTTTGAAACTAGTTTTCAACAAATATCAAATTATAATTATGATTAGAAAATAGCATCATAGCTTTCCATATTCATTAATCTTTGATAATTGTCACACCAAATGTGCAGTTTAAAAAGGCAAAATAAGATTAATTGCTGTCACTGAAAAGCTTTAGTCACAAGCCAAAATCAATGTCTATTTTTCTACTTAAATTAAGATTGTGCAATTATTGGAAGATGGCAATTACAGCAAAACTTATGATTTACAGCTCTAACAAGCACAAGATTTCTGCTCCAGATATGCAAGTTCATAACTGTTTCAGGATTAAAATATAGGAAGAGACACAAATCAATATATATGATTGTAGGCCTGATAAGAATAGCACAGCTATGAAAAATAATTTTGAAATTTCAAATATTTTTTCATGGTGAAGAATGAATCACTCACTGTTTATGTAAGAAATTGTGATTACTGAGGTGAATGCTCTTACAGATACCATGGTTAGGGTATAGGGAAGTTCGTGCCATGATGAAAATTCTTCGTGACTAATGTTCCAATCCTATTATTACTGTGTACAGATTCTCAAATTCCCATCAGAAAGCTATCTCACTCATTTCTTAGTAGATACTAGTTTAAAATCCAGCCTCCTAGTACCTATACCAGGAAAAGGCCTTTTTAGGGAGAAAGTTCTACATTTTAAACCATTTATGTACATTAAATTTGAAACAAAATAGGTGTGTCTAAGTCTCTTCCTTTGTTTAAAGAAAAAAATGAGTAAATGAATGCCCTCATAGTGAGCTCCATAGCTCCTTCGGGATTTCTCAGGTGGGTAGTTTTGCCATATGACTAAAAACACACCAAAGGGGCATCCTAATAAGTTATATCATTTGAACTTCTTCTAGGAATACGCACTGTCTCATTGTCGGGACTTAAAGCTGCCTAAAAAGCTGTCTAAGGAATATGGCAAAGATTTTAATAATAACAACAAGCCCTTAAGTTAGCTCACTAACACATTTTCATTTGATGCACATAAAAGCATATTCTGTATATAAGCAAATGTAACATGTTTTATAAAAATTATGATTTTACCATCCAAATCAACTACTAAAATATTACCAGCTGCTAGGGCAATGGTAAGGTAGTGTCACAGTAAGGGAGCTCTTCGTTCCTGCACTGGTACTTTTGGGGAGATGGGGCTTGGTGGGAAGACTTTAGGTCATTTGGGTGAGGCCCTTGAAGGGGATTATGGGACTGTGGTCCCTCCTTTCCTCTGTTTTGCACCCCACTGTTGAGATAAGACGTTTTTCCCCAACAAATGTTCCTATCATGATGCACTGTCCCGCTATAGGTTCCAACAACCAAGGCATCTGCTTTTGGAGTGGAATCTTGAAACCATATTCCAAAACAACACGGTTCTCTTTATTAGGTAGTTATCCTGGGCATAGTAACAGAAGGTTAACCAACACATCGACACTGTTTAACTTCCATATTTTGTGTCTTACATTTCTGAGTTACGTTAAACACTACCTTACAATTTGTTTACCATTTGCTTTATTTGTTCTTCATGTACAAAACTGTGATTAACCATACATACCCTTTAACATTACATTTTATGAGTTCCTATATAGGTAACGATATATGCAATCCTACCAAACACTTTGTATAATTTTCTTAGTTTCATTCATTGTTACTATTTATAATGACATATTGTATAAATTCTTATCGTCCCACATCTGTGATACTTGTTAGAACTCAGACTTTAAAATAATTTTTTGCTAATGTAGTTGGTCAAAATAAAAACTTTCAGAAACAAATGTTCTTTTCCCCAGTACAAAGATGATGAGCATATTTTTATTTATTTGTTGATAACTAATTGTTTCTCTATCGGGGAAACTTTGATCAAATTATTCAGGAATATTTTGATTGAAGTGTCTCTTTCCTTTGGAATTGTAGGCCTTGCACTTAGCAGTTCAGTACTAATAATTTTTCTTTAAATGTGCTATATTCTCCAATGTGTTGTTTGTGTTTTCACAGATTTTCAATAAAAGAATTTCAATTCAATGAAGTAAAATTGACCTGTGTCTTTATGATCAGCTCTTTTCTGTCATTTTAACTGAACATTTCCTATCTCAGGGATTATAAAGATATGCACTTGTTTTTATTAGTAATGTTTAAAAATTTGCTTTTCACATTTAATTTTCTAATGATTTGAAGTTGATATTTGAGTTTTGTATGATTTGTATATTAAGTTTCTTTTAACTCTACAGATAAGCATTTTTACAGTAGCATTTATTGAATGTTCATCACCTTCTTAGTTCTATAAAATTTTATGTATACTTTTGATTTTTCTATTGTATTCCACAAATTAAATAGATTATCCTTGTGAGAACAGTATACAGGAATATTATGCACCTTTGCCCAGAATATCTTGGCTATTCTTAGTCACTTGATCTGCCTTATTCATTTAAAATATAACTTGAAAAATTTACTACTGCTTTGCTGTGGTTGTTCTAAAATGATGGTACCACCGAGATCTCTAATTCAGTGATACACATACATACTGTATTTGTGCTTATTTTCTTTAATATATACCTTTTAATTTTCCAATTATCTTGAAAAAATTTTTGGATTGTTTTAGATTATGTCTGGCTAAATTATTTATTATTGGAACTTACATTATTTTAAAAGTATATGTCACTTCTGAGAATAATAAATATGTCATGTATAAAATATGCTATGTATGTATTAAATATGTTATGTTTTTGTATTTCTGACTAATACATCCAATATAATGTTAATAGAAATGTTGATAGTGACCATATTTATTTAATCATTTCCTATTTATTAAAGAGAGACATGTTCATGATATTATTTAGGTTTTTAATTTCTATATCAAATCTACTATAACTACATGCCCAACTTTTAAAAAGTAAAGAATGGTTACTGAATTTTATCAAATGTTCTGTCCATTTGCATTAAATCATAATACAGATAAGGATTTTAATTACTAAATGTATTAATTAAATGAATATCTAATATGAAACTAATAATATATTTCAATGATAAATCTTGGTCATAGTATATTATTTACTTATTTAATATTTAAGTATGAACGTTTGGTACTTAACCTTACACTGTGACCATCTTATCAATTCATATCTCATCTCTTTTGGAAATAACACAGAATCTTAGAACTTATGAGCTCCTAATCTTCTCTCAGCTAAAATGCTACTGTTGTTCACTTGACTCCCTTCATTTTATATTCTTTAAAAATTATTGTTATTATTTTATCCATGCAATTTTTATTTAGATTTCACTGTATCTCTACTGTATTTTGAGGGTATTACATTTCTGTTTTTAATTTTGCAGTTTCATTGTGGAGTCATTTTATTTCTTGCAGAATTATATTCTTCAGAGTCTCTTCTAGGGGTGCCCTTCTTGTAAATCTTGCTCCTTTTCTGTACAGCACTTGAAAGTTTTTCTTTTACTCACATTCCTGAAAATGTTGTCTCCTACGTTCACAGTCCTAGTTTATAGTTACTTTTCCTAAATATTACAGATATGCAATTCTACCTATTTTGGTCCCTTTTGTTCACAAGGCAGCACACATTTGAAAGCTTGTATAGATATCTATTAACACCCTGTGTGTAAATATTACCACATGTGTCACTCCCAGCCCATTTTAACCTAAGATCTGTGTATTTCTCTGACCTTCGAGTGAGGTTAACAGTGTCATAGAAGTTATAATATCTCAGAGGTAGTAGTTCTCTGGTAAAATGTCTTTAGAACAATATCTATTCTTGTACATTCTGGTCTTAATAAAGTTTGATAATATATGTAACCAGTAAACAGGAGAAGAGTGAAAAGAAAACAAAATTTAATACCATCATGGTTGCTTAATGCATATTTGAAATAATTATATCAAAGTGTTTCCATGGAACAGGTATTGGCATGTAGATCTAATATGTGCAAAAATGATCCATCCCTGTCTACAATTGGCATTATCAGGTAGTATGATGAAAGGAATGTCTGTATACTTCAATATAATGTTTTTTCCAACCTGGAAATTTGGAAACATCTGTAAGCATCTTGAATACCTTCAGTGTGAAGTAATTGTTCCCTCTAATTGAATCTGTCTTACAATCAAGTTGTGCTAAACTAAGAAAAAGAGCAGAAAAGTGTCAGTAACATATACCCCCAATTGATTTGCTTTCCCTTACTTAATACACAATTAGTTAGCAGACATACTTTTCAAAACCTGTTTGGTTCTTAGCTATTGAGGTTAAAATGTTTGTACATGGGTGAAAGAATGAGGAGTACCAGTATTTTACAAAGGAGTTCCTGTTCTTGGAGAGAAATACAATCGACCGAGGGAAAAGAATCATGTAAATAATGCCAGTTGAGGAGATGAGCATAGAGATAACAGTGTTCCTCTTATGTGAACCAAATAGGGACGGCATGGGGTTCATGGCCCAACAAGATGCGGCTCTACATATTACATTTTTTCCTTAGATCTCCAGTATATCACAGAAGTCTTCTGAGTGTGAGGAATTTCCAAAGTGTGGATAAACAAAACTAAGGTAAGGAAAACCTTTTGTATCTTTGAATGGCACGGTAGGTAAAGCCTTGTGTACTGATTTCTGAATCCCTGAAGGTGTACACTGTGATGTTTCAGCCTGTGCTTTGATCCCAGATGTTTTATTTTTCCTTGCTGTGATAATAAAATACTCCTTAGCATTCTTCTTCTCCTGTCTGTTTTCTGTTCTTCTCTCCCAGTACAGCCAAAGCTACTAAAAAAAAGGCTCCTATTGAGTCAAGGAATTTTTATATACAATGTGAACTAAAGACAGAATGAGGAAGACAGAAGCAAGATTTTTTTCACACAAATATACATTTTAAGTAAACACCTGAAGTCTTTGGGGCTTTTCATGATATTGTAAGACCGAGGGCCTTACCAAACGCTCCGAGGAGCTGACTACAGCGAAGATCACCCGGGAGGGAACACACCGGATAAGTTAGAAAGTAAAACAGACCTTTATTAGTCTGGCCAGACGGCACTCCCAAAGCAAAGTAGCTTAGAGGGGCAACTGGCTCAGAGTCTGAGGCTGTTTTTATAGGGGGGTCGCAAGGGTAGTCGGCAAGCAGAAATACAAAAGCAGAGGAGAGAGATAAAACAGACCTTTTACAGATTGTCCTTAAGATAACATATTTAGATATGGAGTTGGGAGAGCATGATGGAACACTACGCACACAACAGACCTTCCTGGCACAACAACAAGCACATCCCTGGAACTCGATGTCTACCTGGTGATCCGTAACAGAAGCAGACAAGTTGGGACCCTATTACAAAATGGAGTAACTGTTGTTCAGTCTCACAATATTATCAAACATTTCTAGAGTGTTGGTCTATATGATGTCTGGAGATAGTATTTACACTGAAATATAACTCACATGTAGAAAAATTTACCTTTACTTCTGTGAGTATTGACTAAAATAAATCTAACATTATATACAACACAAATGATGCAACCACCATCACCAGCAAGATAAAGGGTATTCCATCTCTATAGAAATAACTTCCGGCATTTTATTATCAAACTCTCCCCACAACTACAATATGAGGCAACCACTGATCTTTTTCCTGTCCCGATGTTTTTACATTTTTGCGTATACTCTGGGCTTACACATTATTTAATAATAATGATATATTGAACATCCACTACAGCAAAAGTATAATTACGTCAAAATTGATTAATATTCAGCAGCCATTTCTACTTGGATTTGGATGTTATTTGGAACAAAGTAAACATCCATTTACAAAATAGCCACATGCGATATGCAAATTTCTCCCCAAATCACTATGCCTCTCTACCATTGTAAGTCTAAACATGGAGACAGTGATTGGTAGGAGGTGAACCTTAGGTTGGTCCAAATTAAGATTTCTTAATCAGTGAATGATGATAATCAGTTTCTGGAACTCACATTGACTTTCAAAACACACAATGATTTTCGCACTGTCTTGGCTGTAGTTCTCAACAGCAGTCAGTCTCTGTTGGAAGAACTGACGATTCCAGCACCTCAAATCCCTGCTGATTGTGCCAACATGTGTGTAGACCTTGCTTGATTGATTTAGGTGAAATTGACCGGAACAGTTTTTGTACCATCCACAGAGGAAAAAAATAAAATAAAACTCTATAGACTGTTGATGCACATCATACTCCAAGTTATATCTTTTCAAAATCAGAAGCGAAAAATCAACTAAATTGTTCAGTGTTTCTCTGAAGCTTTCCTTTAGAAACATTTGAAGTTTGCAAAACAGCAGTTTATTTTGTGGCAGAGTTTTCAAATTTGATGGGTATTTATTTCTGTCAATAAATTTCAATAAGTTGAGCTGGGCAAATCTTTCCTGTTTTTACCCTGAATATCAGCTACAATATTTTTTATTTTAAACTAAGGATACTGTTCAGTATAAATCAAAACACAAGAATGGAAACATGATTAAATTATCCTCATAGTAAAGAAAATACTGAGATTATTTTATTGCTGTTGCTCAAATTTAATACCAAATATATATTCTCATCCATGTGAATTAATATTCAAACCATTTCTGGGTTGAAATACTTCAGTGGATCTCACATAAAGGAAAAAACAAAGATTTGAAGCTCTTCCATCAATTGTCTACATTTTTCTAACACTGGTCATTGTGAAATAGCAACTAATGAATCTGAATAACTGCTAAGATTTTGATTGCATGTGTGCATAGCTTTCTCACTTCTGGACATCCTTAAATCACTATCTTTTTGAAATAAATAAAATATTTATCTATTACTGTACTATAAGTAGAGTCCAAAGCACAAGAATATCTATCGTTAATCAATTAATATTTAATTAAGTTATGCACAGGTACAAAAATATCCAGCTATTTTAGTTTTAAGCCTGAAACTAATTTAAGCAAATCATTGACAAACTCATTTTATATTTGAAGAGAGTATATCATCTGGGAGGCCTTATGACATACCTCAGCTAGGCTAATTTCAACAACTATTGCACAGTAATCTTTTAATTGAAGTGGTTTTTTTTTTTCACTAAAGTGAAAAGTCCTTGAAAGTATAAATGTCTGACTTTCTAATTTTTGGACTCCTTCATTTACAAAGCATCTACTAAATGACTGTGATCTAAGTCAATATATGTTTAAAATATCTCCTTCATCCCATGGTAGTTGTAAAGAAAGAAGATATTTAAATATGTAAGATAGGTAAAAATATTTAGGCATCTATAAAAATGAGAAATACTGATGCAAGTTGAGCTACCTTTGTTTCAGGAAGTTATAAAGATCTTAGGGTATCCCAGGAGATGCTGGTGCTCTGGTGTCTTTTCATTGCAAAGTTCTCGTCTCCTATCGCCAACACCTTGGGGATTAGGATTTCAACTGTGAATTGTTGGGGGAGCATCACAAATATTCAGACCAGGGCACCCACTGAGAATGTTCCAGGTGTCTGGGTAGCTTATATACAAATAAGATATGATCAGTACAATGTTAAAGTTTACTACCAGTAATACTAATTTTATTGCTTTATTATCAACTTGATAGTTCTTTCATTGTATTCAAAAACCTTTCCATCATTATTAGTTTAATCTTATATTTGAACATATAAAATATGAAAGTTTCTTAAAATAAAAGTGATATAAGCAAACAAATTTGAGTATACAGCAACTGCTGAAAGTGACTACAAACTGGATGCTAGGCACAGAGAGAGACATGGTAGATGACCCCAAATGCTGGAGTCCTTTGGTGTATGTTTGGTCCAATGCATCCCATTGTAGTTGTGGCCATGGCAGATAAGTAGAGTATGGATTAAATTTTAAAGCTGTGTGTGGTGGACATGCCTGTAATTGCAGCACTAGGCTGAGGCAGGAGGATCATCACAAGGTTGAGGCCAGCCTGGGCTACATAGTGAATGCAAGGCCAACGTGAACTACATAGCGAGACACTGTCTCTAAATAAACAAACAAACAAACAAACAAATAAATTCATTTATTTTAAGTAAAGTAGTCAGAGGAAGATTCCATGGTTTCATACAATGTGCTTAAAAAAACCCTAACATGATCTTTTTTGGACACTAGATTTTGTGAAATAAATGTCATATATGCTACATTTTAAAGGAAAAGACCCTTGCTATTTCTCAACTCTGGAGCAACCTAATAAAACATATAAATTCACCCAACCATATCAATATTAACTGCCATTGGGAGATCAGAATTCTTGCAGCCTTGTCATGGAAAAGCCTACTTAATTTAAGTAAGGTGACAATTCTCCCCTCTAGGCTTATATTTTCTTTCTTATAAATTAAGGGATTTGGACCTGATGAACTCTGATTCCTTCCACTTTCATTATTCTATCATCCTCTGTTTGCTCTGCATGTTCAATTACCATGATCTCTCTGGGGATCCAAGAGTAAAACAATTCTTTGATTAAAATCATAAAATAGCTTTTCAATTACAACTTCTAGTAAGAAAGAAGAATGCTCTGTTATTTTAAAAAATCAGAAAAAATATTGTCATATATAACTAATTGGTTTCTTCCTCCAAATTTATACATTTTTATTATGGGGAAATATACATAGCAAATTTACCTTTTTAACCATTTTTGAGTATACATTCAGTAGCATTACTTCCATGCATATTGAGAAGCAATGGTTACCAACATCCATTTCCAGAACGTTTTGATCTTTGACCATCTAAGTTTCCATTAGCTTCCTGTTGCTCTTGGTTCCTGTTGCAGCCATTATTCTATTCTCTATCTTCACATATTAGACTGCTCTAAGAATTGTGATTCTACAAGTAGATTCATACAGTGTTTAACTCAATGTGATTTTCTTATTTCACTTAGTATAATGACTTACAAATCATTACTATTGTAGCATTTGTCAGAATTCTTTCTCTGTAAAGACTGAGTAATACATTTTATGTATATTTCCCATTTTGTTTATAGATTCATCCATTGATGCATGCCTAGGTTATGTCTACTTTTTGGCTATTAAGAATAATTCCATCATGAACATGTCTGTACAATATTTTTTCAATTCTCTTCTTTGCGGTATGTACAAAGAAATGGAACTGTAGATCATACAGCAATTCAGTGTTTAATTCTTAGAGGTACCAGTGTACTGTTGTTCACATCAACTGCACCATTTAAATTATCAGCTGAGAGTCCTTCGTGTTCCCATTTATCCCCATTATCACTAGCACCCATAATATTCTTTTTAAATTTTGATAATAGCCATCTTAATGTGCATGAAATCATATCTCATGGTGCTTTTGACTTGCATTTTCATAACTCCTTGTGATATTCAGCATTTATTCAAGAAGTTTGGCTATTTGAACATCTTTTTTGGAGCAACGCCCACTTGAGTGTTTTACCAATTTTTGAATTGGGTTGTTTGATTTTATTGTTGTTGTTAAGTTTTAGCAGTTCTTTATACATTCTGGATATCAATCCCTTATCAGATATATGATTTCAAAATACTTTCTTGTATGTGTGGATTGTCTTCTCACTCCATTGATAGTATCCTTTAATGCTCAAAAGTTGTTATTTTGATAAAGTCCAACTTTTGTGTTTCTTTTCTTGCCTGTGATTTTAGTAAAACATCCAAGAAGTTATGGCCTTCGCCTGTGTCGGGAAGGTTTTCCGTAACTGTTTTCCTAAGAGCTTTACTGATTTAGCACTTACGCTGTGATCTTTGATCTATCTCCACTTATGAGAAGCATGTTCACTAATGACTGATCCCAAGTGAGGTCCAGCACTGTGTGGAGAATAAAAAAGCCCATCATGATGCCAAGTATCAGACACCGGATGCGTACTGTTTGACTATTAAGTCCACCGTGCATTGATTGCCTGTTTCTGTTAGTGAACTGAGACAGAAAACACCTAAATGCAAATTATAAGAAGTGGTGGATCACTTACAGATAAATAAGAAACATCAGTTCCACTGTAGGCTCAAGCCCCAAGACTCAAGAAGTTTGATCATGGGATGGAGTCTTGATTGTACATGCCCCAACTTGCGCCACTGCTGAGGGACACAAAAGGTGGCACTCCCTGGGTTATGTACCCTGAAGGCCAGGTGATGTGTTGGGAACTGAAAAATATCCTTCTTCTAAGGGAGAGAGGAACAAAGCATTGGTTGTTCTGGACAGTTCCTCCTTTGTTAGGGTATTGCATGCTGAACACATTTTACCATTATTCTTGATAACTACAAAGATGACCTGAGGGAAATTAGATCAGACCACCGCTGCTGGAAAACTGTTCTGCAATTTAATATTTATATATGGTGTATGGCACAAATTTATTTTTCATGTGAATATTGAGGTTTCCCAAGATTCATTTACTGAAATATTATGATTTCCCTCTTAATTGTCCTTTGTCCCTTAGACAAAAACATTTTGCATATATATGGAAAAATTATTTCTGGGTTTTTTATTCTGTTTTTGTATATATCTACTTTTATGCCATTACCACACTGTTTGGTTATAACTTTTGAAATCAGTGTATTTCCATATTTGTCCTTTTTTCAATATTTTTTGGGTATTGAAATTTTATATAATCTAATCAAAGCTCTAAAAAGAATATATTTTTGTATTAATGCAAAATTCATCATTTTAATATTGATAGAGTTTGCACTGTATCTGTAGATTTTTTGTTAATATTGACATTTTGACAATGTCTTTCAATCTACAAACCAAAGGTGACTTTCCATTTATTTGTTTTATTGTAATTAATTTCAGGCGTATTTTGTAGTCAACTGAGTCTTTTATCTCTTTTACAATGTATTCCTAAATAATTTATTCTTTTTTCATGCTATTATAAATATAATTACTTTGTAATTTCCTTTTTGGATATTTTAATCTTTTTATATGGCTTTTCTATGTTGATTTTGTGTCCTGCAATTTTTCTGAATTCATGTATAGTTCTAGAATTTGTGTGTGTGAAGTACTTTTTTCTACACATCAGATCATATCTTCTCCTAACTGAGATAATCGTCATTTTTCCTTCAGCTGTGTACCACTTATTTACCTGTCTAATTGCTCAGGCTGAGATTTCCAGTGCTATGTCGAAGAAAAATAATGAAAGTAGCCATCCTTGTCTTGTTCTTGATCATAGAAAACAAAATTCGGTTTTTCAGCTTTGTGTAAGGTGTAGGATACTGGCTTTTCAGAGATGACTTTTGATACGTTGAGATAGGATCCTTCTAGTCTTAGTTTACTAATTGTTAAATTTTGTCAAATATCTTCTCTCCATCCACTGAGATTTTGTGTTTTCCCTTCATTTTGTTGGTGCACTGTGCTACTTGTATTGATTATAGTATGACAAAGAATTTACTTATTGTGTATAACTCTTTTAATGTGCTGTTGACTTTGCTTTGGTAGCATTTTGTTGAAGACTTTGCCATTATTCCTAAGGGATATTGAAGCTTTCATATTTTGGAGTGCTTGCCTGGCATTGGTATAAGGATAATGCCAGTATCATAAAGTATGTGTCAAAAGTTCTCTGTTTTGTTTCAAGTTTTTGGAAAAGCTTGTAAAAATTGGTGATACTCTTTATTTAAACGTTTGATATACCATCAGAGAAAGCATCTGGTTTGGGGCTATTCTTTGTTAGCAGTTGTTTTATTACTGATCCAAACTTCTTATTAGTTATACGTGTGATTTCATACCTGTGAAGATAGCTTGCATTTCCTGTGTGTCACATGCTGTATTGAAGTATACACACATTGAGGCAAGACCAAATATGGCTAATAAACATGTGCATGCTTAGCTCACAAAGTTATTTTTGTAGTGCGAACACATTACATCTACTCTGTTAACATTTTGAAGAACGTAATGTATTAATAACTATAGTCACCATGTTTTACAATTACTATTTTGAATACATTCTTCCTGTTTTATATGAAATTTTGTAACCTTTGTTCAACATCTTCCCAAATACTGTCACCACCACTGAACCATGCACAAAACCATCCCAACCCTTGCTAACTATTCTCTCAACTTTTATGACCTCAAGTTTTAAAAACTATATATATATATATATATATATATATATATAAATAATGTGGTATTTGTGATATTGTGCTTAGCTTACTTCACATAAGATAATATCTTTCAGGTTCACCCAAATTTTCAGAAATGACAAAATTTCACTTTATAGCTGAATGATTTTCCATGGTGTAAAGGTAACATGTTTACTTGTAGCAATTCATTGGTTGATAGACATTTAGGTTGATTCCGGATTTTGGCTATTGTGAACAGTGCTGCTATAAGAAACATTAATGTACAGATATTTCTTTGATACATTGACCTTGGTAATATCTTATAATGACTTTGCTGGATCACAGGTTTATTCTATTTTTAATTTTTAATGAACTCCTATACTGTTTTCCATAGTGGCTGTACTAATTTACATTCATACCAACTATATGCAAGTCTTCCTTTTTCTTTGCTTGCTTCTTTTTCCTCTTCTTTGTCAGCGCTTATTACATTTTTTCTTTTTAAAAAAATTTGAGCCAGAGAAAGATCATATCTGGTTATGGTTTACATTTGCATTTCCCTGTTAATTAGTAAAGGTGAACATATTTTTCATATATTTGTTTGATGATTGCGTGTCTTTGGAAAAATGTCAGTTAAGTTCTATTGTCTATTTTAAAGTGAATTTAATCTTTTTTCTATTGAGGTTATACATGTACACATATAAAGACACATACACATATATTCTGGATATTGAATTTTGGTCAGACGTAATTTGCAGTATTTTCTTCTGTAGGTTGTCTTCTCACTCAGTAGAACCTTCATAGTTTGACATAATCACATTTGTCTATTTTCACTTTTGGTGTTTATGCTATTGGTTTCCTAATCAAAATGCTATGTCTCCTGTCAATATTTGGAAGAATGTCTTCTGTGCTTTCTTCTAGTAGTTTCATAGTTTCATGTTTGAAACTTAAGTATTTGGTACATTTGGAATTAAATTTTGTAATTGTTGAGAGATAAGGGTAAAATTTCATTCTTTTGTGTGTTGATATCTAGATTTACCAACACTAATTGTTGAAGACACTTTCCTTTTCTAATTATTTATTCCTAGCTTCTTTAAAAAATCATCTATCTGTAAATGAATAACTTTATTTTAATACTTTTTATTCTGTTCCATTGATCTATGTTTCTCCTTTTATGCTGGTTTTCTGTTGTTTTGGTTATTAGAGCTTTGTAGTACAGTATATTTTAAAGTCGGGTACTGTGATGTTTTCAGTTTTGTTCTTTTTCCTGAAGATTTCTATGTCTATTCAGGGTCCAGGGGTCTTTGTTTTTTGTGGTTCTATAAAAATTTTCTAATTAATCTTCTACTTCCATGGGGATTGGTATTTTGAAAAGAATAGCTTTGAATTTATAGACTGCTTTGGGTAACATAACATTTTGTTAGTATTCTTCTTAGCACATGAACATGAATATATATCCGCTTATTTGTGCCTTCCTCAATTTTTGTTTTGTTTTGTTTTGAAGCAACAGGCGAGGTTTTATTTTCAGCTTGGGTGAAGGCTAGTCAAGGGCGACAAATCCATTGACCCTTGAGGCTTGGGCAAGGGGAAACTTTATAGGGGAGTTTGGGTAGGGGAGGGTTAGTGCCAAGAGGAGTGGAAAATTTTTTCCTGGAGTGGAGAAAGTCTTTTGGTTTGGGGCAGAGGAATTCTAGTGGTCTCCAGGGGTATCTGGATATGCAGATGTTGCTGCATGGGGCAGGCTGCTTATCTCAAACCCAGGCCTTAGCTTCCAGTTATCCTTTGCGCCTTGTGGGATATGTAACTACACTGCCTGGGAAGTTTTTCTCTTCATCATTGTTTTATAATTTTCTTTATGTAGATTTTTTTTATCTCCTTAGATGAATTTATTATCATCTGTAGCTAATGTAAATAAGTTTGTTTTCTAGTTTTTTATCTCTTTAGATAAATTTATTATTTTCTGTAGCTAATGTAAATAAGGTGGTTTTCTAGGATTTTCTTTCAATTAGTTTACGATTCAAGTATAAAACACTGCTGATTTTTATATGTTGATTTTACATCCTGCAAAATCACTGAATTTATTAGTTCAAAGAGTTCTGTTACAGTTCAAGTTTTCCATACATTTGACTATGTCATCTGCTGTGTTAGCTTGTCACTACTGTGACATAACAGCTGATTATAACTTTGCTCCTTTCCACCTTAAAGGATTTCATCCTTTTGATTCATGATTTCAGTGGTTTCAGTCCATGGTATGCAGGCTCCATTGTCTTTAGGCCTGTGCTAAGAAACATCATGGTGGAAAGGTGTGGCAGAAGAAATCTGCTCATCTCATGGGAGCTGAAAGCAGAGAGAGAGGAAATAACTCCAAGAGAAAGGGGCCAGACAAGACAGCCAAGGTCATACTCCCATGACAAACACCCTTCAACTATGTCCCACTTCCTAGGTTTCCATCACCTTCCAGTATGTCATGAAATTATTATCTCATAGATGTATTAATACCCTGATGAAGTTAGAACCTTCATGATTCAATTACCTTCAAAATCCCCATCTTTGAGCACATGAAGTTTTTAGGGAGCATTTTAGATTTAACCACACTATCTGAAAATAATGACAAAGTAGCATCTTTCTTTGCAATTTGGATGCTTTTCGTTTCATTTTCTCTCCTACCCTTTTTGACTAGGACTTGTAGTACATAGTTGAAGAGAAGTGGCAAGGGTGCACATCTTTGTGTTTTTACAGATCTTAAGGGAATCACTCTTACCTTTTTCTCCATGGACGTGATGTTTCCTGTGATTGCATCATGTATGTGCTGTGCTGTGTTGAGGTACATTTCTTCTGTATCTAATTTGGTGATAGTTTTTATCATGAAATATTGTTGTGTTTTGTCAAATGATTTTTCTATATAGATTAAAATGATCATATGGATTTTGTTCTTTATTCTGTTAATGTGATATAGTAAATGTATCAATTATATATAGTAAATGTATCAATTACATATATATTGATCAATTACATATCAATTACATCGAGTAAATGTATCCCCATGTATGCATTTTGGGGAGGAATTCCACTTGATATGGTTAATGTTATGTTTAATTTCCTGATGGGTTGGGTTGCCAGTGTTTTATTAATATTTTATTCCATCTATGTTTACCAGGGATATTGGCCTGTAGTTATCTTTGTTGTAGTGCCTTTTTCTGGATGTTATTTGCATAATGCTGCCCTCATAAAATACATATAGAATTACTCTATCTCCTACTTTTAGAAACCAATTTCAAATGTTTACTAGAATTCAGCATTGAGGCCATTGGGACTAGGATTTTTATTTGTTGGATGACTTTTTATTACTTAGTCAATGCCCTTATTTTTCCTTGGTCCGTTAAAATTTTCTGTTTCTTCATTATTTGACCTCGGTTGGTAGGTAGGTGGTTCTAGGAACTTGTCTGTTTAATTTAGGCTAGTCAATTTGCTAGCATAAATGTTGCATAGTGCTAAATTAATATTTTTAATTTTAAAAAACAAATCAAACAGTAATCTAAAAAATTAAAATAGTTTTCATTGAATTTTCTAATTTTTAACATTTTAAAACATTTGTTTTCCTTCTCTCACATTTTCTGGATCATCTAGAATGCAAAATGCAGATAAGTTTCTTATAGTTGCAAAATGTAATATTTTCTTAAAATTTCTCATGCTTAATCACAACATCAATAATGGATTCTAGAAATTTTAAATTGATATTATAATATATTCAAAATATACTCCATATTCAGATTGCTTAATTTTTTGTTTGTGCATTTCTTTCATTCTAAATTAGTGCTGTTGGCTCTGTATGTGTACAGAAGTTTGAGTGAACATGAGTTTGTGTCATATAAAAAAATGATATTTTTCAACTGTTGAGGCTAATTTTCTTGTAGAATATCTCATCTCCTGAATTTTTTCTAGTGCTTCTCTCACAATCATGAAGATAAAGCAGTTTAGCATGGATACTAAATAGCTGATGTTATATATTGAATACTGAATTATATCAGGAATATCATTTATCAGTTTCTACTATTCTTCTAATACTAACATTAGTACCTGGTAAAGGTGTAATCTACCAGCTTTTTCCACTGTACAGATTCATTTTGCTTCACAATTTATAAGTAATTTTTAAGATGACATTTTTAGATCATGATCCTGTCCCCAACAAACTTCAACACTATGTTTTTCCGATACAGTATACTGTTGCTTGTTATCATCTTCATATTGGCAGTTAACAAAATTAATGTCACTTTAATTGTGCTATGTTCATGTGTTCTTCGAAGTTCATATGTGTAGGTGGAAGCCCCAAAATGATAACGGCATTTAGATGGGGCTTTTGAGAGGTTATTGCATCCCTTTTTAATGATGCTTGAGGGAATTCACTTTTCTCTCAGCCCTGTGAGGACACAGAGAAAATATCGTGTATGTTGAACAGGGCCCTTGTGCTTTTGGCATCTTGATCTTAGGTTGCTGAGCCTCCAGAATTATGAATAATATATTTTTATTATTTACAAGTTACTCAGTCTAAGGTATTTTGTT
This sequence comes from Heterocephalus glaber, assembly GCF_000247695.1. The sequence goes on from NW_004624763.1 coordinate 9,471,389, forward strand.
ATAGCAATCTGAACAGGTTAAGACAAATTGCTATTTTTGTAGCATGAAAAGATTAATAACAAAACACTCTAATGTAATTTTAGCTTATGACATTAAAACCAAGTGACATTCAAATCTAATAATTTAAATAAAAAGCAAATAAATACTTAAAGTAAGGAATAATATGGATCAACACTGAAGGTACACTTTTGAAAGCTTTTGCTTTTCACTTTAAGTGTCTTTTCCAAAATTTTTCCAAAGAAGTACAAGTATTTCTTATATATAACTATGTGTGATCTTTTAAATATATTTCTATTTTAATGCATTCTTGTGTCATAAAATAACACATAAATGTGTGTGTAAAAAATCAGTTCTGTATTCAATAACTAACTAATCTAACCAAAAAGCATTTATCATGTGGCTTTTTATCTTGGCCCAAACAAACAATAGGTGCTAGAGAGAAAGAAGACATTGTCTTGCCCTGAAAAGAATAAGATTTGGTGTGCAAGCGAGTGATTTTTTACTGCAGCATGAAGAATGCTATATGTATTATAATCAATAAACAAGAAGAAAGTGACTCGGTGAGCATGGATTTTCAGTTTTTTTCTGCTGAAATCAACCTCTGGTAACTTACATTTAACAAACCTCTTAGAATAAACTTGATAACATAGGTTTAACAATAACCAAATTGGTTTCCTAAATACTATTTCTTTTTCTTTCATTTAATAGAATGAGCACTGTATGGGACCATAGGTAGAAATCCAGGGCTTTGGTTTCCAACCTATGTTTATTAGTTGTCTGTTATTTAATTGTATAAAAATTTAACATTTAAAAAATTTTTACATAAAATTGCCTTTTCTCATTATTATAAAGGAATACTACTGTAAGGAAAACTACTAATCAGAGGCTTTATTCTTCACATATAATTATTGTGATTTTTTTGCCTGCAAATTATTTCCATCTCTTTTCATATATTTATTTATCATCCAAGATTATAATATCACATTCTTTCAAAATGCATTGAAATAATCCCCTTTCGAAGAAGTGTAGGGGGACATGTAATTTTTCAACACATTAACTGTATCTGTAGAATCATAACCTTCATGTTATAGGCTTTGAATCTGTTATTTGGCCTTCTACTGCACAGGCTTCTCTTCCTGGCTGTGCATGGAGTGGATTTCTTTGCTCGAAGAAGCTACAGTCTTATTTTAAGGACTAAGATGTTAGGAGTATCACATTAGTTTGTCATGACCCGAAGACTAAAGCTTTCACACCTTTTTAGCTCCTCACTTATATTTTCTAGACAAGAATGATGCATGCAAAGAGGGTGAGCATGAATCTAGTGGTTCCCATGATTTGTAACTTCACAACATGCATCTCCATCCTCTAGTTTTCCCACATTTTCCACTTAGACACTGATAGTTCCTGTTAAGGTACATATATGTGTTTGAAGTTATATGTGACTATATTAATACAAATATACATTTAAAATTATATTGTGGTCTACTTTACATAAACACACATGTGAAATGTATGTACCTATGTTCACAGCTTTTCTTTAAACAGGACACTTTAGAGAAGGCATTACCATCCATCAATGTCAAGGAAAATTCTTAAATGTATTCAGAGACAATAATGAAAGTCTTACGGGCACACAGCTAGCCAGTTTGACAGTGGTCAAGGCCTGATAGCCCTTCCATCAGTCTATACTGTAACTGTGCTTTTTTTTTTTTGGTACCAGGGATAGAACTTGGGACCTAGTGCTTGCAAGGCAGGCTGTGGAACCACTGAGCTAAATCCCCGGCCCTGTACTCTGCACTCTATGGACCGGGGTAGAGTGATATGAGGCCGATATGAGGCTGTTATTGGGTTTGAATAAACTCCTTAATATCTCTAAGTCTTTTCTCTGGAAACAATACTACTACTCACAGGTTTGGTTTATTACAGTCCTTCATCATTTGTTCAGTAATATTTGTGAAGTTCTAACTCCCCAACCTTTTCAATGTTTCCCATTTCCCTCTCAATAGTCTGAGCTCCACTGTGCAAACAAGAGGATCCTTACTTGCCAGCTCAGAGTCTTTTTTTTCTTTTTTTGGTACCATGGATGGAACTCAGGACCTTTCGCTTGCAAGGCAGGTGGCGGAACCACTGAGCTAAATCCCGGGCCCTACGTGGTAAACATTTTATTGGGATGTCTTTTCTCAATCACTTTATAAAAGTCTCTAAACCACTTTGAATGTTTAAATCCACCATCACTCACTTTAGAATCACTCCCAGACCCGATCTAGGTGGAAGTGACTGTTCTCCCTGTATGTCTTCGAGTGCCATTATATATCCTGTACATAGCACCAGAGTCTCAATGTAGGCATTTTTTCATTCAAACTTATTATTTTCTATTTGGACATATTTATTGGACACAGTGTGATAGTATGATACATGTAAACTCAGGGAAATGAACATTTCAATCTTCCTAAACAAAGAAGCTACTGTGAGTTTGATTCTGTTTTTTTAAGTTACCTCCGTGAGAGGGAAAATTGTATCTCTGTAACTTTATGAGGCTCTGGACAGGAGAGTAGTTGCTAGAGTCACTACTGAAATAATTTTCAATAACCTATTTATGAAACCTTCAAGATATTATACCATGCTCATAGATAGCAAGTCAAGAAATGTAATAAAATGAGGAAGGATTTAGGTGAGGAACAAGGAATCTGGATGTATGAAATGATATAACAATAAATTTCAGATCTTATAAAATGTTGCCTAATTTACAAATGTCATTTGGACTTGTTTTTAAGGGCTTAGGTGTGTGATAAGTAATCAAAATTCATTTAGACTCAGTAGAATTCTTTTTCCAGCGTGAATTCATAGTTTCCCGTGGAAACACTGAAGGCTGGGGCATCTCCACTTACTTAGATCTCAATCTTTTGAGAGGATTTAAAATGTACATTTAATTTTGGTTGAAAAGAATCCACAGATTTCTGTGTGTTGAGTTCACTTCATAACAAAAAACATGTGCAAATGTACATATTTATTTTGTCCTCTATAAAATAGAATGAAACACTTAAATTTATTTGTAAGATCTGACTATAAAATGATTTAACAATACAAGAATGCAATCCATCAGTAAACACCACATTGCTTGAATATTCTAGATTATTTGATAACAGAAAACACCTCTTCTGACTCTCAGATGTACAATTATCGTGTAGCTTTCCTGTCAAATCTGCTGGCAGCCCATGATATCCTCCTGCTGAGTGAGCCGTCTGATTGCCTCCTTGAAGACATCTTATTGTTGATCACAATTTAAGTCAGTGTATTATTAATTTTGTGGGTAACTTCATTTGGTTTTGTTTTTGTGTCGTTTCTTTTTTAAATTCTCTGTAGCATTTCCATGAAGAGAGCCAAATGGAGGATGACAAAAACATCTTGAGCAATAACTCCACAGGTGGTCCTGTTGAATGTTTCCTTCAGTATTTGCTGAGAAATTATGTCATTTTCAGTGATGGAAAAGTTATTTTTTAAAATTGAGTTATCATTTCCACAAACTATAACAGTTAGCTCCCACAAATAAGACCCCATCTGTGAGTGATCTAATTCTGTGTTCAGTTCAAGCAGTAGTAAATGGTCCTACTTTTCACAGCGTGAATATCATCTAAAAAACACATATTTGTTTTTGAATTCATAAGACAGAAAGAATATTCTGTGATTCTTTTTACTACTGATAAAGGACGTTTTTATTTTCACTTGGAGGTCAATGGTAATGGCTAGGTTTCATTTCATAATTCGTAAGAACTCTGAGAGTAATATCTATAAGATAGAAAAATCTATCAATGAAAATAGAAGAAGGGGCCAGGGATTTAGCTCAGTGGTTCCGCTGCCTGCCTCCCAAGCGCAAGGACCTGAGTTTGATCCCTGGTACCAAAAAAATAAAAAATAAAAAATAAAAGTAGAAGTAACTACTGATAAAAAGTTAAGTAATATTAAGTAACAAGTTGAAGTTGCAGTCAAAGTCGTTTTCTATTTGTCAATTTCTGTTTGTCATTTATTTCCAACCCCTCATCCTCGTTGTATAGACATTTCTCCCCCAACATCAGCTAGTTTATTTTTATAATGCTGAAAATTGAGGAATTATGTCATCTGATTATATAATTCTTGCCAATCAAGTTTGAACACATTTGTGACATTTGAATTCATATAGACATTTACAAATAAGTAGTATAAAACAAAGGTAGAGAAGAATATCAACATCATGCTATTAAAGCATTTATAATATTAAGAATGAAATCTAGATCTATTGTTAATCAACTCATGATCCTGGAAAATTATTTAGTCTCTGTGTCAAAGTTTTATCATCATTAAAAAGATGTAGTAGTGTCAGTAGTTGTGAAGAGTTAGATATCTGAAAGAATTTTATAAGATACAATTGTACTTGAAGTGTTTTATTTTTACATTTGTTATGTCTTTACTCATACATTTTTTAAAGAAAGCAGTGATCCAGAAGGGATGCATGATTCCATTTACATTATGTTAGTTAAACATGGACAGCTCCGGTGTTTTACCACTGCTGGGTATAGAACCAAGTATGAAGGGAATGTTCACAAGCCATATATCCAGCCGCAGCGAATATGCAGACAGTTTTATTTGATTAACAAGATTACTTAAAGGGTGACATACCCTATTTTAATGTTGTTACTTAAAACTCATTTGAGAGAAGAGAAAAACTATTACTCTTGGCTTAAATGATAACTGTGGAAAATGTTTCTAACATCTCTAATTTTCTAAGTAACTAGTTCAGTAAGTCTAACATAAAAATGTTCTGCTGAATAAGAATTATATTAATGAAGATTAACACTTAGTTTTCATTGCAATTGATGCAGTGATACATTTTGCAGGATGTTCACGTTGATCATATCAAAATATAACCTACAATTTTTTTTCTTTAAGGCAAAAATTGTATTAACCAATTACTTATTCACCTTGTAATTTTGAGCATCAGACATGAAGTATCACTCATGTTTTCGTGATTGGTCGGATTATTTTCTCAGTCACTATTTTCTAGAAAATAGTTCTCTCCCTTACACAAAGGTACCATATTGTAATACAATCCAACACCAAAATTCACTTCAGCATTTAATTCAAAGGAGGACAAATGAAGCAATTAATAACCAAGGAGTTTCTGGTCTAGTGTTAGTAGAACTGTCCCAAGAAAATGTGGTTGAACTACTTGCAGAACTTGAAGTTGAGATGCAAAATTCTTCAGAGAACACACATTTTTGTTTGTTGATTGGTTTGTTTTTCCAGTGGTGGTTTATGTGTAATACATGTTTTTTTGTTTTTTGTTTTTTTGGTACCAGGGATCAAACTTGGGACCTGGTGCTTAGCGAGGCAGGCGGTGGAACCACTGAGCTAAATCCCTGGCCCTCCAGTGATGGTTTAAATTCGAGGCCTTCCGCATATTGGGCAAATGCTGTATCCATAGGACACATTTTTCATGACGAGGAAGGCTGGTTGAGTGAAATCAAATGCATTGAGAAAAAGTAGAAATGCAGGGCATAAAGTCTTGATCTTGTTCAACTTCCTCTTTCCAGTTGTTTTGAGGATTAGCTATTGGGTTGTTCATTGCTATATTTATATTTAATAAAATTCTTTATATTTAATAAAAATTCTATATTCTTCAGTGCATTGAATGAGTAATACACTGATTTTCTGTGACTTGTAACTAAAACTCCAGTTAATATTAGTTCTAAAATTTTCTAATATTTATATGGAAGAAGAAAAATACTATTTGAAATGGAGATATGTAATTCTTTTTTATGTAGAAAGTGATTCCCAATTATTTAGTAGACCTAATAAATTAACAGTTGGGATTTCCACTGTGAAGACTTATGTATAAATAGTGGTATTTTAATTAAGAAAATATTGTTTATTTTTTAAACAAAGAAAATATCTGAAGAAATAGTAACTGAAGAAATATGTGGAAAGTTAAATTAAAAATTAACCACTATTATTGATAGAATAATATCCCCTCAAATTCCCTTTCTCTTCCTTGACACCTGAATATTCAATTACAGTGTCAAAAGTTCACGAAGGCTTCCAGTAGAAGTAAGGTGACTTGTCATTTGACCTCCAGACTCTGATCTACACACTAAGATGATAAATTTGTGATGTGTTAAGCAACCAACTTCGTGGAAACTTCTTATGGCAGAACATAAACACAGCAAAATAGTTCAAATCTGTACGTGGGGAAAGCTGAAGTGTAATGTGTTCAAAGGAAATCTGTTTCCAAATAATCAATGATAAAAATTGTTTTCTTTAACATTCTAAATAAGTATAGTAACACATTTTTATAGAGTGTAGTAAGAATACAGTGATAATGGAATTTGAACATTGACTTCGCAGAGATAGATATTTTAATATGTGATGTCAGTGAAATTATAGCAGTTGGAACCCAAAGGAAGGACACATAATGTGGGCTTAGTGGAGAGAAAAAAAATGGGGGTATACAGAAAAATAAAAGGTGATGAAATCATAGTGTATTATATAAGTAGAATGGGGTGTGAAAGTGTAAACAATATGCAAAAAGATTCAATGTTTAAATAAATCATGACAATCAGGAAATAAGAGAGGTTCAAAATAAGTGTATGGCAAGATGTTGTGCCAATATAAGTACAACAAAATTATTGAGGCCTTACATTTCCCATATGATTAACTCTTGGAGTTTTGGATTAATTATGTAAAAGTAAAGGGAACATGGGGAAAAATATTTGGTTGCCATCAGTACCATATGAAGTTATTCAGTTTTCCTGACAGTGAGCATTACATTCTAACTTCTATCTGCATTTCCTAAGAATCACTAGCGCTCTGTGACATTTTATCTATTTAAAGAAACTAAAGGCACCAAATTCATGTGTTTATGAATCAAGGCATGTAATTATAATTGCAAAGACTTCTATCACATTAGCTATTCTGAACACTTGCAACATCATTCTGGAAACACTACTTGCAACAGAAAAATAGCAACTCGCTAAATGTACCAGTCTCAAAATACTTGAAGAATGCCTTTTAAGAGAAAGATACATTGAAAAAGAAATTATAGAGAAGATAAACTTAAATGACAGTTTATCATCAATACTAACTGTAACACATTAAACGAATTTATATATGTTTTTTAGGTATCAATAAAGATGACACATTGGGAAGAAGAGGACGAGGTGGAAAGGGGTGGTGCGGAGCATGGCAGGGCTCCTGCGAGGTCCTGGCTGGTACATCCCCATCTTGGACTTTGTGGAGCAGAAATGTGAAGTTTTTAATGATGAAGAAGAAAGCAAATTGACCTATACAGAGATTCATCAGGAACACCAAGAACTAGTTGAAAAGTTGTTAGAAGGTTACCTCAAAGAAATTGGAATTAATGAAGATCAGTTTCAAGAAGCATGCACTTCTCCTCTTGCAAAGACTTGAACATCACAGGATCTTGTATTTATTAGGCCATTTTGCAACCTGTGCTGGCAGCAGAAGATTTTACTGTCTTTCAAACAATGATGGTCCAGAAAAACATTGAAATGCAGCTGCAAGCCATTCAAATAATTCAAGAGAGAAATGGTATATTACCCAACTGCTTAACTGATGGTTCTGATGTAGTCAGTGACCTTGAACAGGAAGAGATGAAAATTCTGAGGGAAGTTCTTAGAAAATCAAAAGAGGAGTATGACCTAGAAGAAGAAAGGAAGAGAAAAAAACAGGTATCAGAGCCCAGTACAGAAGAAGCCCTAGTGCATACTAGCGGAGCTGCAGAAATGAGTAATTCCCAAGGGGATGGTGAACATTTGGCACAGCCACCTTCAGAAGTTGAGATGCATTTTGCTAATCCATCAGCACAACCTTTGGCAAGAAACACAAAAATGTCACCTGAAACATCCTCTCTCCCACAAAAAGGCCTGATGATTCCTGGGTTAGAACATACACGCATGGAAGGACGAATAGCAAATTTGTCAGCACTTGGAACAGAAGAGCTGCGACAACGAGAACAGTGTCTCAAGCAGAAGGGAGATAAGTTGATGTCCATGAGAAAGGATATAAGAAGTAAGCCGATCCAAAATTCAGAAGAGAAAGGAAAACATACTGGGGAGGTAGAGGAAATGACAGAGAAGCCAGAAATGACAGCAGAGAAGAAGCAAGCATTAGTAAAGAGACAAATGCTTGCAGAGAAACTTAAAGAAGAAGTTATTAATAAGTAATTTAAACCAACTTAGCGAAAGTCCAAATTTTCTTAAAAATAAATAATTTAATCTTTAAACCAAGATTAGTTTCAAGTAAATATTGACTTTTGCAAATGCAAATATTAAGCTCATTGTTACTATGTTAAGCATTTGATGTGAAGGATAGCAGGGAAAACAGCTGCTTTGTACTCATCAAGTTAGTACAAACTTCTGGTCATGTTTTCTTGGGGAAAGAGCAGCATCCTTCTAACTTGGATACTTATTATTTGTGTCAGGCCACAATGTGTTATGTACCAAGGATATAGCCATCCGCCAAATTAGTCTCTACCTCCACAGTGGTACAATAGCACTACAAAAAGCAAACTATTAGAAAGGAAGTGCAGAGTACTATAAAAGGGCTGGCTAGGCCTTCTTGAGCAAGTTGTGTTTAACCTGATTGGAAGGCATGAAAAGAATAGTTTAGGTCTTGCAGCAGGAAATACCACCACATAAACATATATAACTGAGGAATTAGGAGTATATATAGAATGAGTAGAGAGGGTTAGCATATAAAATTCAAGATTGAAGAGGTACTAATCATGCAGGGCCTTATAAGAAATGTGAAAAAATTTAAATTTTATAATATGGGTAGTGGGAGATTACATGATCACAATTATTTTCATTTTAAAAGATGTGTGGCTGCTGTATGCACTAGTGGGTGGAATAGAATAGTTGTGGCTGTGTCAGGTATGAGGCAATCCAAAGAATAGATATCTTGGGCATTTACCATTACTTTTAAGGTGAGCCAATTTGGACTTGAAAAAATAGAGCAGATACTTTGAAAACAACAATTATGTTTATGCAAATCATAAATTTTATTCTTTTAAAATGCAAATTGGTTTCATTTATGAAACCAATATATGAAAATTGGTTTCATTTATGCTACTAGTTTAACTTGCTTCATTGAAAAGAAAGATTTGTGTTATCCATTTGTTTCTGTTTGGAAGAATCTGTTTGGTTTATGTCTTGTACTCTGAGTAACAACTTTGAAGAAAATGACGCACGGTGTAAAAATTATTATCTTATTTGATTGTGACATTTTATTTTGTTTTTTCATAAAATAAAAATTTAAAAGATAGGGGGCCAGGGATTTAGCTCAGTGGTTACGCGCCACCTACCTTGAAAGCCCAAGGACCAGAGTTCGATCCCTGGTACCAAAAAAAAAAAAAAAAGAGTAAAAATTTAAAAGATAATAGGAAATGAGATCGTTCTGAAATGGAAAGTGGGTCAAGAGATAGAAGGAGGTAGGAGGAAGGAGAGGGAAAGGAGATGAAAAAAGAATTAAGATGTGTTCTGTACATGTACCAATTCCCCACAAAGAATGTAAACATGATGTACAGTAAACATTACTAATAAAAAACTGAACTTAAAAATAAAAGATATGCAGTTCTGTACCCATCTAACCTCCAATGTAGGGAGAAAAGTATGCAGTTCAGGGTTAGTTAAAGAAAAGAATGAGTCATACAATGCATCCTCACTCCCTTACTTACACATGCCTTACCACCAAATCAATAGGAGCTTCTCATTATAACAGCTAGAAGTTCTGCAGCCTTGTATCTTATACAGTAAGTCCCTGACTTGAAGTAGTCCTTTTGCAGGAGGATGTTCATAAGCTGGATTCATTCATGAGTGTGACAAAGTGAGTCTTATACACTCTGACACACACATACAATGTAAAGCACAATAAATACACAGATAAAAAGAAGAAGCGACCTCTACCATCTTTTCACCTGGGTCCAATCTCTCAATTATTTTCCCTTTTGTTTCCATGGTTATTGCTTTGCACTTCCTAGCAGTCCCCTGCACATCACCACTGCTTTTCCTCTTGCTTCCAGACACCCTGGGGTCTGATGGAGCCCTATAAAACTGTGCATTATCACACCGAACACTAAGCACACAGCAGCACAACTACAGCAATGTCAGGCAGACATGTCAGCTACTTCTGGATTTGCTCGCATCTATGAATGTTCCTGATGCAAGGTTGGTTGGTATATGTGAAAGTCTGCAACCTGAATGTTCGTAAGTCAGGGACTTGCTGTATAGAGAGGTGATGATGAAACTTTCAGAGACCAATTCCCAAACTGAAACCCCAAACCCACTTGTATTTATCGCAAAGTGCAACACTGCAATTAAACCTGAAAACAGGTTTTAGTTTAGAAAAAAAAAAAACATTAACTCTTTTTGTCTTAGAAAAACAACACATGTACATGCTTTTACCACCACTAAAATTAACCCTAAAATTAAAACCATTCAAACAAGAACAATGCAAGGAAAAAAACTACAATAATATTCAAATACTGTAGAACATGCAAATACATTTTAAATACTTTTTTTGTTCAAAAGTCAGATTGTCCAGTTTTGCCTTAACAAGGTCTTTACATTTCTTGCTGCTCTGCATCGCTTATACCTGCCCCCAAACTTACATCTGCCTGATCAATGATCTAAACATAAATGTTATAATATTATTTCCTTTAAGCTTCCAATTGTGAGATATCTATTTGATTATTAAATGGCTAACATAGGTTGACATATAGCTGAAACTGACCCAAGGTTTAAAAAATATAAAGGACATGCATAAAATTGAAAATCATTCTTTATGAAATCAAAGTTTATATTCAGGGGCATTCTCTGAATGATTTTTTACTATATTTTTTGCTGGGCAACTTCTGCAAATTGAAAAGGACATCATGAATAGAGAGAAAGGGAGAGAGAAACTGAGAGAGAGAGAGAGAGAGAGAGCACAAAATGCTGTCCATGAGTAGAAGCTTCTGTACTATGGGCAGGAATAATGTGTTATCTTTATTTTTTAATTTTTTCAGGGTATTTATATCTTTATCATCACTCAGTAAAGCAAGCTAGTGCACATTTGTATACCTTAGGTCGCCTTAAAGTATTTCTGAACATATCAAATATAAGTTATTTTTAATAAAAAGTTACATGAAACATTTCTGTGTTTTAATCACAAGTTTTTCTTGTCCATTTAATGATAAAAATGCAACATGTAGAATACTAGGTTTCTTGTAGCTAAAATAAGCAAATTTTGTTTTGTTTTGGTATCCTTTTTTAACTTTATAGTTATAAGGGGATAAAATGCAATTCTAAATTAAACTTCATGGTTGTCCTGTAAATAGAAAAGGGTAGAAATTTTGGTGGAAACAACAGTGGATATTTTGGTTATCTTTAAACAGATTACAGAAAATTATTCTAAAGTCTTATAAAAGATCTACACCCAGTAGCAGTACTTCTCTATTTGTTTCTTTTTTTGGTACCAGAGTGAACTCGGGACCTTGCGCTTACAAGGCAGGTGGCAGAACCACTAAGCTAAATCCCTGGCCCTCTACTGCCCTTGTTGTAGTATCTTTTAGTTTTACTTTCTTTAGGACTCTTTATATCAGTGGTGGTAAAAGTATGTACATGTGTTGTTTTTCTAAGACAAAAAGAGTTAATGTTTTTTTTTTTTTTCTAAACTAAAACCTGTTTTCAGGTTTAATTGCAGTGTTGCACTTTGCGATAAATACAAGTGGGTTTGGGGTTTCAGTTTGGGAACTGGTCTCTGAAAGTTTCATCATCACCTCTCTATACAGCAAGTCCCTGACTTACGAACATTCAGGTTGCAGACTTTCACATATACCAACCAACCTTGCATCAGGAACATTCATAGATGCGAGCAAATCCAGAAGTAGCTGACATGTCTGCCTGACATTGCTGTAGTTGTGCTGCTGTGTGCTTAGTGTTCGGTGTGATAATGCACAGTTTTATAGGGCTCCATCAGACCCCAGGGTGTCTGGAAGCAAGAGGAAAAGCAGTGGTGATGTGCAGGGGACTGCTAGGAAGTGCAAAGCAATAACCATGGAAACAAAAGGGAAAATAATTGAGAGATTGGACCCAGGTGAAAAGATGGTAGAGGTCGCTTCTTCTTTTTATCTGTGTATTTATTGTGCTTTACATTGTATGTGTGTGTCAGAGTGTATAAGACTCACTTTGTCACACTCATGAATGAATCCAGCTTATGAACATCCTCCTGCAAAAGGACTACTTCAAGTCAGGGACTTACTGTATAAGATACAAGGCTGCAGAACTTCTAGCTGTTATAATGAGAAGCTCCTATTGATTTGGTGGTAAGGCATGTGTAAGTAAGGGAGTGAGGATGCATTGTATGACTCATTCTTTTCTTTAACTAACCCTGAACTGCATACTTTTCTCCCTACATTGGAGGTTAGATGGGTACAGAACTGCATATCTTTTATTTTTAAGTTCAGTTTTTTATTAGTAATGTTTACTGTACATCATGTTTACATTCTTTGTGGGGAATTGGTACATGTACAGAACACATCTTAATTCTTTTTTCATCTCCTTTCCCTCTCCTTCCTCCTACCTCCTTCTATCTCTTGACCCACTTTCCATTTCAGAACGATCTCATTTCCTATTATCTTTTAAATTTTTACTCTTTTTTTTTTTTTTTTGGTACCAGGGATCGAACTCTGGTCCTTGGGCTTTCAAGGTAGGTGGCGCGTAACCACTGAGCTAAATCCCTGGCCCCCTATCTTTTAAATTTTTATTTTATGAAAAAACAAAATAAAATGTCACAATCAAATAAGATAATAATTTTTACACCGTGCGTCATTTTCTTCAAAGTTGTTACTCAGAGTACAAGACATAAACCAAACAGATTCTTCCAAACAGAAACAAATGGATAACACAAACCTTTCTTTTCAATGAAGCAAGTTAAACTAGTAGCATAAATGAAACCAATTTTCATATATTGGTTTCATAAATGAAACCAATTTGCATTTTAAAAGAATAAAATTTATGATTTGCATAAACATAATAAAAATGGTTATATTTCCAAAATTGATAAAAAGATTTAATGAAGTCTCAATGAAAATCCAACATCATTTCTCACAGATCAGAAGACAATCTTTTTTGTTTTTTTTTACTTAAATTCTTTGGTACATTGTAGGTATACAACACATTTACATTTCTCATTGGGATCTTGCACCTTTACATGATGCATCTTGGTTCTTATTTTTTCCCCATTCCCAGCCCTCCCTTCACCCCCTCCACCCTTCCCTATTTACAAAGACTATATTTCCATTTTTTCCATTTCTCAGCATTTTTCCTTTTCCTTCTTTCCTTTCCCCTGCCCCTCCCACTACCCCTACCCCTTTGGACC
>NW_004624763.1:9485319-9512319 GCF_000247695.1 Heterocephalus glaber
CCCACCAGGGGAATAGTGGGGTCAAATGGGACTTCCAGTCCTAGTTCTTTGAGGTATCTCCATGCTGATTTCCACAGTGGTTGCATCAGTCTACACTCCCACCAGCAGTGGAGCAGGGTTCCTCTTTCCCCACAGCCCCACCAGCATTTGTTATTGTTTGATTTCATGATAGCAGCCATTTTTTCTGGAGTGATGTGGAATCTCAGCGTTGTTTTCATTTGCATCTCTCAAATGACCAGTGATGTTAAAATTTACAAAAAATCAGAAGAGACCCACAATAGCAAGAGCAATCCTGAGTAACCAGAGCAAAGCAGGTGGCATCACAGACCCAGACTTGAAGTTATATTATAAAGATACAATGACCTAAAGAGCATGGTACTGACACCAAAACAGGCATGTGTACCAATGGGATGGAACACAAGAAGCAACAGCCCGAGGCACATTGGGTTGTTTGATCTTTGGCAAAGGAGTCAAAACACACACTAGAGGAAAGACAGCTTCCTTTATTTAAAGTTCATTTGGTTTTATTTAATCTATGGATTATATATTAGTTTTAGTTGAGGGAAAGCTTTGACAAGGAGAACAGAGAGCACTAAATGCATTTGAAAGTGATCGCTTTTGTATTGGCTTTTCTGTCAGTAGAGTTTTTGTGACTGTAAGTTACTTATATTCCATGATGGTTATAAGAGTTACTGATTTTTAGTTTTAGTTTTTAAATTATTTTCGTAAGAGGAGTGATGTCTTCCAAACTCGGTATGTGTCAGACTAGAAACTTAAAATCGCTTGTATTTTTCAAGTTAAAAATCAATATGTATCTCTGTTTGTTAGTAGTTTGCATTTACCTCAATTGCCTGAGAAATGAGATGAATCTATTATCTATTGAAGCATGCCATATACAATTTTCACCAGAACCTCTCTATGCATTTTAAAGAAATATATGCTACGTGAGAAGAGCAAGTCATATAAGATTTATTTAATTAGGATGTGTCCAAGTCATAGTGTGGATAAGGATTTAATTACCAATTTAATCTTGGGGTTCTCCATACTGTTGAGGTATGCATATTCTAGTTCTCATCTAAGTAGCAGGAATTCAGGAGTTAAAAATTTCTTATTCTTTTGCTTTTTTATCCTTGGAAGCTGGAAACAAGAGCTTGTATTTTATTAAGGAAACATGAATATGCATGCTACTAATATCACCAACTATATACTTCATGTTGAACATTTTTCAGGATTAATAATGCATATACTCTTTGTTAATTCCATTTCTAAGAAGTGATCATATTAATATGTTAGCACCTGTGTAAAAAATTTATGTGAAAATATATCTAGAAATGATTAGAAGCAGCCTCAAAATTAATGTAAAATTATTTGCAAACAATCTAGCATTCATCCACAGCAACCTTCCACAGTAGTTCATGGCAAACTCTACTCTTCAAGAGAAAAGCTAAAGTTCAGGAAGATAAACGATGGTACTGTGGAGCCTGTAATCTGCTCTCATTCTCTTAATCCATTACATGATGCTGTTTTCTGAAAATATTTTATTTAATCCTATTATTTAATGGTAAATTGATTTTCTTTTCTCTTGACTTGATTTTTTAATTTTAATTTTGTATGACAAATTATATGCTTGCAGTACACAAAGTGATATTATGACTCATGAAAAAAGTTGAATAAACTAATTAACATATTCTTTACCTCAAATATGTATTCTTAATCTACTTCAAATTTCTTTTTGTACATGATAACATTCTAGGTATATATAATTTCTGATGAGTGGTATTTAGGAAAGAAATTTCCTTAGCATCTTTTGTCCTTGTAATGCTTAGATTAACAATGCTTTACACTTTGGCAAAGTAACATTTTATTTGACATTTTCAAAGAGCAGAGATAGTCCTTTGCCTACTAACCTTTAAAAGAGATGAAGTGTACACTTGATGATGTCCTTCGAACCAGTGCAATCTTTTCAACAACGACCCCATCTCTTTTAATCTACTCTCACCTTTACTCTGAACAAAGGTGGTGTGTTTTTGTATATTTGTAATACAATTTTCCCATAATTTTCACAACTGTTACGTTATATTTTTATTTTGTCCTCTGCCGGGACCTCTCATAATGTATTTTAAGGCAGAAACAATTTCTATCTTAAAACACAACACATAAAATGTATTAAAACAGATTATATTACATAGATTTTACTTATGATAAGGCTTTATTTACGTTATATTGAGTCAACAAGTTGTCTTAAGTGATCATAAAATGAAGTGAAATGATAATTCTTATTTAGATAAACTGGGGATAATGACACAGTTTTTTTTTCTACACAAGTTAATATGAATCTTAAATTCAATCTAAAAACCACTTTACAAAGTATCACTTTCTTCTGAATTAAAATTTCAAATTAAGCACTCTGGACCAAAAAGTTTAATATAGATTTTTCATTAGAATTTTTAGAATATTAACTTTTGAATGCTACACTCAAATTATTAGGTCATAGTAGAGAAAAAGTTATAGGACAGTGGGATTTTAAAGTTCACATGTATATTGTCCCTGAGATAAACAAGAGCATTTAGCATCACACTTCTGAAATAACCCTTCTGTGTTCCTGATACTTTTTGAAGTCAAGGGAACATTATAAGCAGACAAGGACTGGAATAGATGGATAAGTATTACCTGAGGGACACTGAGAACTGGGAGAATTAGTATTGTCTGTAGAAGCTGCTTTCTACTGCTTATGTTAAGTCAGCTATTTCTTGAAATACTGGTCATAAAATCATGATGGAACAAAGAAAGCTAATGATGTCACTGCTTTGTAGTTTCACCTGTAAAACCCCCTACCTGCAATAAATGAGTCCAGACCAGGACACTGTGAAGTGCTGTTCTTCTGCCAGCTACCATGAGACACTTCAGTGATTTCCTGATCTGGCCCACTGACACTGGACACTGAGATTTCTTGCCTGGCCACCACCTCCTGGACCTCCTGGTGATGAATCCAGCCCTCCATCACTGGGCATTCTGAGTTCCCCTATCAACTGTACTGTGCAGCCAACTGCTTTATCCACTTTTACATCTCAATTCATCCTACCATTTTCTATTAATATTCTTTTTAAAAAACCTTATCTCTCCCAAGCCATCTCTAAGTGCTTTCTTCTTCTACTTGTTAAGCTATGGCCTCACCATACCTGGGCTGTGGACAAGACAACAAGCCAATAACAATAATAGTCATAGTAACAGTAAGACTCCTAAGAGACACAAGGAAATTTATTATAAAATATCTTAAATGAATATTTAATGAACATTATCTTCAAATTTTGTTTATTAAAGTAGAAGCTGAACTAACAAAATGTGCCTGATTGTATATTCCAAAAGTGACTAGAATGACTAGAAGGTATATTGAAATATGATTTCCAGGGTCAAAAAGACAATATATCATCCCTCAACCCTCCCATCTCTCTGTCTCTGTGCATGGCTGCTGGTGCTTAGAACCCACACCTTATGCTTTGATGAAACTCAGGTCCTAGTGAGAAGTTGTGCATAGTTCTTACACCAGACATTCCTAGGACAGTCTCAGTTGATAGGTGCCTCAAACACTGGCAAGTTAATGAGAGAATCCTCAGACATTTCCACCTTCTAGCCTGTCACTTCAGTCCCTTCACAAATGATAGACAGATGCCCCAAATAAAGTTTGTTACTTTTTAAACTACAGTTATTTTTTTGGGGGAGGGTAATTGATTACTCATAGGAACTAGAATATAGAATAATTGGCATTCTTGTCACTTTTTAGTGTCTCCAGAATATAATAAACTCCATAAAGCAAGAATATATTTATTCACATGTGCTCAGCCTATAGTATATACTAAATAAAAGTCAAACGAATTAATGAAGAGTATTTTGACTAAACTGCATAATTCTGAAACCTAGAATACCATTGATGCCTCTTAGAGATTTTCTTGCCACAAAATGCCTTAAATATTTTACTAGAAAGTTGCTTTGGTAATTGTATGCATGAAATATTTCATAGAATTCAGGTAAATGATTAGTAATCATAACTAATAAACAATGCTATAAGAGGCTCATAGATACCCTGCTGTTATCTCTCCATTTGCCTTGGAAC
Organism: Heterocephalus glaber; assembly: GCF_000247695.1. The sequence goes on from NW_004624763.1 coordinate 9,489,431, forward strand.
ATATTTTCTTCTCCAGGAAGCCACTCTCGGTCCTTTTTCTTTTCCTAACCCTCCTGCAATGGTTAATGTTGATTGTCAACTTTATTTGCACAAAAGATTCTCGGGAAATTAGTAGAGCATACTTCTAAGTGAGTCTTAGTGGGTCATGAGGATGTGACCTTTAAGATCATACTTGAAATCTAAACCTTTCCTCCCCAGCTTTCCTCCTGTTCTCTTCTTCCCAGATGTTATGAGTTAAATACCTTTCTGCTCCCACATTATGATGTTTCTGCCTTGGAGCCAGCTGACCATGGACTGAAACCTCTGGAACCATGAGACAAAATAAATGTTTCCTGCTTTAAATTGAGGGTGTAAGGTATTTTGTCTCTACCATGGAAATCTGACTAACATACAAAAATATTGATAAAAGGAAATGGGGTTATTGCTGTGATTATACCTGATCATGTGGTTCAGAAGCCTTGGCAACTGATTTGTGGGAAGAATTTGAAAAAAATTAGAAATTTTGGCTAAAGAAACTATAGAATGCTATAATCAAGAGAGTTTGTTGATTCTGGTCAGAGTTCAGCAGGCAAAATGCTGCTAGGAGTGCAGAAAGTAGACTGTGCTCATGAAGTTTCAGATGAGAATGAGGACAATATTGAAAATTATGACCAGAGGACACTCATGCTGTATTCAGTCAAAGAAGTTGTTTATATTTTGTCTATGTTCTTAGACATTTCTGGAGTCTGCTTTTAAAGGCAAAAGACTAATTAATCTGGTGGGGAAAGTTGAAGGCAACTCAATGTTCAGGTTGTGGCATAGGTACTCCTGAATGGGTTTAGCCACATTTACAATGAAAATCAGGAGCAAAATGTAGAGTGAACAAATTAAAAAATCTTATCACTGTGCAGTGAAGAAGTGCATTTCAACCTGAAGCTAAATAAATTACAGTTGCTGAAGATAATGTGGCTTGAAAAAAAAATTCAACCATTTTGCACCAGGACAATAGAAAATATGCCTATGAGTATCTCAGATATAGCCCAGAACCTACATATTTTAAGCTCAAGTATGTAAAAGTGTGAAGTTGTTTGAAAACCTTTGGTTTCAGAAGAGAGCTTCAGTGTACCCAGCTCATTCAGCACCTCCAGGGGAGGTGTTTCTCTGAACTCAGCCATCCAGGCACTCAAAAGTCACAGTACCTTTGTTCCAAAGGGGCCCAGAAACTGCTGACGTGGGCAGCAAACCTTGGTGTCATCCACATGATGCTGTTTTGCAGGCATGCAAAATGTAAGAGTTACGGGGTCATGGAGGTTTCTACCCACATTTTACAGGAAATCTCAAGGCCACCTGTCATGTGATAGGGCCTGATTCCCTTCTAGGAGCTTCCAAGAGTGTGCTGCTGTGTGAAGGTGAAGCTGGAATAGGCACTCAAGGAAGTTGGAGATGTCAGAACTGTAGAATGTCTGTGGAGGGGAGCTACAGGGAACAAGCATTGCTAGCCAAAGTGGGAAGCCATGTGGTCCACCAACAGCAAGGCCATAGAAGTAGGGCTGTGTAAGTCCTCTGGAGCCCATATCTCACCTCAGGTTTCCTCAGATGTGCAACATGGAGCTATATGATTTGAGACTTTCCCTAAAGGGTGTCACTCTTTCTTTGGTTTGATTGCTTCCTATTCCTTTTTTTTTTTTTTTTGGTACCAGGGATTGAACTGGGGACCTTGCACTTGCAAGGCAGGTGGTGGCACCACTGAGCTAAATCCCTGGCTCTCTAGTCCATTTCTTTCTTGTGGATAGGGAGTGTTTACTCTGTGCCACTGTATCTTGATATTTTTTTTCAGGTTCTCTAGTGCAAAAGTGTGGCTTGAGTTTCAAAGAAGACTTTAGACTTGGACTTTTGAGTAATACTGAAACTGCTGAGGCTTTGGTGGAAGGGTTAATGCATTTTCAGCTGTATATGGGATTGTTAAATCATGCTAGGTGAGTTATAGCCTTGCTATTGTCTCTACTTGGGAGATTAAACGTGTTGACAAGTGATGAACTTGTGATGATTAATGCTGATTTTCAGCTTTTAGTAAAGCACACTTCTGCATAGATCTTTGTGGGTCACAGAACTGCAACCTTCCTCTTTGGCTTTTGCCATCCTCTACCTATCCAGATGCCGTGAGTTGAGCTGCTTTTCTCTGCCACACCATGCCATGATGACTCTGCCTTGGAGCCCGCTGATCACAGATGGAACTCTATGAAACCATGACCCAGAATATACCTCTCCTGTGACCCAGAATATACCTCTCCTGCTATGAGTGGCTTTGTTCCAGCAATGGGAAGCTTACTAATATATCTCCTAATGCTTTCCCTAGTTTTTTAAAACTGTCACTACTTAAACCTCTTCACACAGCTAATACTTTTAAATGTGTTCACATTTTCCTTGTGGTTGGCTTAATTGATTTAACCTTTTCTTGCAAATCATCTTTAAATATTTTTCTAATTAAGAAGACATTAATGACATAAAAAAGGTCATAATGATTCTATATGTCTCCATTTTGCTATCTCAATCACATAACGGGCTTCTCTGGGAATGAGATAAATTGGGCATCATTAAGATTTTCAAAGATTTAATGTAACACCCTGTGTTAGTTACTTTTCTCTCACTACTGAGACAAAATATCCGAACCCAAAGTTAAAGGGGAAAAGGTTTATTTGGCTTACAGTTCATAGAGGTTTCAGTCCATAATCGATTCATGGTGGTGGAAGACAGCAGAAGCAACAAAGCCACTTGACAGCATCTTTCTGCCCCTTTTATACCATTAGATTACCAGGATTGGGGCAGTGCCACACCGATCATCACGTGTAGTGGTTTAGTAATCACACACCCTTTATCCCAGCATCACACACTCTAGGTTCAGCCACCTCCCAAAAAGTCCTACACCTATGACCACATGAGGCTTGAGGGAGACATCTATATCCAAACCATAACACCCCCCACTTCCAAGCCTTTACCTCTAAGGTGACTTTCTTCAGGTCTATGTAAAACATATGTTTTGTATCATTTTATTGGTGAGTAGTCAGCCTCTACAACTGCTCTCTTTGCTTCTTTAACTTGCTCATATAGTGTTGTCTTTGGCTAGATTTAGTTATTATTCTTTCACCTGACCAAATTAACCCTATCACCAGGTGGTTTCCTGTGGCAGATATTTCTTAAGTTTAGGGAATACAAGAATGTAATTACTACATTGTGCTGGAAATAACAGTGAAGCTAATGTTAAACATCACAGTTCCTAGAAATGTTTCATACATCCCCAGGGAATGTAATTTTTCACTGCCTACTTGTTTTCTTAAACTAGCAGTCCCTAGTCATGTTTCTGGGGTCTTCTTCTCTGTCAAGCCCCAGGCCATGAAAAAAATCCTATTTGTCTTATTAAGAAGAGCACTTTAATTTTCCTTTTCCTAAGCATGTACCCAATAAGCTCTGTATCCTCACCTGAAATCAACAAATTATGATTATTGTTCCAGTTTCAAAAAATGAGACTTATTCTCTGATGTTTAAATATTTGACCAATACCGAAAAAGAATGTTTACAATGGCTTTGACCAAAAAAGTTTCCTTTTAAAGTAATTAATACCCTTTCTTCCAGGTAAAATGAATGCCAATTATGTCATTAGTGGACTATAGAAATTTATAACCTATTTCAAGTATTCTGAGTGCAGAAAATTTGAAAAGTAAGTGACTAGAATATAAAGATAAATTTAGAAAGCCTCTGGTAATTTACTTTGTGATCCCTTTTAAAACAGGCATAGTTGAAGATGCTCAGTGAATAATAACTGATGAAAATAATTAACTTAATTGCTCATCAGCCACCATGCTAACAAAGAAAAATATATTTTTCAAGAATTTCCATGTATATGATATATATTTTAAAATGAGATAATTGTACAGTTTAAAATAGAAAACTTTTTATGCATTTAAGTCAGTGTAAAAATGTAATAGAGTATATATCCTGGGTTTTAAATACTTTTACATTCTTATATTAATATTTTTATGTAAGAAATAAGAGTAGAACTGTACAGACTTCTGGCTGCTAAATGCACCAAATTAGACCATGGATCTAACCCCAGAAATTGCCTTGTAGCCATCAGAGGGAGAAATCTATCACAAAGTGGAACCAGGTGGATAGCTTTTGATCCTCAAGACATAAAAAAGACGACCTTAAGACCATAACGTTAAGTGAAGTCAATCAGACACACAAACTTAAATATCGCGTAACTTCTCTTACATGAGAAACACAAAGTGTAAATAATTTAAAAAATAAAAGATGAACAATAGGAAAGAGGGAGACAGATCTCTTGTAAATGGGAAAGGATTCCAGAGATGCAGTAGTACAGGAGGAAGGAGAAAGCAAAAGGAATAAAAAGAATTAACATATATTACGTACACACATCTACCACCTCAGATGAAGGTAAACATGATGTACTGGAAACATGTACTAATGAAAATTTTAAAAGGAAAAGCTTACTACTTTTCACAACCCCTATCCTTGTACTGGATTAACAACCCCAATATACTTTCTATAAAAGCTGTTAATAACATATATTTGGATACGGTAATGTTATTTGTAAAATAGAGCATTAATGATCTATCAGTTTTCAGACACTCATTCTCTAGTTAGAAGGGTAGATGGCATGGACGTATTTATAACAAAAGACATTTGGTCATTAATATCTATAATGTAAAATGGTACTAAATATACATTTATCAATACCACTATATATTGAAAAGGAAGAAGAAAAGACATGACTTTATAAATTTGAATGGTAATTTGTTAAATTACAAATAGGTAGTCTTTACAGATAGAATTTACTCCTGAGAAAGCTTCTTATTGCCCTGAGTGAAATGTCTGAGCTTCCTGTTGCACCCATGTGTTCATTTTTCTGTATATGCAATCACCCTTCTTTCCTTGTTTCTTATCTGCATCTAATTCCTCCTGAAATGTTCTATTTTCTGACCCAAATGTCATTCCTGTTTCCAGTGTATTCTAACATCTGCTTCTCTGTTAATTCTCTTCATCATCATATCTGTTTACAAGTCTCTTATTAACTATGTACTTCTAAAACAAACAAATAAAAATAATATTATACCCTTCTTTCTCTGTGACTATTGCTTTGCTCTATGTTCTTACTCTGCTAAACTTTTGAGGGTACTTTGCACTTACTAATTGGCTTTCTCATACTCCTAGCCTTTCTTCCACTAAGAATAGTTTTCATCTTTCTTGTCTATATCTCAATAGACCTTCATGTAGGACATCAATCCTCCACATCACCTAATCCCAGGATGAATGGCTCAGCCCTAACTGAAAATCCACAGGATTTGGTACTCTAGACCAATGCTTCATTATCAAACTCTTCCCTTACCATTCTTCCAAGACACTGTGTTTTCTTCCCTTTGCAATCAGAATAAACCTCCTTTGATGTGCTCCCAGTCTGTTTCCCTCCCTCCTTCCCTTCCTCCCTTCCTGGTACATGGTAGTTCTATTTTCAACTCTTTGAGGAATATTCATATTATTTTCCATAATGCCTGTATGAGTATACATTCCCACCAAAAGTGTGCAATATTTTCTTTTCTCCACATCCCTGTTAACACTTGCTACCTTTACTTAGCTGATACAGTCTTATGGGACTAACATTGTAAATGCAGTCTATCACTGATTAAAATACTGTTACATGGTTCATGACTGTATATAAAATATCTTCAGAAGTATAAAAACAAAGTAAAGGTTGTAAGAGTTGGCAGGCTTTATACTATTGGTTTTACATAACATTTCAATCATACAGACTGGAATAAGTAATGATTCTATTTAAGTTCTTAGGTTAGGCATCAGCACAGCTAATATTGATTAATAACCTAATAAAAATTTAAAATGTTATTTTATCACACAATTAAAATATGCAACTTATTGAATCTGCAATGTATTGACAGATGATATATTTGACTGCATTGACAATGAAGTACTGTACAAAGCATAATCTCTATGGTTGCTTTAAACATCTAAATCCTTGGATCTCCTAAATATTCTCATTTGTAATTTAAATAGAACTAAAATATAAATTGCATGTAAAAACATAATATCTCTTTCTTCTCTCTCTCTTTTTCATAAATCCTATTTCCATCCTAGAACATTTTCTTACTGATCAGAATAATGTTACAATCTTATGACGTAACAACAAATATATTTGACATTGACAAATACTATTTTACCACTGATTTTTCCACCTAACATGTAACACAATTGCATCTGATTTATCAAGGATACGCTTAAATACTTTATATATATATATATATTTTAATGTTCTCAATTTTATAGGATAGTATATATAGCTGCATATTTATAATTATGAAAAAGAAGATAATAGAATTGTCTGTAATAATGTAAAATATAGGAAGTTTATAAATTACTATAAAATATATACCTACTTAGGGCTCAATCAATTCTCTGAAAGAAGGAAAAATTGCCTGCCAATTCTGTAGGTAATAAAGCATGTCTAGAAATAGTAAAATAAATCACCACAGGAAGATGAATTGTAGAATGAAAGGTGAGAGAACTTTTCCTTGTACAACAATCAGGAATTCACTGAACAAAACAAATTATCCCCTGTCAGCCATTTGAATAGTGGCCTCAGAGAAATAAAAGGCTTTCTAAATATAAAAGTATCTATAAAATTTATCTAGGCATTTTGCACATCAGATAGCACAATAATAAATTTCATACTTCTTAAGCTTATTTCGAATAAACTTTCATTGCTTTACCAACTTTATTAAGATAAAAAGATAATAATGCTTTTTTTTTCCCTGTGAGAGCATTTCTGTAAATTTGATTTATTCTTGAGTAAATGGGTAAACATTATTTGGAAGAAAGAACTCATTGTGTTGGGGAGGTAGCTGCAAGGTGAGCTAGCTGGGAGTTCTGGGACCAAAAATGCAAGATCCACCTATGTGTGTTTTATGTAGTTAAAGAAAATATGTTGAGATCATCTAAAATTGCAGAATGTCAATTTCTTAAAGAATGTTCTAGAAATACACTGGGTGACTACGTTTTTATAAATGTAGTAAATAGATTGCCCATGTAGGACAAAACGTAAGGTTTCAACAATCTTTGCATGAAAAGATCAATGGCCCTTCATCTCACACCATTTTAGAATTGTTTCTGATGAGTTCCTTCATTTTTATTCTGCCAGACCACATTTTGTCACCTTGGGGAATGCTAAAATTATATTTTAAACCTCATTAATAGAAAGAAGTGAAGTCAGGCTTGATTCATAAACTAAGCTCACTGGTCTAAGAGATTCTCCCACATAGCTTTGGATTGGCTTGTGCCATGGCAAGCATCCAGTCTCTGCAAAATTGATCTGGGTTTTCTGCCTCAGATTTACGTTGACCTTAAGTTCTGTAGGACTCTTGAACTGACAAATCAATTACACTGCTCCAAAATCACCTTGGCTTTCTCTGACTTTACCCTCCTTTCCCTCTTTTTATGCCCAAATGTACACCAGCAGCCAGACAATATACCTTGAAAACCCAGACAGGGTGTCAGCCAGCCATGTCTCTTTTGAACTAAGAATTCTAAACTCAGAAGAAAGCAGATAAATCTCTTGAATTCTGTAAGTTTCCGGCCTACCTTCTTCCCTGAAACCACAGGGATTAGATGCCTTTAAAATTTGTTGTCCAAGCTAATACTTTCACACATTTACAATATGATGAAAAACATAATACATATGTAATACTTTAGGATAAACAGACAACCATTAATTTTATGAAGACTGATTTATCAGTATCTCAACCAGCTCTAGGATTTACTTCTTATAAAAATCATGAAATCATATGTTGCATCTGTTTTAAATATTTCATATGTATTACCTTCCAAAAATATGTGTTTGAGTGAGCACTCTATGCCTCTGTGGTTTCCTGCATTCGTCTACTCAATTCTGGTTTCACAGGGGTCAAACAGAAAAATGACTAAATAGTTTATTAGCTCTTTTTCCTTGATTAGCAACTTATAAAAATCCACTATCTCTTATCTTATATACCTGTATTTTAAGTTTAAGAAACATATTTTTGAGTTTCTTTTATCATAATTGGAAATTATTCATTTATTCCCACATTTAAAATAATTAGAATTGCTCTCTCAAAAGAGAATTAAGTACATAGGCGATACTCAGAGAGCCTCTAAGTCAATATTATGGTTGAGCAGAATGATTTTACCATGTCTCTCCTCTCTCCAGTAAAGTATCTGATAAGTACCTTCATTGAATGGTATTGAATTTACACCTTTGATCCTTCTATCAGAACTGATTATATAGTATTTTAATACTCAGAACAATTTTCATCTAATTATTACAATGACATTTATTAGAATAATGTTCCTTGACATTTACTATAAATTGTACTGTTTAAATTTTGTTCCTAGAACCTTAAAGAAATAACCCCAACAAAGTACTTGCTGTCAAAGTAAATTGCATGTACTGTACTTGTACTTTGATTAGTTTCACAATTTGTTTCCTTATTTTTTGAGTTTGATAACTTCATAGGGGAGCCTATATACTAGAAGAATAGTTAGGATTTATATTGAAACTGGCATTTCTCTGATCAGCTTCTGCATTGCTTAGAATGTGGCCATGTTTTTTATATATATTAATTGTAAGATGACTTTGAACTTATCTTTGCAGTGTAAAATACAGGTAAGATAAAACTTTAGAATTCTAAATTGCTCTCAAGGAGAAATAATGAAAAGCATCCCAATTGACCATATATTCACTCTATGACATGATTTTAGAGTTGATTTTGGTTGTGGTGTTGCTCCTCAAAACAGGCAATAAAGCTTAAATTAGTCCCTTTGTTACAGCAGTATTCCCAGGATGGTGGCATTTTGAAAATTTTGTAAATGCTTTTTTTTTTTTTTGCAGTAGCAGGGTTTCAAAAAGAATCTCATGAATTTAATGAAAGCTTTCTACATAATTAATAATAAACTACATAAGCAATTAAAGTCAGTTGCATACAGGAGAAAGAAAAATGATCTGAGGTCGTAAGATCTGGTTTCCAGATAAGGGGTTGTTTTTTAATAAACACAAGCGATTTTATCTGATGAATAAAACTTGATCATATTTTCTCTGTACTGCTTAAAACTTTAAATCTAATGCTTATCTTCATCCAGAGGGTAAACATATTTATCAAAGTGAATCCTATACCTATTCTTGGTTCTTAAGAAGAAATGGAAAAAGTAACTATGCCAGGTGAGTAAGCACATCTTTGTTCCATAGATATAGGAACATAATTTAATTCAACACCTACATATTTATAAATGGCTATATTCTTGGTTTGGACAAAAGCTTCATATTGGACAGCACCTTAGTACTGGTCTAAGCTGTTACACCAGAGACCTGGGAAAATTCATTACTGTATCATAGACCCTGAGGATGGTTTTGAATAAAATACAATTTCTTTTTCTTTGCTGATTTCACTTCTAAAGGATAATAGAAACATCAACTTCTAGTTGATGGGCATTTGGGCTGTTTCCAAGTTTTAGCTATTACAAACTGCGTTGCTATGAACATGGGTGCACATATATCACTGTGGTATGATCTTTGGGGAAGATCCCCAGCAGTGGAATAGCAGGGTCAAATGGGACTTCCAGTCCTAGTTCTTTAAGGTATCTCCGTACTGATTTCCACAGTGGTTGCCCCAGTCTACACTCCCACCAGCAGTGGAGCAGGGTTCCTCTTTCCCCACAGCCCCGCCAGCATTTGTTATTGGTTGATTTCATGATAGCAGCCATTCTTTCTGGAGTGAAGTGGAATCTCAGCATTGTTTTCATTTGCATCTCTCGAATGACCAGTGATGCTCCACAGGAATAGTGAAAAACTTCAGTATAATGGTATTGGAAATGAAATTTCAAATGCATATTGAAGCAATTTAAAGTATGACATGAAGAAGGAAACTAAAATCTACAGTTGTTTTGCTCTGTATAAATTGCATGAAATCCACATTATTCTTCCCTAGTATAATAGAAAACCCACAAGATTTACATGTAAGATAAAAAAAATCAATTGAAGTTGATGCTCACCTTTTATGATCTATGTGGTCTTTGATAACCTACTTAATTTCCTTGAATTTAGGTTCTGTCTTCTGTAAAAAGCACTGATAAAAATATAGACACCATATGAGTACACATAAAATATGTTATAAAGTTTTCTGTGTATAATAAATAGATACTAATATTTTATGCCCCAGTAATTGACTTCATTAATTACCTGAGGGTAGCAAATTTCTTTTAAATCTGTCTCAATTTTGAAACAGTATGTTGTAGGTTATGCCATACCCATTGTAATTTTAGGGATTTACAAGGAAATTTCACACTTAGTCATTTGTTCCAGTTTATTAAACCACATAAGCATGCAATTCTTTCTTATGTCTAGGATATTTTGAACCTATGAGAAGTCAAACATATTATTTTTGTGTGTTATCCTCAACTGGTTAGATCCACTTTGTAATGACTACTGTTTATTCAATTATAGATAAATTCAGGCACATAATCTTTTCTGTATCGTTAGTTCTTGAGGTGACAAAAAGAAGCAATAGTAAGATAATGAAAATATCATTTATATTTGACTGGATTCTAGTCATTTTTGCTTTTCTTCATATTTACATTCTTAATTATATTTTTCTTAGACTAATATTCAAATTAGGCTTCATTCCCGAGTATAATTATCAAGTGTAGAAGATAGCTTATAAGAATGATACATACTAGCAAAAATACCTATATTCCTCTAAAATATAAAGATGAAATAAAATGTAATTGCATATAATCCATATGTTCAATTTAAGAATTAAAAGTGAATTAGACATCTACCAATAATCAATAAAATATACATTGCAGCATTTAATTACCACTTAGAATTCAAAATTAATCTTATAGGATCCCAGAATCATTCCATTTAATTAAAATTCCAAGCCCCAGAGACAAATCAGTTATCTGAGCCAACAGAAAGTGATGTTAGCAAACATGCATGTTTTTCTTATTGTGCTTATTCATGCTGGGAAATCATATATAGTGAGAATGTCAGAATCAACTTTCAACTTACAAGTCATCAAAGTTTTATTTTAGTAGGTGCAAGAAAAGGACTAAAAGACAGATGTAATGGAAAAGTAGAAAAAGGTTAATGGTTTAAGTATTTGAAAGATTCTGCAGGAAAAGTTGCTGTTAGAATCAGTGGTAATGTGCTGAATAGGGAGAAACTTTGCATTTATCCAATCAACCTGTGATCCGGCCTCTTACAGCAACATGGTACAGAAAGAAAGAGACACATTTTTAAGTTTAGCATTCTGAGAGCTATATGACATTCAGCTGAAATTCCTTGGCCCACAATACAGAATGTGCAGTTGCTTAGTAAGTGTTTGTATTGCTGCTCACTAAGTCACCCTGACTTTATTGTAATGCCATTGAATGCTTGTTCTTTGATTTATTGTTCTTATTTTAATTGTTCTCAAATGTATTGTAACAAATACTTATATTAATATATAAGTAGTAATGGAATAAATTATCTCACCATCAAAAGTTAATGTTGATTTACCGAGATGAAGCTATTTTGGTCATTGGACAGCGGGGTTGTAGTCCTTGTGTTGTGATTGCTTCTATGCTGCTGGCCAGTACATTAATTGTCAAGTAGAAAAATAATAAAATTGAATTTTTCTAACTTCATTGATTATCAATCCCTAACTTATTTCCTTGCCTCTCATTAGTGATACAGCCAAGGAAACTGGCCAATATATGAAAAAAATTTCCATTTGACTCATGTTATGTTCAATGTGTATGGCATATACTTGATTTTCTAACTTTATTCATTGAGACCTTCAATCAATACAATGTTGCATAAAAATTATGAGATTAAAATGTACTTGGTCATTATATATTATCATTTTATGTTGTGCTATTTGGTTTGACAACATATTTAAGTATTTTCCATTTTTATATGAAAATATTAATTCTTAAGATTTTTGTGTGCAAATTTTAAGGGCCCGAACAACATTGGTTTCATAAATGAATTGGAAATTATTCAGTTCTCTAATTCCTGAAAGAAGTTTATGAGATTAGTGGTTTTTATATTAAACACCTTACAAAATTTACCAATAAAATTATCTGGGGCTGGTGTTTCCTTGCAAGAATGTTCTCATTATGATATAATTAATTGAATTGATACAAGGCTATTACTGTTTTCTAGTTCTTCTTATGACAGTTTTGGTTATTTGGCCTCCAAGAGTATGTCCATTCCATCTAAATTGACAAATTTATTGAACAAGTTTCATACATTTAACTTAATGCATTTTTAACTTCTGTAAGAATTTAGTGATAATTGTTGGAATATACATGTGCATTATTGCTACATCATACTGTTGAAATAAAAAGCTCTAACATTATGAAATTTTTATCTTTGTCTATGATAATACTTTTTCTTTGAAACACTTTATGTCTAAAATTAATTCAGGTCTTCAACCTCATAATAACTGATTGTATTATTTGCAAATTCTTTGTAAGCAGAGTACATTCTAAAATTTCAGTGTTTGATATATTTGAAATGTATTAAAATTTATTTTATTACCAAGTACATGCATTATGGCAGCAAATATCCAGCAACACACTTGAAAATAATCTCCATGTTTTTAGGTTTAGATGTAATTATCTATGAAATTCACTAATTTATAGTAGTCAAATATTCTGTCTTCACATTTGCTTTTTGCTTATATTGTATGCTTATATTTACAAACCGAAAGTGTTTAATTCTAAAGTAGTCTTACATTCTCAATCCACTTTCTCAAAGATTCAACTAAAATGAAGAAGAAAACCAAAGATAAGCACATTCTCTTGTACAAAACTTTGTAAAATCTACTCTGCAGAGAGCTTGCAGACATTTCCTGTTGCAAAGGTAACAGAGGAACTTTGCATCTTCGCTGTTAATAATATTGTGAACTAAAAATTGGATTGGTATTTAGGATCTGAGTAAGATTAACTAGATGGGAAGGAAGAGCAAAGGGATATTATTCACTTCAAACATCTTAGGGGAGGCACTGATGAATGTGATTATGCAAAGGACTCCATGTGAATTCCTTGTCTGAGTCACCATTACTACTTGCTAATACAAGATAAATGATGAAAGTACATTTCTTATATGGGAGAAGAAACGCACTTTCAAAGCATCTTAAAGACCCTTTCCTATCTGTGTTGCTCTAAATTATTGCCATGAATTCTCCAAATCAATATATCAAGTGCATGTTATCAATCTTATAAGATAAAAGCTAGGAATCAGAAAGTCTCAATATCATATAGCTACTTTATAGCAACACTGGATTATTTGAGCAAGGGTCTATTAGACTCCACATTTCATTTTTCCTGCAAAAGAATAGTCTGGCAAAGATATAAACTACATTCAGTTTTCCAATAATTGTTAACTGTAGAACTAGACGACATTTGTCTTCCTTAATAATTGTTTAATAAATTACATTTAAGGAGATAATGTGAGTATGAACATGATTTTTCAATAATCAGTTGACCAATTCTGCCTCCTAGCAAATGAGCACCATTATCTTACCTTCCCTTTTCTAATCCTTCTTTTCTGATGAAGCATAATCTAATTATGGATGTAAAGCAGCATGAAATTGGGTCAGGAGAATTCAAAAAGCAGCAGTATTTGAAATCTTTGTGTTTTTTTTCCAATTCAATGAGCTTTTGACACTTTTTAAAGGAGAGTTTTGTTTTAATAAAGTTGAGAATTTTTTTAAATTTCATGATTTATGCTTTTGATGTTGCATCACAAATTTATCACCAGACTCGGTGACTTAGAAGACTTCCTCTGTTTTATTCTAAACGTTTTATAGCTCAGCACTTTAATTTAGGTCTACAGTCCATTTTGATATATAGGATTTTTAACATGTGAAATGTGTGTCCATATTAACTTTTTGCATATGGATGTGCAGTTGTTCTAGGCCATTGTGGAAAGACCCTTCTTTCTCCATTAAATTACTTTTGTTCTTTCTCGAAGATCAGTTTTCTATATTTGGGTTAGTCTGAGTTCTCTATTCTCATCCAATGATCTCTTATTTTAAAATTTTACACCATTTTGATTCTTCACATTTCTTTTTGAGTCTTTGTTTTTAAAACTAAAATTTATTTAAAGACATGTTAAAGAACCTGTGGTGATTAATTTTATGTGTCAAATTTAGGATACAAGACATCCATATATTTATTTAAACTTATTGAATGTGCTTGTCAGAGTCTTTTGGGATGTGATTAGAGTTTGAATTAATAAAATGAGTGATAAGATTGCTTTTTCAAAGTGGATGGGAAATAACATTAGCCAGTTCCTTATAGTATCTCTCTCTTCTCTTCTCTCTTCTCTCTCTGCATATCTATATAGATATATAGAAACATAGATATAGGTATGTATTGATATATAGGTATAGATATATGGATAGATATATATAGATATCTATCTACATATAGATAGATATAGATAGATAGATATAGATAGATAAATATAGGTAGATATAGATATATCGATATATATGTAGAGAGAGAAGAGTGAGGAGAAGAGAGTATCTATATACATATATTCTATAAATGTGAAAAGATGAATTAGATACAAATAGATGAATTAGATATAAGTATAGATATGACTTTTGATTCTGTTTCTCTGAATTACCTAATTAATACAGGTTACAAAATCTGAAATTTCAAATCACAAACTGGGAGAATATATTTTGAAAACATATATCTGTAAAACAATAATAACAGAACTTTTTAAAGAAAAATAGACAACATAATAAAACTTGCAGAAAATAATTAAACTGATGCTTCACCAAAGATGATGCACAGATGACAAACAAGCATAGGATTTGTTTATCATTATAGAATTACAGATTAAAACAACAATGAAATACTACTGCACATCTATTAGGTTGGCAAAAATACACAGATAATAATACCAATTGCTGGCTATGATATGGACCAGCAAGAACACACCAGTCTAAAAAGGCTACGTACTGTATGATTTCATGACATCCTGTAAAAAGCAAAACTATAGAGATATAAAATGATCATGAGTTGCCAGAGATTCATGGAGAAATGGGAACGGTTGAATTAGCGTGGCACAAGAAATTTTTTAGAGTGTAGAATCTTCTGTATCTTATTGTAATCATGGGTAGATGACACTGGCTATTTGACAATACAAACAATTTTGCATTATAAAAAATAATGTCTACAATTAAAAAATAATTTAGGATGAGTTAAAGTAATATAGGATTAATATAGAATATGAGGAGAAATGTTTAATTAATTAATTAAATTTCTAATTAAATTAGAAATGTTTAAAACCATTTCATTATTTGGCAGTATTGGTTGGAAAATTTTTACCTAATTAAATTTGAAAATTGTAGGAAATTACAAATAAATACAAATAAGAAACTACAAACTGTGTATTATTTGACAAAACTGTTTTCCATTGGGATATGTGATATTCTATCTGTACATGTATTCCAAAATTGAGTAGATAACTTAGTGAATGGTGAATGGTAGTAATTATGTTTCTCTGTGTTGGAGAGTTTGGTATGCAGATAAGCAAGAGGAGAAAACAAGAATCACCCACATATTAATGGATTAGAGTCAGAATCATGCGCTCAAGAGCAGGAACTCATAACTAGCTTAAAAGCAACATAAGTACTTACATATAAAAATAGTTACCTAATATTGTATGTGTAGGGATAATATACACATAGGTTTCTTTTCTGTAAGCTGAGAGGTTCCAAAAGCACTAACACACCATGAGCAATAAGCACTTTAGCCACCTGGTTCTGGTTTCTAATGCCATTCTTCATTCAACACGAGGAACCAGGGTTTCTTGGGAACATAGTCAATACTAGAAATGAAGCAGGAATAATGCAAGATGAGCTAGGAGTACCTTGTAGTGTCAGAAAATGCTTAATCTACATTAAGTTACAGGACCTAGACAAAAAGCCTCCCAAAGGCCAAGGCTAGAATAACTTAAGGGAAACAAAACAATATATATATACACACACACACATATATATGTGTGTGTGTGTATATATATGTGTGTATATATATATGTATATATATATATAGTGTTATTATGTTATAACACAAAGTACAAAATAAATGTTCAAGAGCTCACAATATTATAAATAAATGATGGAATAAATAAGTAGAAGAAAAGAGACATATTTATTCTGAATATTCAGAAGCTATAATTAAGTGTGATTGTTAATTGTGGTGTCAACTTGAATGGATTAAAAGATACTGAGGGGTAAATGAAGCACAGTTCTGGGTGTTTCTGGATGATGGATTGTAAGCTGCAAACAGAGGAGCAAAGATCCACCCTGGGTGTGGGTGGCACCAACCAATAAGCTGTGACTTGAATAGAATAAAAAGGGAAAGAAGGAGGTCTCCCTAGTTTGCTTCTTCAGAGGAGGTCTACTTTTTGCCATCGCTTTTGGATTTTCATCTCCATTTCCTTCAGGCTTCTGGTGCAGCCTTCTCAGCCTTCCTATGTAGATCCAGAGCTTTCTGAGTTGAACACCCACCACACTTGCAGTGAGCTCCAGACCTGTGACTACTGACTGGGTCCCCTGGCTGTCCAGTGTGCAGTCAGCCTTTTTGGGTTCTTCCACCCCCAACTCTGTAGGGAGCCATTTTAAGCCTACTTTGTAAATCCTTTATATACCATATATATTATACAGTATTATATTATGTTATATTTTACATCTATTCTTCTTGTAAACACTAACTGAGAGACAAAGTAATGCCACATTTCTTCCTCTTTATTAGGGGATGCATAAAGTCCGTTCTTTCCACAAAGTACAGATTCAAAGGAGAAAAAAGGAAACCCAGAGTAAGAAAGCTGACAATTACTACCCAATCAGGAGCACAAGGCCGTCATGTCATGATGTCATGTTGCTGGCATGCATCTTTGAATTTTCATTAAAATATCACTTAATTTTTGTGGTTTTTCTTCTCAAACATGAAAACCTAGTTTATTCATGAGAAAACCCCCCCACAGATCAATGTCAATTACAGAACAGTGTGCAAAATACCTGATCAGTTTTCCTTAAAGTTGACCAAGCCATCAAAACCAAGTAATGATAGAAATATTACAGCTAAGTGGAACCTAAGGAACTAAAAAGGTGCTAAAATGAATGTCGTACCCTGGATGAGAGTCTGGAATAGAAACAGAATATTAGGCAAAATATAAAGAAATGAATAAAGTATGAACTTTAGTAGTAATAACTTATTAGTGTTGCTTCATTATTTGTAATAAGGATACATATTAGCATAAGATGTTAATAATAAGGGAAACGGTTTGGAATATGTGTGAACTCTCCATTAACATCAATTTTTCTATGAGTCTAAAATTCACATTTCTTAGTCATATTCTCATCTGTAGGACAAATACCCAACACCAGAAACCTAAAGGAGGAGAAGTTTGTCTTGGCTCTTGGTTTCAGAAGTTTACTTTATGTTCTGTAGGCTTAAATTCAGAGATGGTGCAGTGGAAGGAACTTCTTGGGTTATTCACTTTTCTGAGTAGAAGAAAGTTGCTCTCTCCTGACATCCAGGAGATGGAGAGAGAAGCAGAAAGCCATGGAGAAAGAAATACCCTTCCAGATCATTCCTCCAGTGACCCAGCTTTTCCCAGACCCACACCTCTTAACAGCAAGTCAGCTATATCACCCTTATGATTCAATCACCTTCCAAACCCAACCGAAGAATGCTTGAGCCTTGTGGGAACATTCTGGATCAAAACCAAACTATTCCCCTTGTCCTTCAAAAGACTCACATGCATCTCTTTCTGCAAAATGCTAGAGTAACCAGAGTCTTAACAGTTCTAGCACTGCTGTAAAGTTCAAGTCCAAAGTCTACTCTGAAACTCAAGGCAAACTCTTAGCTGTGAGCCCCTGTAAAAATTTTAAAAAGAAATTTAAATACTGACAACATACAATCATCCAGGGTATGCTTTCCCATTCCCCAAGGGGGAATAGACTAGAGGAGAACAGCAGAATAGAAAGTGAGGGGACCGAAGTCAGGCTGAAATTAGGCATGATGAACACGAAATCCTGTTGCTCTCTGTCCAGAGACAAGGGGTAGCAAGATGTGAACTCCAAAAAGCTTGAGTCTCTATAACATTGCTGGATGCAGACCTCACAGTCTCTCTTGGGGTGGATTTGTTCACTGGCTGTGGCTTTCTTCAGCAGAACTTCCACATTTCTGGCTTCTCCAACTACCTGGGTTTTCCAATGCACCTTTGGCTTCACTCTCACACCTTTATGCAGTGGTCTCTCAGAGGCAAAATGCCTGGTCTCAAGGCCTTCTGAAATATGGTGGAAGCCTCCCTAAACTCTTGCATTCTGCATGCTCATAAAACAAACACCAGATGGATGACGCCAAGACCTGCTGCCAGGGTCAGTCATAGCTCAGCCCCTTCCGCAGTACCATCATGGCTTATGTGGGGTCTCATTTCTGGTCACTGTGCACTCTGAACTTAATCCTGCAGAGATGGCCCCTCTCCAGCATGGTGGCCTGGGGCTCTCTTATCAAAGCAAAGTTTTTGAAATGAATTGACTTTTACCCTTTTACACCCTTGAGACTGCAAAGGTTGGCATCCTGCTGATTCCTGATTTGCCCTTAAGAAATCTTTTCCAATATCCTAATCTAAAGGACTTGGCTTTTTTTTTTTTTTTTAATACCTGGGATTGAACTCAGTACCTTGCCCTTGCAAGGCAGGTGCGGTGCCACTGAGCTAAATCCTTGGCCTCAGAGCTTGGCTTTTTAAACATTTTTACACACAGAACACTTTCCAAGGTACCAACTTTACAGTCCATTCATTTTTGGACAAACTCAAACTTTTCAAATGGGCTTTTTGTGCCAGATTTTCAGGGTATAGTAACTAAAGTCCACCAGCAGTACCTATGCCAAAGCCTGCATCTGGGCCTGCCTTGTAATTTCCTCTTTCAGAATAATTAGTCCAATACCCTTAAATTTCAGTCTCCTGCAAAGTATCAGAACATGAACAAAATATAGAGAAATATTCTGCCTAAGCATAACACACGTGGTTTCAAGTCCAACTGCCAATGGAGTCTTGTTCTCAACTAAAACCTCCTGAGTCTGACATTTAGTGTCTAAATTTTTAATCAACATTCTGTTCTTCTATTGTCACACTAGACTCTCCTATTGAGCTCAGTGTAGAGCATTCTAGAGCTTCTTTAGCCAACATCTCCAGTCCTTTCCACAGTACCCCCAGGAGCCAGTTCCAAAGGCTTCTAAAGCAAAAGCAACAGCTTCACACTCAGTACCAAAATCTGTCTTAGTCACTTATTTGTCACTGGAACAGAATACCTGTCACACACAATTTAAAAGAGGATAAGTTCATTTTTGGCTGTTAGTTTCAAAAGTTTCAACCCAGAAGCCTTAAACACAGAAATACTGTTAGTGGAAAGGGATTGGGCAGAGGAAAGCTGCTGACCTCATGGTGGCTGGAAGCAGAGAGATAAGTGAGCAAATGTCCTGAGTGACTCACCTCCTCTGACCAAGCCCCACCTCCTACCAAGAAGTCGGTTTTAGCACCTCTGTGATTCAGTCACTTTTCAAAAGTCCCGCCTACAATTGTAAGAGGGTTTGGGGAAATGTTCACATTCTAAACCTTAATATTACAGAAAAAACGTTTACTTTAGAAAAACAAAGAAAGGACAGATGAGGAAAGAAAGGGAAGAAGGAAGGAAAGGAGGAAAGAAGAAAGGAAAGGAAGGAAGTGAGGGAGGAAGCAGAGGGAGAGGGGATGGAGGGAAGTAGGTAGGCTCAGGAGAGTAAAATGCCCCCTTTAAATTCCTTCTGTTTTTGTAGCTCAACTTCTGGAAAAGCTGTCTTTAAATTATTGTCTCTGTGTCCTCGTCGCTCATTTGTTTTGTAACCTACAGTAGTGGTGTTCCTATGACACCAGTGACTTTCATCTGTCCACATCTAAAAGTATAGTTTCTGTCCTTGCTGCCTCCTCTTGCTCTGCAGCATTTTACACATATCCCTGCATCTTTCTTCTTAAGTTTCTTCTTGTACCTTTAGCATCATACTTTGTTTTTATCCTCTCTCCTTTTCTACAAAATGTGTTTTTTCTACTGAATTAGAAATTGTAAAAAGTCCTAAGGGTTATTGCTACCTTTTTATTATTATGTTTATTATTTTCTGATATGTGTATTTAAAATAGTATTTATCTTCAGCCCAGAATTTTCTCTTAGCTCCATATTCTTGTACGATACTTGGGTATTTTCTGGAGATATAATTGGAAAGGGATCTCCCCACATATATATCTGCCTTTAATCTTGTTTATTAAAAACAAAAGATACAGCAATCTACAGAGTTCTCCACCTGAATCCAAGCGTTGTTTTTAATCTCTTGCTTGTCTTCAGTTCCCAAGTTCAATTCTAAGCTCTATCAATCTAACTCTAAAAAATGCTCATAATCTATCCACTGCTCTTTGTTTCTACTATTATCATTTTAGTGCCCAATGCTGTTATCTTCTACTTAAACTACTTCAAAATATTTCCCTTGCTTCTTTGTAGCATAACCAATGTCATCACTATTAAGATAAAACTTTCTATTTCTTCCCCGCTTCAGAAAATTTAAGAAACTGTGGAATAAAGTGGTCTTTAAGGCCAAATGGAGTCAGACTCTTGCTTACTTTTCTAACTACAACTTGTGGAATTTTTCCTTTGCTTGTGCTTTTCCTGGAGAGCAGATGCCTCTTGTTCCTTCAATACGCCATGCTCTTTGCAACCTAAGGTCCGTTACTCTTATAGAACCAACATCATTTTACTTTCTTTTTCTTCATATAGTTATACAACTTATTACTCCATGTCACCTCTTAAGAGTGGTCTTTGTTAACCAACCAATGTGATTATTTTCACTCCATATTTTCTTTCAACTCCATCATTCTATTTTTTTAAATTCTTTTCAGTGGCATTTAATACTACTGAAGGAGACTTTAGTCTTTTGCTTGTTTTTGTAATGTCTGTCACCTTGACAATTCCATGCTTAGTCTCCCATTGAAAATAATTGGCAGAATTGCCACAACTTGGACATTTTCTTCACAACTAAAGCCTTAGGGCTAGCACAATACCAAGAGCACACTGATTATCTGAAAACACTGAACACGCAAGTTTGAGTGGGAATTTAAATCCTTATTTATTATGAGACAATGATTTAATATTTGTTTAGCAAACAAATCACTGAGATTGAGATGGAAACATATTTATGTACCATATTTTTTAATTTTCCAGAACTGAAAACTTTTTCAAACAATATAATAGTATTTTTAGATCATAGGTCTAGGTAAAAGAAATGCTATGCTTTCCAGTATCTGAATTAAATCCCCCAGACTGTAATTTATTAAATGTTTTCAGTAGGAATAAAGAAATGCTATAATAAGTGGAAAAGGAATTTTGCTTTCTAATCAGATATACCTGGGTCTATTTTCTGCCTAGTAAATAGATTATCTAAGCTTTGAACTTACCAGGTACTCCATAACTCTTTGGTTCTTTTTATGCATAACCTATGTTCACATAAAATCAATATACAATAGTATTATAAGGAAACTGGGTATGATTCTATAGGAAACCAGTAGGGAGTGAGCACACCACTCCAGACTGATGGGATCTGGAGGTCTTCCTACAGTACGTTACTTTTAAACAGTTCTTGAACTTTGCATAGCAATTTAGAAGTTTGAGCAAAACAACAATTTGAAGCTAAACTGATACAAAAGCATGAAGGCTTATTCTGAGTAAACAGGTTTATCTTTTTAAGTGGAACACAATCAAATGCATGTAGAAACTATAGTTATATAATTTGTTATTTCAAGGTCTGAGATTTATTAATATATTACATAGGGAAAGGATTTGGCATTAAATACCTAGAATATGCTTCTCTAAATGTTGTTATATTTTTCTCTTAGTCAATTGGATGCAACACCACTTATTCAGATGTTGTCAGCTAAAGAGAGTAGTGGTCTACTTACTGGTTATTCAACAGTAGCCAGTATTATCTCTCTAGTATTATTTAATGTTTCCTTAATATTACAATGTTCACATCTGACCTGAGCATATCACTACTCAGTGAAAACACTATGGTGTCCTAAATTATTGAGTTGGATATTTCTGGTGACTGTTTTGACTAAGATACTGTTGCCTCTAGACATAGCCTAAAAAACAATGGGTGGACAGATTTATCATCTATTTACACATTTTCTGCTCGTGAAGACTTGAGTGGGACATTATAGTAGGTGTTGAAACAAACATTTTAGAGTTCATGATGGCAAGAGAAGCTGAGCCGGTCCCAGCACCCAGAAGGAAGCTCCCCTGCCACCATCCCACACTCCTAGGGCAGAGAAGGTGAGATAGATGGTCCCAGCACCCAGAAGGAAGCTCCCCCACTGCCATCCCAAGCTCCTAGGGCAGAGGTGAGCTGCGCAGATGCCAGAAGCACCCACCCCCCATGGAAATGAGAAGACACATAAACAAGCCTCAAACACAGACTTCGGGAACACCTACAGCAACCCCAAAGGGAAACAAGATGGAAAAATCTGATACTCAACCACCTGGATTCTCTGAACTGGCAACAAAAGAGGATCTGGGAAAAATGAAATCAGAAATAATTACTCAGATAACAGCAAAGATTTTATTCATGGTGCAAGACATGATTAATAAATCTAGAGAGGACACAGATGAAAAGACAGAAGAGCTGAGGAACATGATAGAATCCCAACATAGGAAACAAATGGAATCCATAAAACAGATGCAAACAGATTTCCAGGAGATTAA
>NW_004624763.1:9522764-9590427 GCF_000247695.1 Heterocephalus glaber
TAAATAGGGAAGGGTGGAGGGGGTGAAGGGAGGGCTAGGAATGGGGAAAAAATAAGAACCAAGATGCATCATGTAAAGGTACAAGTTCACCATGAGAAATGTAATTGTGTTGTATACCTAAAATGTACCAATAAAAGAATTCAAGAAAAAAAATAGAATTCATGATGGCAGCCACAAGGTTACAAATTGTATAATCAAAGCACGGCTTAACCTGAATCCCCTCCTATAGCAGTGCTCCATGCTAGCTTTGGTCTAATTGCCTGAGACTGTGACTTAATAGAGAAATCAATTCTATCTCACTTAAACTATTGATTTTTCTTTTAATTTTGTTTTTATACAGCAGATTAGAATGTACCATGAATAATGTAGACAAAATAATAAAATAATCAAAAGTAGTAGTATGTTAACTAGAAATTACAGATGAAAAGATACCTCTATATTGTGGAGAAATCTCCCTATTAGAGTCAGCTTCTTCACCCAGAGCTTGCTGGTGCTAGTACCTTGATATGGCACTGCTCCCACAAATCTTCATCTGCAAACAAAACTGAGAATGGGAATAGGATTCCAACTTAGTTAATGTTGATTGTGATCAATATTTTTCCTGTGTAATCTCATGAATTATTCTCCCTGACTCTAAGTAAAGATGAAACTTCCTAACTTCTAGTTAGTCTACAATAAAAAGAACGTGATGTTGTTGGAGTCTGCATAAGCAATGGACTTGCTCATCTGCCTTAATCTATCTGAATTCTGATATTGGTCAACAAAACAGTTATTCACATACATATACTCACCTAAAGTAGCCTTTTACCACAAAAATATATTTCTGATTTATTACAGATGGTCTTAATAATTTTGATACCTACAAAAATGTCAAATTCATAAAATAAATGTCATGCATGTTTCTTTATGTTATTTTAAATTTGTAAAAACAGTAAATCTTATTATTTTTCTACATTTTAATAGAAACTACAAGTGGATGTGTTACATGACTTAACAATATGTCATCTTATGTTTATACATTATAAAGAGATAGAAACTAATTTGTAGTGAGTTTATTATGGCTAACCAAAGTCAATTTAAAATGTATCATTTCTTTCTTAGAAAATAAACTAGTATCTCAATTTAGGAGTAAATTAGCAAATAATTTTTGTTTTTTTCAATGTATTGATTTTTTTACAATGTCATTTTGATTTTAAAAAATAAATTCACCATGATTAATATATTTGATAATGTATTTGTGTTGTATTATATTTATGAACCTAACTTTGTTTTTTCAAAATGTTATAAAATGTGCCTAAAACTTTTAGATACATGTAGAAAATTTGATAGGTCATCAGAGTCTAAGTATGTAAAATGAAGGTAAAACATTTCTAATTGGCATTCATTTGAATATGTAGCTGTCTAAAACACTGTAGAGAAAGATAATTATGAGCAATTAAATGGTGCATATTAAACTGTTTTACTTTTTTGTCATATACATGAACTATAATTTACTTTTTAATATATGATTTACTTATTTAAAGCCAGGTGTCATGGCACATATCTGTAATCTCAGAACTTTGGGAGCTTGAAGCAGAAGAATCACATATTCCAGCCCAGTCTGGGCAACTTAGGGACTCAGCAGTACCCAATCTCAAAATTATAAAAGGGACCAGTGATGTAGCTCAGTGTGAAGGCCCTGGGTTATTTATTTTGGGGAATTCATTTTGATATATACATATATATATATATATATATATATATATATCATTACGTTTTAGATGGGTTTGATAGTCATTTTTAGCAAAGAATAAATTTTTCTTATTCTCAAGCAATTTCAGTGGAAAAGTGAGTATTTCTTGAAAGAACAACAAAAAATCATTTAACAAAATCATTGGCGTACACTGGTACATTTCCAGTTACCTGATTCCAGATAGGGTTACATGAATCAGGAATGATTATGTTTAAAAAATAAAAGGATAAGGGCTAGGGATTTAGCTCAGTGGTGCCAGCCTGCCTAGGAAGCACAAGGTCCTGAGTTTGATTCCTCATATCAAAAATATCTATATTTATATATATATATATATATATAATTTGAAAAAAGAACTAAAAATACATTTTAATAAAACTACTCTTTTACAGTGACATCATGACATATTATGCAATTTCTTTTTCTTTCTTCCTTTCTTTTTTTTTTTTTTTTGAGATAGGGCCTCACTATGTGGTTCATTATGTAGTTCAGGCTGGCCTTGAACTCACTACTGAACTTATGCTGCCCTCAAACTCCTGACAATCCTCCTGCCTCAGCCTCTCAAGTGCTAGGATTACAAGTGTGCACCACAACATCTGACTTATGCTTAGATTTCTATATTTTAAATTCCCCAAGATTTAGAAATAAAACATGTGTTCTTACATTTTTTATTTTTTTGGCACAGTTTTGATATACATAATGATCACAATTCATCATATGGGATTTGTTCCTGTACATGATATATCTCAATTCTTCTTTATTTTTCATTCTTGTCCCCTCCTTTCAATCCCGCTTCCCCTTCTTTTTATAAAACCTCTGTTTCTATTTTTTCTTCTATTCTTTTTTTCTCTTATTTCTTCCTTCCTTTCCCCCTCCCCTGTCTCTGTTCCCCTTCTCATTGGAACATTTTCTTCAATATCATCACCACCTCCTGGTTAACAAAGCATAACTATGGTATATTTTATTGGAAACAGTGACAATATGTGAAGATTAGGATTAGAACCTAGTATGGATGATCCTAGAGATAACAACAATATTGAATAAGGAAGCTAATATTTGACTCTTACTAACATGTCTAATATATATTTAACTCTCAGTAAATGTTAGTAGTAAGAGCAAGGAATGAACTGACAATGACAATATGTATACGTAAACTTGTTCTCATATAAAGAACAATTTGAAGCAAAACCCTCTTGTCTAGAATCCATATATCTTTTAGTTCAATAAGCAAGTACATTCAAAATCTGACATATAATTCAGTGCATGCATTAAAACTATAAAAGTATCTGAGTAAGAAGGGAAAAAACTAAAAAAGCAAAGTTTCTCATTCTTTCCTTGGATCCTGGTCAAGATTAGTTTTGAGACTCTCCTACATACTATTCACAGTGCAACAAATTGCGTGAAATAAATAAGTATGAAAAGAACTATTAATATTCTCCAGTCAGGTGCCTACAAATCAACTATTGTTTTATTACATATATTTTGTATTTCAGTTTCATTACAAACTCTTAAAATGAGTCAATGACATTTACTTGAAATCTTGAGTAGGTAAAATGAGACACTGAATAACAAAAATGACTTAAATCATCGAATATTTAAGCCATTACTATAAGTAATGAACACAATATAGATACTTATAAGTTGTAAATTTCCTGTTACTTTCATTTTTTTTGTTACTCCTATTACTATAGGCATAAGTGTTGATGTCCCATAGTTTGAAAAATTTATTTGCTTAAGATCTAAATTAATGGCTGTGACTAGTTTCCATTTATCATTTCCCATTTTTCATTATGTTTGAATTTCAAACAAATTTGATTCAAGATCAGTAGCCTATGGCAATTTTACTGAGATGAAGGAAGATGAAAACAAAAAGATGAAAAATTGAACTGACATGGTTGTATGGAAAGTTAGTAATGTACAAGCTGCTAAAGTCTCTATCTGCTGGATTTCATAACCAGCTGACAGAAAAATGTGTGAAATAGACACGCAACATCAATTCACCGGATCATTATTTAACATACACTTTATAATATAATATTTAAATGCCTACTTTAATTGATTTCACATTAGTATAGTTTTGGTATTTGTGAAACAAACTTGTACTAAGGTAGACATAAAATAAAAATGTGTACCATTCCTGAGTTATTAGATTATAAGTGAAAAATTGCTCCTGGAAAAGAGAATTGTGAGTCCATATAACAATAGTACTTGTGTAACATATTAGTGGGGAAAATCATATATTTCATAACTTTAAGGTTTTTATTAAAAGTAATTATAGTTGAACCATCTAGGAAACAAAAGAATATAATCATTTATTTATTCATTCACTCGGTCATTGCTCAAAGATTGCCTAAGGAATGGCAATAGTTGCATATAATCTAATTGAGTAGTGAACCAAACTGAAACTGTTCTTCCCACACTGAGTTTAAAATTCAGTGAGAATCACAGAAAATGAACCATCAACTAGAGAGCAGGGCTGGATCATTTACCCATGACTCAGTTGTTGGGAGGTGGGTCAATCATTTGCCAAAACTGATTTCCAGATTGACACTTATGTGTAAATAAATATTAATTAGACTAAGAGAGAAGATACAGTTTCAGAAAGAATGAGCCAAGCATGAGAACCTTTTAAGCTACAGCTATTACTTTCGTACTTTAACATTAGGGTTTACATTCACTGACTTGTTTAAACTCAAGAAGAAACAGGAGTACTTTATTAAAGTTAATTAAGCTGTTGTGAGTGTGTGTGTGTGTGTGTGTGTGTGTGAAAACAATAGGAACTGTTCTGCCTTGATAATAAAAGCTCAGAGAGAAGCAGTGAAAATTTTGAAAGGTGATATTCATTTCTGCAAAAAAAGCAAAGGCAACTAAGAAAGTGTGTAGATAAAAATACTTTTAAATGAAAACATTCTAAGTGACAATACATCTTGACATGGTAAACCTGTATGGGATTAAAAGGTACAGGGATGGCAGACAAGGGGGGTGGGCTGTAGGGCTGCTTTCCTAGCTCAGACGCCACAGAGATGATCCAACTGATAAGAGGGCTGAGGTCTGGAGAAAAAATGAATTAATTTCTGGAAAGGAATTGATGACTTGAGTATTGTGCAATTTAACAGGGCCTGTTGTACTAGGCATTTTTCTTTGGGTCAGATAGTTTGGATTTATAATCCAGCACTATACCAGCTGTGTCGTATGGGTATGTAATACAATCTGACTGTTCCTCACTTATTTCTTCTTTGAGTAAGCATATGGATAGTAACAAAAGTATAAGGTTACTATAATTGTTAAAAAGAATCAATAGAGTGAAATATTAAGATTAATGTCAGCTACATAAAAAGCATTCAGTGACTCTTACACCTTTTATTATTTGATGTCTTAGTCACTTTCCTTGTTGCTAAACACAATACCTAAAACCCACAACTTGAGAAAGAAGTTTATATCAGCTTGTGGTTTAATCCACAGACGGCTGGCTCCAAGGCCAAAATGGCATGGTGGAAGGGTAGGATGGAGAAAAGGTGTTCATTCCATGGCAGCCAGAAGCAGAGAGTATAGGGAAGAGAAGGGAGGAGATACAGCCTTTCAGGTCGTGCTCCCAGTGAGCCACCTCTTCCAAGCAGGATGTACCTCTGTTCAGCTATGAGCTTGAGAGTAGTGTCACCATGATCCAATCACCTTCCAAACACATGAGGCTTTGGGAGGACCTTTTAGATCTGAACTATAATATTAGGTATTTGTGAAATATGCAAGAGAAAAATGGATGTATAATCTTCACGTGAACAGTGACTGATTTAGAGATTATCAGAGAACAATTTTGCACTATGATGGAATAATAAAGGAAGAATATATAAAGTAATAATACTTTATATATTGAACAACATTGTGAAAGACACCAAATAGTAAAGGTCCTGAAGCAAAATGAAAACTTAAAACAATATTGAAAATAATCAATTAGAAATTTAAGAGAATAGGCAATGGCAAAATCAAAAAGAATATATTTCATAAGTAGAATTCTAGATTTGTTGGAAGAAAATAGGTATAAGAAAAAATTAAAGTAAACTTCAAGATACTTTACAAGCATATAAATTGCGATGTTATTTTGAAGATTTATGGACAGATGAGATTTTAGTTGAAAATAGTTGATCCTCAATTTCAAGCACCTACCCAGTCTTCTCTTTTGGCTGTAGGTCCAAAGACTGGGTTGCTTCCATATTTGTAAGTAGAGAAAAGAAATGAAGACATTGGCAGTAATGACCAGCATCAGAGGTAACCAGGTGGGGCCAGAGGCAAGCCAATGTGGCTTCATTCCATATTCAGTTTTCAGAGGAAGTCTCATTTTTAGCCTCTCTTCTGCTTCCAATCCAGGATAACTTATTCTGCACAGATGTAATGTGGAAGGTGGACTTGAAACATATTGCCTCACATGCCATCTTACAAATCCCAGAATTTACCACATTCCCCATCACTCCCTCTGTAAGCATTCCAAGCTTCACGGAAGGGAGTCACGGGGTGAAGTTCTAAAACTCCTTGGAAATTGAGATTTTTAAGAAAACTGTACTGTATCTGAATATAAATGAAATTAACAGAACTTACAGGAAAAGCATGAAATCAGCTAACATATTCTTTAAATACTTTTATCTTATTAATCTAGTAAAGGAAAGTATTAAAGTGAAAAGATAAAATCAGAGAAAGCTTAGGAACAAAATAAAACCTGTTTCCTTGACTTGATGGAATTTATTATTTATTTTTTCAAATATATGTTAATATTCATTCCCCTCTTTGTGATAAAAACATTTTCAACTTCATCTAAGATCTCTTTACATTTTCCTAAACATTTGGGGGTTTGGTAGATTAATTAAAAGGAAATGAAATAAAAATAGAACTCATACAAGAGTAATACGTGTTATCTTACTTGTCTAATTGAAAGCAGGTTAAAATACACAACTTAGTCTTAAAGTACTTGAAACAAACTTTTCTTTATGTTATTGTTCCTAGATTGTATTTGGAAATTAAGTTTCTACATTCTAGTAATATGGACTACCTTAGTGAGATTATATATAAACTAGTGCATACATATGTGTCTGGGTATGTGTATGTTTGTGATTCGAAGTGATAAAATTCTCTTGGTTAAAAACATAAACCAAAAAAAAAAAAAAAAGAAACATAAACCAAATCAAACAAACAGAACAACAGAAGACATAATGAAGCTTGTCACAATGTTTGTTTGAAATAATTTTGTTAGTTCTGAATCAAAAATATCCATGGATGTAATCGGTGGCAAACTTTCTGAGTTATGTATTCTTCTTAGTATGAGCAGGTTATCTCTTCAGATCTCAGCTTCCTTATACATAAAATATGATGACACTATATTATGTCATAATTTTGGTGTTGCATACATCAATTAAAAGCCACTTGTAAGCCACAAAATATATAGCAAGAGTGCTGTTTATAACTGAGACTTATACAGCATGCATACTGATTTATCTACAGATCATCATGGAAGTATATACATTTAAGTGAATTTAAAACCACAAAGCAGGTCATCATGGCTTTCCTCCCGACATCCTGCTTTGTATCCCCTGGGCTGTACTATTATATTGCTTTTCCTCTTTTAATCAGCCCAAGCTCACTTTACAGGGCTACTTTCTTCCTCACTCTTCACTTTTACTTTTGCAAATAAGGTTTGTTAAAAAAAAACAACAAACCTATAAAACAGATTTTCAGTTAGGATATAGCTGTATCATACAGTTTCCCTTTTTCTATATTCTTAAACACTTAGGTTTTTATTTCCACATCTGTGATAAAATAAAATAAACTAAGGATTGTGAACTGACCTGGAATCAAGAAACATTTTTGGCAATGTATTTATCATCTAATACCTATGCATTCTATTACTCCGGATGAATTTGCTGTCTTGAATAAAAAAAATTGATGAATATTATTCCAGTGCTTTATTTCTGTGCCTTCATTTTCATCAGCTTTTTGAAATTTCCAGAAATAAAAAAATGAAAGTTATGTGTTTTTGATATTTTAAGAAACCTTGTCGATTTAAGATGTTAGCCTTATTTATTTTCCCTTTTGAGTCCTCAGCTGATTTTCTGCAAAACTGATTGCAGTCTATTTCTTGGTATAAGATGACATTGTTGATCGTGCAGTTTTTTTCAATTACACATCCTGTGGCTCTCTGTCCCACTCTTCCCATCTTATTTATTATACGCATTTAACATTTTAGAGAAAATTATTAATCGAAACACAGTTTACTTTCGTACAAAGAAGCGAGATGAATCTAGGTGGCTGTGACTTTTCTCAAACAGAAGCGTGAGGAAATGAGCAGCTTGTTGTTCTCAGCTTACTCCTCCACACGTACCCCAGCTCCAACCTATCCTCTACTGATTGGCCACAGGTGTTTCCCCATGAAACAAAGCATGTTACATCTTCAGGTTCCTACTTCTCTAAGTTAGAAAGAAGCATATTTATGATATATAAGTTCATGAAATGGATTTTCAAATATTTTAGCCTATATACTAAATTACTAACAGAGTAGGTTTCTACTCTATATCTATTGCATTATAAGATTGCAGTATAACTTTAAGATCAAGATGATTTTATATAGAGAGAATTTATTTGAATCTTTCCTTCTACCAATAACTAAATTGTTCTCAAATATTCTATATTGCATTGGGGGAACAAGGGAGGATGGAGGGGGAAGGGAAGGAAGGGAAAAAGGAAAAAAAAAGAGCAGAAGGAACAAATGGAAACAAAGCTTTTGTAAAAAAGGAAGAGAAGGAGTGTAGAAGAAAGGTCAGGAGAATGGTAAAAAAAAGAAGAATCAAGCTGTATCATGTACAGGTACAAATTCCCTATGATAAATGTGATTATGTATATCTAAAATGTACCAATACAACCAATTTTAAAATTATTTTGCAGTTTTATCAATCAACCCACTGTTATAAATCTACTTATTATTCTAAAATATTAGTACAATTCAAAATCTCAGAAACCGTATTATTCTCTGCAATAGGTCAGTATCAATTGTACTTTACATGGAATAGCAACAGCCTGAATCTCTTTACTTTACATCCCTTGACTCAAATCGGTACCCATTTATTTGCTTATATCGCACACATGTTCACTCTTTTCTGTATTTTCAGCCAAGTATAAGCTTCTTTCTGTTGGCTAAAACATACTCCCAGCTGAACTCCTGTATTTTTGTTGAATCTTTCTCAAACTTTTTTGAAATGCAGATCTAATTATGCAATTGCCAATACTTTTAATAGATAAATAGCCACATTGCTACTGGTTTATCTGACCCTTATTAATCAGTCTCATTCCTCTCTTGGTTCCAGGAGAATTGGCTTTCTTTCTGTTCTTTCCACATGTCCAGTTCCTCTCTAACTAAGAATAACCCAGAAGATAAGTAATCAATTTAGCACTTTTAAAATTGATTAAATTATCTCAGCATCAATATATCAGTTGCATTTCAATCAGACAAATTAAACAAACAGGAGTGATATGAATAGACCATAACCTGAATTCAACCTGCTGGGAATATGGGTGCAGATGTAGCAGTCTGTGAGTTTGCTGCCCATGCACATACTGCAGGCTTCAAGTCTCACAGAATCCAGAGGCTCTTGGGAAAGCCAATGAATGATATGATCCCAAAGAGAGCAGTGGCAAGTTAGAATTTGTAAAAATAATGTAGAACACAGAAGCAAAACTGGAAACAGCCTACAATGTTCATGAGATATGTGACCAGCAAAAATGCTCATATGTACACTGAACCATGAATCTGTACACTGGACTGTGACTAAGATTTGGAGACTCCATACAAGTGTGTAGGTCAAGAGGTAAAGTAGCTGCAACTTAGTCAATTTCTTAGGTCTATGGAGTATTGATGCAACCTCAGCAAAGTGTGTGAGCTGTGACAGCACTTAAGCTTACTTTCTTAGTGGTAAGACAGCTGTTGGAGCCAGTCATGATGACACACTCCTGAAACCCCAGCAGTCTGCAAAGCTAAAGCAGAAAGATCATGAGTCCAAGGCCAGCCTGGCCAAGTTAACAAAATTCTGACTCAGAACAGAAGATAAAAAGGACTTAATTTCTCACTGTAATTCAGTGAGAAAGCCTTGGTTTTATTCCCCGACACTGGACAAAACAAAAGACAGCTGTTGTTTCACTGTGCCTTGTAAACCTTCTCAAACTTTGTATGGATTAGGTCAATTTTATCTCAGAACTATACATGACAGGAAGTTCAGGAGATAAGAGATCAGCTGAGCTAAATCAACAGAGTTCAAAGTTTCCATAATCTACTTTTTGTCATCTAGTCACACACATTCACTGTAGAAAACTATAAGGAACTTTAAAATAAATGCAACCGCAAAATTATGTAATACTGTAACTGTTTTAATCCATCTGTAATAATGAAACTGCCAGACATACAACTGCAAATATGCTAACCTTATGCCCCAAAGAATACAAAAATCACTTACCCATCCTGGTGTAATGTTAATTCCTCCTCAATCCCCATCACACTCTGTGATTTTTTAAAAATAAAATATTGAGATACATGGTCCACTTCTACTAACATTTCTTTTTGATAGTGGAAGAAATAATTGTTATATATGCTCAAATATTTTCATATCAACAAAAAGAAGAAATATAAATATTATGGTTTTTGTTTCTGCAACTGTCTTGCCTTTGCGGTGATAGCTATTATTTATAACTATCTTCTACTATGCACTCCTGTTTGCCCTCAGTTATCACCTTGGCTGGTTGTTTTTCTGTCTGATGATGAGAACAAAACATTCATGAAAGTTCTGGGGCATTAAAAGCCTGACTAAATTTGGATTTTGTAGATTTAAAGTGGTGCTAGCTGCAGGACATGGGACTATTAAGAAATAACACTCCAGGGAATAACCTACCTTCTAAACATAATCTCTCTTACATCACTGTGCAGTGTCGACCTAGTTGCTGAGGATGTTACACTAACCCTTATCCTAATCATCTCAATTAGTAGAAAACCTTTCTTCTTTGATTGTTAATTCTCTAGCATCAGAAAACAGAGTGGCCAGGTGACACCCTCAAATTCTAGTTTGTTGGAACCATTGTTTGTCCTTTGGTGAAAATATTTTCCCGTAAAAAATAATGTCTACATGTCCCAAAGCCCAGAGTTCTAGGAACTTGAGGACAGAAAAGGAAAATTTGACAAATGAATCACCAGAGTAATAACAACTTTAATTTACAGACCGGTGAATCTTGAAGAGAACAGAAACTCCTCTTCTAGTGGTAAGGATGTAGAGTATATAATATACACTGAAGTGCATCACTTCCAGTCTGCAAGGTATTTGCTGCCCTACTGGCAATATAACTGAATCATCAAGCAGCTAATCCATCATGCTGTCAGGCTTGCTGCTTTGGTTCTGTGGTGGCAATGAAAAGAGTAGTTAAGTAAATAAACATGAGCCCGTGGCCTAACTTAGTTTGTTATAAAAATAAGTTCTTTGTTCAGAGGGAATGCTGTGCTGAGTATTCATAATGACATCAAGATGTTTTATACATTCATGATTTTTGAATTTTTAAGTTTATCATCTATGAATTTAAAAAGATTTGTCCAAAGCATTTGGCCACATTTTTGTAGATAGAGAGAGGAAGTCATTATCCAGAGTATCTATTCCAGAGAGAACAAAACACTACCTTTCCATGTTGGAAATTGTTCCCTCTAGTATCATACTGGCAGGGAAATAGTTAATATCTCCAGAAAATGGAACAATATTATAACTTAGTATGGAATTCTGCCACGATAGTTTGGTTATTTAGCTATAATTAAGCTATATCAAGTTGTGTGTCAAAGCCCATGTTACTGACCCCAGTATAATATCTATCCCTGCCACATCATTAAGTCCACATTCCTGTTGGACTAGAACAGGAGTATCTCAGAGAAGGTCTGATTTATCTCCATAGAATTGATCTTTTTTTTCACAGAGTTACTGAGATTGTCATCTATTGAGATGATCTTTTTTTAAAATATGGAATACAAGCATCTTCATCTTGTGTGCTCATTCAGAGAGGAAGTCTATCTACATAATTCTTTTTGGGAATCCTTTATCATCACTTTTCTATTTTTGTTCTTCCATGTCCTGATCATCCAACCAAATAATTTGCCACTTGTCCCAAATCAGTTTAAATAATTACATCTGGTCCTTTCTCCTCCTTGGTAAAATGAATATCCAGGTGCTGTGCTCAAAATTCTGTTCAGGTGAATTATTTTCTTTAATTTTCCTTAAGGGATTTTCCAGTATTAAGCTATAATTCTGCAGTTCTTCATTTCCAAGTAGTGCCAGAATGTTGTGTAAAATCATTTATAAATGTGCCAGAATAGTTTACCGGCCTAATGGACATAGGAAGTCATATTGAGGATTACAAAAGATGAGGCGTACAATAGGCTACTGAGCAACAACATCTGACATGTCTGAATACACCTTATTTTAGCATTCAGGACCGGGGTGAATATTACACTTTCACTTAATATTAAAGTAGTGCTGTGCTCATATATGTTAGTGGTTTGATCAATCATACAACATCCTGTTTATAAAGTTCACATGATAAATTTGATGCCCATGGTCAAGCATTCATGTCAAAGCTTCTTCTTAAAATTAGAATAGTTATTTCTAGAAGGTGATATAATTTTTTAAAAAAATATGCACTAAAATTTTGAGAGTTCCACTACAATTTTTACAGAGGCTTGCATAATACCTACGCTGTATAGCATCACTAAATGCTACAGACACATCCAGCGAAATTGGGTTTGTTAAGTCACACCAGATATGTATCAGAACAATTTGCAAGCAACCTAGACCCCTGAAATTGAGTCTATTTGTTTGGGCAACACTCAACACTTACAGTTTCTCAGGTTCCTTGGTAAGAGCAGAGTTAGCAAGCTCAAACCACATATTTGTCACAAATCCAAAAATCTTAATAAGTATAAATGTAAATATAAATAAATACTGTGTCTAACTCTGAACTCACGAAGGGGAAGATCCAGCAACACATCTTTACCTTGGAAATGAGATTTCAGGTTGTCACCAACCACTAAATCATCAGAAAGCAAGATTAAACTAGACTAACAAGAATAAATGCAACTTGGACCCGATTTTATTGGAATCGGCATGGATCCCTTTCCACCTTGAATCCTCCAGTTCTGATGATGTGCAGGACTTGCAAGAGGACTAGGACACATTACCATGGGATTTCAAAAGAAGCGGGTCATGTATTGGAGATCAACTGGGAGTCGTGAAGGTGAAGACCCAGCTGCCTCTTCCAGCCAAATCTGTGACAAGATGGTAGGGTAGGTTAGTGACAATGAGTGAGCTTCAATATTTTACTGCACATCAAATTTCTGAGGGTGAATGTGGACACTCATTTCATATTCACCTATTATATGTTGCAGAGTTTTCCTTTGTGGGCAGAAAGCCAGAGTAATACAGGGAAAGGAATTGTGGGGAATACTCGTTTTCACCTAAGGAGAGCAAGAAGAAAGGGCTCAATGTTTTTTTGCCATAAGGAAATGATAAATATTAGAAAGGATAGATGTGTTCAACCTGATTTAAACAATGCATATGTGTATTGAATCCTTACTGAATAACCCATTAATATATATTTTTATTATCAATTAAAATATATTTAATTGGAATAAAAATTAATGAGGTCAAAACACAAAACACAATAATCATTTTCATTTTAATCTCTATTTTGATAGTCAGAATTTAGGTAGTCATTTTTTATTCATCTCGTATCTTAAAATTTAAATGGATATATCATGTTTTTTGCAATTTAATTATTTACAGTAAACTGTTCTTTAAATAAGTTAAATGATACCTCATGTAAACATAAACATTTTAATTTCATCCACAAGAATTTAAAGAATAATTCATAATTATGAAAATGTACAATGGAAATATTGAATATTTGGAAATTCTGATGAAATACCTATATAAATACCTATAAAACATTTGTATTATTCAGAATACATTACCCTACGGAATTCTCAGTGCATGATCCTCTTAAGAATTAAATGTATTTTCAGTTTATCTTTTCACCAGAATAGATTTAGTCATTCATTTAATTTTTTTGTTGATTAAATATCTGATGCTTGGCAGAGAACAAAGATTTTATAGTGGTAATCAGATACAAAAGTTTTCAATTGTTTAATAAACTGTATTCTGGAATATTGGGGGACATAGCAAAAAAAGCAACCAATAAATAAGTGAATGTACTTCTGAAAATATTAAAGATCTTATTATGAGAAACACAAAATGGAGTAACGTGTGAGAGAATATCTCTAAAGGAAGTCATTTTTGATAGAATTATTGGAGGCCTTTTGTGAGGAAGTGGCATTTGAACTGGAAAATACATGAAACAGAGAAGCCCACTGTTATGGTTTGTGTTTAGCTGTCCAAAGCCTCATGTGGTCTCAGGTGGGGCTTTTTCAGAGGTGGCTGGATTTAGAGTGTGTGACTCTGGAACTGATGGACCAATGGTGCAGTGCCAGGCTCAAGGGCAGTAGGATTAAGGGTGTGAGTGCTACCTGCTCTAAGTTGGTAGAAAGACATTGTTAAGGTCACATGTTGCTTTTGCCACCTTCTGCCTGTCTGCCATGCCACCCTGCCCTGGAGTCAGTGGATTAGGGACTAAAACCTCTCCAATCTGTGAGCTAAATAAACCTTTCCTTCTTTACCATTAGATATCAGGTATTTTGTCTCAGCAAGGAGAAAAACAACTAAAACAACCATGGGAGGACAATATGAGAGAAGAAAGAGCTCCAGCAAGATCCTGAAGGAGGGGCTAGCTTGGCGTGTTGTAGGGAGGATGAACTCATGTGGCTGACACATGACAAGAGCACTGCTGGTTGAAGTAAGAGAAATAAGCTTGATTCAGAATACGTAGCGCTTTACAGCCCGTGATAAATAACCAACTCTCATTATCTAAGCTTAGTAGGAAGAGAATTATTTTTGCATGAGAATAACATGACGTAAACTAGTTTTTATCTGCCCACTCTTCTATGAGTAGAAGGAACCCTCTAATACCCAACAAATGTGCAGTCAGAAACACTAATCAGAAAACCCCAGTGGTAGCTGATAAAAAGGCAATAGTGACTTCGAGAGGACTTCATTCTTGGATATGGAAAGAAGTGGCAATAGGATGTTCTGGAAGCAGAGAAACAGGACTCAGTGATAAACTAAATTTACAGATATTACAGGAAAAAAACAAATCAAGAGCCTTCACTAGCTTTGATCATGAGCAACCATGTGAAATGTTTTACTGAGATGAATAACAGTTTTGCCAAGGAGTCAGAGGAGTGGAAAATCGTGAAATGTTCTGACAGTGTTAAATATGAGATTACTATCTATCACCCACATGAATATATTGGTTAGTTTGAGCCTTATGAAATACTCTTTTTATAAGCCAAAAGCAGTAACGTCAATCTCATGTGGTTTCACCACTTAATATTATGTATACAGTATGTGAGTCTGGAGTTCAAGGAAAAGTTCAGATTTACAAAGAAAGTTTGGAAGTATTGGCACATTAATGTTATTAAATCCATGATGAGTTCATGTATGAGTTCATATATGAGTTCATATATGAATAATTTAAAAGTAAAAAATAAGCTCATATGTATGTGAGCTAAGAACATGATATTTATTGATTAAGAATATATTGAAAGTACAAGAAACTGCCAACAAAGCAGTTCAAATAAGTCAAATTGTATTTGTAACAACCCCCCCTTTTTGTTTTACATCTAATCTTTTGGCATTGTTGTGTTCCATCCCCAGTAACATTAGAATAATACAATATTCCATACTGCAATATTCAGTTCCATATGCTACTCCAACTTCTACCAACCATTTAATGAGGTGCATACAGTTTAGAAAAGACAAAAAATAAGCAATCATAATATTGTCTTGTATTATGCCATACAGTGAATTCAATTTTTTTAAATCTTTTAGGTGTTGATGGATGGGATTTTATTTTTTTCAAATTTTTATTTTCCAAGTCCATATTTATTTGATAAGTACTGCAATGTAAATTGAGCATTTCAACTTTTATTTTGACTTTACTGGATTGCTGACTTTTTCATCTTTGAATTCCAGAGCCCCATATTTAGGTCATATATTTCAAGTTCTTTGTACTTGGTTACAAGCAAAGAAATGTAGCATGAGCGTGAAAAAAACCCACATTGGGATAGTTAGAAAAAAAATTGTTCCTAGGATTAACATAGATGTCCAAGGTAATAAAATAGACAAAAACAAAGTCCACAGACACTGACCTACGTAAACAAACTGGATAGATGCCACTTTGAGTATCATGAGCACAGGAAACCACCTTCACAACACTGGTAAATACCAGCATGGACACTTGACTCTATCAATCAGTTCAAGTAATTTCTAACTCTTCTTGAATATCTGTAATTCTCTCCAAATGTTCAATATGTGGGGAGGAAAAATTTGATTCATCAACCCAAGATCATATGTGTGTGTCCTTTAGTTTGTATAGTTGGGTCCCATTTCCCTCCAGGCTTAACATCAAACAGAGATTCTTTCAAAATTTAAGGGTTACTTAAATAATGGACAATTAACAAATGATAAATATGTGCAGTCAACATGCTTTTACCAGCAGCAACCTAAATAGTCCTGTCTGGATAGATTTCAGTAACATTTAGAGCCTAATAATAGGGTCTAAGATAGCCCAGAATAATGTGGGAAGAGCATAATTCAACTTCTATGCATTGTTTTCAGCTGCATTCTGCTTACATAGGAGAAAACTTTTCAAATATTTGATTTTTATTTCCAACACGTGTTATAACCTGCAGTACAACATCATAAATTTACCATATCCTGTGTTATGTGTGACTTCATTAGTAAATCCTTAAAACACACATGAGTGAATATAAAATCATGGAATTCTTTATATTACCCTATATAAGCGAGCTAAGTAGCATGGACATAGCAGTTAATCTTTCTTTCACTGTAAAGGTAATTATTTAGTCAGATGCTTGAGATAACACATAAAAGATATAGTATGTTTATGTGCATGTAGTTGGTGATATTTGGATAGATGATGATAAGCATAAAACAAATATGCATTTAAATATTCAAAGCCTAGGATGGGAGCACCTGATTGGCACAGTTCTAGTGCTACTGTGGACTCAGATTGAAGGCATATTTATTTTTCTTTTGGCTTTTTGATTCCCAGTAAGTTCCCCCGATGATATCTAGTCAAAAAGAGTAATGATCATTTCTGTAGAGTAGCCTCAATATTTAAAAGTCATCTAATTTCTTAAGACAGAAATGGCAGCTCTGCTTTTCCGGGGAGATATCTCAATATGAAAAACAAAAAAAAAAAAGCTAAAAATTGCAAGTTAAGTAACTGGTCAAGTAACAGGGTAAGGAAAAGCCAAAGTTGTATAATTCTACATATGGGAAAAATACAGGAAACTTTATATTGTGTCAAGAATTTTTGTCCCAGGGGAAGGGAGGGAGTGTTAAATATCTAAACCTCTTCCCATGGGGCTGTGTTTGGTGATCCCTCTGGTTGCTTTGGAAACAGATGGAACATAGGTGCTAAAACTAACATAGTGGTGACCAACAGGAGCGGTAGAAGAAGAGTATGTGCTATGATTTTTATTTTCAGTAATAAAGAGTCAATCCAGAGCTTTTACACATAGCTACACTTCCAGCCCTTTCTTTTCGTTCCCTGCCTTCTCTCTCTTCTTTCTTTCTTTCTTTCTTTCTTTCTTTCTTTCTTTCTTTCTTTCTTTCTTTCTTTCTTTCTTTCTTTTCTTTTCTTTCTTTCCTTCTTTCTTTCTCTCTCTCTTTTTCTCTTTCTTTCTTTCTTTTTCTCTCTCTCCTTCCCTCCTTCCTTCCTTCCTTCCTTCTTCCTTCCTCTCTTCCTCTCCTCTCTCTTTCTCCCTCTCCCTCTCCCTCTTCCTCTCCCTCTCTCTCTCTTTTTTTATTCTCAGACAGGATCTCACTAAGTCGCTAAGTTGCCCGTTTTGGGCTTGAACTCAAGATCCTCCTGTATTAGTCTTCCAGAGTTCTGGCATCACAGGCGTGCACCAGTTCACTTGGCCTCTGTAATTATTTTTTAACAATGGCTTTAGGTTTGTTTTTAGCCCAGAGCCCTTATGGAGTAATTTGCGGACACTCTTTGAGACTATATTTTACTTCTCAGATATAAAGAAATGTGCACTTACCCTAATTATCCGTGAGGCCCCTGCCTCTGAGATGACCTTCAGTGATCCTCACCTCCTGGTACTCAACACTGTACAGTGAACTTGCAACTTTTACTAATATTGATTTGTGTGACCAGATTGGCAGTATGTTAGATCTGAGATTGGATTATGAAAGATATTGTGGTTTCCATCCTGACTTTTTGCTTTCTTTTGAAAGAGTCCTTGGGGAAAAACACAGGTTTATGGTAGGATCCATATAATAATCAACTGAGCCCTTCTGCCACTGAGCATATGATTGAACTCTTGCAGAAATATCCTCCAACCCTCATCACACTTGAAATAGCTGTTTTCTGGTGTACTGCTTAATTAAAAGCCTATGAGACACTGGATCAGAATCAGCTACCTAAAACACTACTGGATTCCTTCTCTTAAAATCTATGTGATGTAATAAAAGTGCAGTGTTTTAACTTGCTGAGTTTGGGGAGAATCTAACACAGTAATAGAAATTTTTGTTTGTTTGTTTGTTTGGTACCGGGGATCGAAATCAGGTCTTTGCACTTGGGAGGCAGGCAATGGAACCATTGAGCTAAATCCCCAGCCCTCAGTAATAGAAAATTAACCAAAGCTCTTTGGTTGTTATCTTAACAGACTTTCACTGCCATAATAATAACCATTGGGTGGATAACCATGTACAGTTTAAGATTTTTGTCTATCATCTTAGAGACCTTGGATGACAGGTTTAACATAAATATATATTTTTACCACACAATTAAAATTATAAAGTATTAACACATTTAACCAAAGAAAGTGAAGTGCATTAGATCTTTCAACAGGTGTCTTGGAAACACATTAAATAAACATTCTTAATTTCTTTGGGGGGAAATAGAATTTCTCAAAGACAATGATAGATAAATCACCTGAAAAATCAGAATGAATTATAAAATGCCAGCTCCCACAGTTTATGAAAATACTATTGAATGTACTTTAATAGCATGAGACACCACTTGGAAAGATATAAATACATCTCAGGCTTCCTCCATGTCTACTAATTAAATGAGCCCCTCAATTACCTGAAGATCCCTGTTGAACTATGACAAATAGCTAAATCATTTTATGGGTGTGTGTGTGTGTGTCTGCACATGAAAATATACATGTGTATTTTTGTATTTGTGATATAAAAGCTGAGACAAAATATTTTTTGAAGAGAATTTGTTTCTTTCACATTTTACTATGTGTTTTAAAAAACAGAGTAGGAAAAATATTTCTAGGGAGACTGAAATATCAAAATATTTGACAAGTTGAAAACATGTTGTGAGAAAAATGTGTCCATAGCATGGACATGGTGTCCTGTCTTTGATAGAGAGATCATATCAGAATTGATTTGAAATGAAATATTTTGAGTGATGTATGATTGAAAAGTAGAAAAAAAGAGCACAGTAAAACCTAAGTATTTCCTCTTCCAATCTAAATCTTTGGCTATATCTAGGGAATTGATGTATGTTTGAAAATGAAGATGATGCAATTAAACAAGGATCTGCTATCTTGTTATGCTTCTGTTTCCTGTGAAGCATAATGTAGGGGAAATTTAGAAGCAAAATGGTTATTATAAACATATAATTGTAGCAGTGAATAACACCTAGCACTTTGAAAACTCACCTTGAATTCTTGTTAATGGAAATCTATCTGTAGGTACTGTAATTCAAAGTATTCCCTTTATACTCCAAAAGCACAAGATAATTCCAGTTTCTATTTACTTGTTTGTCAGGATTTTACAGGAAAACTTATGTTATTCTATTTAACATAACACCTGCATGTAGAATCTTACATTATGTTTGTTATGCTAAATATTCTTCAGCTTTTCAGATTTCTTCATATACATTCAAGGTATGTGTACTATGATATATAGAAGAGGACAGGTGCCCAAATTAGCTCAGATTTTTCAAGCTTAAAACAAAATATTGCCATGATTATTTTGCATTTTATTAACCCTAACAAATACCATAATTCAAGGTGATTAAATCTGGAAATCTGTTTTTAAGTGTTTCTCTTCTTTCCTTTGCTTTTAGCTCTGATGGACACTTTTTCAACTCCAATTTCCATCACTGCTGGTCCTTTTAGTCCCATGAATGAGAATGTTTTCAACTAAAGACAGTTTTTTAAAGGAGCTATATTTGGGGCTGGGGTGTAACTCAGATGTAGAGTACCTATCTACTAAATTCAATTTCCAGCAGTTTGGGAATTTGAGGAGGAGGTTTTCTTGTTGTGACTCTTGTTTGGTTGATTTATAGTTGTTCAAATGCTGGGGTCATGTTGAAAGACTTAATGATGCATCATCTCTTTTAAATTTATGGTTTCTTTTTAAATTTTATATGAATATTTAAATATTTAATTTTTGAGCTAGTGAAGCCCTGCCAATAACTTCCCAAGAAACATTAATGTGAAATTTCCCACTTACTGAGTCTCTGTGCCCTGTGACCTGACAAATCTGGAAAAATGTACTTTTGGGACACGAGCTGAATCTAAATTTTCTTTGTTTCTCCATTCTAGTACCATATGTACCATATTAATGCAGTGATGTAGCTTAAAAATTCTCTCTCTCTCTCACATGTCTTAGATATATTAGACATGCACATATACCTGTCTAATACATCAGATACATTACTTATGTATATTAAATATACATACTCTTTTTAGATAAATTATGTTTAATAAAATTGCAATAAAAATTTAAGCATTTTCTCCTTGTCACTCTTCCTTCACTTTTCTTGCCTAACATTTTCAGTGCTTTCTGTATGTATCATTTTCAGATATTATATGTCAATATACAAGTACATTTGACACAAACATTTCTAAAGCCAGTTTTTATTTCTGGTCATATTTAAACTTGCTGTTTGTATTTTATAAAAGATTCAAAATTGAACAAAATTCTTTATTTCTCAGAAATATTTGAAAATGACAGCAAAAGATGAATTAGCCAGAATTTGACTCTTTTTTCTTTGGTTGGCTTTTTCTCTCTAAATGAGGTGAGATAAAGGCC
Organism: Heterocephalus glaber; assembly: GCF_000247695.1. The sequence goes on from NW_004624763.1 coordinate 9,543,756, forward strand.
AGACATTAAAATGCCAGGTTTGCAGAAGTATCCTTCAGAGAAATGACAGTGAAGAGAATCAAAGAAAACATTCAAAGCAAAAAATGGAATATATAACACTGTTATATCTACTGAAAAAAGCTCAGAATAACTATGTAGTAAAAGTATCTCTAAATAATATTACCAAATATTTTTTTTCTTATTTGTAAGATAAACACTAATTTATTTGTCATATAGAGACAAGAAAATATTTTTAAAAACTTTAAACACTGGTAGAGCTCCAAAAAGCAAAATGATGTAAAATGAAAAGTTAGCGTGTTTGTAAGTGGAGAACAAGAAGAAGGAAAATTATCTTCAAGGATCAGAACAGAAATGAGCATTTATACATTGCTTTTCGTTCTCTGGATAACTGAAAATAAACACATTAAGAAAGCAGGTGTTACATTAGACAAAGAAGTGGAAAAAACCTGGAAACGTGAGACGTTCACTGATTTCTGCCATACGTGAAAACCTGGATAAACTGGGATGCTAGCCAAATGGAATGGAACAAGGCAACAGAAAGGAATCATGCTGTGTTTCACTGAGAATATTAGCAGCTTGATAATTGTGCCTGAAATGCCTTTCTTTGTTTCTGTCTAATTGCCATTAAATTCATCACTTCATACAGAAGTTAAGTCCAAAATTCAAGGAACATTTTCAATCGTGTCAGTTCATTTTAGGACTTGTTTGTTCTTTTTAAAATCAAGCCAATTTTCCACCTTAAAAGTCATCAGTTGAAAGGAACTGATTATAAATGACCTGAAAAATTATAGGGTGAGTACTAAGAGATTAGTACTACTCCTTTTTTTTTTCTAATATCCATTTTTTTCTGTTTCAATTAGGAGAAATATATTTTTTCATTTTAAAGATAAGAGTTTAAATAATAGGTTATAAAAAAACAATTTAGGGCTGGGATTTAACTCAGTGGTTCCGCCACCTGCCTCGCAGGCACAAGGTCCTGAGTTCTATCCTTGGTACTGACAAAAAAAAAAAATTAAAGGTTATAGCCAGCAAATAGCCACTGAACTCCAAATGTCTGATTTTAAATGATGTGTTCCCTCACTCAACATTATTGAATAAATTGCTGACTTAGAGAAGTTTTTAAAAATCACAAGCTGAGTGATAGCATCATAATGTGTCTGTAAGGACTGGAACAGACAGAAAACATTTTCTTATTGGTGGTATTGCTCCAAATAATGAGGCTTTACTCAGAAAGTACACATAATATATGTGTCCTGGAAGTTATAGCCCTGGAAAGAAAAGAGAGAAGGCAGGTAATAGGACAACAAAATAAAACTGCTATTTGCAGTGTCCCATTTCCTTAAGACCTAGAGTGAGAAATGTAGTCATAGCTTTAGAAAAAGAACTGAGTTTTGATGTTTGCTTCTGCTTGACATCACTTTAGGAGAACACATTTTTCCTTTGCTAAATGACAATGCAGCCAAGAAAGTCTCTATAATCTTCCAGCTCTGCAGATTTTCTCTGAAAACACTGGAGCCTGGAACAAAGTACAAGATAAACCAACCCTCAAGTGTCCATTGCCTATGGCAATCTGAGACCTATGGGTTCCCAATCTAAACTACGTGCTTACCAAGTAGTTTTTTGCCAAAAGAGGAAATGTTACATGCAATTGATTTATTGCATCTACTCTCTTCCAACATGGATCTTCTAGTCAAGGACAGATTGTCAGCTTCAAGGTAGGTCTGCTTTTTTTTTTATTAGAACCCACATAAATCATATTACTGTCCTACCATTGCATAGTATTCAAGTTGATTACTTCCCCCAATATTGTGATCCAGTTTGGGGTTAATAAATCATTTGCATTAAAATCGGGGAGTTTACTAATGAAGCTACCAATAATCAATATTTTCATAGCTCCAAAGACATTCTTGGTTTTACTGACCTCTTGTGACATTTTGTATTCCCAAAACTTGAGAACAATTTTATATATATTTATATATTTCTTCCTTTCCTTCTTCTATCTCTGCCCTTTTCTTTTAACTGAAATGCAACTTCCCACTATTCCATGGTTGAGGCTGGGAAAAATAAAAATTCATTCTGATCAACTAGAACCAGAGTAATTCCAACACGTTTTGGATAGAAGCATCTACATAATACATTTTTTCTCAGTATGACTTTATGTTAGTATTAACCTAGGTGAGCTTTCTTTAAGAATAAGTTTTGAGGTAACAAAGAAGGCAATGGAAATTTTGAACTGCTAAATGAATTAAAACTCCACAGCTTCCTCCTTTCCTATGGACCAGTAAGTTATTATCATTAATGTAGTGTTCATAACTATCTTCAAAAAGTTTGACATATGAAACAACTGAGGAGGACATTAGAGATGATGTCTCATACTTGTTAACCAGAGAATAAATATTCTTGCCTCCTTTTAAGTCAGGGAATATTTTGCTTAATTTTTCTAACATTAATCTGAGAGTAAAAGACTGAGAACTTTCAGAGACTATTGACTCATTTATCCCTATTACATTTTCTCCTCCACTCAGTGGAATAAATAAATAAAACACTTTCCAATACTCCACTCAGAACTATGGGCACAGGGAGTTTAGCTAGAGATTTGCAAATAACCACATTGAAGCAGGTTGGGTCCATGTATTTTTGGAATCCAGGTCTCTGTATTTTACTGAGGAAAATCATAAATGCTTTCCATACAAAATATACATATATTTTTGTGTGCTTTGTGTGCATCCTGTTCTAAGAAATGTAAAGATCTAGTGGAATTTATCCATGTCTTTCTAAATGAACATATTTTCATGATTTTATAAAACTTTAAACCAAGCATCATGAGACATGCCTGTATTACCAGCACTGTGGGAGGCTGAGCCATAAGGATCAGTCCTAGCCTGGGTAGCTTAGAAACTCAGGGAGACACTGTCTCAAAATAAAATTCATTAATTTTTTAAAAAGGGCTAGAGATTTAGCCCTGGATTCAATCCCCTGTGCTGAAAGAAAAAAAAATTGATAGCATAATGTAAATTGGAATAAAAATTAAATAATTTTAAGACTCTGACAAGATCCTATTTCAAATCTGAAGGATTTATTTCTTCTGCAGTTGAGTGTCTGCAAGAGGCAAACCATAACTCTCCACACTTTTGGGAACTGTCTCAGCAGCCAGAGCGGTCTCCTCAGGTCACAGTTCTTACTGAGGGGCTCCCTGTGCCAGTAACTGGGTGATTTGAGGAGCAGGTTAACTTCTCTGAACTCTGGATAATTTTTTTTTTTCTTTTTCTTTTTGGTACCAGGGATCAAACTCGGGTCCTTGCACTTGCGCAGCAGGTGGGGAAATCACTGAGCTAAATCCCAGGCCCAACTCGGGATAATTTTCAAGGGTCACCTCAGCTACAGAGCTCCTTGTCGGAGCTTCTAGAGCTGCCTTGTAGTCAGCTTCCCATTGTCCCAATCTTGTTTCTTGTTTTTTCCCCTTCTATTGATGATGATCTCAAGGTCATTAACTATTACGCCCTCTGCACGCTACTCTTCATCCCCACGTTTATTTTTAGGAATTTCTGACAGAATTCTGTAAACAAGAAAGAATCATTAGGCTAATGTCTATCGGTTTCCATTGTCCATTAATATCCACTGTCCATTACTCCATGTCTGGATCTTAATTTCCTTGTATAGTTGGAAGAGTGTAAGATAAATATACAAACACCTATACTGAAGAATAGTAGAAAGAATTATGACTGGGAGGCACATGCTCTAGTTCTGTTCTACTCATGAGCTGAGAAACTCAGACATATGTTAAATGTAATATTCATGGCCTAAATAAGATACATTACAGTAAAGAACATAATTTGCCCTAATACTATGTTAATAATGTAAAACAACCTGAGAGTACCAATATCTGATGACAAACTTCAAGCATTTTGTTTGTTTCATTTATGTATATGCAGAGGTATCATATAATTTTTCATTCAAACTAGTGCACCCTCCAAGGTGAATGAGTCACCATTCTTGATCAAGAAAATATGGTAAGAATGAAAGAGAACTGTACCTGTCAAGTTAGAGTGTGTTGTCTGCTCTATTTATAATGTTCCCAAGTTAAAATGTGTGTGCAATTGCATGTTATATGCCACAGGTCCTACTACAGAAACATTGGTTCTCCCTACTTTCAGGGGATGGTCCTATTTGGATTCAATCTTGGAAACACCTAAATATATTTCAGATGATTCACTGTTGGGATATTAGTAAAGAATCAGCTAGGCGGTACGTCTGTACTTGAGTGGAAACATACCCCGACTGGGTGGCACACGGGTATGGCTGTGTTTCTCTTGTGTAATTTTATCTTAACATGTGTGGCCTTTCTCACGTCTGCTCACGTATTTCTCAGCAGATAATCACCCTTTGGATTTTGGTGGAACATACATTCTCAGTCAGTATGCTTTGGGGGAGGCCTGAGATTCTGCATTTTTAGCAAGTCTCTAGCAATAATAACGTTGTTGGTCCAGTGTATACACAGTCAGTAGCAAGGCCCAGTACCAGACCCTAGAGGTATACATTTATTGTTTGGGAGCTAATTATGGCCAGTCAACTCAGGCAATTCTAGCCACATTGGTAGAGTTGTTTTACTAAAAGAAAAAGGTGGACTGATTTTGCATATAAATGGAAGCTTTTGCAGCTCTTTGGGGTTTTTTTTGTTGTTTTTTTAAAGACAGATATAATTAGATAATGTGAAAACTATAAGCAAATTAGTTAGAATGTTCTACTTTTATACTCTGGCTCACCTATCTGTAAAAATTAGTCTGTTAATCTACTCTATAAAGTAATAATGTTGAAAATAAAACAAACTTGATTTCAGATTTTAAAAAAGCAAAAATGTATATTCTAAGGCTGGGCAGCATTCCATACCAGAGATGGTTTGGAATGCCTCCTCTTGCAGTGCAGTGAGCTAGTTTGATCAGCAGCAAGCTGGGGCATGATACACAAAGACTGCCTAGTTGGTGCCATTTGGCATTTGCATTGCTTGGACATAATCTAGCAGTTTTCAGCCTAAGATTGGCTGAGGGACTGACAGCTGTAATTGGTGGAGATTCTGTGGCTTAACTACAAGAGTATTTTCTTAGAATAGGTTACAACAAACTAGGCTGCAGTTCACTACGTAAGAAGACACCTTTGGGTCAAACTCAACCTTCAAACACAGGGGATGTTAGGCCAGTTTATTTGAGTTCAGTAGGAATCATGATAACTCTCGCATCAAGTGATCGGGAGATCAAAAATAGCCTATGATGTCCAGCTCTAAGTTATTGCTTCAAATTTGTTCAGCAGATTTCTTCTATTTTTTCTACCATCTTTTTTTTACATTCTTTAGTAAAGTACTTTATAAATTATTTTAATTTCTTGCAGAAAATCAAAACATAGATTCTGCCCTTGATGGCCTTAGTCTAATAGAAGAAAGAGATCTTCACAAAAAGCAAAGATTTACATGAGACAAATACAGACTTTCAGTTCTCACAGGAAGCATGGAAGATTCCTTGTCCTGGTATAATGTGAATATTTTCAGTAAGTTTTTTCTGAGAAACTAATACTTGTATTGTGCTCCAGTAAAAACAGAATTTAATTAAAGAGCAATACATAGAAAGATTAAGCCAATAGAGTGGACACAAGAAAAGAAAAAGAAGAAAGTCAAAGTGGCCGAAAACAAGGCAAGATCAAGATAGACCAAGATCCAAAGTGGGTGATAGTGCCTACTAATAATAAATACCTTTGACCAAAAAATACAGTAGAAAATTAGACAAAAAAGTCAAAAACAAGAAAACACTATGTCCTCTGCTCATAGAACAGGTAAATATTATCAGTTATTAAAACTAGACTGTTTTGCCATACTTTACCTTATTATGTTTTTATTAGTATTATATAACACATATTTAGATAATAAAAATTTTTAGTAATTTCTTTCTGAATATATGCTGTGTGATAAAAACACAGTGAATATTTAACAAAACTGAAAACATTTATTAGACTAAAAGACATACTGCCATAAATCTCCCTCAGCATACCCTTGTTGCTGTGATCACAAATTTCCTATCATTCCTGCCATTTTTGGAAGCAGTTCTGGAAGTCCTCCTTGTGAATATTTTTAGTTGCACTCTCTTTGCTGCCTTGACGTTCTGAATCAGTTCAAAACATTTACTTCTTGTGATATTTTTGACTTTGGAGAAGACCCTGCAGTTACATGGTACAAAAATGTGATTTAAGGTGAATGAAGATACATTATACTATTTTGATTTGACAGAAGCTGCCCACCAATGAATTTACTAGCTACTTCTATAAATAATAAAGAAAATAAAGAGTATAACCAATTCAAACATTTCTAATAGAGACAACAGTGAGAATGTTATACGAATAGACACTTAAAATTATTTGCATAATGCTTAACACGCATTCACCATATTCCATTAGAAACACAGCACATTTTGCCAACTCTTTGTGCACTTTACATTTCACTGAATATATTCATTAGCTGATGAATTGTGCTATATTCACCGTCAGATTGAAGGGAGCAGAAAGGTGACAAGTTCACACAAATTGATTAGTAACATCTGGGACTCATGGAGTGCCAAGAAAACACATTTCTCAGGAGCATGGATGGGAATCGGAATAGCTATTAACAAACAGGTGGCTTCCTGCCACCTGCTTCACACCGACTATTAGGAAGTGCTCCCACTGCCAGGTGCAGGCTATCCCACCCCAATGCGGTCCTAGAAGGGTAGTTTTATAGAATGAAAAGTCATGAATAAGTACTCAACACTATGGCACTTGACTATGAATAGGAATTTTATTTGAGACCACAGTTACAAAACCCAAAGCCCCCATTTACCTTCTTCTTCTTCCTTTCCTTCCTCCCTCTTCCCCTTACTTCCTTCTCACAGTAATTACACCTAACTTCTTCTTCTGATGAGGCAATGAATGCTAGAGACTTTTTCTTTTCAAGATTCTCAACTGTGACAGAAAATGTGTGGGTTCCAAGATATGTTACTAACTTAGAGAAATTGAGAAAACATCAAAAAAAAATAATAAATCGGAAGAAAGATGTTTTATGTGGGAATAATACTAAGAACATAGTTGTAGGAAAACCCTATGTAAGTGAAGATATTTTAAATTTCAAGAATTATCTTTATCATTTTTACCGTTTCCTGTGATTTGTTAACCAATATTATTATATTTTCCTAGTTTAATTACATTGACAACCAGACATCAAGAAGCTATATTCACAAACCTAAAAGAGTAAGGCTTAATTCTTTCTCTACCTTAGTTTATAAAATCAAAATCTGCCAGTGCTGTTTAAAACTATCTCTTGAATTAACCCCAACAACAATTATTCTCCATTTGGACCCATCTAATTTTTTATTCCTTCCTTTCTCTATCTTACATCTCTCTTTCAGGTAGTTAATGCAGAAAAACATAAACTGCATATATTACATCACTGCTCTACTAAATGAAATAACTTCATCACACATAGAGTAAGATTTTCACATCCCACTGTCTTGCTCATCTTTCTCTTGCTGGCCTCTGCAAGTCATCGTGCCCCAGGGTAGTGTGATCAGGCCATCCTGGCTTCCTCCCACTCCTCCAGCACATCATGCTCTCTGCGTGATCTCTGCTCTAAGTGGTTTTCATAGCTGGAATGCTTGAGCCCCCACCCTCCCACATCATTCTCAAGGCTGGCTTATTTTCTTCCTCTAAATCCCACCTCTAGCCTCATATCCTTGGAGATGCCTTTCATAAGAATGCGGTGAAATGTGTATCTAATTCAGGACTCTATTTGCCTCATGGTGGTTCATTTAAGCTCTTGTACACATTCTTTGGTCTGATTCCCTCAGTAAACAACATGTTCTGTGTGAACAGCAAAATTTCATCATCTTTAATTCACCATTTTATCCTCAGGGTTTGGCACATAATGTGCAAAATTATTTCAGATAAATAATTAAAGCTTATTTTATATTTTTTTAGAATTAGGAAGAGAGTAGAGAGCAGTCCCCAAGTAAAAGATAAACAGATCCTTGCGTAGATACACTCATCCTGGTGTACATAACACTAACATCCAAAATTTCACAAAACATAGTCATAATGAACATATTTTTATATAGGTTAGAATAGTGAGAAATTAATAATATATAACTACACACTTGTGTTTTATATATCTTCTTTAAAAAGGTAAAAATTAATTTTCTTGTCATGATTATATAGGCTGAGAAAATGAAAAGAATTATTACCTAAAATTAATTTCATTTTATAGACACAATTGCTTCTTTCAATTTTGTGAGTTTAAGTTGTAAACTACTTAGTATCAATTTTGTAGAGTGTGCCTTGTATAGATGTACCATCTAAATAGTAAAATATTTATTTTAGTAGACTGATATTGTCCAATTATTCTGAGTATCTAGAGATAATATTATCTACAGGGAATCCTTAACTTAAAAATTTGTGATGGGGAATGTTATGTCTTGTGTTTAGATGTCCCCCAAAGCCGCATGTGAATGAGATGGGGCTATTTTGGAGGTAGCTGAATGTATGATAAGCCTGTGATGCTGAGATTAAGGGCATGTGATTACTAAACCTCTAAATGTGAGTGATTGGTTTGGCACCACCCTAATTCCAAGAATAAAATAAAAGGGGCAGGAGGACACTGTGAAACTTCCTCATTGCTTTGCTACCTCTGGCGCCATAAACTGTTTCTCCTCTGCCATGCCACCCTGCCTTGGGGCCAGCCGATTATGAACTGTGAGCTAAATAAACCTTTCCCTCTTTAACTTTGGGTGTTGGGTATTTTGTCTCAGCAACTAGAGAAAAGTAACTAATACAGGCAACAAGTTCATAATTGTAGTGAAACCCTCCTTAGGAAATATTATGTCCCAATTAATATGTTTCATAACATTTTGCTTCTCTTTTCAAGGCATTACAATTGATCTTTAACAGTGTAGGTATGAAAACCAGCTTTTTCCCCATTCTCCAGCTCATACTTCTTCTGTCTAATACTGTCTACTTACATGGAGATGACCATTTTCTATTGCTGGAATCCTATGAGTCTTTAATGTTTTTGTATCTTAATACCACTTTGGAAAGCAAAGCTTTATAATTTGGCATTTTCAGTTGACTAACCTAAACATAACAATCTCTATCAATAGTTTTCTTGCTTTTTTTCCCAACTATTTGTCTCTCAACTAACTGTTTAAAACACAAGTAGATTTAAATATCGATTAGAAAATTATCTTTAAATTTTTTCCTAATTCAATTTTTCTAAGTTATATGAAATCTCGTCATGAAAGATTATATGATGTTATATTTTAGAAATACCCAGCTTCCTGCAAAACCAAGTTCATGCTTCAGTTACATTGGGAGCCTTTCTTCTACCATTCTCCCCTCCACAAAATTGATTATTAAATCCTGAATTGCATTTTTGTGCAGTTTTCTATTACTGTGTCAAAAATAGCCCAAGCTAAAGAAGCTTGACCAAACAAATCTTTAAACTTTCACAGTTAGTTTGTATAATAAATTTAGAAGTTGCTTATCCAGGCAATCCTAGCTCAGCTTCTTTTATAGTTTGCAGTCAAAATGTCTCAGACTACAGTCACCTGAAGGCTTGCCTGGAGCTTAGATTTTCATTCACTTAGTCATTGACAAGAATATTATGCCCCTCTTCCATTGCTTTTGCAAAATGGCTCGTGGTAACCACCAGAGTGAGATGCAAAGGAGAGGGCAAGGAAAAACCCACAATGGCTTTTATGACTTGTTTCAGAAGTACCATGTTCTGTCTGTTAGGTATAAGTCTCTAAGTCCAGCTCCTAATCAAAGGAAGAGTAATAAGAACTCATCTTCTTCTTGAAGGAGTACCCAATTTTTTGTGGACATACTTTAAAAAACTTACCTTTCTTAAACAGAAGTTAAAATTTAAAAAAATAAAATGCTCTTATTTAGACTCCTTTTCCAAGTGCAAAATTTAAGATTTGGTGCATAGTAATAACTCCAGTAGACATTTAATCAAATTGAAAAGTAATATTAGTGCTTCGTGGTGCCATGCACTAAAAATATTATTTCGTTGGTTTACCATCTGTTGATTTCTTTTTATTTATGTCTTTTGCTAAACAGTATAAAATTTCCTTTGCTGTAGTTAAACCTACAAAGTTTATGACTTTGTGGTTTAATGGTTTGTTTTTAGAAAAGCTATTTTCTTTTACTTCTTCCTCTTTAAAATTCTCTTGAGTCAAAAGAATATATAAGAATATGTGAGCTTAGTTAAACAAAAACATTTTGACCATAGGAATGTTAGAAAGCTAAGTAGGAGGAGAATTAGGACTATAGGACCTACCATCCATATCAAAAGGCAAATTCCCTCCAACAGTTTTTCAGTTGCAAAGAGAAAGAGGAAATACCTTGCAATATCATTTTAATTGTGAACTTTAAAAGACCACACCACACAATATTAACAGAGTTTCATATGTGTATTTTTAAAGGCAGAGGAAAAATTTTTTAAGTTTTAGCAAAAATAACCATACAATTTTTCATTATGGAAGATTTGTCTTCAGTCAAATATCTACGCTATTCAACTACTCTTTATTCATTAATAGCAATTTAATAGAAAATTTTTGGAATAAAACAGCAAGCAGGACAGTTCTTTAATAAACCTCTTTTAAAAGGTTATAACTCATTAAATTACAATTTATTTAAATTTTCTCAGATATACTCCTGTTTGATGTGGTTTCAGCAAGTTACGTTCAGTGTTGGCAAAGCACAGTTGTGAGAATAAGAAGGAAAAGTTAATTTTATATATGATTGAAGTTAATAAATGTCACTAATTGCTACCTTATAAAATGTCAGAGTTAGAATACTTTTACCCTACAATACTTTGAATTAAACCAATAGAACAGAGATGAGCTAAAATTAGAAAACTGAACTTGAGGGTCTAGACATGATAATTCAGAAAAACAGATATTGTCAACTGGACCTAGATGGGACACCTGATGCTACTACATGCACAAATTTTCACAGATCACATACTTCGCCAGGCTTAAAATAGAACAATACCACTAAAATTGTACACCTATGTGCACACACAAAGGCACACAAACATATATAAATGCACACAAATAATGCTGTAATACTAAGAATCTTTGATACATTTCAGTTGCCTTCTAGGCTTATATGTATGGGCAGTGTCTGGTAAAATTAATCATAGTTTGAATGGTCTTCTGGTGGGTAGGATGAATTATCTTAAATCTTTTAATGAGTACACATGCTAAGGCAAATAAAAACAATACAATTTATACAAAAGAAAGCTTTTTGAAGTAAATTAGTAAAAGAAGGGTAAATGAAAGAACCCAAAGCCTCCTCCTAGCCAGAGCTCTGGTGGACTTCTGGGTATACTCTTCAGCCAGTTTATCAGGATGGACCAATCCAGTGATCATTGAACCCGCATGGAAAAATGAGACTGCTCAGAGAAACAAAAACAAATTCATTGATGATTTTAACAGCATTCCTAGCCATTTGGGACGTCATCACCAATGAACCACACACTGGCTAGTTTATGCACAAAAATTGTTTTCTTTCTTTTTTCTTTTTTTTTTTTTGTTAAATTCTTTTATTGGTACATTGTAGGTATACAACACAATTACATTTCTTATTGGGAATTATACCTTTACATGATGCATCTTGGTTCTTATTTTTCCCCCATTTCTAGCCCTCCCTTCACCCCCTCCACCCTTCCCTATTTACAAAGACTTTATTTCCATTTTTTCCATTTCTCAGCATTTTTCCTTTCCCTTCTTTCCTTTCTCCTGCCCCTCCCACTACCCCTACCCCTTTGGACCTTTTCTTCCCATTTTGCATTATCAATTATTCATTCTAATCATTGATACATTTTAGGTATACAATATAATGACATTCATCATTGGAAATTTGCACCTTTACATAATCTCTCTTGGTTCTTATTTTTCACCCTTGCCCAGCCCTCCCTTCAACCCCTCCATTCCTCCCTATTTACAAAGATTCTGTTCCTATTTTTCCATTTTCTCATATTAATCCCATTCCCTTCTATCCTTTCCCCTAGCCCTCCCACTTCCTTCCCCTTTGCCCTTTTTCTTCCTATTTCACATTACCTATTATACATTTTAGTCTTTATTTACACTTTCAGTTTCTGACACCAGAGAAACTATTTGGTATTTATACATGTGTGTCCTATTTATTTCACTTAAGAGTATAGCCTCAATGTGCATCCACTTAGCTATAAATGTCTCTAATTTCTCATTTTTTATGGCTGAGTAGTACTCCATTTTATTAAAAAAACACATTTTCTTTATCCAGTCTCCAGTTGATGGGCATTTGGGCTATTTCCAAGTTTTAGCTATCACAAACTGTGCTGCTATGAACATAGGTGCACATATATCACTGTGGTATGATTCTTTTAATTCTTTGGGAAAGATCGGCAGCAGTGGAATAGCTGGGTCAAATGGAATTTCTAGTCCTAGTTCTTAGAGGTATCTCCATACTGATTTCCACAGTGGTTGCACCAGTCTACACTCCCACCAGCAGTGGAGCAAGGTTCTTCTTTCCCCACAGCCCCGCCAGCATTTGTTATTGGTTGATTTCATGATAGCAGCCATTCTTTCTGTAGTGAGGTGGAATTTTCTGACAGGACTGAATGCTATGTCCACAATTAAGGCACAGACAAAGTCTGCGTCTCTTGAAGACTTTCAGTTTCAAACACGACCCCTTCTCATTGTGTTTTCACATGGTGCCAGAAATAAGGGGTTCTCTGTTTGGATCCTTTTACAAGGGCAAAAATACCTTTATCAGACTGTTTGCACAGAATAATCACGTCCCAAAGGCTTCAGCATTTAACACCGTTACATTGAAGGTTAGGTTAGGTTCCAACACACGCAATTTTGAAGAGATCAAATACTTCATACCATAAAAACAGCTGTGTAAGTAAGTGAGTCTACAAAGTTAGAAAAGAAATGATCACTCTTTGGTATCAAACCTGGACTCATTGTGACTTAAGAATTTCATACTGAAGTGACATGAAGGAAATTAGTAAAATGCTCTTAATTTTATTCACTGTTCAGTAAAATAGTACAATAGATTTGTTGGAATGACTGAAGTGATGTTGCATATAAAGCACCATATAGTATATATAAAACACATAAACACTTAAAATGATATCCATGAGAGTGATCATGGTATCAACAATGGCCACATTAGTAATACCAGGACTAAAATTGAGATGAACTTATCAGTGATAGTAACATTCTATCAAAGAATAATTCAGAACTATCATGTTTAACATGAACACCGTATCCAAACTGCTTGGTTTTTCCACTAAATTATTTGTTACAGAACATCTTTTTTCTCACAATGAGAAATTACAATATACATCATTTGGTTGTGGTAAAGATTATTCACAAAACAATCTTTAATGAATAGATACACTTAGGTTTCTTTTATCAGTACCTGACTTATAGTCAAATTCTCAAAATGCTTTTCCTAACTCATCTATTTTTGTTTACATTTGCTATGAAAACTAAATGTTAATAAACAGCAAAAAATAAAAATAGTATCAAATCGCCTCAAAATCTTCTGAAGGAAATATGAAATGATGTAATATAATAAATTAATATAATGAAATAAAGTCCCACACATTGCTATGATTTAAATGCTATGATAAAAAATGTTCCCAAAATTCCCATGTAAGTCTAAGGTGATTGCATCATGGGGATAGGGGACTCTTCAGTGGGCTCGGGGACTCTTCAGTGGGCTCAGGCACTGATGACTCAAGAGCGGAGTGTGCTGTTAGAAGGGAGGCCTTATGGTAGCTAGGTCACTGGGGGAAATGGCATGGAATGGTTTACTCTTGAACCAGGCTCTGCCCTTCCCTCTCTGCCTCTTTGCTGCCAAGTATTGATCTCCTTTTTCTCTGCCTTTCCCTTCTGCCATGCCATTTTGGCTTGGAGTCAAACCATGAGCCAATGTAAGTATCCCATCTGATAAGCTGTGGGTGTTGAGTGTTTTATCCCAAACATGAGAAAGTGACTGAGATTTACATGTTCTACAAAACAGAACGAAATGAAGCTTTATTCAAAATTGTGCTTATATGCTGCATGGTTTTGAATTATATTTTAAATTTCACATCAATTTTATTTTATTAAAACGTTTCCAAAGTTGACTATTGCTTTATATTTCAGATTTATCCTACAAAAACTCAAGTGATTTATCTCTAGAAAGTTGACATTTTTGTTTGTTTGTCTTACTTATCTGAATAGTTGGAACTGCAAATGATCAGATTTGTAAAATCAACAAAATTTGCCTGTAAAAGTGGGAAAAAAAGCCAAAATTAGAAATTCTTGATTTTATTTGGTTTTATACTAATGCAGTTTTAATGATTAAAAAAGAAATGTCTAGTAGGTAAATTGAATTTGTAAGGCATTTGTGAAAATGTTAAGGATAGCCAAGTAACAACAAAAATTTGCAAACAAATCTAAGCCTGCCTGATATGAAAGTCTCCATAGAACGTGAACATGACATTCTTTTCTTTGAAAAATTTTTAGAAAAATTAATAGTGACAATCGAGGTATTTTCAGGGACTTAATTTAAAAGAAAGAACAGGAAGGAAGCTATGGACAGATAAAACGTATCACGAAAAATGTGAAATATGTTCATAATAAAATTGATACAAAGATGTCACAATTCTGTTCGGTTTTCTGGAATTCAATGTTTAAAAATTTTTTTTAATGTATTTAAAGTTTCAAAATGTATTAGATAATGACAGCTACTTTGTATCAAGAAATTTGTAAGCACTGGGAATATAATAGTGACCAAAGTAAGTTCCTGTCCTTATAGGCTTTACATTTTAATAATATGATATGAATATCTATGTATATAGGTGATATAAATATGATTTGAGTAGACAATAAAGTCAATTTGAATATGACTAAAACATTTAGGGTATGCTTACATTCACTTACCTTTTCCCTGTATTCTAGATTAAGCTGATATAAATAGCAAAATTAGCCTAGAGATAATTCAATAACTAATAGCAAAAGATAAACCAAAGCTGAAAGTTTAGATCCATCTAAATGGAAATAGTTTAATAATAATAATAATGTTCTTATCCATTTCACTAATTTAAACATATTATTTTAGTTGCGTTGTGATTCTTGCAACAACATGCTCCTGAATGTTAAAATTTAATGGTGACCTTCAATATTTACCTTTAGTATTATATTTACTGTATTTTGTCTTTATGCTTCCTTTTCCACATTTAATATGAAAATTAGGCATATTGCATTACAAGTAAATTTAAATATCTCAAATGAAATATGAAATATTTTCCTTTAGTTTAAAATTTTTTCCCTGAATTCCAACTCTCAAATAAACTGTTATGGACCGCCCCCCCCCCCCCCGCACTTCCCAAAAGTGATTTCCTATTTTCTCATTTCACTTCCCTGAATATGCATGTGATAGCCCAACATCTCTTGCTTCTGGATGTCACAGTGCAAGTCACTTATGGTCACTGGGATATACAGTATGTGAAAATGGCAGGTTGGGGACTCTTAATGGATCACTAGCATGTCCTCTGTTTTTCAGTATGTTCTTTAATTTTCCTTGCTGGGTGGAAAGGGTTGAGAATTTTAACGGGAGCTGGATCAGTTGTCTTGAACCATGAAATGGGGCAAGCAAAGTATTTGAAGTTTGTGAGACAGGAAGTAGATGTTTAAAGTGAAATTTAAATGTTTTAGTAACAAATTACTTGAGGAGTGGTCAAATGAGAAAATTAAAGAATTTGAACCGTAACAATCTATTTGCAAACATAAAAAATTCCCAAGTGGCTGAAAAGTAGGAAATGATGCAAGTATTGAGGCTAAAAGACAGGTTAAGGTGGTATGTGTGAAATTTAACTATCATTAAAGATTTTCAAGCCAAAGAAAAACAGACTAAGACTGCTAGAATATGGAAGCTCACTGGATTGAGTCATGTCACCAAAATTTAAACCAGAGTTGAATTTTTTTTTTGTCGCATAGAAAATGGAGTCGCAGTGTTCTCTTCAACTTCAACCAATTAAGTTTTCTAGAAATATGAGATTAATATCCCTCCTCTCCTTTTCACAGTTATAGTCACCTTGTATTTCACAAGTGGAAAGGACAGTGGGATGGGGGAATTTCTTTTCTCTGAGACTAAAGTAAGCCTGTTTCAACCACTGTTTTGAGCCTGAGCAATCTCTAAGAGAATAAATAAATAGAAGATGGAATCATCTCTACATTTAACTTCTTGATTGAAGTTTGATTTTTTATTTTAATCTTTGCATAGAATGTAGTAAGAAATTTAAGCATGAGTAAATTCTATATCAAAACCTTTTATGATATACTGGCTCATAGTCATTTGTAGGGCCAACAACTGTTTGTCAACACAACAGTGGGTCTGTTATTTTACCTCAAAAAATGGATGTCAGTTGCTTTTCTCAAGTTAGACTACATGGTCCCCGGCAGAGATGCATCATCACAAATGATTTTCTAAGCTATTTTCTCAGGGTGTGAATTTTTTAAAATAGGAAACAAAATGATATCCAGCTGTTTTTATCATTTTATGCCTTCTTATTTGTTCATATTTTTTATTTTCTTCCATTTTTCTCCCTGAAACCATGTATGTTTGCACCATGTAAAAGACTTCTTGGGTCTGTTCATTTAGTCCAGAATTCCTACAAGACCAGCACACTGCAGCTTGCAATTTCCCGTTGTGGTCATCTATTAAATATTGGTAGCTGTGTCCCACTGCTATTTTGTTCCTGAAATTGTCTCTCAGTGAGATTTTGAATAGCAATGAGCTATGTCATTAACCTTAATCATAAAAATATGTCTTTTGCATCTAAAAATAAATGCCTTAGGTTGTAAAGGGATATATTAATCACCAACTACAAGAATTTCTCTTTAGCTCATCTCATGGTTCTTGTGTTTGATGATTTTAAAAACTGAAATTATTCTTTTTTTAAAAATAATTTTTAGCAGCAATAAATAAAAAGCAACTTATATTTGAAATATACTGATGAACAATAATATTTTAGCAGCAATCTATACCTGTAGAAACAAGTGTGACAGGATTTTTTATTTTTATAAAGCATGTACTTAAATATATATTTTTTCTGATATAAGAAATTATATTTAAATTAAAACAGTTCAGTTGGGCTATATCTAGAAATTAATATACAATCTCAACTTCCTCATGAGATTCTAGACCCACTACTATAAAATATTCCCACTACATTACTCTGTGAGTCTAAAACTCAGTGACTATAAATTCAGTGAGGAGTCAATGATTACAAAGGGAAATGATTTAATTTATAGTATTTTCAAACTTCACAACATATTTTATAATGATGGTATCCAAATTAGATGCATAATTATTTCATTAGTTAATTGTGATTTTTTTTTGACAAAATAGTTATAATTCTAACTTTTTAATCGCTATGGCATTTTTCTAATTCTACCTCTATTTCCGCAGACATTAAAAATTGGGTCATTTTATTAAACTAATATTCAGGTTAAGAAAGTAGATTTTTCCTGATAGTTATGCAAAATTTATATTGTAATTACTATAAATTTATTTCCTTAATAATTTTACTACTTAAAAATACCTAATATTTATAATTTTTTTTTCATTTCTATATCTTGAGATCTAATTAGGAGCTTCCATTTCATTTGCTCACAGTTGATGTGTTCACAAATCTTTCTAAGTACTTTCCAAAGGGCAATAGTTGTAAGAGCAGTAATGGAGACTTGAATAACTGAATAATTTTTTCCAAGAATCTGTCTATACACTTAGAAAGGCAATTTCCGGACTGTATCATCAAAGCCTACACTTTTGTTATGTGATTTTTATAATTTGGCACTATTTGTAGAACCTTAGAGATGCATTTTTTTAAAAAATTAACAAATGATATGGCAAATAAAATCAAAGTTAAGATGATGCATCTTGAAGAATAGGCAAGATATGTCCTTTATAACAAATTATAAATTACCAAGTAAGAAAATACGTTATCTGCCAACAGTTTAGACTTACTTCTCAGAAAAGATAAATTTCCAGAATTTGTGGTAACAGATGTGGGATGATTGAACAAAACAAGATAATGTGCAGGTTATAGGACAACCATTTGAAAGAAATGAGTCTGATCTTCGAATGTAAGTATTGAAAATGGGATTTGGGGCTCATTGTAGTTCTTTGACATGCACAGAGATCACTCAGATATTTTAGTTCCCTTCTTCCAGAATTTTTGTTCATTAGGAACTGCATTCTGTCCTTATTTTTGCAGATATTTCTCATCTTGCTTCTTCAGTCATGCATGCCCCAACCTAATGGCACAATCTTTGAAGCTGAGAGTCAGTAAAACGTTACATGTTTTTCCTGGCTTCCCTGCTTTCCAGGACTTCTGCAATGTCAACTTGGCAACATCCAGTCATTGCTAGGATATTAGCATTGATTCATTGCATATATGCACAGCCCAGAGTACTTCGTTTGGTGAGGAGTATTGGTTGACCCAATGTAAATAGGAATTTCAAACATTGACACAGGGTGTCAGAGTACTCTTCACAGAAAGAACAGTGACCAATGGACAGAGGCATAAATGAGCATAACTGATGGCTTCAAAGTGAGTGACAGGGTCAGAAATGAAGTGAATTAGGAAATACATATAAGACTCAGATTCAATTATTCCAGCTCTCACAATATGCTTTTTAATACAAAATTAACACATACTTGTATTATTTGTATTTAAAATTACCTATATAGTTTATTGTGATAGAACTAGTTCAATAAAAGTGGACATAGTATATATTTTATGAATTTTAAAATATATTAAATGATATTTCCTGTTATATATCTAATTACATAGTTCATGTTATAATCTACAACTTTAAATGTAATGCAATCAATTTGGCAAAATTGCACTTCTTTAGAAATAAATGCTTAGGTAAAAAGAGAGATTACATAATATTTGAAGTATTCTGTATTAGGCATAGGTGGGAGAAGGTTATTAAGATCACTTTAAGCTGTGTGTCTCTATTTTATTCTATAGCTACTTGCTTTTTCAGACATATTATTGCATTTTAATGCTTGCACATTAGTCATAGGAATAAATTCTCTTCTTTATTTATTCTATATTCTGCTGTGTGAAAGTGGTGTCTTTAGGCAAGTACAGTAATTCAGCATCTGAGATTGAATAAATTTGTCATAGAAATATCATTGATAGTTTGGTAAGAAAGTGATTATTTAGTAGTATGGAAAAATCATTATGATCTAGGTTTTATCATTTGAAAACTTAAGGTATGTATCTACTTAAAAGTATCCTAATATTTTCAAATAATATTGTTTTCTTTCATGAGGCTGTATATTTCACTAGGTACCATTAGCCTCTCTGGCAGTATTTCTTTTACTCTAGGCTGTGAAATACCAGGAACAAAACTAGTATGTCAAAAAAGAAATTATTTCTTTTATAAAATTATTCTTGACACTATTGTTTCTACTATTGTGTTTTCCAGTGGTGAAGGTATTAAAACAGAACAAGGTAGATAATAAATAGAACATATGTATCATTTCATTAGTTCTTTTATAGTGTAGGGTTTAATAGAATTTATTGCATTCACAGAGTTGTAATCATCACCATTATCAATTTTTGAAGTTTTATCACCCTTCAAAAAAACCACAATCAGTTCTTTCCATGGTCATTCCCTATACATTAGAGATCCTTCATTGGTAGATAACTTTCCAAGAACACACAATCAGCTTTAATATTCCTTATTATCTTAATTTGGTAAACAATACAAGTGACAGCATCGTTTTCAACTCCCTACTCTTTGTCACAATCTATCCAAATAGTTGTTAGCTATGAGTAGAATACAGTTAATCTAATTCTTTTAAACAACAGTGGCATAGAAAATATAATCACTTTCCCTCAAAAGGATCTCCATGCATCTCTAGAGCAGTGACTTGAAAATCTACTTTTGGAGATGAGTTTATTTAATTAAAATTAAAAAGTAGTACTTGCAAGAAATGTCATTTGCCACTGAGTAAATTCCACTGAGTACCACTGACTACAATTCAGGCATGCCCGATAACAATTTTTTTTCTTACAAGAACACTAAAAGAAAATTGAACTTTAACTATTATCACAGAAAGTTCTTGTTGTTTATTAGGTCAATGGGTTAAAAAAAAATGGAGAAAAACTGCTTCGCACACAAAAATGATACTCTTCTGGTAATCAATCTCCAAGTTTGAACTTCCTTTATTAAATGGCATAAACCACCTACAGAGAAGTGCTCACTGATGCCAGGGCCCTTCTTCTGAATAAAGTTTTCCGCTGGAGAAGCTTAAATTTGTTTCTCATTATAATATCTGCAAGATCGCTTTCTCTAGGGTAAAATTCCTAACTTTGTATTAAAAAGCAATGCCACTCAAGAAGAAACTGGCTTTTTAAAAGGGTCCTTATTGTTGAGAAAACTGAGAGAGAGTTAGTTTCCAGGGGGGAATTGGTGTATTTTGTAAATATGGATGCATTGTATTAATGTGCTTAGAGGGGAGGTTAGTATTCTGAGTCACAGTCACCTTGCATAGCCACGTGTGCAGAGCAGGATTCCCAGCACCACAATTAGATCTTACAAAGCCTGCAATGCACATGAGATCTAGATGACTGATGACATATCTTGCTAATGGCCTCACTCAATTATTACCTGGGTTGTTCTAGCAACTAAATCACCAATTTAAAGTTTACCAGAGGCTGCAAATCACATCTTAAAGAGACAAACAAATACCTGCACAAAACTTGCCGTATTATGGATTGTTTTCCAGACAATTACCCACAAGACATTATGATGGGATTATAAACAATTACTTAGGGTGCATTACAATGATGTTTCTCTGTAGTAGCAGTCTCAGAATTACTTTGATTTAATACTTTATCTAGGATTCAACTTGAAGCTTCGCACCAAGTCACTAAAACAGATGCCGACTCCAGGGTACAATTCTAGTTGAGGCAGCCAAGTAATGTTGCCTCCAGTGCAAGACACGGCTGTCACTGTGGATTATAGACTGCTAGTAGTTCAAGAACTAATTTGGAAATGGAGTTTATAGATTTTCCTTAATTGTGAGCTTTCAGCTGGTAATACAACAGTGTACATTTGCTTTCAAGACACGGTTCTCCATAGACAGTATTGTTCGTTCATATTTGACAGTAAATTAATCATAAGACTTACACTTTATTATAATTTATGTTTCAAAATGTTACCGTGTATGATGTATTTTGTTTTGTATCATTTAAAATATTATCCTTCACAAAAATATTAAGTAGGAGATTATGTGGGTTAAGTTCTCCTTACAATCTAATTGTACTAACTATCCTTCCAATTGGAAGAAAAATGATTTTGAAAAGAAACATTTCTTTGTGTAGCACTTCTTAATTTGATAATGTTCTATCTGAAAGTAGAGTATATGTCTTATCATATTCTATAATTTCATAATTGTTTTAAAAATATATATATGAAGTATTCCTGTGGGCAACTGGCACAGGTAAGCATTTCTCAGAAGAAATGCACATGAGAAATAAATCTATGAAAATATACAATAGCTGAGTAGTAATCATGAAAGTGGGAATTACAATAAGTTGATATTTTACAGCCACAGCCAGAATGTAGACAAAGAAGTGGAAAAAAAGAAGTCTAAAGCATGATTAATGGAAGTGTAGTTGATACAATCAAGTTATGGGAAATAATTTGAATTTATCTAATAAAATGGAACAAGTGCTCAACCGATAACCCAGCAATTTCAATCTTAGTTATGAAAGATAGAGAAATATTTTATATATATATATCAGTCTAAAGGTAGAAGTCTAATCATACCAACATCATTTATAACACAAAAATTGAAAATATTTTGAGCATATATTAACAAGAAAATTAAAAATTTAGGGCATATACATATGAGAACAAAACACAAAAAATGAATGGAAGAAAAGTACTTTTAGAAAAAGAATCTTGGAAGTGTAAAGGTTAGGGGAAGAATGAAAATATCTTATCATCTTTATTAAGTAAAAAAATGTATATAACATTTTTCATGAATATATACACATGTAGCAATGCTCTGAAAAACAGTGAAAGGATAAACATTGAATTCAAAATAGTTTTGATTTTTAGAAAGAGAAAGATCAGTTGATGAGAATTTGCAACTATTTTATTTTTATGCTTTCTAAATTATACATACAATATTAATATACTCATATACAGTATATATATTTACTATTATATAAATATGTATTAATGTCTCTAAAATGCTATTTAGAAAGATATATACTGTATCTTGGTTCTCTGTTATATTCTCAAAATACAATAGATTGATTATTGTTCAATGGCTACATTTTGAGTGTGATTTTATTGAAATATATCATCAAATTTTACAGTGATATCAAATACTCCCAAATTAAATGTATTAATTTTATTTAAGAAAACATGATTTCTAGTCTTGTTTCTTATAATTTGAGAAATATTTGATGAATAGAATTTCTTAATCATTTATACAAAGGCAATTCCTTGTGGTCCTGATATTGTGGATATCACTTAATGTGAGTCAGCAAATATACCTGGCAAAATCTATAAATACATTAATATTGAAAAGTTTATATATATATATATATATATATATATAAAAGACTCATAAATTGGAGAATCTGTATAACTCTTTAGAAAGTTGTCGGCAGCTTATCATGATCTATAACTTGTCCAGAAAATACACAAAGATTCCTAATTTGTATTTTGGAGTGAATCACGTGTTCATGTGTTTGCTATAAAACCATCAGTACAGATGTCACTATATATTTTTGCCAGTTTATTTAATGATGTGTTAAAAATTAATCTGAACCCTTTAAAGTTCCCTTTCCCTTTTCAGATATGTTTTGACAAAAATTTCACAAAATAATAAATCTTTCCTTCACTTGCCTATTAAAGTGTTACATAAAATAAGCAAAATAGAGCGAAACATTTTTACTTTGTTACCTTAGTTGTAAACTTTTTACATACATCAACACTTATTAAATCATCACATTACTGAGTCAGCTTCCGTAGAAGGATGCTACCTAAAATACTTCTGCCAGTGTCACAGAAAGGATACAAATTTTTTCTCTTATAATTTTAATATGAACATATTAGTATAAATATTAAGTGAGTATTTTATAAATTTATGCGCATAAATGTAGAACAGAAGAGGTCCATAAAACACAGTTTTTAAAACTTCTAGACAAGTTAGACCACTGAAAAGGTTGATAATATGCTAGAAAATGCAAAAAAGAAAACTTCTAAAGGAATATTACATAGTCACTGTAACTCCTGCCTATCTCACTTGAATTATATCCCTAACAATACTTACGTGAAATAAACAAGAAATATAACTTAAAACATAATTAGGCGCACAGAAAGTTCATTTTCAAATTTTACCTATAGCAGAATGAGAGTCAGTCTATGTTGCAAAACTGTCCAGGATCCAAAATCAGGATTAACAGTCATAGTGAAGTAAAACATTTGCAATTTTTGTTGAATATCTAAGGGATCTCAGCTCTAGAGGTAAAGCATAGTTTATCTGGGTCCTTTCCTAGGGTTTCCCCAGGGCTGCAATCAGCATCCCCAGGCTGCAGTAGTCTGGAGGGCTGACCTCGGGAAGAATCACTGCCACCCCTCACGCTTGTTAGTTGGGTTCTGGTCCTCATGGATGGTTTGGGTTTGATTTCTTGTATCTCACTCCTTTCAGGCTGATGTAACATATTTTCATGAACTTGGTGGTTAACAAGCAGTAGAAAATAATTTCTTTCAGCACTAGCAGCTTTGAAGTCTATAACCTAGAAACTGGCAGATTCTATGTCTGGTGCGGGTTTCATTTCTGATATGCACAGCACCTTCTTGCTCAGTCTTTAGATGATGGAAGAGGTAAGGCAGGTCTCTGAGGCCTCTTTGTAATAAGTGCTGTGCCATCACAGTCTAGTCATTTCTCATAGGCCCTATTTCCCAATACAATCACTTTATTGAGTAGGAGCCTACATGGTAATTTGGGGGGATACAAACATTGAGACCATTGCAACTTGGAGCTGAAGACTGAAGCTAATGCTCACCTCTTGCTGTGCTTGCTCCTCCATGGAGAAGTCTGCAACATAAAAATTCATTTCATTATAGCCAGTGCCCTCATCAACGGTAGGAGAGAGCATGAGGAAGACAGAAAGCATAGAATTTTGGGACCTATATCCATCACTTTTGGCACATTTTATTTGATAGAGACAAATCACTACTTCTGGCCTAAATACCAAAGGAATGGATTTCACAGTGAGTATCAGGCAGTGATTCTTGACAGTCATTTCAAAGGCCTTCAAAATAACAGATTTAAATCTGATTCTGTACACACCTCAGGTTGCAAGGTATGAATGCGAATTTCAGAATATTCACAGTAAAACAGTAATAGGTAATGTTTCTCAACAATGTGAGAGATTCATAAATATTGTTCAAATATCCATTTGCTAATTAGTTCTTAAATGCTATAGCCAAAATAGAATTAATAGGATATTTTGGCTAAACATTATGAGTAAAACTAAAACTGAAATATGATGTATGCTGAGTTGTTTTTGTTGCTACTGCCATTATGTTATTGTCTAAAGCAAGTCTATTTCTGATCTTAGAGGAAATGTTTAGTCATTGAATGTGACATTTTATGGAGTCATTCGCAGATACTCTATGTGACTAATGAAGTTTTAGTCTAGTTTTGCATTTGCCTACATTCCTTGTCCCATGAATTCTATCTTGAAGGTGAGCACTGCACTGACTTCAAATATCTTTCAAATTTAGGCTTCTATATTTTTCTTTTATATTTTAAAGGTGTTTGCAGTTCATGAATCCACCATGATGGCAAGCATACTTCCTCATACAAAATATAAACCTGATTAACATCTTTTAAAACTTATACCAATCTATACTGAATTCACTTCTATCCGTTATAGAATTTCATTATAAGATTCTTTATCTAACATTTGGTAAGTTTTCTAATATTTTCAATAATAAAATATGTACTTGTTCTGCTGTCAGATTTAAATTATACCTTAGCTGGGAAAAAAACAACATTGGGTCTAGGTTACTTCCTTTCAGCAGTTGGAGAATTGTGCTCCATTTGGTTTTTAGAATCTAGCATTTGTTGGGTGAATAGTCATTACTAATTTATGTACTTTTCAAGTTGGGAGCTTGTACAAAATCGTCTTTTTAATTTTTAAAAATGTATTCCAAATGTATTTAGTGTGTAGTTTTTCTCACATTTCTTATTCAGTGTTGTGTGCTACCCTTGGATTATTTGTCTTCCTTTGGAAGTCAGATTGATTTTGACATAAAAACATGTTATTCGTAACTCTTAATGGCCCCGGAAAAAAGATGTTAATTAGGACTCTGCCACAAAACATGATACCAGGGTCAAGTTCATGTCTAGGTTGTGAGTTTGGATGTGTTATTAAAGACCTCAGGATAAAATTAGCACCTTGTAAAAACAAAAAAGCTTCTGAGAATCCTAAGATGTGTGTTTTTGTTTGCTCTTCCAATTGAAAGTGCTTCTAAGGATATGAAGAACATCTTCCTCATGTTACCCTGATTCTGAGCAAGAAGAGACATGCTTGACATAATTTGTGTACTTAAATTTTCTCTGATGTGTTGAAACTCATTTAGAATTACAGAAATCTCATAGAGCTTTAAAGAAAATCATCCTGTTACAACTAACTATACACACAAATACACATACATACATATCAGAAAAAAACCAAACATATCACATATGTATAATTCAGAAATTTCTTAGGACTTTGAATCTTACATGTACTTGAATCTGCTAAAAATGTAGATCAGCAGAGCCACATACAATCCTTTACTCAGAGTACCACTAGGCCCCAATGATTAAAATATTGTCATATGCCAGCTGGAGTTTAAAATTTATAGTGTGTTTGACCTATCCTTGCTTTGCCATTATATCTTACGTGTGTATGAAGAAGATGATGATGATACAGAAAATTTGTAACTTTAGTTTACAAATCTTCAGATATGAAAGAATTATATGTACTCACTTGCCTAGATAGATAGATAATAGATAGATGATAGATAGAGACAGATAGATAAATATTGATATACATGAGATGTCCCACATTCTGCTGTCTACAAGGTGGAGACACAGGGAATCCAGAAGAGCTGAAGAGCAGAGTACAAAATGGAACCAGATTTTGGAAGGTGAAGATCAGTGTCTTTGCTCAAGCAGTTAGACTGAAATGATATTAACAGTCCTCTGCCTTTTTGTCTGTTTAGCCTTCAAGGGATTGGACAGTGTCCATTCACATGGGGAGGACCATCTGCTTCATTCAGCCAACCAATTCAAATGCTAATCTCTTCCAGAGACGCTTTCAGAAACACACTCATAAATAACATTTAACCATGTATTTGGGCTTTTTTTGACCCAGTTAAGGTGACATAAAATTGATCACCACACAGTCTGTTGAAAAGTAGAGTCTAATTCACCTCACCTCAAATCTAGGGTGGCATAAGTATCTTGCTTAATTGTCCCTTTTTTAACCTACTCCAAGCCAAACAGTGCTCTATGACCGCTATGTTGTGAGAATCCCAAGCCATATGCGGATGCCATGGATGATGGAAGCTCCATTTGCATAGAAAGAGATCAGGAATATAAAGGCACTGAACATATGGACAAAGAAGCCACCTTGGGAGTGAGTCCTTCCTAACAAGTCATCTCAGGTGGCATTAGTTTGATTGGATAGAAATTGCCCAGTGTACCTTTTCAGGTACACAAACTATTAACAAATTAAAGTGCTTGCTTAAGTCGCTATATGAAACAATAGACTGGTTAACATAAAGCTCGTAATATTTCTTCTGCAGTACTGTTTTTTCAAAACATTTTAGTGATTCTTCATTCCTGGAATACACCACATACTCACATGTCATTGCTATTGCTTTTAAGTTTTTTCAGCATGTAATTACAAGCCTCAAGTATCATCTCTTCCCTGAAAACTTTCTTAAAATCTCTTCGATCCTAGTTGCCTGCATTGCCAACAGAATTATTCAATCTTCTTTTAGGCGTGGTGTGTACTAGACTTTTTATTTTATAAGTCATGATGTATTAGAGTTCATTAAGTTACTCCACCTTGCCAGTTTGAGTTTGCATTAAGGGCAGAGAAAGTATCTCACTAAGCCTGCAAACCTCACATTTGGAGTAGTGCGAGATACAAAATGTGTAAAGTCCTATGAGGGCGCTGTTTAAGAAAGTATAAAATCCGAGGACATTATACTAGATGGACTAGATGTATCTAATCCCTGATAGCACACAGCTGGTTATTTTTTTCTTCTTTATTGTTATTGTCATGTTAGTCTCTGTCCTGGAAGCAAAGAAAGAACTGTGATAGGAGCTTTGTTCATGTATTTATTTTAAATCAGCTTGTTCAGGTATAATTCACATCCAATAAAATTACCAGGACTGTGAGCATTATGATGGTTTTGACGAATGTGCTTGCTGCCATAATCCAGGTACCGAACATTTCTATCAACTCAAAATGTATCTTGGTGCTTTCTACCTCTTGTTCACGGCAATTACTGATCTACTTATTGTCACCAAAGACTGACATTTTCTTGTTTATTGTGTAAATAAAATCATGAAATTGTCATATTTTATGTTTGACTTTCTTCTTTTTTTATGTATAACTTTATTATCCACTAAACACACGTATATACAAAAATTAAAATTATTCAAAGAAAAGCAATGCAAGGGAAAAAACTATAATAATATTCAAATATAATAGAACTCAACCAAAGCAAAACTGAAAAGTACTTAAACATTTTTTCATATAATTTAAAAACCATCTCAAGCATTAACAAGACATCAAAGGATGTGATTTGTTTTAGAAAGATTTTCAAAACTAATATTGCACAAATAGTGGTCTGGAAAAACTTCCAATTAGCTAGTAGACTCCACATAGGCCAAAATTTTTAAATTTAAATTTCAATACAGTCATGTGCCACCTGATGGAAATGTAATCTGAGAAATGTGTTATTAGGCAATTTCATCCGTGTATATTGCAAAGTACCACACAGAGTGTCAACTTCTAAGTGCAACCTGAGAAGGTATACATCAATCATCTGTGGTGGCCCCTTGATATTATCCAAATATGCAGTTAAACACAAGATACAGGAGGCTACCATTGGCATAGCAGCACACTGTTTTACAGTAAACTCTTTTATATAAGTAGGATCATGCTCTAAAGGATGAAAAGCACAGCCATGTTATGATAAGTACTTAAAACAGTAACAGTCATTTATCACACTATTGAGTACTGTGTACTGTAGATAGTTGTATGTGCTTCTTCTTGAAACACACCCTTCTCTCCTTTGATCTCAGTGACTCTTCCTTCCCAACCCACTGATGAGCTCCAGCCTAGTCTCTAGCTACATCTCTTCCTAGAGTTTGAAACAAATCTATGTATGGATTCTTTCCAGATTCCAGCCTGTGACTCTGACTTCCTTTTTGTTGCTCAATGCTTTTTGGTTTCTCATCATTTTTATCAGTAGTTTGTATCATTTTATTGTTGACTAGTACTCCATTCTATGAATTTACTTGGTTGTTATTTATTCACCAGAATTCTTTAGCCTTTGTCTAGCTGGAGATTGATATAATTTTCAGTGGTTCCACAAGGAACCACATGTTCCACATGTGTTTCAGGCTTACTCCTCACATTGGCACTCTTGAGAGGTAGTGGAAACTTTCAGAGGAAGACCCTTGTGGAAGGGTGTTGAGGTAACCAGAAATGTCCCCTAAGGAGGACACTGGGGCCCCAACCCCTTCTCCCTCTTCTCTACTTCCCAGCTGCTATGAGGTTAGCAGCTTCCTCTCCAAGGGCAGTCACCAGGACGTGCTGCCTCTGCACAGGCCCAAGAGAAATGGGCCCACTGACCATGGACTGAAATCCTCACAGCCAATAGCCAAAGTAAAGGTTTTCTCTTTATAAGTTGACTGTCTCTGGTATTTGTCAAAGTAGTGGAAAGATGACTAACAGAGAGACATAAAAACTAATGTTCTTGGTATTTGTGAACTACTATTTTATGGACATATATTTTTATTTCTTTTGAATAAATATTTGTAGTTAAATTATGATTTTAAGGTAGGTTTATATCTAGCTGAGTAAGAAATTGCAAAAATTTTTTTTGAGAGTCCCTATACTTAGATGCATTTTGGACAATAATGTATAAGATTCTAGTTGTGGCAAAATACCACTCAAGTTTGATATTATCAAACTTTCTAGTTTTATCTATTCTAGTGAATATATAGTAGTAATTAATTATAGTCTTAATTTTAATTTCCCTAATGACTAAAGACATTAAGCATCTTTTCATGTGTTAATTTTCCATTCATATATCTTATTTGGTGAAGTGCTTATTCACATACTTCAGTAATTGCTTTTTAATCTAGTTGTTTATGTTCTAAATTTCAAGTCACTAAATATACATGCATTTTATTAGGAATAAGTCTTAAAATGCT
Source organism: Heterocephalus glaber (assembly GCF_000247695.1). The sequence continues at coordinate 9,573,366 of NW_004624763.1, forward strand.
TTTCCTGAATCTATAGCTTTCTGTTTAATTTTCTTAAAAATATCTGTTAAATATTAGAGTATTTAAATTCTAAGAAAGATTTTGTATTTTTTATTGTCCTTTTACACTTAAGTCTATGATCTACTTGGGTTGTTTTATGTCTGGAAGAAAAGCATGTATGTCTGCTTTCCTTCCCAGAGTGATATCCACTTTTTCTAGAACAATTAATCATCATCAATTTGTTCATTTACTGTTTAGGTTGACATTTTTGACAAAACCCATTGGAACATATGTGCATAGGTCTATACCTGGAATGTCTATTTTGTCCCTTAAACTGTATGTTTGTCTGTACAATACCACCCAGTCTTGATTACTATCAAAGTACATCTTGAAATAACGTATTTTGTATCTTCCTACTTTGTTCATTTTCTAAGTTGTTTTAGCATTCTAAATCCTGTACATTTGCCTATACATTTCATACTTCTAAAACAAAAAAACAAACAAACAAACACCACCACCTCCAACAAAAGCCTTCTATAGATTTTCACTGGGCTGCACTGATTCTTTATAGCAGTTCAGAAGGATTCTTTCAATCTATGGACATGGTCAATCTCTCTTTTTATTTAGGTATTATTTAATTTCTCTTGGAAATATTTTGGAGTCTATTGTACAGCTCTCATATTTTGTTGAATTTCACTAATTTTATATTTATGTGTGACTTTATTTGAAAAGTCTCATAAGCAATGTTTTATGAATTCTATTTCCATTGTTTTCTAGTAATATACAAAAATAAATCATACATTGATTTTCCACCCAACTTGCCAATTTTGCCTATTAGTTCTAGTTACTTTAAGTAATTTATCATTTTCTTAAAAAATTATCATGCCTTTTACCAATAAAGACATATGACTTTTTTCTCATTTGTTTAGAAAATGTCATTATAACACATCATGTGTTAAAATATTTGGGAAAACATCCATCCATACTGTCATTTAGTTTTACATAATTCCTAATATCAACCAAAAAAGCCCATCTTAAGGTAAGTGACATATTCAAAGGACAAAATGTGAATGCTTTATCTTTTTTCTTTCCTACAGAAATGTCATACTTTATTGAGATAATTTTCTTCCAATACCTTTATAAGATTAAATATTCTCTTCTACTTAAATCAGTCATCTTAAATCAGATGACTCCTTGGACTTAAGCCTTCTCTAAAGAGTCTTGGTGCAAGTAGAATTTCCTGTATTACTCTATAAGCTTTTCTAAAATTCTTATGCCTAAATTTATTCCTCCCATTGTGTTAGTGCTTAAGCTTTGGTTTAATCAAATTCTCTACAATTGGACTTAAGGAGGTCTTGGTACATAACAAAAATCTGAGTCTAAAAATATCAGGCTCACATGTTTTTTTTCATCAGCACTGGAAGTGCTGATTAGAGGTCAGACAAGTCTGTAAAATTGAATTTATTTGCTTGTGTTAGCAAAGAAGTAGTAAGCCTGCTAAAATCAACCTAGCCTGATTGTTACATCAAAGAATTGTGTACAAAACAGAATGCTACTGTACAGGGTCTTTAAAAAATGTAAGTACAGTGTAGATTCTTCAAGAGAGTTTTTAAAAAAAGGAAATGAAATGCAAACAAAGAAGGATGTTTCCTAATTTTTTCTCTTTTCTTGGACACATTTGACTAAAATCTAGACCTGAATTAGAACATTTTGCCATGGTGGTAATCACACATAGCTAAAGCTTAAAGTAAATACTGGTTTTAGGGAAAAAAAAAAACCCAGGAAAAATCTGGAGCAAAGAGAGATAAAGGGTAAAGCCTTTCACACTGTACGTGAATAGTTTATGAACTTGTACAGTTTCTAGACTTGCCTTTGCTGCATGGGAACAGGGCAGATCAAAAGTAGCATGCCAAATTTGTACAGAACTCAATCTCAGTGCAGAATGCCAACAAAAATAAAGTAATATTCAAAAGCTGGACTGAAATTAAATAATTAATTCAGACTAACTCTTGCACATCATTTAAGAGAGAAAAGCCAAATGAAGTAGACTGGAAAATTTGAAAGGTGAACTAATATTGAGATTACAGATCACAGATGTAAGACCAAATTTGTAGTCTGAAGTTAATTAGGGAATGTCTTAGTTTCTTTCTCAGGACTGAGACACAATACTGAACATCCGTAACTCTCAGATGAAGGCTTATTTTAGCTCACAGTTTGTAAACGTGCCTTGTCAGCTGGCTCCAAGGCACACAGCATGGCAGAGAGCCATGGAAGAGGAAACAAAGAGAGATCAAAGGGGGATGAAGGAGGGAGATACTCTTCCAGGCCACACTCCCAGTGATGCACTTCATCGCATCATGTTTCACCTCCCAAGTCACATTACCCCCCAAGATCCGGTCAGCTCTACAAAGTTCCACCTATGCACACAGGAGGCTTTAGGGAGACTTCTAGATACAGGGCATACTGGGGAGAGTAGGGGCTAAGACAAATGCATCAACATTATGAAGAGTGAAGTGTTGACACATTGAACTCATGGGCCAATTCTGCTCGCCGCCTGTTTTACTAATTAAAGTTTATTGTACAAGTCATACATATTCATTAATGTATCATCTATAGTTGTTTATGCACTATTGTCAGATTACACTTTTCATAATAGAACTATATGTTGTGCAAAGCCTAAAATATTTATTATTCAGTTTTCTATAGAAAATTTGCTGATGTCTGGCTGGAAATACTTTAACAAGACTGGGAGTCTATATAAAATAATATTCTAAACCTAAAACATGAAAACCAAACTTACTGAATGTGTAAATACCTACAAGAATAACTTTAATTCTCAAGCTGAAGATAATCTATAAATGCCCATCTAAATTACCCAGATAGTGTATGTATTAGATTGACATTTAAGTAGGTATTATAATTATTCATCATGAGGTTATGTTAACTATAGCCAAATAAATTAAAAGATGAAAGTTTTCAGCAGAGAAAACAAACAACAAAAGAGAAGCACAAGGAAGTATTAGAAATAAAAATACATAGTTTGTGAAATAATTCGTAGGAACCTATGAGAGGAAAATAGAACTGAGGGAAGATAAACTACATAAACATGAAGTTAGATTTTTTGAAATTATCAAGTACAAAGAGCAGAGATGGGAAAATGGCACCTAAAACGAATGGAGACTCAGTGACCTATGGTACAGTAACAAAGTCTCCCACTGATGTCACTGGGGTCTGAGAAGAGACGTGAAAGAAGACTAGTGAACAAATGCAGAAACAATGGTTGAATTTTCCACAATTTGATAAAAATATGTATATTAATTGATTTAGGAAGTTCAATGAATCTCCAGCAGAGTATGTTGAAAGAAAACCGTGCCTATACATGTAATAATCAAACGTTTGATAACAAAAGTGAATAAAAGCCTAGAGAGAAAAATAACACATCATATACAGGGAACTATGAGTTGAATGACTGTGAATGTTTCGTCAGGAATCACAGAAGCCAGGAACTAGGATAGCAGCATCATTAACACACTGAAAGAAAACAAAAATGCACAAACCCATTGAAAAGAAGAGAATTATGTACTCAGAAAATTTAATTCTTAAATGAATGAAATTAAAATGAAGTCTTAGTAATAAACCAGCCCTAGAAGAGATGTTTTTAATATGAAGAGAAATGACACCAAAGGAAACATTTGAACTTCATGTAGGAAAGAGAATTGTAAACTTTGGGTAAATATAAGAGAATATTTTTCTTCTGTTGAAGTTCTAAAACATCTATGAATTTCAAAATGTCTTATGGGATGTAGTGTTGGTAAACGTTTTATATATATGTACATATATAATAACTCGGTAAGATGAGAAGAAAAAGAATTATATGGTTGGAAAACTTCAGTATTGTCATTGAAGTGGGAGAATATTAACTTTCTTTAAATAAAGTGATAAAAAGAAAACATGATATTAACTAATTAACATTATGGTTAATGGATGCTAATGGATATTAACCAAATAAGGTGTGTGATTATTAGTTGGAAAGAGTGAAAATAAAAGGCTTAATGGTTGTAGCACTTTTGTATTTTGCTAGAGGTAATACATAGACCAGAAGATTATAAAAATCTTAGCAACCTATATATTTTCCAGAGCATCATGAACAATGTAATATGAATGCTGTAGAACTGCCAATAATAGACAAATAAAAATAGTTTTCTAAAATATATACAAGAATGGATCAACAAATATGGTGTGTTTAATTTAAAAAAATAACTATAGTAAAAGACACAATGTCATTAATTTCACTCAAAATATTGGTCCTTGCTTGGCCCATATTATCCCATCATTCTTGCCGTTTTCTGAAGCAGTGCTAGAAGACCTCTTTCTTTAGTGGCTTATCAGGTGTGATAAAAAAAAACAAAACAAAAAACCAAAATAAACAAACAAACAAAAAGCAGTGAATACTGCTGCAAAGTACTATCCAGTGGAAAGGCAGGCTTGTAAACCTATTATGAATCTGGCATTTTACAACTTCTGGGTCTTCCCTAAAGTCACAATAACCATGAAGATGAAAAATTTTTAATTCATTCAAGACTTTGAGGCAGCCATAACAATGTAACTAAAAATATACACAAAAGGGGATTTCAAGAACTGCTTCAAACAGTGGCCAGAGTGATGGGTGGGGCAAGTGTATTCAAAGTGAGTGGGAGTATTTTGAGGGGGATTAACTGCAACATGTTTTTTAATGTAGCAATTTAAAAAATTATATTTCTGATCACCCTTGATATATATAATAACAAAGAGAGAAGGAATAGAAACTCCTAAAATAAAAATTTAAGACTAAATGACAAATAAACTTTTAAGTGTAGAAGTCTAAGTAGTTCAGTAATCACATTATCTACACCTGGAAAAAAATATCATCAGTCTGCTTTCTGTAGCAAAACTCTTCAGCAAGATAGCAGACTAGAAATTGTCAATGCTCTCCTCTTCATGAAAAAAATGAACAAATCATTATATAAAAAGAACTCTCATGGAGTTCCAGATTATAATAAAAAAGTCACAGAAAACTTGAGTGGCACAAAAACCAAGGATGACCTCATCAAAATTGTAGAAAGCATTTCCTCTACAGAAGTCTGATTCAGCTTGGCACCAAGAGAGACAATAAGCTCAGTGCAGTCAGCCCCGTGAAGTAAAAAGGAGACAGGCAGATCACATCTGTCTTCATCCCGGCAGACCTGGGGACACTTCATCACTAAGGACTCCCCAGCCCTTAGCAGTGAGTTCGCCTGAGGGTCCAGCTTGGAGGCCATGCTCCTGCACCTGTCTCAGATAAGTACTGTACTTGTGACTTCTCCCTGAAATCATATGCCCAAAGCAGGCCTGCTACTGCAGTTCCAGCTGTGGACCCTGCATGGAATACTTTTCATCAGTATATCAACTCCCAACCTGCCAACCTGCCTCTGCGTTCTTCAGACTACAAACTCACATGGTTTAATTACTTTGGCATAAAAACTCTTGAGTTTTTACTTTCTGCCAACCCTGAGATGGGGAGATGATACTTTATGTGTGAAGATGCCATGAGTTACCATCCAACTTATATACAAGGAGTATACGAAACATAAATGAATTGGAAATACAGACCTGGGCCCCACCCTCAATGCATATGTTTGAATAGTTCAATATTCTAAGAGCCTGGAATCCACAGCACTTTTGTTTCCAAATATTTTCAACCAATATATAATTGAAACGTTTATGTATGTAATTGATATTTAAAAATAGTAAATAAGCATTTTATTCTTTGCTGATTAACAGTGGAGAGAAAGACTAGTGTAGAGGCAGATTTAATAAGCAAACAATGTCAAGAAATGAATGATGAGCATGAAACCATATTAAATTATCTATCACTATAGTTATTTTAGGATAGTTGTCTTATTAATGCATTTTATATTCCCATTCATTTCAATGAGCACTTCAGAAAATGGCATAAAAAAGAAAAAATAATAAAAATAAGGAAACTAGGATTTTAAAATAAAAGAACAAGTGATATGAAAAGAACAGAGGTTCAATCCCTGATACCATAAAAAAAAAAAAAGGGAGGGAGGAAAAATTCAAAAAGAAAAGGAGAAAAAGAAACTAAAATAAATTTGAAATAAGCCCCAAAAATTAGCCCTGAAGTAAATGTTTTAAGTATACTTATGAGATGTGCTGCAGATAATTATATTTATGTTTATGAATATATGCCTTTCCAATAAAGGAAGTAAAATATTTAAATTATGATTAAATTAGTTGTAATATAAATTACCATTATTCAGTTAAAAGTTCCTGTAATAGGGTTATTAATGGATTGAGTAGTTTTAATTATCATTATAATACAAAAGAACTATTTTACGCAAGTGAATTAAAGCAAGAAAAATTTTGCTATGCTTAGTGATGGATTGGAGAAGTGCATGCAGTTTGTGTTAACATTATCTCCTATTCTGATTATAAAACTTAGAAAATGGAGGGTTGAGGGCATAAAAATTCATCAGAACATATTTTTTTGTTCAAAAATGTGCAATTTTTTGGCATTAGGGACCGCTTTGATATAACTGACATCTATCAAACACCACACTTAGCAACTGCACAATGAAAGTTCACTAGGACAGACTGTCTGCTAACATGCACAATACATTTCAAGGGATTTTCAGAGGAAAACCTTACAAAATGAGTTCTCTGGCCAGGAAGAAATCACATTAGAAAAAAGATTATTAAAAATTTCTTTTATTGGTACTTTTTTTTTTTTTGGTGCTGGGGATCGAACTTGGGTCCTTGCGCTTGTGCAGGATGTGGCAAAACCACTGAGCTAAATCCTCGACCCTTATTGGTACATGTTAGATATATATAATTATCACATTCATCATGTGGAATTTGTATCTGTACGTCATATATCTTGATGCTTTTTTTCCCATTCCCTTCCCCTCCCTTCAACCCCACTCCCCCTTATTTACAAAAACTTTATTTCCATTTTTTTCCATTGTCTTTTTTTTCTTTTCTCTTCCTTCTATTCCCTCTCCCCCTCCTTTGTTCCCTTTCCCATTTGAACATTTTAATATCTGGATATTAACTTATCTTTCTTTCAATTTTTAAATCATTATTAGTAGATGATTGCAGTATATAATGATTACGTTCATTGTGGGGAATTGGTACTTGCACATAACAGATTATAATTCATTTTCCATCACCCTTCATCTCCATCACCCCCTTATTTACCAATGTCAGGTTCATTCATTTGTCTTATATGTCCATAGGAAGTTAATTATCATACATCCAGATTAACACCAGACTAACAGACCAGAACATTATATAAAACACATAAAACAATTATACGAAATCTGATAAAAGTGTGCAATTACTAAGATAGAATGAATATCCTAAAAACAGTGGATGGAAACTTGAAAACGGGTTAGTACTAGAAAATTTAGAGATATTGTCTATTAATTTTTATTGTATTTTGAAATTACATCACAAAATAGAGAAAAAAAATTCTGACAATGCAGATGAGATTCCAACTGCCATCTATTAACTCAAACACTAAAGAGAAGTGTAAATGGAAAAAAAAAAGGCCATTTTCTGGCTAAATTATTTGTTCTTAAATGCTGCTGTTTTTCATAACTTTTTTTTTTTTTTTGGTACCGGGGATCAAACTCAGGACCTTGTGCTTGCTAGGCAGGCGCTGGAACCACTGGGCTAAATCCCCGGCCTAAGATAACTTTTTCTTATCATGTAATGAGACACTATTGTTATTTTGAAATTACTTAATAAATATTTTAAGTGTATCTTCTTCAATTTGAATTCCACTCAGTGTCAATGAATACAACCCATATTAATTAGAGTGTTTGGGGATTTTTAATAATGTTTAAGAGTGTGAAAGGACTTTAAGATCCAAAACTATTATAATGACAGGTCTAAGTATTGACTGCAACCCTAAAAATCAACCAATGACATTTGGTTTGCTGTGCCTACGTAATTGCTCCACATTGCAACGTAGGACCTTCATTGCACCGTGATGGCAAGTTTGCTTCCATCATTCCAATGCTACCCCTGATTGCACTCGGTAGAGGGTGTTTTTTTTCATTATACTGAAATTCTTCTACAAATTGAACTCTAAAAAGGCACAAATTGTGATGTATACGGTTCCTTCCATTTTTGGATACACCAAATTGGAGTTTTACTTGGAATTTCTTATATTTAGTTGTTGTATTGGTTCAGTGGTGAGTGTATGCTTTCTTCCCTCCTGGGCCATGCTGCACAGTGTGTTGCACATCATGGTGGGCGAGTGCAGGAAGTTCCGCCATTGTGCAGTCCACACCCGCACCCACCCCAACCCCAGAGACCCTCTTGCAGCAGTTCCTTCCTGAGGCAGTCACTCCCTGCTCGTTCTGCACAGCTATGTCCTGCTTTTCTAGACTGAACTAGGTGAAGCCCAACCGACCTCCAGTGCTGCTTGACAAAGTTCCAGCTGGGGGAAAGAAAGGGTGGAACACATCGTACCCTCATGTTTTATTTTTTCTTGCCATAATGTTTATAATTGTTACTCTGATCACAGGAGTCATTGTATTTATGACTAACAACAAACTCTCCATGAGGCAAATTGGTAATGATATATTGAAATCTGATCAGGCTCACAAATCCCAAATTCCAGTTTCTCTTAGTTCTATTGCCACATCCACTCCTAAAGAAACCTCTCCTAAAACCCCCGCTGTTTTCCCACTACTATAACTCCCTCTCTTGTTGCTGACATTCTTTTTACTAAAGGGGTCTTATAAAGACATTGGAAGGATAGACTTTAGATGTAAGAAATAGTGGGAAATGGGAAATAGAAAGAACGTTAAGACAGGTAAATGCATTAAGGGGGCAAGTTACTCAATATTTCTCAAAGTGCTGTAAATATCTCCTGCTCATGGACTATGAACCTAAATGACATTCAGTTAAGATGAATAGAGGTATAGAAAAATAGAGAGCTAATAGCAAACTATATTAACCATTGTGCAGTTTCTCAAGGGCCAGGTGGCGACCACAAGTTTGACATTTAATTAATTAAATCTTGCTTATACCCCAACTGATATAGAGATTTTGATTAAGTTACCTTCTGTTCTGCTTAGGTATGCGAAAATAAGGAGACAATTGTAATTTTTAAAAATGTATTCATGATGTTCAATGAAATGAATCAGCTTAGAAAAAATATACTCTGTTTAGCAAAAATAACCTTTACCTCACTAGATATTGCTAAGGCAACCTAAAATGTAAACATATTCCTCCCAATGCCTCTTAGCTATTGCTTAAAGATATAAAAATAAATCACACCCTGAGACTTCTCAGAGGGAACCTGAACATTGCTTGTGAAGGTTCTTTTCTCATCGCCAGCCCAGGACATCTCCCCTTCCTACCCTACATCGACTGCAGCTGGTCTGCGGCATGAACTGAAGTGGTTCATGGCTTTTTCCCCCTCTTTCCCATTATGTCATTTTATTTCTGTTGATTTATCAGTATGGCTTCCACCAAAGAGAATGAGAAGCAGTGGAGAAAGAAAGTAGGAAGGGGTGTGGAGGGAAGGAGCGAGGAACTTACTCTAAAGAACTGTCTCCATGATTAAGCAAAACCTTAATCCATTGAGGGATGTCCAGGGCTCAAACAAGAGAGATTGGAATTTGTTTTTCTTGGGGCAGGGGTAGTACTGGGGAGGGAACCAAGGGCCTTCACACTGAGCTACATCCTCAGCCCCTTTTGAAAGAAAAATTTTTTTCAGAAAGGGTCTCCCTAAGTTACTAAGTTGCCCAAGCAAGTCTGAAACTCGTCATCCCCCTTTCTCAGCCTCCCAGAGTTCTGGGATTCCTTGCTTTGAAGGTCTTCCAACTGATTCAGTCAGGTTCACTCAGATTTCCTAGGATAATCTTCCCTTCTTAAATTCAGCTGATTGGGCAATTTAGTTCCATCTGCAAAATACCTTCAATGCAACACATGGATGGTGAGTTGAGAAACTATAGCCCTGCTAAATTGGCATTTCCAAATTCAGCAATTCCTTATAGAAAGTATAAAGGAGGTTAATTCCTGGAGTTCTTAGATGTATGAAAAATATATTTGTTCTAGTCTAATAGTTCATTATGTGACTGAATATAAAATTTGGGACTCAAAAATTATTTCCCTCTCATAAACTTGAAGATATTTTTTACATTCCCTTTCATCATTCAGTTATAACTGGTGAGAATTCTAATACCAATTATATTTCTGATCTATGTAAGAAAATTTTTCTCCCATTGAATGTTTATAAAAATTCTCGTCTATGTGTCAAACTCTGTCAAATGCATGACAACATGTATGGATTATTTATTTATTTTCAAAAAATATTATTCTGCAATATTACAGAAAAGTTATTTTAAAATTCATCTCTCTTCAACTTCTATAAATCACATTTTCCCTCACTTTGGCAACAGTCTGTTTTCATTTTCCCTATTAATACTTTCTGGAACTTCTAGTAATTAGATGTTTTATATTCTGAATGGATAGATAATTTTTCTATTGAAATTCCTCTGTTTTCTTTCATATGTTTGTCCTTCCTTTTTTACAAACTTGAAAATTTATTTGATTTTATTTTTGCTTATTAACTTTTTTCTCTTGTCTGTCATATTTTTAAATATCTGAGTGTATGTGTTTTTTGTTCTTACTTTGGATTCTGATATCTCAGTATCAGTCTTTCAAATGATATTAAGGCTACTAAAGATTTAATTTAAATGCTCTCTGCTACTTTTAGAATTACCTGATTGTATGCACTCATATTTTCTTTAAATTATTTTTGTTTGGAAGTATGGTTATTCATATGTGGTTTATGAAATAATATCATTACCTGGGTACATTTAGCCAGTTGTCTCCAATGGTAATGTCTTGAAATGCTATCGTATACTATCAAATCCTTGACATTGACATAAACAGAGTCAAGATATAGAACATGTCTAACACTTCAGGACTTTTTCATGTTGTCCTTTTTGTATTCAATCAACTTTCAATCACTTCTACCCCTCCTATAATTGTTGTATAGACAATTCTGTTCTCTTTTTATAGTTTTATTATTTCAAGCATATTATTGTATATATGAAAGCATAACATACATAGATCTTCTGAAACCAGCCTTTTTCACTCAGGATTCATTTAACATATTTGTGTCTGTATCTTGTTCCTTTTTATTGCTGTATTAGATTGCTAGGGCTGCTATACCAAAGCATGATCAGCTGAGGTCTTAAATAATATAAATTTGTTTTTTCACAGTTTAGGAGGCAGAAGGACCAGTATCAAGGTGCCAGCAGGTTCAGTGTCATCTGAGATTCTTTGTCTGGATTACACGATAATCACTTTCTCTTTGTGTATTGTCCTCTATGGCCATGCACATTCTCGGTGTTCTTGTGTGTGCAAATTTCCTCATGTGCTTGTGTGTGTGGTTGTGAGCATTGAACCCAGAGCCTTCACATTGAGATGCATCCCCAGCTCTTTATGTATATTTTGTTTTATTTTCAGACAGGTCTTTGCCAAGTCATTTAATTGCCCAGGCTAAACTGGAATTTTCAGTTCTCTTGCCCGTGCCTCTCAGTGTGCTGAGATTTCAGGTGTGTGCCACCATGCTCAGCCAGATCCCCACTATTCACAAGTTCTTTAGTCAGATTAGCACCTAATGGGTCGATTTAACTTAATCACTTCTAGCATATGAATTTGGGGGGACACAATTCATCCCATAAAAAGTGCTAAATAGTATGTCATTGCACAGATGCACTGTGACTTGTGCACAACTCTCCAGTGGAATGACATGTGGACTGCTTCCAGTTTGGGACTATTGTGAACAAATGTTCATCTATAAGGTTTTGTGTAAGCACAATTTTTAATTTTCTGCCATAAATATATAGCAGTGCAATTATTGAGTCATAGAGTAGTTTCATGTTATTAATACATGTGTTAATAATAGTATTTTGAAAATACTTTTTACTCTTCTTCATTCCTACCAGCAATATATGAGTGATCAGGTTTCTCTAGTCCTTCATCAGTATTTAGTATTATTGCTAGTGTTTACTTTAGCCATTTCAAAAGGAGTGCAATGACAGCTCATTGTGATTTTAGTTGCATTTCTTTTACAACTGATGCTGTTGAACATCTTTTCAGTTACTTCTTTCACATAAGTCTCATCTAATTTTGTAGTATAACGTTTGAGACTTAGTGTGCTCACAGATGTCTAATTTGTTTTAGTTCATTGAAAAGACTGTCTTGGATTATATATTTCAGACTTTTGTGAATACTCTGGTAAGGACATGTTTTGGGGGCTATTTCTTGGTTGTTTGATCTTCCATTTTGTTCTTTGTATCTTACCTTCTGCCCTTCTTCCAGTATCTGTCTTCTCTCTGATTTTTTAAACCCTAGCCACAAATAATTATTCAAAGAAGTTCTTTTTCATATATTTTGATGATATTGTTTTAGCTCTTTAGAAAGAATATATAACAGTACTGAGCCTTCACTGCATCAGTAATTGAATTAAATATAATACAGATTGTATTCTCTGACTGATGGAATAAATCTAGAAATAAGAAATAAAAATTTAAAAAGAAGTTCAGCAAACTATTAGAAATTAAATTTTGAATTCTCCCATAATCTCTGAGTCAAAGAGAATGTCTCATTGGAAATAAAAATCCCAGTGAATTGAATGGCATTGAAAATGCAACATATCACAACCTCTGAAATGCAGGTTTTGCAGTAAAGGAAGAATTTATACAACGAATCTTCATGTTAGAAAAAAAAATACCACAATCAATCATTTAGACACTGACTTCCAGAGTTTAGAAAGAGAACAACAAAATAAAACCAAAAGAAGCACAACAAAGAAAAGACTGAAGATCAGAAACAGAAATTAATGCAATTTAATCCAGAAAAAATAAATCACAGCAATAGGAAAAGAATGTTCTTTGAAAAGTCAATAAAGTTAGTTAAATAAGCAAGGGGAAGCATGCAAGAGAGAGGGAGAGAGAGAAAGAGAGTCCAAAGCAGGAATGAAACTAGTGATACCATCATGTTCCAACTTTATTTTATGTATGTATGTACTTATTTATTTATTTGTGGTACCAGGGATTGAACTCAGGACCTTGCACTTGCCAGGCAAGTGTGGCACCACTGACCCACATCCCCGGCTCATCCTTTTCGTTTTTAAAGTGCATTTACTGGGGGGAAATCTCGTATCTGAACTATTTCTGACACTGTATTGATTTGTCATTTGTCTCTCACTGCTTTCCAGATTTTTTTCTTGGTGTGTACTTTTCAGAAATGTGATGTCATGTGGGACATTGTATTTATTCCTGTTGGAGTTTCCTCAGTTTCTTGACTCTAGGATTAAAATTTTGCCGGATTTGGAAAATTTTTAGTTACTAGTTTTTTGAATGGTTTGTTTAGCCACACCCCTTTATCTCCTCTTCTAGAAATTTAATGACATTAATCTCACAGTTTCACTAGTCCTTGAAGTTCTATTAATTTTATTTTCAGTCAATTTTCTCTTTTGCTCAGAGCAGGTCATTTCTGTTGATTATTTCACTCTGTTTCTTCCATTCTGATGTTGGGTACCAAAACTGATGTTTTTTTATTATCAATTTTATATTAGTGAGACTCTCTATTTCTTTGCTTAGATTGTTTTATGAGTCACTGCAAGGAGTCTGATGACAGCTCATCACAACATTTTTTATAATGCATATTTTTTTTGATACCGGGGATCGAATTCAGGTCCTTGAGCTTGCTCAACAGGCGGCGAAACCACTGAGCTAAATCCCCTGCCCTATAATGAATATTTTATAATAGGTTTGTCAGATAATTCTGACATCTTTGTCATCTTAGTATGAGCTTTTATTGATTTCTTTCATTCAGTTGGAGATCTTTATGGCCATTTGTATGACAACTGATTGCTAAATGAAACTTAGACATTTTAGGTATAAGGATATGTGACTCTCTAAGCCATATTTGAAACATCTGTCTTTGCTGAGCCTATCTGCTATTATAGCTCCTGGGAGAAGGAGGGTGTGCTGCTTTATTATAGCCAAGAGGCTTGAAACCCAGAGCCCCCATTCTGCCCATGGTGACCCAACAATGGTGCTCCTTCTCATGGCTAGGTGAAAAGGTAGTTCTGGTTCCCTATTCAGCTTGAAATACTACTGCCTGGCTGGGAGACTTAGGGGTATGTCACTATTTTATCCCAATGATATCCTGGGGAAAAGTGTCCTCCTAACATCTAGGTAGAGTTAAATATCTGACTCTATGCTTGGTCTTTCTTGATACCAGCAGTGTGTGGAGGAAAAATGCCTCATTACTGATAGTTTGGTTTGAAAATACAGGCTCTTCATGAAAGCTCTTCTGTCAACAGAAGCATGACCTTGTTCATGCCTGGAAGAAAGTAAGATTTGGCTTCCTACTAGGCCTTCTCAACAACACTCCAGTAGGAAGTTGGCAAACGTCACTGCACCATATTCATGCTAGAAATCTAAGCACCAACTCAGACTTTGCCATCATGGCTGGAAATGAGATCACTTTTTTTGGTCTAATTTTTCTCTGTTATCTTTGGTGAAAGTACATCGATTTTGTCTTAAAGTTTTATGTCCTACTTAAGAGGTATTTTCCTGAGTCTCTGGATATAGATGAAGTCTTTGAGTGGATTTTTTAACCATGTGTTTTGATACATTCAAGTGCTAGCTTCTTCTGCACCAAATAAGCAAAAAAAAAAAAAAAAATGCAGAAATGAACAACCAGGTCACTTTTTGGGTCTTGATATCCTTAGCTATGGTGAACTCTGCTCTCCAACACTCAGCATCTTATTTTGTTTCTCATACACTGTACAAGGTTTTTAGTCATATTTAATGTGATAAAAGGGAAGATATTTTTATGCTATTTTTTCAAAAGTATAGAGCCTCAGAATTTATTGATTCCCTTATTTATTTTGACCTTTCTTTATATCACTGATTTCCCTTATTGTACAAAGTTTTTGATTCTCTTTGGACAGAATGTATACCATGTTACTCAAGTTCCAGGCTTGGGGCTATAACATATGCCCCCTAAAGGACAGAATAGCTTTCTTTTTTTTTTTTTTTGTAATGCCAAATTTCATTTGGAGTGAGACTTTTGTATCTAGACCACTTAGTCAAGGGAAGGGAAAAAGTCTGATAATTACCACTGGTGTCCTAACCTTACATGTTGGTGACAAAGTTTTGCTGCAATAAATGTGCACAGAGGCTTTTCTCAAATAAAAGGGAAGAATTAGACAAAGAAACCAAGCCAAGTTACCCAAGCACATCTGAAGTTTGTATCAGCATTACATTGTTTAACATTCTATTGTGCAAATCAAATAATGAATTTGAATAAAACTTAAGAGTAGAAATTGTACCATATTAACCATAGTCAGGGGCATTCCAGGGTTAAAAAGAAGAGAATCCAGCTACCTGTTCTTCATTGTGAGGCAGTAGAGACTGGAGACAAACAACATCTCTACCACAACTGGAGTAATGTTTGGAAGTAAAAAAGAAAATCTGAGCTAAAAAAAATTGTCACAGTTAATGTCTATTTCATCAAAACAAATGCAAAGGACACAATTAGATCAGATACTCAACGTGAAACTACCTTGAAAATAAAGTTTCATTCAAATGTAAATTCATTTTTATCTTAAAATTAAAACAGAATAAGTAAATAGATGAATAAATACATATTATACTACGACTGTTTTCATTTAAAGAAGCATCACTGGAAGCAAACAAGGGAGTGTTTTCAAGGAAAACTAATGCCTAATATTCAAACTACTAAAGCCAACACCATTAAATTGTAATAAAATTAAATGGAAATTTTTCAGTTATCTTGTTTGACTAATTACACTTATGAAACTTACTCTATTAGCTGCATAATTTCTAAAGTTTCACTTCACTTACTATTGTGAAAACCTAAATGTGGGACACACTATTTTAGAAGACAAAGTCACACTGTGTCAAATAACTCCTTAAAGAAATAGCCCAAGGATGTATTGGCATGCAGAAAATGAAGTGGAAAATTGAGATAATTATTTAGGTAAATCAAGCGAAAAAACAATACTAACCCTTGCTCCAGTTGTTTGAAAAACTGGACAATTAAAATGAAGCTTGACAAATCAGAACAAATGTTTCAAATCTCTTAGCCAATTTTTGTATAAGTTTATGCCACAGCATATCATGATGTAGAAATGAGAATATTACATTCATTTTAGTGCCATAGACTATGTATATTAAAATATTTTTACTTCTTTTCCTACTATTGAATTGAGATTATTTTTCTATATAAAAATTCCACAATTTATAAATTTTGTGCACTTAGAATTGCCCATATTTGAAGAAAGAAAGTAGATATTTTTGCTCTTATTACGTCAGGTTCATGGGCTGCCATGTATTTTATGCTTTTAAACTGGGTGTGATAATACATGATACATCACACAAAAAACTTTTTCTCATTGTGAATGAGGGAAAACAGCTACAACCTTATACACATCTCTGCCAAATTAAGCTATAACTGAAAAATACAACTACAATGAGTTCTGAAGGAGGAAAAACAACTAGTTATATGGTGGACCAGGGAAGGATTGCTTCAGGAGACTGAATATATGGTGTGAGGGCAGAGTCTGAGCTGAGTGTATTCTAGAAACTGAGAGGAGCTTTGAGGTGATGAGAAATTAGTGACTGGGTAGGAAAAGGGGCCTGTGAAATTGGAGAAGTTGGACAAGGAGTTTGACATTAATTGTAAGTGCCAAGAGGGCCACCAAGTGGTATTAAAGCAGGGAAGCAGCTTGACATGTTTTTAGACATAGGACTATAGAGATCCTTAGTTGGTGACACTGAAAAAGAAGTTATTGAAAAAACAAAATAATATACTGAGAATACAAAGGAAAATTGACTGAAATATGATGCAAGTTTCAAAATGAAGTGCTAATTCTGATGAGATACTTAGACAATATCTTTTATTTCCTTACTCATGAACCATCTAAGGAATATGAAAAAGCTAATGAAAGAAGAAACAAACTAAGAGATGATTATTT
>NW_004624763.1:9603580-9625604 GCF_000247695.1 Heterocephalus glaber
TCTCTACAAAGTGTTTGTAAATAGGGAGGGTTGGAGGGGTTGAAGGGAGGGGAGGGGAAGGGGGAAAAATAAGAACCAAGAGAGATTATGTAAAGGTGCAAATTTCGAATGATGAATGTCATTATATTGAATACCTGAAATGTACCAATAAAATAAAATTTTTTAAATATGTGAGATCTTGACAGGAAAGTATGAGTGGTGAGAAGCATGACTTTGTTAGATGCTTGGATAAGATATTGATCACTTCTCTTTTAACATTAATTCAATTATCAACATTTATTATTTCAAATTTTAAGAAAAATAGAATTATATAGACTCAGTTTCGTTCAAAACATTTGGATTTTAGTCACAATTTTTCCAAGTAAGAAAACCAATTTTGAAGATGTTCAGAGCATTCTTATTTCATAATATTTTGAAGATAGGATAAATATACTTAAATATTTATAATACATAAGAATTCCTTGGTTGACTAATTTTCCTCTACCCTGTCAAAAAGTTGGGAGATTTACTTTGTTGGAAAAGGAAAGAGAGAAAGTCTACAGGCTGGATGACCAGAACCATAGTTGAGTATATGAATACCTAAACTGTATCTCAAATAAGTGAACTAATGAATGTTAAGAATGCTGAATCTGACTGCTAAATGCATCTATCAATGTCCAAGGCTCTGAGAACCCTGGGAACTAGTCTTTTACCACCAGGCAGCATACTGAGGGCACCTTCGCTGAGAAATCTGAGATTTCAATAAGAACTTAACACTATTAATCTCAGGAATTTTTTTAAAAACTAGCTCAACTAGATATCTTCGGAGGTGTTCCAAATCAACGTGGACCACCAACTCATTCAGAGACTTAGATCAGGTTCTTTGGAAAGTCTTCAATGAAAAGTGGCTGTCAAAACATTAACAATGAAGATAAAGATGATGAAAGGACAGAAGGAGAAGTTATCTACAATGCAGTGATGACCAAGACCTTGGCTAAGCCCACAGGAGTGATGTATTAGAGTTCTTTGTGGGAACAGAATCAATCGAACATGTATGTATAATTATGCAAGGGTGTTTATTAGGTAAATGTACAAGATCAGAGGTAAGAGTCTATAGGGCATCAGAGGTGTAAGAATCCACAATAGCCACCTGTACACACTAGAGACTGGATGCTCCAGTAGCTGTTCAGCTCAAAAAGATGCAAGCCACGGAACAATAGGGATGAAGGAAAGAGCACCAGTCCAAGACTGAAGGCCACTGCAGAGTCACAGGCGTGAGTCTGCATTGGAAGATGGAAGAAGCAGAGACCAATGTCCAAAGGTGATGATGAAAACAGGGACTCTTCCTAACTGGGAACATGTCCTTCTTCTTTTCCCCCTTGTCCTGTCCAGGCCTTTTGGTTGGTGTTACCCAAATCTTTGAGGGATCTTTCCCCCACAGTTTTCTGGCCATGAGTCATTTGTCCACAGACTCATTGAAAACTGTTCCCCACTTATCTAGGGGTGTTGGCCCATTCATGTTGACATACTGTGATTAGCAATCCATGTAGCTGCAATGGTCTTTCAGAGTTGCCCCCAGCAAATACATAATGATAACATGGTCCCCAACACATCAATCAGAACTGCTTCTGAAAACAGCAGATATCCGAGTGTTTTTGAATATGCATTATCAAATGCGTGGATGGGGTTATTGCAGCAAATGAGGTAGAGCAAGTTAAATTGAGCGTTTGGCTGTGTTCCACTAATTTCCCACTGTAAGTTATTTAAACATCTGAGTCTCACATCCCCAAAGTTTAAAATGGCACCCACAGTACTTCTGTTCTAAGGTATTGGTCAATGAAGGAGTACATGGGAAAGTTCCCAGACTTTGGTGACCATCAGCAGACAGCCAAGTAATGATTGTTTCCCGTTTCCTTTCTTTCTGTTCAGTAAGTACTCTGTCCTTAATAATAGCTGAGAACAAACATCATTCCAAGTCACTATGAAATGTGACTCCGCTATTGAAACACATTTTTTCCATGAAATTTGTTCAAAACGTATTATATTTGAAACATCATTCTCAATAGGGGTGATGGAGGGGCGAAGGGGATGATGAGTAGATTATTAAAGTGTGTTATGTGCATGGACAAATCTGCCAATATGACACTCATTAATCTGTGTAACCAATATGTACTAATAAAAATGTGGAAAAAACTTAAAAGACTATGTTTTCTAATTTTTTAAAAAATTTTATTTTTCTCTTTGCAAGATAAGTAGAATTGACTAATGTGAATTTTCAATTTTGGTAGAAGTGTAAAATATAACAATAACAGTTTAGTCAACTGCAAGATGTGAGTGTCAGCAGCTATAAATAAATACTTTGATCATTTGCTGTATGCTCTACTTTTACTTTCTGGATCAAGGTTTTAGAGAGAAAATGTTGCCTCTCAATATAAATATTTTTCAGGTTATTATCTTAGAGAAATCTAGAGAACCAACTAACAATAGTTGCTTGATTTATTGCTGATTGGATGCTTTTTATTGAAAGTAGTATAAAATTCAAGCGGCAATCTTGATTCAAAAGAATACAATCACCCACTCTTCACATTTTAGATTTTTATATTATACATACATCAAAACTCTTAAATATAACCAAATTAATTCTTCTTTACTCTTAAAAATGAGAAAAAAATTAATTCTGAGAATTTGGAATATTATATTATTAGTTTAAAAGATTTGGGAAAGGAAAATTAAGAGTAATCAGAGCTCTATTTCAGTTTTATTAAACTAATGTTATTGTTTGTGGAATGAGACATTAGGAGAACAGCCTTTTAGCTAATTTTAAAATATGAATCTGCTCTCCTTAAGTTCCAAATCATTATGCTAAATAATGTCAGATATAATTTGACTCAATATAGGTACTTTCATATTATCTGGGATTCATATTCTTCCTCCCTAAATTAATTAAATCAAATTTGCTGAAAAATCCAATGCAGTAGTCAGAATTTAAGAAGTACAGTATTAACACCTGTGAAACCAGAAGCACGTGAAATTTCTTGGAACAAGGAATTACACGGATTGTATGAAGTTCTGTAGTATTCAGAGTTCTTCCTCATACATAATATCTGGTTCTTGCAAAGGCACTATTAGACACACTTTCTTGGTTTTGTCAGACTCAATTTCACAGGGAAGTTTTAGATTTACAGAAAAACTGAAAGAATAGTATATTCACTATATTTCCTACACCTAGTTTCCCTATAATGAATAGCAGTATATAATACATGTGTTGAAATGATACCTCAATACCAGCAAATTACTATGACCTTAAAGTCATAATTTCTTTAGATTTTCTTACATTTTAACTAATGTCCCTTTTGATTCTAGGATCCCATCATTAATAACACCACATGTTTAGTTATCTTTAGATACGCTTGGGTGTGGCAGTTTTTTCAATTCTGGTGACCTTGAGAATAATACGCTGGTCAAGTGTTTATAGAATACCCCAATAATGGCATGTTTTTCTTTTTTTAAATTAATTTTACTGGTTCATTTTAGGTGTACAACATAATGACATTCATCATTGGAAATTTGCACCTTTACATAGTCTCTCTTGGTTCTTATTTTTTTCCCATTCCATGCCCTCCCTTCACCCCTCCACCCCTCCCTATCTACAAAGACTTTGTTTCCATTTTTTCTATTTCTCATAATTTTTCCTTTCCCTTCTTTCCTTTCCCCTACCCCTCCTTCCCCTTCCCCTTTGCCCCTTTTCTTCCTATTTCACATTACCTATTACACCTTTTAGTCCTTATTTACACTTTCAGTTTCTCACACTAGAGAAACTTTTCAGTATTTACGTGTGTGTCCTATTTATTTCATTTAAGAGTATCACCTCAATGTGCATGCATTTAGCAATGAATGTCTCTAGTTTCTCATTCTTAATGGCTGAGTGGCATGTCTTTCTTATAATAAATCTGAGGTTATTAGTTATTGAAAAGAAGACCTTCGATGTAAGGTATTGTTTTTATTATATCATATCAAATGTTTATATTATTAATATAATTTATATTCATGTTTAACTAAATTTTGGTCACCTACGTGAGATTGTGCTCATCAAGTTCCTCAGTCATGCATTTATTTTCCTCCGGTTTGTCAACATAAACTTCAGAAGGAAGTCACTCGGAGCAGCTCACAGCTCAGGATGGGGCTATGCTTGCATCTTTGAGGGTTCAATATCTACATAGAGTATGTGGAATAATTTTGTGTAGGAAATTTCTCTCCTACATTTGTTAACTTGTTCAGTTATTTTAGATTAGTCTTATAGCTACTTATTTTTTTTTACTTTAGTTTATAATGCAATGCTGCTTTTAAAATTTTGTTGCTCAATTTTCTAATGTTGGCCATTGGGTATGTTTTTTCAATTGATTGCTGTGCTACACTGAAATAGCTCCATAAAAGTATTTTTATTTTTTTTAGCATTTTCTTGATTTGTGCTAGTACAAGAGTCTCATAACTTACCTTGTGTATTTTCTGTCCCCTCCTAAAATTTGTTTCTGCAAAGATTCCTGTTTGCTTTTATTAGAGAATGGTTGTAGAGACCAAAGGGGAGGGGATGCTCATTGTTTGTGGGGTGTCTTTGGTTCAGGCCCCTTCAGCTGTCAGAGGTTTTATACCAACATATTTTATACAAACATATTCATAGACATGCCAGTAAATGTCTCTCTATGTACCTGATAAACGGCAACGGGCTCACTGGATCTAGAAATGGTAAAAATGACTCTGGGCCAAGTGCTACAAGCACATACACACATCCCAGACAGTAGAGCCTTCTTGGGGTGGAAGGACATTGACTAAGTTGTGGCTGCAGCTGAAAGGAGTCAGCAGTTGGTCAAAAGAGTAACTAGGCTGCTGCCTCTAGAAGAAAGAGACCAGAAGGTTTTTATTGTTTTGCCAGGTCCAGTACTAGGAGGATGGTTCAAAAGATGCTGCTTGCAATGGACGTGGAACACAATCAACTTATCCTGGAGGCTACTGAATTTCTGTGTACATAGTCATCACTCTGTGCAAAACGTTGGCCTTGTGTGTCTGGGTCCTATAATAGTGCTGAAAAATTTCATGTGATTGGGCTTTAAAGGCTTCTGAAGAAACACAAGTGTAGGGGCAGAAAAGAGAGGAGAAAGAAAAGGAAGACATACTAGCTCCAATGGGCAATAGGCCAAGTTAACAGGGTATTATATTCCTGAATAAAACATTTATTAAATAATCAATGAGTTTGTGCAGAGCTGAGTAGAATAACATCCAGTGATTAAAACAGCAAGAGAGAGAGAGAGAGACAAAAGAGAGAGAAAGGTCAAGCTTTTGTCCCCTTCTGGTCACCGTCAGACATCTGCAGGGCTGAGGAGGGTCATTGTTCTTAGAAGAAGTGGGCTGCGAGGGCCTGAGAAGTAAGCTAGGTAACTGTTATCACAACACACGTGTCACAGGTATTATCCAAAGCTCCGTTAGGGAGAAACTGAAATGTATTTCTCAGTCATTCTTAAGTCCACTAAGACCAAGTGAGGCTACAGGGCCTATTGAGGCTTTTTTTTCCCCCCGTGGTAACAGTTTCTCATTTCATGTAAACGTTTTATTTTTGTAGTTTTGATCAAGGCTTCATAACTGGTGTGTTGAAATACACCCTGCTACAAAAGATAATAGTTTACTGAACCCAAGGGTTTATTTTGCTGTCTCAGTCTTCTGTCTACTACTGCCTCACCTTGGGGGTCTTTCTCTCGTAACCACGTGTATCCACATTAACTTAAAAGGAAGTTCATATGTTACCCCACTCTGTTTTTCTGCAAACTTCCATACCAACAGAGAGAAACTAAGTTTCTATTATTGCTGTCCAATTGCTTAATCATTCAATTTCACTACACAGTGCAGCAGTAGAAAAATTGTTAATCGCTATACCTACGATAAACAACTTTATCAACTATGTACAATTCTTATCAGCAGTTCTTTATTTTTAGGCTTACAGGTTCCATTTATCCTCAAAGATATTTAAGAGGGCTCTTTTTAACACTGTCCCTTCCAGAGAGATTATTTCTTAAATTTGTAACCCAGATTCTATTGTAATCATCTGCATTTCTTTCTCAGATCCCTTGTACTTCTAAAAAGATATTTTTAAAATTTACACATATTTGGTTTTACTCTTCTGGCTCTAAAGGTCTACTGATTTGGGGAAGCACATTCACCATTGCTGTTGCCAAAGGTGTGCTTGAATTATATAACAAATATGTTAATATTTTACTTTTATATTTGCTGAATTTTTCTTTTTTGTGCACATTTTTACATAGTAATATGAGCACTGGAATCAGAATTCCTGAGTTAAAAATCCTGACTCTGGAATTAACTACATCACTTTTGATAATTTATTTAATTTTTCTGGGATGTAAATTCTTCATCTATAAAGGGAAGATGATAATTAATACTTGCCTTGTAGAGCTGGTTTACAGATGAAATGCTTTATTATTTAAACAGTGAAACACCAATTCTATAGAGAACGATAGCTAATTGTTAGGTATCATTATTTCTTTCATTGCATCTAAGCTTAGGAAATTCTTTCTCCTTCAGAGGGCTAATACTCAAATATTTTATGCTGAGTGTTCAGCAGACTACTCTTAAATGCGTAAATATTTAATTAGTTCACCCTTCAATATACTTTATTTTATAGATGTCTAAGTTTTGATTCATTTTTATATAACAGTTACTTAGATAACATTTAGTAAATATTTGGCCAATCCATGAATTTCTTTTATGATTTATTTCATACAAAAATTTTTAAAGTTCTCCAACAACCAATTTTCATGATTAGATTTTATATAAGAGGGACTATTTGGAGGTTTAAAAATGTGTCTGGTTATATATGTAATGCAGATTCAACCCATTTTCTGACTTCAATTTCACATAAAATTTTGTAGGCAACTAATGGAACAGAATCCAAGATACTGTTAGAATCTTAATGCTGAGGGGGAACCTGGCATCAAATTTATTTGCCTATAAACTGATCCCTGAAGCCAAAGAGAAGAGAGTGGGCTTCACTTCTTAATCTTGTTTCATCTAAGTTTATTTTCCAAAATTTTTAATGTGCTAAATGTCACTTTTGTAAAAGGCACATATTTAACTTTGTGTACTTTTTCAGCTCTGAAGAAAGAATAATGTCTTCTTAGCTCAGGATTGGTGTCCTAGATTATTAACTCTAGTTGTAAATTATACTTTTGAATTAAGTAAATTGTTTTTCTCCCTCAGTTCGAAATCTTTTCTGTTGACCTCTGAGAATTTTGTCAAGATTATATACAGGTATTTACAATAACTTCTATTTATTCCTGAGAGGAAAGTTGAGGACATGTTTGATTTCCAGTATCATTCATAAGATTTTTTGTCATGTGATTTTTAAAAGACTTACAATATTAAACTTGCAGGTTTTGAGCATATTTTTGCATTATCTCTTTATCTTAAGTAATATTCCTTTCTTATGATAATTGTTAAGCTTATAAAATGACAAAATAATCTCCCTAATGTGCTCATAATATTGTGATCATAAGGATAAATACTAAACTAGAGATGTCAACTGTCAAAAAACTACCACCATAAAGTTGCATTAACAGAAGGGCCTTCTTTGCACATAAAGGTGAAGTTTTTGGAAACATATCTCATTGTCTTTTTTTTTTTTGCAAAGTGCACTTAATGAGAAGAGTACAAAGTAAACATGAATAATAATTGTATCCAAATCACAGACTCTTTATTCACTTCTTATAATTTTTAAGAGTACTTAATTACTCCCAGGACCATGTAATAACCAATTTGGAGTTTGAGCTCCTCCAAATTTTCTTTGTAAATTGGCATAAAAATGAGATTAGGTAAAGAGGAAAAATATCCTCCATCTCATAAAAAGTAAAAATGAAAGTTACATACGTACAACCCCAGCATTTGGGAGGGTGACGCAGGAGGAGCACCACAAGTTTGAGGCCAGCCTGGGCTCCACAGTGAGCTCTGGACCAGCCTGAAACACAGGGAGAACCTGTCTCAAAACAACAACCACCACAACAAATTACAAAACCATTTGTAATTAGGTTTAGAATGATTCATAGTTCTTTTTATGAGGAACTACTAGCTATTATTACAGAATTCATTTTAGAAGTACCTGAGTGTTTTTTATTCTTTTAAAAATATCTTCACATGCTTAGAATTGGATTCACTCATTTAGAATTTGACTACGTGCCTAAATAAAACAATACATTTTCCTGCCACAAAGTGATGTTCCTGGAGGAAAATCTCTGGGTTAACTCAGAATGCAAGAGGCTTTAGTTTAAAAATTATGATGAATCAAATTTATTTAAAAATCAATTTGACTGTTCTTGGAGAAATTGCATCATTGCTGTAATTCACCTGTCAAAATTGCTGGTTTCTCTGGAAGGAAAAATAAAATTGACAGCTTTGAGGATAATCTCTATATATGAGTATTTAATTGCTTTCTCCTGCTAACTACGGTTAATCATATCCCAATTTGCCATTTAAAATATTATGATACTAATAGAATTATGATATTTTGCTAAAAGTATGCTAAATATTAAAATACAGGAACTGTAATATTCCAAATCCTTAGAAAGTACACATAATGTATTCTTGAAAAACAGTATGTAGGTTGAATCAATCAGTATATCTTACACATTCAGTTGTCATATTAGTTAGAAAACAGTAATGTGCTGTCACAAATTATAATGGTTTGGATACAATAAAAAGATAAAATATTTTCCAAGATGTATATGCCAGATACAGCAGGGTAAAATAATAAGAATTGCATTTCAAGAATGAAGTTGAAAATTTCCAATAAAATAAAAATGCAAATATATTCCAACTTTGGTGAAAACACATTGCAAACCTATGACCAATTTTTAAAAGTTTATAAAACATACAGAAAACTCCCAACCAAGGACAAACAAAAGAAATCTTTGTAGATAATATATAAAAGTATATATTCTTGATTTAACCGTGTTTGATGATTGTACCATTTAAGAATTATTAAACAAATTCCACAGGGCTTGTGTAAACTAGCAACATTTCATGAAAATGAGTTTTTTCCTGGCCAATATCTCACATGGGAACAAATATTCTTACAATAAACCTCAATTTCAAAATGCTCTTGAAGCAAAGCCTGTCAGCCCACAATTGACGTCGTCTGCCTGTTATATTCATAGTGAGGGCCAGAGTGTGGAGTGAGCTATTTCCACACCTTAGGAGATTGTAAATTTCAAAGGAGACACTATTTACAGCCAAAAACCTAGAGAGTGGCACCTGGTATTTCTAGCCTACATTCACTATGCTCAGCCTCAGAGATGTCTGCACTTGACACAGAAGCGGAGAAAGACTTCTCTTAGCCGCCGGGTAGAGGACAGTGTAAGATCACAGCACATGTAAGGGCTCACAGAGGTTCACATTTCCTGTTATGATATTGATTCAGATAGATGAGGAAGAATCTTCCTGAGGAGCTTGTGAGGACAGTGATGCTCTTGTGGTTTCAAACAGTACACGTGGGATTTGTCCATGTCACGACGCTGGACTCCTGAAACCAAGCCAATTACTTTCTTGGAAGCTCCGTAGAGTATAAGATCTGATGTTGTCAGGGAGAAACACTGACTGTGGTTTTCTGGTTTTGGTGATGGGAAAGAACAGCGAAATAAGAGAAACTAAGCCAGAGTGAGCACATGGCCAAACACAGAGCAGGAGACAAGGCCAAAGCCAAAGCCTGGCAGAGTTGGCCAGTAAAGCACAGCCAGCCGCTTCTAGGTCACACACAATTTACTGTGCTCCTCAACCTATGTACTAAAAGGGTGGAACTGAAACAAAAGGGACACCTTGTTCCTAAAATCTGATTCTGGAAGTTACTCCATTTACAGGTGACAGGTACAACCTACGGGGTGCAGAGCAGAAACCCCCATTCTCCATCAGAACCTGGGAGAAGATTAAAAAGCTGAAGCACGACAGCTTCGCGTGGGTATTGTTAAGAAGTGAAAGTGAATTCTTCATGGCTACTCCCAAACTTCTCTCATTTTATGTTCCAGGAGTATCACAAGGTGTTCAACCAAAGCTCAGGTTAGCTACGGTTCAAACCTTTGCTGGAGTGGCCTATGTAGATATACGCAAGGTCACCAGGATGCCATTCATGGTGGAATCATGGGCCTAAGACACTAATGAAGTAGGACTTTTCAATTTTATATTCTTTGCCTGCTTCTGGTTTTCATTTCTTGTGGTATTTCAGTCCCTCTGCACCCACTGACACACACACACACACACACACACACATACACATACACACTCACATACACATCCACTTGAAAAAAATCTTTAAAATTGGTTGCAAACTACTACAATTACCATGGCTTCCATAACAATTTCTCCCAAGTAGCATACATATATGTGTTTATCATTGCAAATATGTCTGTGTAATATTAAACCATCTTTGGGTTTGCTTAAAAATATTTAAGTCTTTGACCTACTTTTGCTGATGAGAACCACCGAAGGAGTTCAATGTCTCTTCTGAGTGAGGGCATCAAAAGAGTTCACATGCTATTCTCTCTCTTCCTTAGAGCCTTTGTACCCAAGGGCCATTGTCACCAAAGATGCCTGTACGCACCACCCAAGAGGTAACTAGTCTGCAATTACATGAATGAGGCAGGTGAGGTCCAAAGAATCGTCCAGCTGATCTCAGCTTGAAATACTGACTTAACAGCATTCATTGGTTTAAGCCAGTAAGTTTTGTCCTTGGTTTTGTGGCTCCAAGTAACTGACACAAGGCCATCTTCACCTTAGTAGAAGGAAAAGTTCTCTATCATGCGATATCTTTGAAATATTGAACAGATCAAGTAATATTTGTATTATCTGAGACATTTGCCAGTTTTAATGTACATTCACTTAAAGGCGGTTTTGTAATTTCCAAAATTAGCCACCACAAATGAAAACAAAAAGTTTTTAAAACTTTCTTCTTCTTTTCAATGTAGACATTTAGTGTCTTCATTTTATTCTTTTAATTGCATGAATGATACCCTAGTATTGCAGCAATGATCAAAAGAAATGCAGTGGTAATCTTAATAAGCCTCATACAATGTACTTGACTATTTTCTTTGGCTTTAAACATCTCAAACTGCGACTTGAATAACAAATGATAACAAGTCTCCTTATTACTTTTTTATTGTGTAATGAAAATCAGTGACCTGCAAGAAGTAATTTAATGATTTGCAACATGGATTTATAGGCGACAATATAATAGCTTTTAAATTTGTCTTATTTTAGTAATAGGATTACACTAGATCTTGAATGAGAGAACTTTATTGTACTTTGAATTTTATTAATAATCAGATAAAATAAATGATGTATGTAGTATAAATTTTTTCAGATTTAATAAAAATCTTTGTTTCACATTCAACTACTTTGAAATTTATATATTATACATGATTAAGAACAGTATTAAAAACTTAAATAGTAGTTTATTCTTGGTTTATGTAATTCACTTAATAGTGAAGAAAAATAAATATGTTCATATTTAAGAAATGACATACAATATATTTTGTATCATACCTGCACTGTATAATGAAATAACATGAACATAAAATAGAATGTGACTAAATGCGGTTGTATTTCTGATTTAATATTCACCACTTAGTCACTTCACCCTTTTACTCAGACACAATACCCAAGACCCATGATATAAAGGAGGAGGGGTTTTTATTTTGGTTCCAACTTCCAGAGTTTTCAGTCCATCCTGTGCTGACGAGGAGATGGAGTGGCATGGCGGATACCGTGGTGGAGGAGAGCTACTCAGTCATAGAGACCGGAAGCAGAGAAGGAAGGGAGGAGCCAGGGAAGGAGACAAGATCCACCCTCCCAGGAGCCCCGGTGACCCGCTTCTAACCAGCTCCTCCTCCACCAGGATCCTCAGCTCTTCAACTTACAGTGGGTGAACTCCTGATGAGCACTGCACCCTCCTGAACCACTCACTTTCTAGAAGCCCTGCTTTGGAGCACAAGAGGGTGTTGGCGGACATTGAACTGGACATCTAAACCTTAACCCCACATAACTGCATAAATTTAGAACCTTTTCAGACATGCTTACAAATATTTAATGTACTTTAACTAAAAGAAATGTCTTGCTTTAGGTAATACTGTATTAAGCATTACAGAAATAAAACAAAATTAAGCATGGTTGTTTTCTTATAAAATATTATGGTATTTTGTGAAAATGTTTCATAGTCAGTATAAAGAATTCCAATAATACAGTAAGAAATCTCAACAGAGTTTTCCAAAATTAAGGTTTTGGGTTTTTTTGTTTTGTTTTACTTACAACAGTTTTCAATTTATGACATTTGTTCAAAAATTTTTTTTTTTTTTTTACTTTATATTAGTACATGTTTGCTGTACATAGTGATTACTTTCCATGTAGGGAGCTGTTATGCATATAACACATCTTAATTCTTTCCTCATCTCTTTCCCCTGTCTCTCCTCTTCCTCTACCTCTTGATCCAGTCCCATTTGAGAAAGATTGATTGCCCTACTTCCTATTATTTATCTTTTATGTTTCTCTTTATTTATATTTTGGGTCTCTCGTGTAAGAGAAACCATGCTATATTTAAGCTTGTCTTGCTGATTTACTTTACTTAACATCGTGGATTGAAGTTGCAACTATTTTCCTACAAATGACTCAGGTTTATCCTTTATGCTAGAGTAGTACTCCATTGTGTGTAATAGCACATTTTCTTTATCCATTCATCTGTTGATGTACATATAAGTTGGTTCCAAGATTTAGCTATTATAAATTGTGCTGCTATAACTATAGATATGCATGTATCACTGTAATATGATGTCTTTAACATTTCTGAGGAAATATCTAGAAAGGGAATAGTTGGGACAAATGGAATTTTCCTTTTTAGTTTTTTGAGAACTCTCCATACTCATGTCCGTAGTGGTTGTACTAATTTACATTCTCACCCATAATATTAAAGGGTTCATTTTTCCCCATAGCCTCTCCAGTATTTGTTGTTATTTGATTTCTTGAAGATACCTATTCTTTCTGAGGTAAAATGGAATTTCAGTGTTGTTTTAATTTACATTTCTCTAATGGCCAGTGATGTTGAACATTTCTTCATGTATTTATTGGCCATTTTTTCTTCTTTTGATAAGTTCTGATTCATTTCACTTGCCCATTTTTTAATTGAGTCTTTTATTTTGGGTGGCCTAATGTTTTTAGTTCTTTATATATTTTAGATATTAGTCCTCTGTCTGAGAATAGCTGACAAAGTTTTTCCCATTCTGTAGGTTGTCTCATCACTCTGTTGTTGCTTTGTGTACTATGCAGAAGCTTTTTAATTTTATATGATCCCGTTTACTGATTTTAGGTACTATTTCCTGTGCAACTAGGTTCTGTTCCTTGCCTATGCCTATGACTTCATCCTTTACCAAGATATTTTTTCTTTTGGGGTATGGAAATCATATCGGGTGTTCTCATCAATAACTTGTTTTAATTCAGAAATGATTCTGAAACAGTTTAAATTAATGGATTATTTGCTTACTAATTAAGATTCAACTAATATTTCTTTATTAGATAATATATACTTGGCATAATGCTAATAAAAATTATATAAATTGTTACTTAGGACAGGGGACTTAGCACAGTGGTTCTGTCACCTGCCTCCCAAACTCAAGGACCCGAGTTTGATCCCCAGTACCCCCCTAAAAAAAATCCCCCCAAATAAAAACACATTTAAAATGTTACTTTAATTAACTACATAGCTAGATAGATAAAATATTAAACTTATATTTTTCCAAACTAAAAAAATGTTCACATAAATGGATTATTTAGTGCATACACTTCAGAATATGTATTGAGGGCATTTCCTTTTACTTCTATCTCCCATCCCAGTACTAACCAGGCCCGATCATGCTTAGCTTCTGAGATCAGACGAGATAAGGCACACTTAGGGTGGTGTGGCAACAGACTTCTTTTTAGTCTTGCTTTGAGGTTACTGCAAATATTTACTCCTGTGTTGTACATTTTATTCTCCATACTTCATAGTTATAAATAGAGAAAACTGATTTTATCATATATTAAACTGGATTAGTATTATTAGGGGTAATCAAGTTCAGGGATTACTTCATAGCTAGTTTGAGAATGAAAGCTCCCTAGAAACTGAAGATATAATTAAGTATTTTCTTTTTAGGTTTAAAGAAATGTAAACCAGGCATGGAAGTGCACAACTGCAATCAAAAGGGTTAGGAGGCTGAGGCAGGAGGATCACTGTGAGTTCAAGACCAGCCTGGACTACCTAGTGAGTTCAAGGCCAGGCTGAACTATGTAAGGAGATCTTGTCTCAAAAAACAAATAAACAAAAAACAAATATATCTATATCTATATAGAAATATATATATATCTATATAGATATATATATAGAACATAGTAACTGTATCTGAGTGAGCACTCGACTTCCCTGTCTTATACCCAGTCATTCATTGTAACTGGTGAAATTACGTCAATGTGTCAGGAAAAGGAAACAAGTAAGTCAAATCCTTAATCATTGCAACACTTAATTGGAGTTTTAAAGAATTTTTTTGTCTATTTACAGCACAGTTAGATTTTATGCCTTGAACTAATACTAATTAAAGAATATGGTACAAATTATGAACTACTTGAGTTATTATCTTGGAGATGAATGAGTTTCTTTAAATTAGTATTCAACCTAATGAGAAAAATATATTGTTGAGGACTTGAAAGGAATAATTTAAAACTATGAATCTCGAAGTATCAGCAAACTTTCAATAAGTGTGGTAGGTTCAACATTTTTTGCTACATACAAGCTAACAAGCTATCCTGCTACAATTCTATAGACACCGAACAGTGACATGGGACCCCTTGATGAGCAACACACATGCCACATCCAGTACATGTACTTTGGATGTGTGCTGCTCTTTTACCCTGCAAGTCCCCAGAGGAGGACATGGTGTGGCCCAGGTAGACATAATAGGTTTGTGGCACAGATATTCTTATGTGTTGTGTGCATTTAAGGAACCTGTCTTTTCTAATGTGTGAAAGCAAAATGCCCCAAAGGGTGTCATTATTTTTATTATTCTGCAAAGTAAACACCTATACCTGTCTTCTGCTTAGGTGGGGTTACTACCTCCACCTTAGAGAATGTTTCATTATATTAAAAAAATTAAAAGACAATGTAGAATGAAATGGACCAGTGGTTTTTAAACATGCAGAAATACCAGAGGGCAATAGAAAATTGTCTCCCACCAAAACTGATATATGAGGAGAAGAACTACAGGATAATAATAAATAATAATAATAGTTGAGCTAGAGAATAAATATACAATTGTATATTAGTAAATGGAGATTAAGAATTTATGTATGTAATTAATTCTATTTGGTTCCAGAATCTCTCACGATTATACTTAACTTTAGCTCCCAAAGTAATAGCTAATAATATATCATTTGTTTTAGTTAATATTTAATGATATTATAGCCCTAGCTATTCAAACAGGAACAGGTGTCAAGAACTATATTTATTCTCAGATTTTCAATTTGCTGTCAAGTTAAGCATTTAAACTGATTCACTTTCATTTATGCTTATATGCAGCATGAGACTTACAGGCCAGAGATTAAAAGGCAATTTATTATACACAGAAATATCAGTAGACAAAATATCAGCATTTTTAGTTGACTCTTTAAATTCTGATACCTGCAAGGTAATGTGAAAAGACCAGTTGACACCTGTTTGCACAGTGACTTGCTTTACAGAAAAAGAAATCTGAGCTGGAGAACACAAGTGTCTTGTAATGGCCTGCAAGGATCCTGCCCTTTGCTCCAAGAGGGGTACAATTTTTATCCTCCCCATCTGTCCGCTACACAGATATTCTCAAAAGGATTCAGAACAAAAGGCAGTTAGTTTCTCACTTGAAAGACATGCAGAAATGTAAGAAAGGCATGGAAAGTTGCCTCTCCACAATAAGCATTGCCATTGTGATAACCAACCTGACTCCATCTTGAGCCTCACCACCACTGTGTGCTTGTGCTTGGACAAAGCACCCAAAACCCACAAGCTGTTTGGCAGAACACTTGCTGCAGTTGCGAGTTGTATTTGTAGCTCACCCAGTGTATGAAAGTTCCTCTTGTCCTCACCAACCTGTCATGGTTCTACTTCTGTAAAATTCTGCTTGCTCTCCCCTGATCCCTCCCCAACTGAAAGCGTGCTTTGAAAGGAGAAATCAAACTGCTTCTCGGGTTGAGAGATCTTTCAGAGCACTAGCCTCTATTGGTTGCTGGCTTTGAATAAACGGACTCAAATCTGACTCAGTGTGGCACATCTCTATAGTTCCAACTTGCTCAGGTAGAACACCATGAATTGCGAACAAAGAATGAATCTGATTATTAAGGATCCTTGACATAATTGTATTCCTGTGTGAGTTATATAAATAATCTCCCTCAAATGAATAAGCCATGTTATTTAATTCATAAAACCATCAGTAAATACTAATGCAGTCATTTATTTTTTTGATTTTATACATGAAGTTTATGACACAGGCTACTGAGAAATATAATCTCAATGGTTTAAATCATCTTTGATATTCTACTAAAATCTTCCATTTATTGGCTTATTCTTCAACAACTGCTTCTAGATTCTAGATGTCCAAGTTATTCATATCTGTGGTACAGCATCCTTTTCTAGCTCCTTTCAATAAAGTCTTTTAATTTCATTTATTGCTTCCAGGTATTTTTTTTTCTTGTGCTATTCAACCATTCTCTCTGTTATCACAAAAGAGAGACTTCTCAATATTTTAATGATGCCTTACTCTCACACCTTCTTAGATTCTTCATTTCCTTTTCATTAGACATAAAGCAGAACTGGTAAATTTATTTCCTGTAGGAGCTCAACTTGGGACTTGCAGATGGAAATCTGCCTGAATCACAGGGGTCTGCGACTGCCTTATTGAGACTCATTGACTTATATCTGTACACTGCTGCCCACGTTGTCTATTGTGACAGCAGAGACATACCCTGAAGGAGGCCCTTCATTTTCATTTTTATTTTTTATTTCCAAAATTAGTATTATTGGTTTGGTTTTTTTTCTCTTATTTTTAATTTTTTTCCTACTCTTTGAAAATTTTTGTTTTTCTCTTCTTCTTTTTTTTCCTTCATCTTTCTTTTCTCTTTCTGTTCCTTCTCTCTCATACTCACTCTCTTGCTGTTCCAGATTGTTCTTCATCTCACTTTTTGTTCCTGTTCTGGCCCTAATTCAGACTTATTCTTTCTATTTTCTTCTCTTTTTCCTTCCCTCACCCTTGTCCTCTGGCCCTACTGCTAATCTTCCCCTATCTATCTATCCCTCCTTCCCCAACTCCTTCTAACTCCCCATCCAAAAGGGTAAATTTGCTATATTGAAGAGTTTATTCACTATAAACATATCTTGGGTTGGTCCTTGATTTAATTCACACAGTTAAAGATGATAGATTAATAACTACCACAAAATGTCATTTTCTAAGATGTACTTGATGCTATGGTGCTTCTGATTGTATCACTTGGACTAAGGTGTTGTTATTGATCTAATCAGTGGTCCTTCCTAGTATAAGGAAAATGAGATAGTCTCAGAGTCACTAGAGACTCAAAACCTTCTTTGTATCTGGAAGACACCTCTGAGAAGCAATCATTGCATAAGAGTTCTAATTACATGCAACAAAGATACTTACAATAAACTATTTTGAAGTATCAACCCAGGAATTAAACCAAGGACAGTACCAAAAACAAAAATAAGAAGACATTTAAGCAAGGCACAAACTCAGACTTCCACCCCGCCAAGGGTAAACTCTGGGGGATACAAGGTGGAAAAGTCTAATAGTCAACAAGCTGGACACCATGAACTGACAGCACAGGAAGTAACAAAACAGATAAATGGGGTTCTAGAAAAATTCAAAGCACAAATAATCTCCCAGATACCTACAGAGATGGTGAGCAGAGTGAAAGACATGATTAGAGGCTCTAGAAAGAAACAGATTAAAAAAAGTAGATGAGCTCAGAAATATGTTGGAAGCCATGAATGCCCAGCATAAGAAAGAAATGGAAACCATGATCGCGCAACATAAGAAAGAAATGGAATCTATGAAACATATTCAAGCAGATATTCAGGTGATTAAAAGCTCCATTGAAAGTATCCACAGCAGATTAAGGGAATCTGAAGATAGAATATCAGATATAGAAGCCAGGATTGTGGTTAAAGATCATGAAAACAGAGATTTCTTAAAAATAGTAAAGGGCCATGAGAAATCAATCCAGCAGCTGCTAGACAATACAAAGAAGACTAACAGAAGACTGGTAGGAGTCCACAAACAAACAGGACAAAGTACAATTGAAATAAAAAAACCGTTCAAAGAAGTGACAGTAGAAAACTTCCCAGACAGAGGTGGAGAATTGGACATACAGATAAGGGAGGCATATAGAACTCCAACTAGCCATGACCAAAGAAAATCTACACCTAGACATATAATAGTCAAGATTCCAGAAACCCAACAGAAGAACAAAATTCTGCAGGCAGTTAAGAGAAAAGAAACAAATCAAATATAAAGGGAACCCCATCAGAATCATGGCAGACTTCTCAACACAAACCCTCAAATCAAGGAGAGCCTGGAGTGAAGTATTTGAAGCCCTAAAAGAAAATAATTTCCAACCTACACTGTTGTATCCTGCAAAATTATCTTTCAAAACTAATGGGAAAATTAGATACTTCCATGACAAAGAACACCTGAGAAACTTCATGAACACCAAGCCATCATTCCAAACAATTCTAAGCAATATCCTAGAAAAAGACAACGAAGGTCACAATTCCATGAGACACAACAAAGGGAAGCCACCAGGCAAGATAAGAAATGAAAGGGAAAGGGGGAAAAAGAAATGAGAAATAAAAGAGCCAACAACAGTAATACATCATGACAAGGATGAGTCAGTATCTATAAATTATAACTATCAATGTTAATGGCCTCAATTAACCAATCAAAAGATATCCACTGACAGAATGGATTAAGAAGAAAAATCCAGCAATATGCTGTATACAAGAAACACACTTAACTCAAAAAGAAATTCAAAGACTGAAAGGAAAAGGATGGAAAACAGTTCTCTATGCTACGGGAACCCAGAAAAAAGCAGGGGTAGCAATCTTATTTGCAGATAAAGTAGATATCAAACCAAAACTAATTCAGAGAAACAAAGATGGTCACTACATCCTTGTGAAGGGAACAATCCAAGAGGAAGAGATGACAATCATAAATATATATGCACCAAATGCAAATGCCCCCAACTATACAAAACAAATATTAATGGACATGAAAAGCCAAATAAGCACTAATACAATTGTAGGGGGGACGTCAATACCCCACTATCATAAATAGGCAGGTCATCTAGACAAAAAATTCACAATGAAATTCTAGAACTGCACCAAGCTATTGAAAAAATGGGCTTAATAGATATTTACAGAGTGTTCCACCCCACAAAATCAGAATACACCTTCTTTTCAGCTGGACATGGGTCTTTCAACAAAACAGACAACATGCCAGCTCATAGGACATGTCTGAGTAAATGTAAAAGAATTGAAAAACCAAATAAACAGTAACACAATTGTAGTAGGGGACTTCAATATCCCACTATCACAAATAGATGGATAATTTAGACAAAAAATTAACAATGAAATTCTAGAACTGAACCAAGCTATTGAACAAATGGACTTAATAAATGTTTACAGAGTGTTCCACCCCACAAAATCAGAATACACATTATTTTCAGCTGCACATGGGTCATTCTCCAAAATAGACCACATGCTAGCTCATAGGACATATTTAAGTAAATGTAAAAGAATTGAAGTTACCACCTGTATATTATCAGACCATAGTGCAATAAAATTGAAGATCAATAACATAAGAAACTGCACACCCCCCACAAACACATGGAAACTGAATAATTCCCTCCTGATCAACCAATGGGTCACAGAGGAAATTAAAGAAGAAATTAAACAATTTCTACAAGTAAATGATAATGCCAGTAAAACATACAGGAATCTATGGGACACAGTGATAGCAGTTCTACATGGAAATTTCACAGCAATGAATGCCCATAATAGGAAAACAGAGAGAACTCAAATAAATAACCTAATGCAGAACCTCAAACTCCTAGCATAATAAATCCAACACTTGTAAAAGTGAGGAAATTATAAAGATAAGATCAGAAATGAATGCAGCAGAAACTAAGAGTACGATACAAAAAATAAATGAATAAAAGAGTTGGTTTTGAGAAGAATAAATAAACTTTTAGCCAACCTTATCAAAAAAAGGAAAGAAAAGGTGCAGATCCATGCAATTAAGAATGAAAAAAGTTGAAGTCACAACAGATCCAACAGAAATAAAGAGGATCATCAATACCTACTTCAAGAATCTGTACTCTAATAAAATGGAAAACAGAAGAAAAGGAGAGATTCCTATACACATACAAATTGCCAAAGTTAAATGAAGAAGATGTAGAAATTCTAAACAACCCAATTACAATGAGTGAAATTGAAAATGTAATAAAAAATTTACCAACAAAAAAGCCCAGGACCTAATGGCTTCATTGCTGAATTCTATAAGACATTTAAAGAATAACTATTGCCATTACTCTTTAAACTCATCAAGGAAATTGCAATGGGGGGAATTGTTACTTTGATTCCAATACCAGGGAAAGACTCAACCCAAAAAGAGAACTATAGGTCAATCTCTCTAATGAACATAGATGCAAAAATCCTCAAAAAGATACTGTCAAACAGAATACAGAGGGTCATCAAGAAGATCATACACCCTGACAAAGTCAAATTTATCACAGGGACATAAGGATGGTTCAATATTCATAAATCAATAAATGTAATACAGTATACTAACAGAGTCAAGGACAAGGACCTTATGATCATCTCAATAGATGCAGAAAAAGTATTTGACAAAATTCAACACCAATTCATGATAAAAACCCTACAGAAAATTGGAATAAAAGGTCTTTATCTCAACCTGATTGAGGCTATCTATAAAAATCTAACAGCCAACATTATACTAAATGTTCAAAAACTGAAAACTGTCACAATAAAATCAGGAACAAGACAAGGATGTCCACTATCACCACTCTTGCTCAATATACTTCTGGAAACATTAGCCATAGCAATCAGAAAAAAGAAAGAAAGAAAAGGAATAAAGATAGGAAAAGAAGAAGTTAAACTGTCATTATTTGCTGATGATATGATACTTTACATAGAAGACCCAAAAACCTAGGTGAAAAGATTTCTAGACTTAATTGACAGATTCAGTAGAGTAGCTGGATACAAGGTCAACATTCAAAAAACAATAGCTTTCTTGTACACAAGTAACAGACTCACTGAGAGAGAAATTAGGGAAACAATTCCTTTTACAATTGCATCCAAAAAAAAAAAAGAAATATCTAGGAATCAATCTAACAAAGGAAGCAAAAGGCATCTACACTGAAAACTACAGCACTCTGAAAAAAAGAGATCAAAGAAGATATAAGAAAATTGAAAGACATCCCTTGCTCCTGGGTAGGAAGAATCAATACAGTGAAAATGACCATACTTCCAAAACTACTACATAGATTTAATGCAATCCCAATTGAAATTCCAACAATATACTTCACAGAACTAGAGAAAATAATCCAAAACTTCATTTGGAACCAGAAGAGGCCTAGAATAGCAAAAGCAATTCTAGCCTACAGAGACATGGCTTGGGGTATCATAATCCCCAATTTAAAACTATACTTCAAAGCTACTGTGATAAAATCAGCATGGTACTGGCAAAGAAACAGACCCGAAGATCAGTGGAATAGATAAAACGATGCAGAAACAACTCCAGACATACTCAGCCACCTCATCTTTTACAAAGGAGCCAACTACCCTCATTGGAGGAAAGATAGCCTATTTAATAAATGGTGTTGGAAAAACTGGATTTCAACCTGCCAAAGATTAAAACTA
>NW_004624763.1:9626354-9675546 GCF_000247695.1 Heterocephalus glaber
GAACTGGAAACTGGATAAAGAAGATGTGTTTTTTTAATAAAATGGAGTACTATTCAGCCATAAAGAACGAGAAACTAGCCATATTTATAGTTAAATGGATGCATATTGAAGCCATACTCTTAAGTGAAATAAATAGGACACACATGTGTAAATACCAAATAGTTTCTCTAGTGTGAGAAACTGAGTGTAAATAAGGGTTAAAATCATTAAAATGAATAATTGATTATTGGAAATAGGAAGAAAAGGTCCAAAGGGGTAGGGGTCATGGGAGGGAAAGGGGAAAGGAAAAATTATGAGAAAAGAAAAAAAAATGGAAATGAAATCTATATAAATAGGGAAGGGTGGAGTGGGTGAAGGGCGCACAGGTAATGGGGAAAAAATAAGAACCAAGATACATCATGTACAGGTACCCAATGACAATGCAAATGTATTGTATACCTAAAATGCACCAATGAAGGAACTTAAGAAAAAAAATTTATTCCCTGTAGTATTTTCTAGACACAACAGTTGACACTCAGGTTGTAATCCACATGTCAACTCCGTGGAAGTAAGCTATTCAAGACCTCCCAAACTAGTGTATATATATGCAACAAGCTTCACGGTTACAAGAATGTGCATACTTCTAGCTTTGGATACTTAGGACTCTGATCTCGGCAATAAGTCAGTGAAAGCATTCTTAAAGATGCAACATTGGAGATCTGAAGGATGACTAGGTAGCCAACACAGATTGAAGCAGGACACAGGCAGACGTGCAAGAGTATGAGTGCAGTAAGCAGTGAAGAGTCTTGGAAGCTGAATAAGCGGTGCTGAGTCCAGTTATGAATTGAATAAGGTGGCCAACAGGGGAAGTGGGGAGAGGTGTGGGCCTAAAGGAGAAAAATCAAGCTTAAGTTCAGTTTCTTCACACTATCCCTGTTGCAGTCAGCCATCTACTTTCCATTTCCTTGGCAACCTTTTCATTTCCAGAACTCCTAGAAGAATATGTGTGTATTTTCATTCAATGATCTGTACTTATTTATGAACTGTTTGTTCTTTGTTTATTACTTTGTAATATGTGCACATGTGCTTCTGTATATGCAAGAAACGAAGGTTAAGGAAAAATTTACCACATTTGGAAATCTTACCAAGTTACCCCTAGAAGATTTAAAATGACTTGATACATTTTTTTGTTATTAGCCTACCAATTGTTCACTTTGAAGTAAAATATATCTATTATACACTTTTAAAATATGATATATGCGATACATGCATAGAAAAACACTACACAAATTTAAAAACTTATTTTTAAAGATTTCCTGAATGTGAATACACTTGTGAAACTGATATTCAGAAAAATAATGAAACCACTATAATTAGCTTCATATGAATCCAAACTTTGCTTTTTAAAAGTACTTAATGAACCAAAAGATATGAATATCCTTTATAACTTTAATATGGAGAAAACTTTCTAAACTGTGTCTCAAAATCCAGAAGCCATTTGATTTGACAAATTTACTTATAGATTATTACACATAAGTAACCATGATTAGTATATGACATAAAATCAAGTAAAAAATTAGGAAGTTATGTTTATAGCTAACATCACAGGTGAGAAACTAAATGATAAAAAAGCCACACACTAATAAAATGGGAAAAATAAGAAGGTTAAAATGGGAAAATAACACATGCAGACAATTCAATATGTGACAGTGTCTTCAAGCTCTCTCGTATTAAAATTTAAAATTAAGTACACACTGAGGAGCAAATTTCATCCTAATGTGGTGAAAATCAAAATGTTTGACCCCACAATCTCTTGCCAAAGCTGGGTGGGAAAGGACATTCTCATCATGTTGGTGACAGTGTACACTGGCATGTATTTTTTAAAATTAATTTTATTGGTATGTTTTAGGTATACAATATGATGGCATTCATCATTGGAAATTTGTACCTTTACATAATATATCTTGGTTCTTATTTTTTCCCCATTCCCCTGCCCTCCCTTCAACCCTTCCACACTTCCCTATTTACAAAGACTTTGTTTCCATTTTTTCCTTACCTCATATTAATTCCATTAGGGGATGAAATTAAAACACTGACACATCTTTAATGAAAAGCAGGATTATTATGCACACGCAATTGATGGACTCTCACAAATACAAAATGACATAAAGTGTACTTTATTGCAAAATATTGCAGTAAATAAGCACAGGACAGAAATTAATATCAATCAAACAAGAAAGGATCTGGAAGGATATAAACAACATTATGTGGTTAGTAAGACATCACTCAGGGTTGAGTGGAAGCCTGACTGTGGAGAAGGAACTGAAAAAGCACTCACCTTTGGGCCTGGGATTTAGCTCAGTGGTTCCGCTGCTTGCCTTGCAAGCTCAAGGACCTGAGTTTGATCCCCAGTACCAAAAAAAAACCACTCACTTTTGTATTACTTGTTGAAAAAATACACATGCACAAAAATAACACATTATACACAAACTTTCTTATTAGTTTTCCCCAAAAAGTTAATACACATATATAGCAAGAGCCAGTTGCACAAACAGAAAAATATTCTTTACTCTGAAAGAGTATCATGGCCCCTTATAGTTAGAAATACAACCTAAATTTTACCACCAATTTAATTTCTAACAGTGTATTTTCAATTTGTCTTTAAAAAACTTTACATGTTGTAAATATATAGTATGTAATCTTTATATGCTCCTACTTTCAACAAATGATATATTTGTGAGAATCTTCTCTGTCATGCTTTATTTTTTATTGCGTTGTACATGTATATTCTATTGAGTGACTGTAATATGATGTGCTTATTTATTATCACTTGCATGAATATCTGTACAATTTTGATGGAAATAATGTCATTTGGAGCTATTGACAATAAATTTTGCTACAGAATACGTAATTATTCTAGTGAAAATCTTTATCTGAATATATATATATATATATATATATATATACACACACACACATCCATTGCACATCCATTGTATATACACTTATGACTGGAATTCTTTTTAACATATATATCTGAGTCAAAAGAATATTATTTCTTCAAAAATTAAAATTTAGACTTAACAAATGCAAATCAGTAGCAGCAAAGAAAATTAGCAGTGAGCATATATCTAGTCATGACTTCTAAGAGTTCTTGTTTTCCAGCTCAGCTTTCAGAAGTCATAAAAAATTGCCTACTTTCAGGAAAAATAACTCAGCAATTTGTCTTCTTGATGTGCATCATAGCTTTCCCAAGGACTACTCCACATCTGATTTTCGTTGTAAAGATCACTGTTTAAACATCTCCCTGTGATTCACATCCCCAGATAACATTTCATCTGTTGTTTGATGACATAAGAAAAAATACAAATTATTTTGATGGATGTACTTACACTCATGCAAACAATTTGAGACCTTTAGTGCTGAGTTTATTCTTTTCTTGAAGATTTTGTCTATATGTTTATTTATTTGTATGTTTTTACTAGGTCCTATAAATTTTTTTCCTGCTCTGTTTTTTATCTCCAAGTCGCTGTAAGATCCACTTCTTGTGAAACACTATATTTGGTTGATTATCCAGGCAGAGATAACACTCTATAAAGTATCATGAACACAGTTTTAGCAAGTGACTTCTTTATTGCTTTTGTAAATCAGGTGATAGCCTCCAAATCATCTAAAACTCTTTTCTTAAACTTGCCCTGGAATATGGACTTCTCAGATTCAAGTGCATGGAGATACATGGCTGTCAGTTCTCAGATTTACAGAGTTTCTAGTTCTTTGTCATGGAAGCTTCTTAACATGAAAAAAAACCAAACAAACTAGAACTACTCTTAAAATATTACAGAGTTGAGAGATATAAACTTTCCAGATGATTACCATAACTATTTATTTGTATCCAAATTTGCTGAAAATTTTTCTTTTAATAGAATATTTCCTCAACTTTATAATAATTTTGAACATATATTACAGCTTTATAATTGTTTTTATTGTTAGA
Source organism: Heterocephalus glaber (assembly GCF_000247695.1). The sequence continues at coordinate 9,630,325 of NW_004624763.1, forward strand.
ACAAAATTTAAACTTTTAACTTGTATTTATCAACTTTGAAGAAGCCACATAGTAAGAAAAAATGAAAGAATATTTAATTAGCAAATTTCAAAAAATGTTTCAATAGATTTACACTTTATATTTAAAAAGGAACTATATAAACGTTTAAAATATATTTGTTTTATTTCAGTATAATAATGTCCACGTTTTAAATAAAAAGCCAGAGATTACAAGGAAGGGAAAAGTCTTTTACTTACCCAGGCATATAGCAAGAGAACTCCTGAGTGACAGCCCCACCAAGGACTTCTGGGAAATCTAATGTCCTTGAGGAGGCTGAGGAGGGAGAGGGAAAGGAAAGGAGAACCAGAGGGGTGGAGCTACATGGCAGGTTTGGAGAAAGTCCGGATCAAATACTGTAGCACTTTAATCAGGTTTCTTTTTTTTCTCTGCGTGGCTTTTTGCTTTTAACTTTATTTTCCTATGCATGCATGAGCCAGTGCACACACGTGAGCGAGTGCACTCACACAGTATTGAATTTTCTAACTTCTTCCTTCACTTAGATGAGCTCATCCTATAGAGGAAAGATGGAGTATAGTAGAATTATGTGCTAAGTAATTTTATTTCACAACAGAAAGGCTTCTGAAATGTTACTATTTTTGTATAGAGTATGGATCATCAACAAAGTACATTGTCCCCATTGGGTCTCATATTTAGCATTACTGAAAGTCAAATTATATATTTTTTTCAAATTATATTTTATATGGTGTTGGTTGTGATTTATTTTGATAACTTAGTAAATTATTAGAATTCAGAAATATTGTTTACTTTTGAATTTGGCATTGGTTCAAGTATCAAAACAACTGCATATTTATACTTTCACCTAAAGATAAAAGTATTTATGTAAAGTGGTATCCAAGGATGAGAACAGTACACAAGTATTTCTAATAAATTACAAATTTTGGTGGCTCTTTATTCTGTTATAATAGACAATGTCACCAATATTTGTTTATCCTTCATTACAGTATGTGTTTGGCATCTGAATCTCAAAACTCAATATCTTACTGTCAATGTTCATCTTATCTGATGATTTTTGTGCTCTTTGAAATTATTGATCTCTCATTTTATTTTTCCATCAACTATGGATTATTATTTGGGCCTTAAATATGGGTATACGTTAAATGTCTATTTTGACTTGGGGACAGGACTGGGTTTGAACAATCAGTCTGTTTTCCATAGAAGATTTTACAAATCAGGTATGTAAAAAGGATTCGATACATTTTATTTTAAATTGACAAGATTCTAAGTCCATTTACAGGAGGTCTAACATTAAGGGTAGTTTTTCTCTTCTCAAAGGAAACTGAATCAGTAGACCAATCATAATTGTCTACTATTTGTGTGTGTGTGTGTGTGTGTGTGTGTCTATGTGCTCACTTACGCATGGTTTAAATCTCTCTTCCTCCTAAAGTTACATTTTTAAATTGTGCATCAAAATAAATCATTTCCCTGATTTAAATTTTCAACAACACCTCTTTGCATTTTAAATTGTTTTCTCCTGCATGATCTGTCCCATGCTGTCTATTATTTTCTTACATCTCAGAACTTCCTCAAACACTAAATCCTCTATGATTAGTTAAACACACAAAGGTTCCCAAGTACTTGGACAGTTACACTAGTGCAGTCTCTGTCAGAAGCAGCATATGAGAGAGTGTCTGAGTACAACCAGTCCATCTTACAGTTGATTCAGAAAATACTCTTATGGGAATGGAAAATGGATACAGGAAGTAGAAAAATGATACGGAGAATGGGAGGAACCTCATGTGTTATCCAACAAGTTCCCTGTCGGTGACTAAAGGCCAGTGCCATATGATGGCCAACTGAGCTAAGATAAGACAGCAGGGCAGTTCATGGTAACTCCTGTGGGCTGCGCAGTTTATCAGTTCCCCGGAATTCTAGAGAATTGCTGTCAGTTACCAGAGAAAGACCTTTGTGAAAAGTATTCAGATTCTTGTCTCCTGGAAGTGCTAAAAGTCTGAGTCCACGTAGGTTTCTGCTCAGAACTGGGGGTGTAGCTCAGTAGCAGAGTGGACACTCAGTGTGTGCAAGGCCCTGGTTCAATCCCCAGCACCACACTAACAAAGACTGTATGCAAATACTATTATTATAGATTGCATGTTAATTTAACTACTCTTCATGTGTGTCTATGCTAATATTATATTTGGCCTCCTAGAAGACACAAAACTATTTGTTAAATTGGTATGTTCTACATTCTAGCATATTACCAAGCTCAAAATATATCAAGTGAATTAACTAAAATAGAATGGAGGAAAGCAATATATTATTGTCCCTATTACTTTCCCAGTATATAAAAAGGGCATATCACCATTTTATATATTTATATATTTTTTTCAGGATAAGTGTCTAGAATAGGAGCTATGATACACAACACATTTAATTTCAGCCCCTCTTTTATTTGTTGGTTTTTGGGTGTTTTTTGTTGTTGTTGGTATCGGAGATCGAACTCAGGTCCTTGCTCTTGCTGGGCAGGCGCCGGAACCACTGAGCTAAATCCCCGGCCCCTCAGCCCCTTTTTTTAATATAGAAGAAAAAGAAGATTTATGGGAAGTCTGTAGATCTAGTCTTGACCTTTGCTAAAACTATGGATTGTGCTCTTCAATTTCCAGAGCTGTCTATCCAGACAGTGAGTCATCAGGCAGAGAGACTGAACTGTCTGTTTACAAGTTCAATAGACATCTTAGTTCAACTGCTTATACCAGTGGTGACCACTGTGTGTGTTAATTGGCAGAAAATCGCCAACTGAGAGGGAATCTATGACCCAAGAAACATTTTACTGAAACTTTCATCTATGAATAAGAATAAATTTAGGACAAAGAGATGTAGCAAGGGAAAGAACTTACAAATACAAGTATTGCTAACTTTTCCTATAAGACTAGATGCCCCAAATTCTGATAACTTTCAACCAATCATATTGAAATATAGTTTGAACATTTAAAAGCACAAAATTTATCTATTCATAAATTACATCTGCTCTAGGTACATAATGGGTATTAAATATCTAAGTACAGAAAATAGCTGTTGACATAAAGAATTTTATTAGAATATATCCCGTGACAAAGGAGGTGTGCTTTTCAATCTGACAGCAACTCTGCTCCCCTTTCCTTTCTTTGATGTACATAATAGGTGCTCAGATTGCATTTCCCTCCAACACAAGGGACTATTCCTTTAAAATTAAAAAAAAAACAAATGAATGAGGTAAAAAGAAACACACATGAAGAAGCTAAAAGCTCTGGGCAAAGAAAATTAAAATCTTAGTGTGACATTAAACACCCTCAGATTTCTGCAATCTTGCCGTATGAATGAATTGAATTACATAAATATTAGCAAACTGGTGGCAGATGCCTGAAAAATTTCAAAATGCATTCAGATTTCAAAAAGAAAAAGGAAAAAAGAAAAATAATAAAGGAAAAGAAAAGGAGCCTCAAGTTAACTGAATTCATAAAATGATTGGCTTGTATGTTCAATGATATTGTAACTCAACTTAGTATTCAACTTAGTAACTTTCCTTTTCAAAAAAGTTTTTGTATAACCCTAGAAATTGAAAACAAATCAGGAATAAGTCAAAGTTTTTATTAAAGTTGCACGCAGTTATTTGAATTTTGAGTATTAACTCACAAATATTTTAGTATTGGTGAAGGCTTGACACACACTAAAGATCTGGTATTTATCTTTGAATGTCTCAAGATCTAGCATCACCTCTTCTCCCATAGCTGCATACAATCACAGTGTGGTAGAGTTAGGCAGGTAAAGATTGAAATGCGTGTTTTATTTTTGCTAAATTCTGCCGTGAGTGTATAATGTAGATGTGGCAACACCTTGACTTGAACACACACACACACACACAGAAAGTCAGAATTATACTACCTTTTTTGTACATCAACAACATCTACACAATGATAATGGATAACATAGTTTCTGATATTTTCTTCATTGACTTTTTTGCCCCATAATCTTCTGAGAACTTGAGAACAGCGATTAGGGTATTTGTCTCTGCTTCTCCATTGTGTTGAATGGGGAAGCAAAAAGAGAAGCGTATGTTTAAATGCACGGATAAATTAAATGGGGTTAATTATGATATTATTGATATCAATTGCATCCCAAAGATATTTCAAAGAATTTCAAGAGATGTCTTTGCCTTAGCTTTTATTTTAAATTTCTATTAAAAGATTTTTATTTAAGATATATACAGCTCCAGTGTCCATGCAAATATCTGTCACACATTACTGACATTTAAAGTCATTACTTGTTTGGACCTGTAGAGGGACAGTAATATGTGTGGCATGATGCTCTCTTGAAGATTCATTGTAATTCTGAACACCTGCTAAGAATAGGAAATGGATTCCTTATCATCATACAGGAAATAACACACTGTCCAAAGTCTGGAGTTGGACAGAGAAAATTCTATGCACTAAATTAGTTGGATTTATGGAAAGATAACGCAATTAGGAGCTTAAGCTAATTTGTTTCATCTTTTCCCTTATAAAATTCCACATTATTAGAAAAATCTAACAGTTCATGATCTAGTTGTTATTTTTTAATATCTGTCAATTGAGTATTAAAATATATTATCTTCTAGTACTTTTCCGGGATTACATTTCTATGATATAAATGATAAACTCCCTTCCAAAATAAAGGTAGCTATTCAAAACCAATATAGACTATTCTTACTGTATCTCACTATATGTAAAGACATATATTGTCTTCTATAGGAGAGAAAATATAGAATTATTTTTTGATCTCTTGTTGCTTATTGTCACTGCAAAAATTAGTTTAGAAATGCATCAAAAGATATGATTTGAGTGCAATTGTCACACATGATACTAGCGATATAGAAAATACTAAAGAAAAATCACTTGTAATTCAAAGGAAGTTTGTAAAAATAGTTTTCATAACACAAAATTGGGATGAAGGAGAGAAATGAATTAGATAAATCACTCATTTCTCTACTTTATCATTGTAAATGGAGTATATTTCTTCATAGAAGTCTTAATATTTATAAATGTTAGCAGCTTTGATTTACTGAAGTTAACTTTCTCCGATTTGATGTGCCCAGAATAATTATTTCAGCTAATCATAGGCCTTATTGTATGTTCATGTCAAACATGTTCAGCACACCCAAGTATTACCAACAAAAGACGTGATGTTAATCTTGAATACTTACCACGAGTGGAGACATCTCTCTGTCTTACAGCTGCAAATACTCAACACCCTGTTAGGCATATTCATTTCAAAGTTCACTTCTCAAAAATGAGTTTTTGAACTCACTTTTTTCCCCAACGCAATTCTCAAACCAACAACAAAATTAAATAAGTGAAATAAAATAAAAGGTATATATTCTAAGCATTCCTGTTTTAGTGACTGGAACAAGATTTAACTCAATTGCCCATTTCTATGTGAAAGAAAAATTATATGAGAGAGAGAGAGAGAGAGAGAGAGAGAGAGAGAGAGAGAGACAGAGTTTATATGAACTTTTGCAATGGCATAAGTTTTAAAATCAATTGGGGATTTATCCAAGAGCAAAATTGCTTCTAGATCAAACAGTTAAGACTAAATTTAGCTTTGTAAGAAACTGCCAAATTGCCTTCTAAAGTGATATACCATTTTGTACTCTAGCCAGCAATGAATGAGTTCTCTTGTTACTACATATTGGCATCTTCCAGTTTTGGTTTTGATCTTAGCATTTCTAATAGATATAGAGTAGCATCTCAGCATTGTTTAAATTCACAAGTTATGTTGGGCAATTCTTCATATGCTTATTGTTATCAATATGTGACCGATAGGAGTCTATTCAAATACTTTGCCCACTTTGTAAATGAGATGCTTGTTTTCATAATGCAGAGTTTAAGAGATCTTTATGTATTTTGGATATGTTGTAGTCAGGGTTTTGCAAAGGAATTAGATTTAATACAGGACACATAATTTATAGGATTATTTTATAATAGTCACCCAAAAAGTCAAATGCAGAGGAGTGCAAGAAATTCGTCTCACACTAGAGACCCCAAAAAATCTAGCCAAGGGCCTGAATCCCACAGCAATGTCCCACACAAGTCCAGGCTGCGGGACCTACACTGGCGCCGGGAAGTGATGCTCCTGGTGCAGATCAGAGCTCCCCTGAGAACATCAGCCACTCCCAGCTATGGCCAAGTTCGCATCAGGAAAACCAGCTTCAGCAAGCTTCTCCTAGTGAATCAACAGCAAACAATCTTCTCCTTCTGTTCTCTTTTTATGCTATCAGCAACAATCTTCAGGTGGGTCTTCCACGCCCACGCCACGCTGATTCAGTTCAGTTGGGCGTTCCAAGTTGACCATTAGTTAATCCAGCACAGGATACAAGTCCTGTTGTCAGATGTGTGTTTTGAAAATAGTTTTGTTCAGGCTGTGGTTTGTTTATTCATACTTTTACCAGTGAATTTCAGGGGAAAAAAAGGATTTTAACTTTAATGAAATCCAATTTATGAAATATTTCCTCCATAAATTGTGCTTTTATGGCCATATTTAATATCTCTCACCAAACTCAATATTACATAAACTTTTTCCTGTGTTTGATTCTAGAAGGTAACAGTTCTGTATTTTATGTTTAGGTCCAGGATTGATTTTTGTTATTTTTTTCAAAGTTGTTAGGTCTGTGTTTAGGATTTTTTTGTGTGTGCTGTGAATGAAAGCTCAATTTTTCCAGCAAAATTTTCCAAAAAGATTATTTTTCTATATTGACTTGTCTTTGATGTTTTGTAAAAATTAGTTTTGCTCTCTGCTTTGTGTTCAGTTATATCAATCCATGTGTGTATTTCTTTTTCAATACTACTGTGGTCTTTATGGCTGTTGTCTTATAGTAGTTGTTGAAATCAGATCATATGAGTCCTACAAACTTGTTGTTGTTTAGTACTATGGGTTTTTTCTAGGTCATTTGCCATTCCATATGAACTTTATAATGAGTTTGTCAATATCTACAAGTAACTTCCTGGAATTTTACTGAGAATGTTTGTCAGTAGATCACATTACTTCAATGGGTGAATGCAGGAACAAACTGTAGTAGATCTATACAGTGAAATATTTGAAATACAAAGTGTAAGGAGCTAAATCATAAGACTATATGGAGAAACCCTTTACTAAGTAAAGAACACTGTCTGTAAAGTCTACCTATTATTATTTCTATCATATTATATTTAAAAAAGACAAAACAATAGTGATGGTAAAAATGGCATTGATTTCCAGGGTCTGGGGAGAAAGTACAGTAAAGTGTTTAAGACAGTGAAACTATTATATATGATCGCGTATTTGGGGCTAAGCACATCTATGCATTGTCAAAACTCATAAGACTTTGTAGCACAATGATAGGATATAAATTTTTAAATTTCAAAATTTAGGATGTCTAGGGATCTGAGATTAAAATGTCCAATGTGAAAATACAACTCTATTAAGAATGTAAAAACAAAACTCACAAAGAGGATAGTTTACAAATGCCAAGTGAAATTGGAAATGAAAGAGTCTATACGTTTAAAGGTATAAAAACCTGTGATAAGTACTTTACTCAAGGGGATAAATTTCTTGCAAATGGAAAAGGGTCCTGGAAACCAAGGGTGAGAATAGAGGGCCTGGGGAAGGAGAAATAAGTAAAATAAAGATAAGTTCAACACAGGAACTTAATAACCTCAATGAATAGACATTTTATTTCATAAACATGAGATAAGATTAATGGTATCAACAAGAACAAAAATGGTGAATGGGATTTAGAGGAGATGGAAGGCAGGTGAGAAAGAGGTTTGAGGGAAGGGGAATGGGATTAAAAAAAAAATTAAGCTGTTCCATGTGCATGTACCCACTCTCGAAGATGACTGTAAACTGTGTATATTAAAACATTATTCAAACTAATTCATTAGATTATTTAATAATAACTTGGATATACATATATATATATATTAGAATTTGACTGTAAAATATATAATGAAATGAGTTAAATTTGTCACTGTTAGATTTAAATTATAGATAAGCAAGAGGAAGACTAGAATGATCATTATGTTAAATGCTTTGAAGATATAGTAGCTCATGTTAGCTTATGAAGATAGAAATATTTAAATTTGTGTAAATACACAAGTATGATAGCTAGATAAATAGATATTCTTGCCCTATCATCATCTAATATAATCTAGAAATATTTACACTGCATTCCAATAGACACACTTAGTACTAATTTCTTAAATTCTAATACATCTTTGATAAACAGAACCAGAAGTTCTTGAAAAAACAGTTGATTCTAGAATTGCAGGAAGAAATTACAAGGTGATCTAGAAGGCTCTTTTAGTGCTAGAAAGTAAGTAAATGGGAAACAAACAAAAAAGCAAACTAAATACAAAACAAACTCATAATGGCAGGGAATTGCAGAGGAACACAGAGCCAACTGAAGACATTCCAAATGACCAACTCCAGAAACATTTAAGTAACAAAATAAATCAAAGGTTGGATTGTAACCCTAAGTACATAGTAAATATACATGAATTGGTGCAAATGAATAAATAAATGAGGTAAAAGAGGTGATCTGTAATGCAGAAGAATTTCAAGCAATTTATGTTGATACTGTGTATCCTTGAAATGATGTCATGGAAGTGTCACCGTACCTCAGTTTCCTTCCTCCCCAAAACACATAAGCCCGGTCTAATCATGCGAAAAATGTCACACAAATCCCCATTGTGGGATATTCTACAAAAAGCTTGACCAGTGTTCATCAAAATTGTCAAAAAAGAAAGCATGAGAAACTGTCCCGCTGAGAGGCAAATAATGAGATGTGACTACTAAGTGTAATGTAGATCTTGACTGGGATCTTAAAACAGAAAAATGTTAGCTGGTAAATATTAGGGAAATCTGAATGAAATGGAGATCACTGTGATTATAACAAGTTAATAATGGCCAATTAAGTATAGCCAATATATTAAGACCAGATGTTAATAATGGGGAGCCTGGAAAATCTCTGTGCTATTTCCTCAAATATTCTCTAAGCTTAAACTATTCTAAAATAAAAATTCTTCGGAAAAATCAATAAATTCCCTTATAAATGGTAAAATGTTATTGATAATGAGTAACATGAAATTACTCTATGATTGAATAGAGAATAAGTTTATCTAGGCCACATTGCATTATTTATGGAATTGCTGGTAAGTTTAAAATAATATTTGTACTTTATGAGATATATTTTGTTACCTAATAAATGATGAATTGTTCTAATTCACATATGAGTACTTCAAATTAATATGGATTTTTGAGTGCATTTTGAATCAAAATTGGTTATTTTATTGTTCAAGTCTTTTATATCATCGTTCATATTTTATGGGTTTCTTAACCTATCAATAATTCAGTGTTACTTTAAAACCTGTTATGATAGGGTGTTCTTTTTTGCAGTATATCTATATTTGCTGTATTAACTTTCCTCTTTATTAGATGACTGTGCTATATTATTACATATCCTTTCACTCATTTAAGCTGATTAAAGTGTTATTTCAGTCATGCTCAATTGTGTTATTTATTGCAACATTTTTATATGCATTGTGTATTCTATATCTGACCATATAACCATGTCTTTTTGTAACAGGAATACTGATACCAACCAATATCTGTTGCTTCCTTACAATTCTCAGTACCACTAAAGCTAGATACAATCATGTGACTTTCACTGTCCAGTGAAATGCAAGCAGAAGAGGGATGCGTCACATCGCACCTGAGACATTGCAAATCCCATGCACAATTTTCCTCCCTCTTTTCTTCAGTTTCAACAACTTAGTAGGTCACAGGATTGTACCTTGGTTACTTCAGTGAGTATGCAGAATAGGGCTTTCTATTTACTTGTAATGTATGCAATATCAGCAAGTAACTTTTGTAATGATGATTTTTTTCTATAATTATACCATGACCTCTATTTTTTAAAATTCTAAATTGTGTGGTTTATGTTTCTAACTGACTATATGTCCAGATGCTTTGCCTTCTTTAGATTTTAGCAACATTTGTATTTAGGGTAATGACTGATTTTAACCCCTATCATCAATGTTGACAAATTTCCCACTTTGAAATTATATATATACATAACATTATGTATAATTATGTATTACATAGTGTGTAATCTACACTAGTTGGAAACTAGCTATTTTTCCCATTCCAGAGCTATTTAAGGCTGCTTTAAGAGTCTAAGCTCAAATTAAAAGTTCTCATATTTGGTATTCATTCTTTGTTTCTCTTCCAATAAAGCATATCCCTGCAACTTGCCCTGACTCTTTTCCCTATTCTGATGATTCGGGTCCAATTCCATTCCCAGTTTGTCTGATTCCTCTCACTTCTCTCTCCTCACTCCCTGCTGTGTATTATAGTTTAGACGTATCTATGTACTGACTCTTGACTAGTTTCTTGGTCTCTCTTATTTCTACCTCTCTCCAGCTCCAAGCTGAGCTCTCATTTATTTATGGGATCCTTTTTTTCTTTGTGCATTTGCTTTGCAAGGAGGGATTCATGGAGGTAACTCCTACGTGTTTTGAGATGAGAAATGTGTCTAAGAATTCATAGTGTTAGTATGCAGTTAGTATGCAACCCAAAGTTCTCTCATCTTTACTAGCTACTTAAGAGACTATCTCTAGTATTTTCTAGATGCTTAATGTCTATTCAATGTAAGTAAAATAACTGCTAGCTTTCTTTTAGTTTTCTGGGAGCATGTTTTCTACCTTTTATTTCCAAAATTTCTGTGCTATTTCATTTTAGCTCAAAATTGTTGATCAGATAAAGTTATATATTAATCTCCTTCTAAGAACAAATTAAACTCCAAGCATGTTAACATTAACGATACTCCCAATATCTATGCTACTGTTGCTTAGTATTATCTTCATTTTCTAGACATTATTATTAATGGACATGGTTATTGAATTTTACTCTCCTTTAAAATGGATGCCAGTTCTATGATACAGAGACTTACAGTTTCCTTTCTGAGGTATACACAGATATTATTCTTGTTTGAAATCTCATTTTAATAAAATTCCAGTTTTCTATATCTGAACCACTAATAATATAGATCAGCTCAGTACAATATTTAAGACAAGTGAATATCAGGCAATTTGTTCTAATTTATGGGGATTTGTAGAATGGAGAATAGGTCACCTATCTGTGAATATTTTGTATTTACTGGGGAAGACTAATTCAGAAAACTTCTCAGGGTGACCCTGAGAAAAAGCCTACAATAAAGCCAAGTCAGTGTTCTAAGCAGTCCCCAATGCAGCAAAGGAACAAAGTATATCTTTTATACATATATTGAAATATCATATGGTACAGCATAAACAGGCACAATTATTAGATGATAATTCATAATTTTTATAATAATTTCAAGATGATTATGCTATGTTCCCTGATTTGATCATTATATATTATATATATGTATCAAGTTATTACACTATATTCCATAAATAAGTACAATTTTAAATAATAATAATTCGTTTTAAATAACCACCTAGGTAAATAAATAATGTTTTAAAAGAGGTCAGAGCAATAAGCCAGCTTAGGTTTTCAGTCACATCAGGTCTTGGTAGTTGAAGAGTTCAAACTAGTGTTATAGTCTCTGTGTAGTAATTTAAACTTGCTCAATATGAACAGTGTAAAATGGGTTTGAACAAATTACCATTAATCTGTGACACAGAAATAATTCATATTTAAATATTATTAAACAAAAAAACAACCTCTTTGAAATGATGATATAGCACTCTCGATTTTCTTTTGAAATCTCCCAGAAGAATTTGAATACAGGTTGACTAGGTTTACTAGCTTGTGGCTAGAATACATGGGACCAGAAATGTCTTGGATTTTAAGCTTTTTTTTTTTTTCAGACTTTGCTTATACATAATGAGATGGCTTGAATGTAGAATACAAGTATTGTCCAGGGATTTAGCTCAGTGGTTCCGCCGAAGGTCTTGAGTTTGATCCCTGGTACCAAAAAAGAAAGAAAAAAGAAAGAAAATCTGTTTCATATCTACTTTAAACACTGAAAACAAGTATAGACTTAAGATACTTTTATTCAATACTTTTGATACTAGAAATTTCTATTTCTGGCTTCATGTTGATGCTCATTGAGTTTCTGGTTTGGGGGCTTTTTGGATTTCTGATTTTCAGATTTGGAAAGTTCACACTTTGGCAGCATAAGGAATGAGAGGGATTTTAAAGTCGTAAAATGAGAGGTGTTCAAGGAAGGCAGGGAAGATGGACAGTGTAGAACAAGCTGTTCTGTGTAAGTGAGATGTAGGAAATGGACACATTTCACAGTACCATGCCACTGTTTATTCTCTTCCCATTACTCCCTTCTTTAGAAGCAGATTGCTACTAGGGAACCATGTCGTGCAGCAAGCTTTGCCTTTGCATTATCAGAGAACACCTCATATTCTAATTGCTTATTATTGTCCAACTAATTTGCTGTGTTTTACCCTTACTAAAAGGTAGGATCAACATATGTTTTCACTTTTTAATCCCATGCTTACGACATGACAGGTACATGATATTCATTCAATAGACAATTAACACATAAACATTCAACTCCCATAAATAAGAGTATTGTTATACAAATCAGACATGTATTTCCAAACACTCACCTAATAAAATTGCTCTCTTCTATCTTCACATGAAAAGTGTTTCATTCTTTTCTTTAAAAAAAGCTCAAAATAAAACATTTGTCTCAGGCAACCTAGAATAGTTATCCAAGTTACCCATTTCAACATTAAATAGTGAGATTAATATTGTTCAAACAAGTTCATTTCATTGCCATAATATAAAAAAGGAAAATATACTGTCAACTCATTATGTTTTGCAGTAATGTTGTTCTTCATTTTTAATTACATGGGCAATACAACTTTCAATCAATTACTGTCCATCCATTTATTAAATCTTCTCTAAAAGATATGACAATTAAAATACAGGATCCTCATTCTAAAATCTTCTAATCATTTTAAATGTGAGCAAGCTATCTGCACAAATACCACATATGATACTAGACAGTACAGAGCAATAACTCTTTTGGTCCATATTTAGCTAGCAACTTGCTCCGTATTACAAAATTCACACCACCATTTAGAGTACCTGTGTTGATATACTCAATGAAAAATGTATATGAAATGCATTATTCACCACATTTTCTTCTTAAATAGAAAGCCATTAAGCATAATTCAACATCTCTCCTTGCTACAGAGTCATTATTTCCACTAATTAATGCATATAAGCGTTACCAAGTCTTCCAAATGCTTTCTGCTTTCATTTCTGCTTCTCAGGGTGCCTGCCCCTTTCCAACTTTGTGTTTTCTCTCTGCTATAATTTAAGAAAGTGGATAAGCTAATATGAATGTAATGCGTATAAATAAAAAGGCACTAAAAATTGTGAGACCCAAGTATGATACAGTGTGAATGTGAATGAAAGAACAGACTTCTCTATAGAAAAATATTAAACTAAAATACCAAATAAGAATAAAATTTAAGCAGATATCTATTTCAGATAGTAATTTCCATAGTTCTCTGTTGCATTGAGATGGAGGGGTAATGTTATGCCTTTTACTCTGGATCTTGCAGTAGGAAGAAAAGAGAAAAGTTTGTCTTTTGTGTTCTTGCCTGAATTGTAGCCTTGAATTTTGTTTTGAACAGAACTAAGACACTTCATTTCTGACTTTGTTCCTAGCCCAAAGCAAGCGATGACAAAGTGTTATGAACTTACAATTCTTTAAACAAAAGGAACTAAAGGAACTATAAGACAGACAGAACTATCTTGGCTCAGGCAAATCTAGTCTCTGATTCTTTAGAAGAAGCAAGTAGATATTGAGTTTTCCGTGCCACCACCTACATGCTGACTCCAGCTCTGGTATCCAGGGAGATTTTCTTTTACTAATAAAATACAACGTGTAATCCCAGTACTCTGGGAGGCTGGAGCAGAAGGATTTCAAGCTTGAATCCTAACTAGGTAACTTATCAAAACCTTGCCTGAAAATAAATAAAATAATAAAAGGATGTAGCTCATTGTTAAGGTCCTAGATTCAGTCCCCAGTACTGGAAATAAACAGGGAAAGATAGACTTCAAATTATCCACCCTACTAAATATCTTAAAACTACATAACACTGAAGGAAATCTGCACAATAGTCAAAGAAAAATTTTTAAAGGAAAATAAGGTTGAATGGGATTTCCACACTGAGATAAATTTATCATAGAAAACAAACACATTTTAGGAGAAAAATGTTTTATCCACCTCCTAAAATAGTACAGGTCACATGTTAAAGAACACACAGAAAGTTGAACTTACTTGATAAATAACTTTCAAATTAATAGAAAATATTCTGCTTCATTTTTGGAGTTTCCCCTTTTATCAAATTGAGCATGTACCCTTGTAATTACCCACTTCAAAACTCTGTGCTTAGCTCCTAATAGAAAATAAAAGATCGATAATAGGAAGTACAAAAATAGATCTTTCTCAAGCAGGAAAGGGACCCAGAGATGGAGGGCGGGCAGGGGAAGGCAAAGGAGATGAAGAAATAATTAAAATATGTTATGTAAATGTGCCAATCTTCATGAGGAATGTAATTGTTATATACTGCAAACATGTACTAAGAAAAAATAAAAATTGAAAAAGATTCCTAAGGAAAATATTGTTTCCAACCAGTAATACAGATTTCTTCATTATTATTGTTGAAACCACTGATCTTGTCATTCTTAAGCTATTATCTCCCAAGGCTGCTCATGTCATCTGCTAAAATATCTCCTGCCTGGACCTTCAGTGTTTCAATTGTTGACTTTCACGGTCTGGAATTTGCCTTGAAGTGCACTGTTTCAAGGTGGGTAGGCGGTGATAAAAGTTGGGGAGGGAAGAAACTTTCTTCACCTGTAGTCATGCCAGGCTCAAACCAGTTGTTTCTAGCAGCCAGGTGGGTCCTGTTGAGATCAGGTTATCAGTCCAGATTTGAGATTTCAACAATGATGTACAACTCAGAGCTCAGGCCCTGGGGGCAGAACTGTGAGAGCTTCCATTGTTGTCCCTGTAACTTTGGGCAAGTTACTTAACTTTGCTGTGCCTCAGTTTCTTCAGCACTAAAATGAATACAATAAAAATGCTAAGAATGTTATTTGAGGAATAACTGAAGTTACAGTGAAATAATTTAGAATAATGCCTTGTACATAGAAAGTGCCACGTAAATACGATTTTAATCCCTGTGAGTTACATTTGAGTGGTGATTTTCAATCTATTTAAAAAGTCCAACATCTAAATCTCTTTCTTTCGAGAAAGATTTATGTTCAATATGAAGTTTTTTTCCCCCAATTCTTCTGAGCTCTGCAATCCAATATATTTTTGATGTGATATATTCTGTCTAGACACTAAAATCCACATTTCTTTATCCCAGGCCAATTTAGAAGGTCTTAAGAGCTGCTTTTGTTCAGTATTTCTTATGAAAACAAAACGTGCTAGTACAAGTTGACAAGTTTAGAAGAATATTTTCTCCTAAAATATCCAGCACACCAAGGCATACAGCTTCGTGATAAATTTTGTAATACTGATGTTTCAGTGCATGTTCTTAGTCAAATATTTCACATAAGCTCAAGGTAAAGCATTAGAGAAAACACTGAGTTATGGGCACAGGTGCAGGGTAAATCATCTTCTTTTCAGAAGTGGATCAAAAATAGCCTAAAAGTTTATGTAAAACATCTCAAAACTGCTCAAGCACTTACTTGGGTGATTGCTCAGCTGAGATGGGAAAAGATGATACATTCCTAAAGCTAATCACGTAAGTTATTGATGAACCTTGTAGCAACTTCTTGAAAATGTCCTATGTTGAGGTTAGGAAGTTATCAGTAAGCTTTGTGAATGTGTCTGTGGGATGTGATTATTTAGTGTATTAAATTAATATTAGAGGTTATGAATTAGATTTAAATTTTACTATTATTTTTCTTGTATTCGGTGGCCAAAATTGTTAGTGATATACTACATAGTATGGCTAAAATTATACCACTATAAAGATATTTTCCATTTGTGTTAGGTGTGCAATTATTGAAAGTTTTATGATTAAGTCTATACCAAAGACAGGGGACAGAATAGCTATTTAGATGTCATTATTTATAAATGCATAAAGCTCTTCTCCAAACTGAACACAAACTCACCTGCACCAAGCAGTTAACCATGATTTTCCATCTAAATGCATTTCATCTTTCCTGTCATAAAACATGTCTTAAACCCCCATCATTTCTGTACTATTCAAATCTTTAAAATTATTGTGTAAAAAGAGAAGAAAAACTATATATTTGAAAATTATTTGTTATTATTTATGTGCATTTTATTATCTTTGATTTTCCTGTTTTTAAATGTTAACTTAAAAAAAAATAGCAACACTCATGAACTGGTAGCAGCCTAGCTACTTTTTGACTCAGCATCCTAAAATAAAACTAAAACCCTGGCAGCTTTAAGGCACTTGGGTTGCAAACATAGTAAGGAGTCTGCACCAGATACCACAAATAGAGTCAGATTTTGAATTCATCTCCGCATTTGCCTGACTTAAACATCTGGATAATTTCTCAGTGGAGAACAGTTCCCCTAAATGCATTTAAAATATTTGATGTCTTTAAATGCCCGGCAAAGTGATGGCATCACTTTATGCTTAGGTAATTAGTCATATGTAGACACAGCCTGATTTCTAACTTATTCTGTTCACAATATAAAGAGGATAAACACATTTTCAGTGTAGCAACTGTAAGTACCTTTAAAAGTCACATCCACTGTCACTATGAAAAGCTATCAAATGGCGATGCCCAATCTGTCTTTGCCATCATCAATAACTACCAGTTACTTGAGCACCCAGTAGCATTGTGCTACTCACCAAAAGAACACTTTAAATACTTCTTAAGCTTCAGTTAATCTGCACAGATTTATCCTAATGACATGTATACTAAAGCACTTCTTTGAAAAAAATGCAATTTACAAACTCTTAGTGCTTTCTCCAACAAAGAAAATGTCTTTTTTTTTTCCAAATCAGAAAACTGATTCAGAAACACTGAAGAAAGCTAGAAACATGATTGCGTTCCATAACTGTTCCTTTGTGCTCTTCGATGTCTAAATGAATTTGGTAGTACAAAATTAATAGCTAAGAAAGACTGAGAGAAAACTAGAGAAAAAAGGTAGCATCAAATACCTTCTACATGAAGCAAGCAGATTTCAGACTGAATTCAGTCTTATTACTAGACTGAATATTTCATCCTCAAGCATAAACAGTACTTTAATTTTTT
Organism: Heterocephalus glaber; assembly: GCF_000247695.1. The sequence continues at coordinate 9,647,635 of NW_004624763.1, forward strand.
GGTAAATTGAGAATGAGTTATGCTTAATTTCATAAAGAGTATATGAATATATGAAATTCAGATGGACGAAATCTCAAATGATAATTCTCAATGCTTTTTAAAGTGCATCTTCTTGGTTAGTATGACTTTTAATAAATCTGTTTTATTTAACAACTGACTTAGCAATAGATTTGGGAGAGCAAATGTACTCTTGAAAATCTTATGTTTAAACTATATTGCCATCAATTTGAAAAAAATCAACCAACTAAATAATTGGAGATTATTGTAAATCTCCATTGTAATTAAGCAGGAATAAAAGTAATCAGACATATTAGGCACATCCATTAGTCATCAATACCATCGATGTCCCCTTCTCTCTTTCTAAGAACACAGGAGAATTGTATTTCCTCTTTCTACTGAAGTTCACCATGGTCACTCGACTTCCATGGCATAATAATATATTGTCCCAGCTCTCTTTCTTCCTCTCTGGCTTCTTTCCTACCACTCTTCCCCTTGGCTTTCTTCAGGCTTCTTACACTGGCCTGACTGCTGTTTCATAAAGGTACCTACTCTACCCCTCTTAGGGCCAACCTATTTCCTGACTTGTAGTTCTCTCCTCACAGGGAGTTCCATGAGGTATTTCCACCTCCTTCAGGTAACTAACTACCTCTTGTCACCTTCTCAGAGAAGCCTTCCTCTTCCCTCTAACTCAAGTGTCACCGACACAGGGATGCTACTCTGAGATGCCAGTAACAATATCATATTTTATTTTAAATTTAATTTTGGATAATTTCTATCGCAAAGATTTGGGTAGAGATTGAGGCTTTGAGCCATGGGTGACTGTCATCTTCTCGATTCACCTGCTGTGAACTAATGATGACTGTATTTCTTCTCTCTCTTTCCCTCACGAGTTAAGTGTGGATGATTTCTATACCTAAGTAGGAAACTACTACTTTTTGTTCAAACTATGTTTACCTTTCTTCCTTCTGAGTCAGTCTGAATTGACTGCTATTGATGGTACTAATTTACCTCTGTTCTCCTAAGTATGGTAACTGATTTCTGGGAATTACTGTACTTGTTCTGCCCCCTTCAAACCTTCCCACCCCAATATCCCAGTGCATACTTGCATCTGCCCTTCATGAGATAGAGAATAAAGTAGGAACTGTAATTTTCAACTCCAGGTAGAAAGTGTTCTTGACATTCACTAACAGAGGACTATTCGTTCTATGTTCCCTCAACATTTCTGTAATTTGAGCTAAGATTAAGTGTGCACTGTACAAGGCCCTGCCGTATTTCACCCTTGTTGTACCCTGCAAAGGAGAAATGGATAGTTACCTTGGCTCCTTTGTGTGTAAAATAAATGAGGTTAATAGCCAGCAGCAAAATTCCTGTTTGAGGAATGGCAACTGCTGAGTTCATGGTTTTATCGACTTAGGGAAACAATCTAACAGTCTCCAACAAGTTTAGCTCTCTGATTACGGGCCATGTGCCTTTCTCAATGTCTGCACATTAGCTTGCTTGAAATATTTCCTAGAGCAGGAAGATTTTGAACTCTCTCTCTGGATACAAGGAAATGAGAAGGCCATACACAGGATGCTGGCCCAGATTTAGTTGGTTTATTTACCTCACCCTCACCTGCAAGATCCTAGCTGGGACAAGCTTTCATTCTGTAAGAGCAGTAATTAATTACAACACATTCTGCCTTTTGTATCCAAGAGCAGAAAATCTGCACACAGAAACTTTCGTGGTTTATTACCCAGAGTGGTCAAGATATCCAGATGTAAGGAGAGGCAGAAATCTCACATGGATGTGCTTTTTCTGCCAATTTGAAAACAAAAGGGAAAGCAGGTTTTTTTTTTTTAATAAAGGATATCTATAAAAATCTATAGCGAACATAACTAATGGTTATTGCATCAAATAAAAAAATATTAAAATTAAAGACATCAAAATGACCAGTTCTATTCAATATGTTAATGGTAGTTATTTTAAATGTAGCAAATAGTCTGTGTAAGTGTTTTGAAAAAGAATTTATTGATATATCCACTATATATGTGCAATGTTAGCAAAAATGTTCTGGGAGAAAAAAAGGCTGGTGGACATTACATAGCACACTTTCTAAGTCAGTTCTTTCAAAGAATTATTATGGGTTGTTAGTGGCGAAATTTGGCCAGTGCAAGTTAAGTTTCTGCCAAGCTCAGTGATGCTTTATAAAGCTTGATAAAATCCTACTACTTCACCTAAAATTCAAGCACCTTTACCTAATACAGTAGAAACATTTAAGAAATTTATTAAGATGTTGGAACAATTTCCCACTATATCACAAGCATATTTGCCACTTTTCTTCTACAAAAAATAATTATTTATCAATTTTACTGTAACTATGCAATGATACACAATATGTGAATATAAGACATCAGTTCAAGTCAGAGAAAAGGAAATGGGAAAGTCTGCTAAAGAGAAATACAGGGAGAAACGACAGTATTTTTTTAAGTTAAATTAAATATCTTTTCAAATGAGATTCAGCAGCAAGCAAATAAAAATAATAAAAGTAGCTGGGATTTATCTCAGTGGTGCCATTGCCTGCCTTGCAAATGAAAGGTCCTGAGTTCGATCCCCAGTACCAAAAAAAAAAGTAATAATAAAAATAAAACCAAATTTATGTGATCAAAATTTAAGACAAAATATTTTATCTTTCATGGATAAAGGGGAAGCTAACTATCCATTGTAAGAAGTAACAATATTTTTAATTGGTCCATATTTCATTAACTACTCTAATAAGGCCATATTCTTAGACGTACTAGCTCAATTAGTGGACGAGGACACACAAGCTGTACAAAAACTCACACTCATACCGGAGATAAGGTTCTGGGGTACGAGGTAATTGCTAAACAAGTCTTCTCTGATCCTGGAAACTCAAAAGGCTAAAAATAACCACAAAGAGAAAGAGGGAGAAAGGGATAAGAACGGGGGCGGGCAGGTGTGAGATGAATTAGTCTGCTCAGGATAGACCAGGAACCCCGAATCCCAGGCCATGGCTGATGGGGGAGGGACACCTGCGAGTTAGGAATAAAATCACAGAGCTTTTAAGTGTGCAGAGTGTGTGGTCACCGCTCTTGAGAGAGTGTGAATTAAAACTTCCCTTTTGCTGCCGCTGGAGTCCAATTTCTTTCTTTCTTTCTTTCTTTCTTTCTTTCTTTCTTTCTTTCTTTCTTTCTTTCTTCCTTCCTTCCTTCCTTCCTTCCTTCCTTTCTTTCTTTCATTCCCTCTCTTTTTTTGGGGGGGGGGATCTGGAAGTAACACTATGAATAATTCTCATCCATAAAAATGGAATTATTTATCTGTAATTCTCATTCCTGTGTATCCATGTGGATAATTTGTCCATATGATTGAACTTTTTTTGTCCAAATTCAAAATAACTACACATGCTATAACCATCATGATCATATTCCAGGCACCAAAATAAAAAGAAAAAAAAAAAAAAGAGCAAAGCACAATCATTATATCTGTTATAACTTCTCTCCGAAGTTAGATCTCAGTTTAGATCAAAAATCTAACTGGGAAGTTTTCCGAACGATTCATGAGCCAGACCTTCATCTCAAAGGTTATGCAGGTGAGTGAGTTTTATTACATAGAAAGAGAGGGAAATATTGGCAGACGGGACAACAGAGAAATCCTAAAGTAGGATTACACATTTTTGTAAGACTAGGGCAAATAAAGCTGCAAGGGTAGGACCATATTCCTAACAATTCAAAAGCACAAGAACCTGTGAACTATCAGATAGAAGAGAGTACAAAAATACAGCAGACCAATTAATTATGGTTTCCTGCATTATTAACAGGAATATATAATAAAATATATTTTTTGTAAGACATTAATACTTGCTTCACATCTAAGATGTCATTAATTGTTTTTTAAAAATCCCATATAGTTATATAACTTGAATTGAAATGTAGAAAAAGCATATTTAAAAAGTTATAAATATATAAACTAAGTTACAAAAGAAGAAATAAATATAGGGAAAAAAAAGACAAGGAAAACTGAATTTTTTTTTTTTTCTTTTTGGTACCGGGGATCAAACTCGGGACCTTGCACTTGTGAGGCAGGCACCAAAACCACTGAGCTAAATTCCTGGCCCTGAAAATGTTTAATTTGTACTTTTAGGAAAAATTGCAGCTTCAGAGCACAAACCCAGGCTTTTGCGGCTCCCCTGGGGAGCAGACCATGGATTTTGTCCTGTAAAGTGGGGTTGGCCCTGGGAATGGGTCGACATTCTGTCACATTTGATGGCCGTCTCCTGTGATTGGTCAGCACCCTTCCGTAGAAAAGGTCATTACTTTCATCTGTACATTGAATCCCCTCTTTTTAAAGATTTGCAAGTTTCACAGATTACAAACCCAAATTTCATGACTATATCCAGCTCTCCCTTTCTCTCTTTCTTATATGCACTCTATTTCTTTCAGTGTGTGCTTTAAAATTTTGCCTAATAAACTTCTTTATGGATTTTACTGACACATGCTTAGAAATTCTTTTTCTGTGATTACAGTTAGCAAGTCTGCAGCCTGAAATAAAATAAATAATAAAGGGAAAAATATAGATTTTTGCTCCATTAATATTAGAAGACAATAGAGCAGAGCACAGTGAAAAGAAAGTACAAAGTAATCAAGCAGATTTTCCAAATCAAGAAGACAGAGACATAATCCAGTAGTAACATGTGAAGGATATAAAATGCAATTTACATACAAAAAAAATCAAGTTGCCTACTTTAACTTGCAAAATGATGCACAACTTTGGTATAATTATAAAATATAAACTACAAGTTGATACACTTTATATCAATCAGACTTTAACAAATTAAAAGGAGAAAAATGAATACATTTTCTTGGTGTGTCTTCTGTTCTGATAAATAAGGAAAATAATACCTATATCTGGAACAAAAATTACAAAGTATTATCTCTATTTTTGATGTCGGAAATGTGTCTACCTTTTTCTTCGGTATTCTACTGTTTAAAAGATTTCATAACTTGGAAGTATGTTCAGATATCCTGGTTATTTCTTGATATATCTTTCTAAACTGATAGAATCCTAAAGAACACTTTAATGTCATTTTATTCTTTGTTTCGAGCAGAGGTAATATATAATATTCATTTTTCAACTTCATGTTTCAAAACTCCTGTTCTGGGTCCCAAGCTATCAGTTGAAATCCTTCTGAACTTGGACTTTTGTGTACTGATCCATGTTAATGATTCCTTTTTAAACCAAATTAAAAATACACATGTATTTTCTCCAATGGATACCCTTCCCTTTACACGGTTACTGCAAAGTGTTACAAAACCCGGAATAGATGGTTAATTAACAGCTCATTAACATTTACATATTTAAGTCCTTTATTAGTGCTTGTTTGAAATCTCCTGAGAAGATTAGTGGTCTTTCAATATGATCTCATTTATCTATCTTGGACTGACCATTTTGTTCCTGGAGAGATAAAAATATCTCTCCCTTAAAAGCAAACATTGCACTGAGAAATTTAATCAGGCAAAAACTTTACTGGAGACTGTTGCAATAGATGAGAGACAAGAACCCATCTCAGTGTCTCAGCTTAACTCCACTGAAACAAAGGGCTGCAATTCTAAGCACTGGGATGGGAATATTTTAGGTCACTCACCTTTGCTACTGGCCTATCTAAAGGAAAAGTATACAACTTTCTCCCAAGTGATAAGAGGTAGATTTGCTAAGAAAAGTACTTACAGTAACTCAATTAGCCCCCTCCCATAATTGAGAGATCCATTCCTTGTGATTACACTTTAAAAGAATGCTCCCAGGTCTGAGAGAGAAAGACAATTCTAGGTTGTAAAATTGGCAAAAGGAGTTTTTAAATATTCACATTAAAGGGACAGAGAAAAATTTACACTTACAAGTACGCTAAAGTAAATGCCAAAGGTCAAATGCTTAGAGGCAGGAAGATGGTTTGTACAGCTTACTCAAGCTGAGGGAAATACTAATGCAGTCTTAGTCCCTTTCCCTCCAGAGCCTGGGAATTGTGAAGTCCTCCTAAGTAAGCTTTCATGCATTTCAAACACCAGTGTATGTTGACAGTCTGATTTGGGTGTCTAGTGCTCTTGTAGATATGCAAGGCTCACAAGGTCCAAAACCAACTTCTCTTCAGAAGGCCAATGCCCTGGCCTGAAATCTACACATGTTTGATGTGTTGCCAGCCACTTAGGTCTATACACTCAGGTCTGTTTGCTTGCTGCTGACCACAATATTTACAGATGGCTAAATTAGTCAGAAATATTATAGGCAGACAGGACTAGGGCCTCGAAGGAGTCAATACAGAAGGTGAGAACACATTACAACTGTGGCTGGAGGTGCATCTGTCAAAGGGCGGGCCTCAAGATAAAGACAGAATGACTAGACCTACATGCATCCCTGAGGGATAAGCAATAAATTGAAGATTATACTGTAATTGGGATCACCAGGTAAAATGAAGTCTAGATAGACAACAGTCACCCAGGTGGATGATCAGGACCTCCTGATCCATCCCTTGCTAAAAGGGTCTTTGTTCTTTCTATGCACACTTGTTACGTGACCTGCTTCCCTATAGGATCAATATTACCTAAGTGGCTATACTTAGGTATCTTGTTGGTTGATCATGGTTTTGTTGTACCCACCTCATAATTTTGAACCCACCTCATGACTTTGATTTATAAAATTTCTGTGAACTGGACTCATTGGCAACTCACTTTCAGGTCCCCTCCTGTCTCTTAAGAGCTATATTTCTCAATCAATTTTTCCTAGTTTTAACCTCTATTGTTCCTCACAGTTCATTCTTCAGTTTCTGAGAACAAGCACTCAGCATATCTGACATCTATCAAGTTGAGGATTATATTATTTCCCCTAGAACAAAAGGAAGCCATTTATTTTGGTGACATAAAAAAATGATCTATTCAAAGCCAGTTCTCAGGAGATGGAGGGGCCTCATTACTCAAATTACCATCTTACATGTACAGGTAGATGAAGAACAGTAGTGGGAGGGAATGTAATACAATTCTATCTGCTATTTTCCTATAGGCATTAATACATGGATTAAGAATAAATATAAGATCTTGATTTAATTGTAGGGTCAAATCAGCACTAACACACTCTAAATGCTTCTAAAGTCTTTCACTGATTCTGTATTTACTTTCATTAAATTATGTTTAAAAAATTATCATATAGTCACAATATAGATGTTACTCTTCCTACAGGAGACTTTCCCAATATTTCTGTCATCACCAAAATTCTGCATACTAAGGGAAAGAAAATTGTTAAACCTTAAGAAATTGTTAAAAGATTCCTTTTATAACAATTTCTCAGTGTAAGAATCATTACTATTTCAACATTTACATAGCTAAGGGAAGTATTTTTCCTCTAGAATAGAAAATATTGGGCTGGGGATTTAGCTCAGTGGTTCTGCTGCCTGCCTTGCAAGCACAAAGTCCCAAGTTTAATCCCCGGTACAAAAAAAAAGAAAATATTCTGAGGATGACTTAGCATTTCCATCTCTACTCACAAAAGAAGATGGCGCAATTGTTTCTAAAGTCCCCCAAAACAGAGGCTGAATTACACTTAAAAATTTCAGTAAATTGTATTTATTCTAATAATAAAAATCTTATCTAATAACTAAAATGGTCCTTCAGTTTACATTTTGTTTTATTTTTTCCATTGGTCTTTCAGGATTCAATCCATTTTCTCCTCCACAATTTGAGAAGACTATGTCAGTTGGTCTTTCTAGAAGTAAAGATGGTGACACCAGACTTACTCTTGTTTGGATAGTCTGTTCCCAGATTTTCATGTACTAGAAGCTTAGACTCCATTGTAATAGGCGTTGAAAGGTGGTAGAAGTTTAAGAGATAGGACTTAACTGGAGGTGATTGAGTCATGGCCAACTTCGTGAAGAGATCCATGCTGCTCTCATGGAATGGGTTAGGTCTCAGGAGAATGGATTTAGTTATCTGAGAGCAAGCCAGGATAAAGATGTGAGCCTCACTCTTCCCCAGGTTAATTGCACTTTCCCTTTCCACTCCTGGGACTGGAGGCCCAGAAATCCAGACAGAATAATCAAAATTCTCATGCATTTGTATGTCTCTTTAGAATAACACATTTATAGAAGCCAGTAAGAGGTCAGCCAGATTGTAGGCACCATGTTGTCTAAATTAGATTCTACCTGAGTTCATGATTAAGAATCTTCTTGTTCCATACTATATTTCCAATAGCCTGGCTTACATTTTTCTTAGATTTTTGCAAATTTTTAACTATGTCATACTGTGCTGTTGACTCGATTTTTCTTCCAATGGATGTGCATATACTAGACTCACCTTGGGCAGAATGCACTTTCCTTCGTCTCAGCTTTGGTCTGGGACAGGTGAATTAGTTTGACCTAATAACAAAGCTGTGGACTGAAGAAGCCTCCAGCATTTCCACTTGCATCCTGGGACCTCTGCCAGCACCCAGAGGATAATGTATTTGTGGTAACTCACTACTGCTCCCAAGAAGATAGAGAAGATCCACCTGTAACTGATCACCTGTAACTTTCCCAAGATAAGTACTTAATAATAAATGAATGTTTTTTTTAAAGCCACTGCATTTTGGGAGTGGTTGGCTACATGGCAGTATCACATTCACATACTTAGTTTCCTTTGTATACATTTTCTTTCACCAACTCAAAATATACAACTTTTGTTTCAGTTATTAACACTTATATACATGAATACTGATTTAATAACTGATGAATTATCTTATTTTCTATCTTAGAAAGATTCTAAGCCTTCTCCATAAGGATTATTTGCTGCAAAAGACCTAGTCTATAAAAGCAAGCATGACGCTTTCTCTTTTGTTTTATTTGAAAACAAAGAGGAATGCGTGAATGAATATATTAATTTGTGCATGGCCTACTCATAACCTATTTTAATTTTCTGCAAGGTGAAACTTTCATTTCCTGAATCTTTATAATACTGACATTATTTAATTACTCTGTACCTAGAGACTCAGAAGTTCCCTTCACTATGAAATGAGTTCTGATCTAGATTCTTCATGCATTAGGACTGTTCTATTCTGAGACATACTAACTTACCATTATTATATTCCTTTTATTTTGCATAATTTTAACTTAGTAACCTATTTCTTAGAGACTACGTATTCTTCAAGTTCTCCAAGGTGATCATATATTTAGTTTCTGACATGTTCATGACCTTGCTTTACATTAGTTTGCCACATTTTGAAATTGGTCTGTTTTCTATAGATTTCCCATTTTTGCCTTAGATTTAATTTGAATTCTCAAATATATAAATATATATTTATCTTTCATCATTTAGAAATGATATAGTAACAAGTCATTCTTTTTTTTAGTACATTCTTAAATATCAGACTCTAGGCCCTTCTACTTATAGGTAAGTAGCAATTGTTTGACTTCTCTTCTTGAAATCTGGGTTAAAATCTTCCTAGGCTTTGTATATGAACAACACCAGAATATTTGTTATGATAAAGAATATTAAACTTTATTCTATATATAGATTTATTTTGTCTTGAAGTCTGTAATTAAGATTTTTTTTAAATTTAGGTTTTTTTGGTCTTTGTTTTTAAAATTTCAAAACCTTTCTATGAACTAATTAGAACTTAAACCTCCTTGAAGTGTTCCTGTTGTGAATATTGCTGACAACATAAGTTTTGTATTACATTAATTGGAATGGGCTGTTATGAGTGCTTTCCTACACAGTTGCATATATTTTTTTATAAAAATGAAGACATCAGAGTTATAAGTTATTTTTATGGTGAATACTGTGAATTTCTTACTATAATAATTGGATAGTATAAAATATATTCCATAAAATATCTAATGGAAATTGTTTATATACCATAATGACTTACATGGAAGCAAAGGGGACAATATCTTTATAAACTGATTGTTTCTATGAAAAAAAGAACATGTTGAGGAGGAATAGACAAGATTTTTCACAATATGAAAATCAAGATAGTTGCTCTTAGGAATGGATAATTTATAAACAAAAAGTTACAAGCAATAAACATATAACAAATTCTCTGATAGGAGGAATGTGACATGTATCTTTTAAAATAATTCATTCTAAAAAATAGTTATTCAAATTCCCCATTAGAAAGACACTGTGCTCCGTGTGGTAGGCATTGAAGAGATAACCAAGGAATTTTCTTCTAGATGTGAAGAGTCTGGTAAGTGAGATAAGCAATGTAGAAAAAAATGTATAAACACCTTCTTCTCATAGGCTTAACACATGATATGTCATCAGGATTCAATTATATATAAATGTGAAATCCAAACAGAGCCTAAAATCCAAAAAGGGGGCTGACCAATGGCTGAATGGGCCATTAAGTAGGATCGTATAATGGAGTTACCAAATTTAGATACAATCTGGGACTTGAGGAGTCACAAAAGGAGAGCAAAGAGTTCTGTGGGCATTGGAAATATTTTTTGGGTGGTATACAATTTTCATTGAACTTTGAAGCAAAGACAGCATTTACACTTTTCAAGAAGAGAGATGATTATGACAGAAAAATGAAAATAAAGACATACTAGACAGAGTGACTTTTTAAGTTCAGGAAAAGAATAGAGTACCTGAAATAAGGCAGTAATAGCTGAAGCTTGAAGGGTGTGTGGTGGTAATATTGAGAAGGCTCTTACATGTCCCAATTTAATTAGAAGGAAACACTCTATGTTGAATGTCAGGAGAGACATGAGAGTCATTATTAGATATACTACCAAGCTTTGAGCTTACATGCCTAATGAAAATGTGAAAATATGATAATGGATTTCAGAATATTGTTGAAGGTCAAAACTCATGTTGAGTGATTGTTCCCAGTTATTATAATCTATCTATTTACCTATCATCTGTCAAATTATAAACCACTGGTTCAAATATTGGGAGTTACAAGGTATGTTTTGTCTCAAAAAACCTGTGGTTTTAGTTTTCGTAAGAGCAGGGGAGTTTCTACAGAGATTGCCTCGAATTATCTCAATATAGGTCCACTAAATACATACTAGGATATCTATTTAGCATTTTTAGGCGAGCTTCCTTGAAGTGTGCTGTAGCTTACCCTTGTGATGGGCAGTGAGAGCAAAGAATATCCTAGCTCTGCATGAGAGTAACGATGTATATGGTGCATATGAGCATTAAAGGAATTTGGGAACAAGTTCAGTGGCAATTTCTCGCAGTGTTTTGGGCAACAACCTAAACATCTTTAACAGAGGCTGGAAGGTTCAAGATCCTTGGTTGTCCTCCTGATGGAGAAACCTATAGCTGGATGTGGTACAAAGTGTTCAAGGCTCCTGTGATTTTTGGTCAGGACACAAAAAGGAAGATGGAGACCCTACGTGGTGTCTACACTAATAATTTACTTTACCTATAGATTTGAATTTTTGATCCAATTCCTAAAGACTTCTACTCTATCATTTAGCTTCTTGACAAAAATATAGTATCATTTGTTAAAAGTAGGCTGAAACTTGTTTGAAAAAGGACAGATGATGTCCATTCAACCACATCATAATATAAAATCATGCTGAAAACTGTCTAGTATATAAAGGTTCTAGTATGGAACTTAAATGCCTCCCAAAACCTCATGTGTTAAAGGATTAGTCTCCAGAGAAGAGCTATTGGTAGTGGCGGAGGTCCTCTTAGACCACTGAAGCATGATTCAAAGCAGATTATTGGCTCTGAATCCCTTCTCTTTTCTCTTTGTGTCCTGGCCATGAGGTAAAGGATTTTCTTCTGCCACATTCCCCCACAATGAATGACTCCCTTGCCACAGTCCCAAAGTAACCGAATAAATTGATCACAGATTGAAACTGCCAGAAATTTGAGCCAAAATAAATCTTTTCACTTTATAAGTTCTTTATCTCAGATATTTTGTTATAATAACAGAAATCTAACATGCTGTCTTCATAATGATTCCTGGTAAGGTTTCATGACTTTCTTTATTGGTTCACTAAAGTATATTTAATTGATACAATAATCATATTCATTTTATCACTTTACCAAACCAAGCAAGCATCACACTAAGCATGTAACAAATGCATGCATATTCAATATCCTTGACCCAAATTTTGCTATTTGAGCAAACCCTCATAAAGAAACACATTTGTAATTCAGAGTATTGTTGAATGAATAAAGTCAAACAACACAACTGCTATATCTGAATATATACTTTGTGGTAGTTTGATTCATAGCTGTATATTTATTTGATAAGTTGGAAAACATTTTTGTTTTAAATCCATTTTACATAATGCCACCATCAAAGACAAACATACCCATGTTGCATTACTTAATTAAAAGGTCTACTTGCAACCTAACATCAAAAAGTATAAAGCTCAAAAAATCCATCAACCTAAAATGTCCCATTTGCTGGGAAGTTTAAAAACCTTTCAAAAGGTTGGAAAAATTTGAAAACTATTAAAAATGTATTCTCCACCCCAAAGTTAATATTCGCAAATCTGCACTTCCTGAAAGCAATCAAAAGAGTTAACTCAAAGAGGAATCCTGTTTCAAGGCAAGAAGGAATAGCTGTTCATTATCAATCCCAGTGATGGTAAAAGTGACCCTTTGTTAATTAAAATCATATACAATTCTTTTTAAATTACATTTACAGTAAAGTGTAAAAATCTTTCTAAATTTTATTCTGACAGTACCCTAGACACCTCAGCAGACGAAACTTTTCAGTCTTTCCTTACATAATCTGTCAGTTGAATGCTGGTCAACACATGTCACAGTCACTACTGGTTATGAAATATGACACTGTGAGCCAGAACTCCCCAGAATACAAATAAATAATTCTTCCCACCATCCAAGCAGCTTGTCTTTCTTCTTCAAGTTGGTAAGTCCTTCACTTTTCAATTTGTTTTCTCTGTCAGCATTTTTATAAGAAACTGAAGAAATAATCTATCACCAGTCAAATAACTCTGACCCTTAAGTCACTTTTGAGAACGTTTAGACTTTTCAGTAAATTAAAAAAAATACTTCTATCAGACATTCTTTAAAAAAATTCAGAAAAGAAAGTTTAATGTGTTATATTTATGCAAAAGTGAAGAGAGAAAGGATAGAGTAACTATCGAATAAAACTGAATCAACAGAAGGTAAAAGGTATTCTAATCTTCTTATTTCACATGATCCATTATACATTTTGAACCTTATGTACACTTTTAGTTTCTCACTTCAGAGAAAGTATTTGGTGTTTATACATGTGTGTCCTATTTATTTCACTTAGGAGTATGGCTTCAGTGTGCATCCATTTAGTTATAAATGTCTCTAATTTATCATTCTTTATGGCTAGGAAGAAAAGGACCAAAGGGGAAGGGAAAGTGGGAGTAGGGGAAGGGAAAGCAGGAAAAGGAATAAATATGAGAAAAGGAAAAAAATGGAAACAAAGTCTTTGTAAATAGGGAGGAGTGGAGGGGTTGAACGGAGGACAGGGAATGGCAAAAAAAATAAGAACCAAGATATATTATGTTTAGGTACAAATTCGCAATAATGAATGTCAGCATATTGTACACCTAAAATGTACCAATAAAATTAATGAAAAAAAAAAGTATTCTAGTCTAACTGTTCCTATTCCAAAGCCTAAATTCTCCTATTCTTCACCTGGGAAGTTTTAGATTCTTTGTTGCCATATGTTTAAGTTATTAAGATAAAATATTTCTATTTTTACTAAGATATGTCATCCATTCATGCACATAAACTGTAATGTGTGATTATCTCAAATGTCTGCTATATTACAAAAGATTATAATAGTTACTTCATACACAAATCTAAATATGCAGCAATGATAGTTTAAAAAATCCACTGATTATAAATTAGAAATAAAAAAACCAAAAGCATAGATAAATAATATTTATGAAAATCAATTTCTCTAGTTTTTTGTTTTTTTCTCTGTGTAAAACATACTTTCTACAATTTGTAAAAACATACACATTGACTCAATAACTTCTAAGAAGCATGTCATAGAATGTATCCCTGTACCTAATAAGGTTTATTGATGTGTTCAATGATATTTGTGATAGAATTTTTTGTGTGTGGCATAAAAATTTTAAAAAATCAGTGACCCTATTTAGAGGAATATTTGAGTAAAACAGAATACATTTAAATTCTGAAAGTACTATGTAGATGTTTAAGTGAATTAATTAGCATTATGGCAGTTAATAAGCACAGCCTACAATAAGTTAAAATTAAATGACAAAATGAAAGGTGCAAAAATATGAAGAACAATGACAAAACCTACTTATATAAGAATTTATATTTGTGTAAATATCTGTAGAATCAGACTAGCACAGAGCAAAATAAGGCTGCACACACACAAGTTTGTTGACTTGGATTTTTTTGAGTGGGTAAATGGAGGGAGAATGAAGAAAAAGAAGAGATGAAACAAAGAAGCAAAGGTAAACACGATTGCACCATAAATAAACACAAACTTCAACAAAATTAACTTCCCAGTTAGGACCGTACAGTAGTGGTACTCTATACTTAAGCCCTTTGAAGTTTAAGGAAAATAAACAGAGTGTGCTATGATGAACTTCGAGAGTGAAAATTTGAAGTATCCATTTTCCTTTCTCTGCTACTAAGAGTTGTGACTAAGCTGCTTAGCTGGGTTCCTGAATATTCTATTGGCCACGGCTAATCAGAACTGTTTCTACTAAATCTGATTGAGAAATTCATCACCCAAAACTCTCTTAGTTCTTAGTTTTGGGAGCCAAGAGGGACGAGGGACAGGACAGTTCCCTGGAGGAGGGTAATCTCTAGACCACTCCTCTCAGCTCTCTGTCCTCCATCACTGTTAATGACTCCATTCAAATAGTTAGCTTTCTTTAACGTGGGGGAGGTCATTAATCCTGGTAAAGATCCTTACCAAGAAAATGTTACTGTTGTCTCCATTTTATGCATGAAAATGAACTTGGGGATATTGAATAAGTTTTTCAAGCTTTTTTTTCTGATTGAAAGAATGATGAAACCATATCTGTTTATCTGAAAAACCCTGTCTCTTAAAAGCAAACAGTGTGCACCTGAACAGAGGTAGATAGAAGGAATAAGTTGTAGTATTCCACAGTACAGTGGGGTGATTATAGTTCACAGTAACAGTATAGATTTCATGAGTAACTAAGAGACACAAGCTAGAAGTCTCCAAATACAAACTAATAATAAGGAGATGGAAATGTTATTTACCCTGGTTTCATTAGTACATATTGTATATATGAATTACAATATTGCATTACACCCCATGAATATGTGCATTGATTGCATGTTAGTTGAAAATTCTCCAAAAAGTTTAAGGAGAGGGAAATGTTAAGTACCCCGATTTGATCATTATACACCAAATCCATGTAGCACATTACTATACCATACCTCACAAATTTATGAAATTACAATAAAAATTTTAAAATGAGAAAACTATTTTTCTTCCTGTCTGCCTTGTTCCTTTTTCTCTGCAGCTGTCAGGTTTCCTTTGGATTGAGATTCAAGATTTGTTTTAGTATTTGGAGAAAATGGATTAAATGGTCTTTCCTAGTTTTTGTACTGAGTTCTCAGATCCTGTAATGTGAGAATAATGTGAGTTTTCCACACTATTCACACTTCCCTGCAGTTCCATGTTGAGATAGTGGCTTAAGATCTCTGATAAAATTATAATTTCATACCTTGTTTTTCTCACCTATTATTCTCACCTCCAAAATTCCACATTTGGGAGCCTTATTTTGGTATTTCCATCTTAATATAAAATATTACTGAATAAAACAAGTTTAAAATAATTTCTTTTAACATTTTAAAAATGGAGTTAAATTTCACATACCAAAAATTACTTTAAAATAAACAATTCAGAGGTATTTAGTACATTTATGACATTGCAAACATTTTCACTTTCCCCTAGGTGAAAATCAACACTTGGGTTTCATCTTCTTTCCTTGAAATAACAAAATTAATACAAAAACATAACTCAAATGTCTGGGCCTATTTGTTTATATATATATAATTGGCACTTTTTTATTTTTTGAGACTGGGTCTCGCCACGTAGTTCAGACTAGCCTTGAACTCACTTGTGGCCCAGGCTGGCCCCAAACTCATGGTGATCCTCCTGCCTCAGCCTCCCAAGTGCTACTATTACAGGCACAGGAAATTCTTGTTATACTGAAGAATAAATAAAACAATATATGTAAGCCACTTGACATAAAAAGCAGGGCATAGTAGACCCTGAATCAAAGCATTATTTGCCCCACCACCTGCCTTCACAGATTTTTATTGTTGTGTATTCAGCACAAGAACCTGTTCTTGGCAGCACAAATTGCGCTGCTTGCATAAAGATTTTGGCCTAGTATGTAATTTATCCTTCAAACTTCCTTGAAGTAGAAAAAAGGAAGGACACGGAGGAGGCGAGTGGAAGCAGGGAAGAGGTAGAAAGCAAAGGAGATTATTTTATTTATTTTTACACAGGCAGGAAAGTGCAGGGACAGAGTGAGTCTGCGGGGCCTTAGCAGTGGGGCGGCTCCCTCCCTTCACTGCTCACAGCTCCACTGTCTTTCCACTTGGTTACACTGCTTTAAATAAGCTCCCAGACAAAGGGATCTCCAAAATAGGAAAGAAGCTAAGGAAGCAGACTCAGCGGGTGGGAAGTTGCTAAGGATCCAGAAAGGACAGTCGCTCAGACATGGCAAAGTCACTTTCTAAAGTCAGCCTCCTCCGAAGAGAGGCTTCCAGGCCTTCCATCTTCTTACAAAAGAAAGCCAAGAAACCAGATAACCAGACAGGGAAGAAGGGAGCTGGGAAGTTTGAATGCACTGTAAACAATGAGGCTATGAAAACCAGGCTTTTGAGAAGGGAAATCTTTGAAAAGATGAGAGGGAATCACTTCATACTGCAGTGAAAACAAAGAAAAAATATCCTGTAATTCCAACTGTAAATGCACTAGACAGCCAGGAAGTGTGTGTGTCTGTGTGTATGATCTGTCACCAGAGTATTGTGTTCGCAACCTCACTGGAAGAACAAACATAGAAAGCAGCTTTCATCTCACCTTCTCCTTGGCTCTCTCTCTCTCTTCAAACTTCTATAATTGTTGTCAAGAGAAAATACATATTAGTGATGTCACCAGACAGGGTCCAAGGAGGTCCCCCCCCCCAAAACAGGGACCTCAACTCTGCACCCACCACTGGATAGGTTGGTCAACTTTTGTAACAGAGAAATAATTTCAGGACATGTTCTTGAGAACCAGGTAGCCTGACCCAGCAGAGCCAGGAAGGAAGGAAGAGTAGGGGTGGACTCCAGGGTGAAGTGGAGGGGTGCAGTCTGGTGAACTTCAGGCTGGCCTG
This sequence comes from Heterocephalus glaber, assembly GCF_000247695.1. The sequence goes on from NW_004624763.1 coordinate 9,664,961, forward strand.
TGCATGGGGAAAGGGACAGTTTTATGGGGTGCTCCAGGGGTCTGCATCTGGCTGGTCATGATTGCAGGCTTGGTTTCTGCCCTTTGGAGGAATCCTTTTGGCTGGAGGGGCAGTTTGGCTCCTGTGAGACCAGGCTTTTCGCTAGGGAGGAGCTGCCTAGGGCGCTGGAATTGCTCCTGCCTGGGACATGGTCAGCAAGGAACCCAAGGCCATTCTAGGTGTAGGACAATGGCTGGCGATTTCAAGGTACTGCTCCAGACAGGGGCTCTGGAATTGGACATTGTAAAAGCTGGCAATCTGATGTCGCTTCAAATCCTGAAACTTACTTTATTCTTATATTGGCACCATCACTCTTGGGGGGGGGTGGACTATGGAAATTTAAGGCTAATAACCCTTACAATAAGATACTCCTCATTAGCTGGCCTATAGCTGGCCTATGTGCAAAGCTGACAGGGGTAAAGGTGACACAGAAAATGAAGACAGAAATGCCAAGTTTGATCCTGCTTCTAGTTGCTATTGGGTCCATCCTATAGGTCCTTGGTACAAATCCCTCATTGTCTTAGTTCATTTTTCAGTCTTGAGGGAATTGGGGGATTGGCCAATCTGTCTTTGTTAGCTTTCTAGCTGGGCAGTAAATTGGTACACAAGAAGGGATCAGCTGAGTCTTGCATTTCAGGAATGCCTGGCTCAACCTAGAAAGGCAGGAGAAGGCATAGAGATAAGGATACTTTGAGTGATTCATGATGCCTTAGAAATATAGTTTCCTTTTCTCCTCTCTACCTATCTTTATTTCTTCTGTCTTACTTCACTAAGTGTAAAGTAAAACTGTGAATATTTCTCTGAAGCATATCTTGAAAAGCCAAAAATATTCATGAATTCTAAGCTAAGTTTATGTACACAAATGTCTAAAATTAGCTAGGATTTTAAAAATCAAAATTAATGTACATATACATTTAATGTACATATACATAATATACATTTACTGCCTTTAATCCTGTGATAATGAACTCAAGGTGTAAATAAATGTATTATTCAAAATGTATTCTACTTTTCTTTACAGAGTAATCTCAGATTGCCTGAAGTATAATTTTTTCCTAAAATAATGATATTTGGGAGATAAATAATAAAACATCAGAGAAATAAACTGATCAGTGTGTAACTGTCCAGCAAAGTTTAAGTTTGGGAATTTAAATAAAAACTTTTCTGGAAGCTTTATTATATCAATTTCATCATTCCTTAATTTTTATTCCAGAAAATATTTTAAATTACTTTTTGGGTCTCAAAAGTATCAACTTCTCTTTCTCAATTTTTACCACGGTACTGAAATATCTAAGACCTTTACATTCTAGTGCTTTTCTTCAAACCTCTAGAGATTGTACTCTGTGCTTAGATAATGATACAACATTGTGAGATGCGACCAAAAGGACAAGGTAAACCCTGGAATATTTTAGATTGTTAAATATTTAGTCACTGAAGTTAGACAGACCTGCATTCCATTCTACACTGAAGTCTAATTAGGATCAAAATTAATTGTCAGTACGCATAACCAACAGAGTTGTTTTTGTGTAGTTTTATATTGTTTCAAATGAAGAGTATTTGTTCACTTTCATCAATTGAAGCTGCATTGTATTTAAATAATATTCTCAATTAATACTTATTTGCTATTAGAATCTTTTCCGAAGCCAGGCTTGGTGGTGTACACCCGAACACGTGAGAGGCTGAGGGAGGAGGATCCCAAATTTGAGGCCTGCCTGAGCAACTCAATGGAATCCAAGAGTGAAAGGTAAATTAAAAAACAAAAAACAAAAAAGTCACTCAGTTTACTTTTAGCTTATTTGAAGTTCAATTAAAGTTCACTCTTTGTAGTTTTAAAAAGCATTTACCTCTCTAATGTTGATTGTTGTTTGCTGATATTTGTTTGGTTTTTGTTTTTATTGTAATTCTTGGGGTTTTTTGCTTGATAGAGCAGTAGAGTATGATTATTTAAATTTAGGAAAAAACCAAAACAAATAAAAATGGTATACTAACAAGCAGTCAGCCAACAGAACAAAATAATAATCAATTGGAACTACATTTTGTTTAAATAACGGTCTCAATCAATACGACTCATCTGCTACTAAAATCTTTTCTCAAGCCAGGCATGGTGGTACACACCTATAATCTCATAACTGTATGTGCATTTCTGTCTTACTGACAAAGATTACCTCAGACCAAGTTACTGGCATGCTTCCTATCCATAAGGCTTACTCAAATTCCTTAGCATGAATTGTTTTTATTCTGGTATATAGAGGGCACCATAGTTATCAAAATCATGAGATCACCTGAAAATCAGATTATAGTACCTACCTCGAAAGGGCTATTATTTAAGCTAAATGAGACAGCCAAGATATCTCACTTAGTACAAAGTCTATCCTATAGTAGTAATTGTGTAACTATTGATACTTACAGCATCAACATTATCATCAGTCAGCATTAATACATCCAGAATCTCTCTACCCATTCAGTGTAAACTGCCTTGTTTGGTGATCACCATTAACAATTGTTAAGTGCAGATTCTGATTCAGGAAGTCCTTGGGAGGTCCTCAGAATCTACACTTCTAACAAGATCTGGGAATGCAGAACCTTTAGCTATAAAAGACGTTCAGCTATGTTTGGCAGTCAATAAATCAGGAGCTTGCTTTATCCATGTGTATAATTACTTAAGACTCATGTTCTACACTTTTCTTCCCTTCCCATATGCTAAAATTTCTTGCTTCCTTTCCTTTTCTTATTCACTCTTTGATTTTTAAATTTTTTGAAGGAATCTCCTTTTTAATCAATTAAGTTCAAATAATTTCTGTATTAATGATCATTAAATGACCTGAAAAAGTGAAGATCAAGGAGAAAAAATAAATAACTTCAATTTAATATGCTGAGTTGACAGAACTATTAAAGTGAGTTTTAAATTAGAATTCAGAGAATAGAAGGGGTTTGGGTTGCATCGAAGCTTTTCAAAGAGCGTTTTAAAAGCAACTATAGCAAACCTAAATCCTGTAAAAATGTAAGAAGGTAGGGGATGCCTTATATGTTACACATATTGATTCTGATTGCCTAGTTTTCAAAAGCACTGGCTTTTCAAATAGGAAACTACTGGAAGGGGCATATTACAAGAAGAAATCATCTCATCATTTTCTGCTTTTGAATTTCAGTTTGTGAAAAATCAGTGTTACCTAAGAAAGAGTAGGAACCTTCTCTTTTGTTCAATTAAACTATTCCCAGGAGTTACAGAAAAATAACACTTGATTTGGTTGGTAAAAAACATAATCAAGGAATGGGAAAACAATACATAAATTCTACAGACCACACTTAAGAGAATATTCAACCAAATACCTTAGGAAAATATTATATAGATCTCAAGACATTCAGTATAGATTTTATTTTCTCTTCAGAATAAAGGATTTTATTTCAGAAAGAAGGGAAATATAGGTTTTCCTGCCTTTGTAAAACGTACCACAAAGAAAAGATCACTTTGTATAAATTGAGCTAAAAGGTTCATTTGCTTAAGATAGCTAGGTAATCCAAAAAATTACTTTTCAAGCTCAAGTAATCTTGAGAGCTGGCTTAATTTTTCATTTTTTAATCAGAGGTTGCACATGTTCAAATACATTTTATTGCAGCTAACTGCATCTTTCTTAATTCTTAAATTTCAGAAATGATAATATAATGGATAAATATTCACTTTTTTGAAACTGTTGCTTAAGGACCTTTTTGTAAGATAAAACATTTTATTAGGATTCTCAGATTAATGACACATAGATTACTGTGGTTATTTTTGCATTCTACACAATTATTTCTGGTTCTAGAATATTTATAGTACTTTGGTTACAAGAATTTAATTGTGAAATTACTGGGAACATTCCAAGGTTTGGTAAGATAAACTTTACCGTAAATGCTACAAAGACTTGTATATATTACATAGGAAAAAAGCTTCTTTCTTAAAAAATACAGATGGAAAATTTAAAGCAACTGATGCTATATTCACTTAGAAATTTAAAAAGAGAACTGAGGAAACACATCAGTAGTGTCTGAATGGAATGAAAGGTGACTTTGGCATATATTAAAATTAGATTTGCTCAATTAAGTCAGAAAGATTCCTCCAAATTATTGTGTAGTATAAACTGAGGAATCATGCTACCACTTAGAAGAGACTTATGAAGTACATGGGTGGAATTAAGATTTTGAAGTATCAACCTCGACCTGTTGTAGACCTTACATTGTTATTTTATGAATGTCCAATTCTACGTAGTTCTTTATTTCCATGAATTCCATGAGAAAACACTTTGTATTTTATCTCTGAGTTTATAGGGCCATGAATAATGCTTAGTACCTGTGGATACATTGTACATGCTCATTCAATGATGCTACAGAGACTCTACTAAGCCAAGTATTATGGATTTTATGTGTAAAATGCACTTACAGGTATATCCATATACTTCGTGTTGTTTAATACTTACAGTCATACTGTGAAAAGGATAAAATTTTCACATTATAGATGAGGTAACTAGAACTCTTAAGTTTTACCTAGTTGGGATATAAGCCAGGTTATTCTAATATCAAATACTGTGCCTTTTACTAAATCCAATTTTATCTGTCTCTACTGCCATTGTTTGATTTTTCATAAAAATGAATCATAATCTAAACTAAATCAGGTATGTTGTCTAGCGGCTTTTTTTCTTTTGAGGTAGGGTTTTGCTATGCTGTCCTTGAACTCACTATGTTGTCTATGGTGGCCTCAAAGTCACAGCCATCCTCCTGCCTCAGCCTTCTGAGTGCTGGGATTACAGGTGTGTGCCAGGACACCTGACTTCTAGTTGCTTCTGAGAAAAACATCGAGGCTAGTATACGCAGAGATATCATTTTATTTCTCCTTTCAATTAAATGTCATGAATTGGAAAGAGATTTTTTGTTTTGAATAAATTTTATCCTCCATCATCTGCAAGGCATTTGCTTATGTTGTAAGTATATTAATCTTTACGGTATTGCAGTGTAGTAGTAATTTTAATAATACCATCTCTCAAGTGAAATGAACCTGAGTTGAATGTTCTCACAAAGCTAACACATGAAGGACAAGATTCAAATCTAAGTATTTCAAACAACTCTTCTTCCATTTGACTAAATTAATATTGGGCTTTATAAATCAATTATGTTGAATGTATGATTTAGAAATGAAGAATGAATCAATTAAGAATGATATAATTGTACCTTACAAATATCATAGACTTGAATACATCTCAGAGAATAACTTTGGAAAAAGTATGTGAAATTCACAGTTGCAGCTCCTGTATGTGATTAAATCCTTTTATGTGATGAAGCTTTGTTTAAAGCATTAAATATTGGACCGTTTTCTATGTTCCACCTGTCCACGGCTGTTGATCAGTACTGAGAAATTATTTCCCATGGGTCTACTTTCTCCTAAGCTCTTACTCATTAGATAAAGCTGACCCAATTATTATTGCCTTAATTCCTTATATTAGGATGACTTAGTTTTCTTGGGAATGAAAATGTGTGTCACCAGGTGATCAATAATAATGATACTTATAGTTCATAAGGAAGTGTGAAATTTAATTTCTATTCTTCATATCACAAATTGTGACAACCAACATAAGAGCTTTTTGAAAATTCCTTCAAACTCCTTTTATTATGATTAGAGTTTAATATTAAATTTGTTGAATTTATTATCATAGACTCAAAAGACATTTTAAGATTTGCCTTGTTAAAATTTTGAATGGTAGAATGTATTACTTTTGTCACTCATAATAGTACTAATTTAACAAATTATTGCGTAGCTATTCTGTTCACATATTGGTCATAATCTGTTTTAACTCTAACTTATAGAAATCTCTAAAAACATCCATGTCTCTCATCAAAATGTCCCAAATGTATTCTTTTCTTCCCTTGATTTAGATAATTGCACTACATTTTTTATCAAGTCACATTATTACTATCAGTAGGTATGAGAGCACTTGGTAATGTATATTTTATTTCAGAATTCATGCATGGGCCAGGGATTTAGCTCAGTGGTTCTACCACCTGCCTTGCAAGCTCAAGGACCCAAATTCAATCACTGGTACCAAAAAAAAAAAGAATGACATAATTCATGCATGTTTTTAACTTTAGAGCTACTAAAATTTGTTTTATTTCCTGTCTTAATACCAGACGTTTTCAATCAAGATGCATTTACTCTCTTATGAACACTGGTGGGACTCTTTTTGTCATATGCAGTGAAACTGTATATTCTGCACATCAGCTAAACATTGCCAAAACAAAATTTATTTGAATTGCAATAGTGCCCAAAGTTTTAGAGTCTCATCAACATTTAAATGACACACTATGACTGCTTATAAAACATGCTTATGCAATTCATTTCACATCTGTTTGTTTCTTTGTGTGATTAAGAAATACTTTCAAAGCTTCTAACACGTTTTTCTCTATAACTGCATATTAATGTGAATTTAAAATATATTACTAAGTAGAGAAATGGTATAATGAACTGCTATATTTTCAGTGCTTAGCTTTAATCATCAAAATTTATCCAATTTGATTTAATTTATAAACCTACTTCTCATTTCTTCTCTATTTTGAAAATATATAATCACACTATTTGATTAATACATATTTCAACATGTAGTTCTTAAATTAAAGATGTTTTAAAAACCCAAGTATAAGAAAATAATTAAAAGTAAAATCCCAGGTTCCATAAAACAGTCACATGTAAATCAGCATTGAAATGTCCCCAAGTGTTTTCTTCATTATCACAAGGCTTGACTTGCAATCATATATTATATACAATGCCAAATTTAATTAATAACAAAAGTAATATAAGTAAAAAGACATATGTTCATAGCATTCCTCTCCCTTACAAGGGAGAATATTCAAGTGTAATTCTTTAATTTCTCCTTGCCTTTCAATGCACATAATATTTTGTGGTATTGAACTCAGGACTTCACTCATGCTAAGCAAGTGAGAAGCTACTCAGGTACAATACTGGCCCAAGTACAAACCTTTTAGTGTAAAATTATGGATTGGGATTACAAAGCTACAGTGCTAAAAACTTTAAGTTACTGACTCAAAAATAGATATTTGGATCAATTTAACATAAAAGATGATGCAGAAACAACTTCAGGCAACTCAGACATCTGATCTTTGACAAAGGAGAAAAGAGTCTCTACAACAAATGGAAGGAAAATTTGTGGGGGAGCACTTTATTGATTATGCCCAAAGCAGGCTATAAGCAGTGCAGGCTGTAAAGAGTTCACCCCTCAATTGACTCATTTTAAGAAACGACTCTGACTGAAGCTTACATAACTAAAACGAGCACCTCATAAGCACTCTGGTAGTGTGCAGGTTAGTATGACTTTCCCGCTAATGGTCGCAGCAGAGAGAAATGGCCTGTGAAGCTGTGGAGCTCAATATGAAATAATATAGTTACCAATGTCAGAGTAACTTGCACCTAAATTCCATTCTCACGACCAAAACCTTCTTAACTAGAAGGACAAGTTTCTAATTACAACCCTATGTTTTGTCTGTTCTGTTCCCAATTGGAGAATGCTTCGTCTTTTCTTTTACAAGCTTTGCCTACACTAGTATCCATAGCAGCTTCAGAGCTGAACATCCTTGCATGTAGTTACCCTTTATCCCAATCTGATTACCAATAAAAATCAGTGGCTTGGATTGACCAGGGCCTTTGCTGGTTGCTCAGCACTGGCTGTCCTGGCTCTCCATTTCTCTTCATTTCTCTGTTTCTTTAATTCTGTCTTTGAGTCTTTCTTCAAACCTACATCACATACTGGGCAGGAGACTGGAACCTACTGCATAGATCTCCAGTAAAAACTGGTTACCTTCATGCTGAAAAGTCTGAATCTAGACCTGTATCTCTCCATATACTGAAATGAAATTGAACTAGATCAAAGACTAAAACAAAACTTGATTTGTTGCACGATTCTGGGGAAGTTGGGCGCATCCCTGTTGGTGCACACGGGTGACCAGCGTTCTGTTCATCACCTAATGGGGAGTTCATGAACAGAGCAAGATTTTGCTGAATGCTCTGTTAATTTAATTTTTCATAAAGAGAAGCATTTGTGAACTGAAGAATTAATGTATTAAAATAGAAACAATCTGCTGGAAGATAAAATAGGTAAAATTCTTGAAGACATAGGCATAGGCAAGGACTTTTTAAACAGTGTAATAATTGCATAAGAAATAATACAAAGAGCTAAAAAATGGGATTATATCAGATTACATCAAATTAAAAAGCTCCTGTACAGCAAAGGAAACAACCAACAAAATGAAAAGAGCCTAAAGAATTGAAAAGATTTTTGCCTGCTACTTCTAGGACTAGTATCTAGAATATATTTTTTAAAAACTCAAAACATAGACACCCTCAAAATAAAAGATCTCATTAAAGACAGGCAATTAAAATAAATAGACACTTCACGAAAGAAGAAACATAAATGACCAATAAACACATGGAAAATGTTCAATAGCTTTGGCAATTACAGAGATAGAAATTAAAACAACACTGAGATTCTACATTATTCCAGAAAGAATGGCTATCATGAAGCGAAAAAATAAATGCTGGTGAGGGTGTGGGTGTAGGGAGGAAGGAAGACTTCTACATTGTTGATGAGATTGAAAAGCAATATAACCAGTACAAAAACCAGTATGGAGATTTCTCAAAACACTAACAGTAGAAATTCCATTTTACCAAGCAACTTTCTTTCTACATGTCTTCCCGAAAGAGTTGAAGACATCATATTACAGTGATACATGTGTACCCATGTTTATAGCAGCAGAACTCATAATAATTAAATCAAAAATGGCCTACTGGTCCACCGATAGATGAATGGATTTAAAAAATGCTATATATGGAGTACTACTTTTCCATAAAGAGGGATAAATTTGAGTTATTTGGAGGAACATGGGTACACCCTGAGACTATCCTGCTCAGTGAAATAAATCAAGCACAGAAGCTTACATATCACATGGTTTCTCTTATATGAGAAACCCAAAGTATAAATTGTTAAAAGAGTAAATTAAAAGATAGATAATAGGAAACATAGAGATGAATGTTTAACAAATGGGAAGAGGATATTAAAAAGATTAAATAATATACCAACTCCTCACAATGAATGTATTCATTATATAAACCATTTACGCACACAAAATTATATTAATTTAAATTTATGGAAAAAGGAGTATGGATTGAGCTCATCCAGTGTACAGTCAATATAAGCATATAGAGATGCTTACTTTGTAATTTTTCAGGTTTTCATATTTGCTTATCTTCTCAGGGGTATAGAAATTCTATAACTTGCTTCCTTTCTTCAGTCACTTATGTTCCATACACTAAAAAACATTCCAAATATATCATGGCAAACCAGTTATATCTACCTGAAACAAAAAGTTCTAGTGAAGAGCACCTCCCAAAGAGAATAGGATACAATTAAAGGCCTAATCCTAACCATGTTTGTTTTATTCACTTGTCATTTTACAATTTGTTTTTCAAATCAATCTCCAAATATTATCCCAATATTTCAATTGTCCAACTACTTTTGTACATTGAAATTTAATTGCACTATTCTCTTTTTTCCCTTAGCAATGTATTTGTTGAAAAAAATAGGTGACAAAAATTGTCAAGTCCTATTCTGGATACTTTTATTGTATTTCTTGATTGCCATTGAAATTTTTCCTCACGTTTTGTTTGTTTCATGTTTTGTGTTTTGTTTGTTAAAGTGTTCTGTTGCATTGGATTTTATGTATGTGCTTGATTTATTAAAGGGTGTGCTTAGGTTTAGTTTTGTCAGGTAATTTTATATTTTAGTACATGTATAATTATAGCACACGTAAGTAAATAAATAAATTTATATTTAGTAAATATATAATTTTATATTTTAGTATGTATTTTATACTTCCATCAAAAGCATATAACCTCTGTCATATCATTGACTAATTATATTTTCTTATTAGGAGATATAAAATAGTGATTTTATAATTCCATGAGTCTTTGCATCATTTTGCTTCAATTGCTTAATTTCAAATTAAATTGGTATGTTAAGCATTTTGCATAATTTATATATTGAAGACTTTGTTAATCTTATTTCTGAACAATTGGTTTTTGTCTTGTTATTTCAAGTATCACTGTGAATTCATAAATTTAAAAATACTTAACATGTTTCTATTGGATGCAGATTGTGTAGAAGGATTTTTTAATAATATTTCTGCTGGTCAGACATCCCAGCACTGGGGAGACTGAGCCAAGATGATCAAGAGTTCCAGGCCATCCTGGGCTAAACAATGAGACTATGTATCAAAAACAAAAACAAAACAAAACAAAAAACTAAAAGCAGTATTCCTTTTTTTTTGGCTACTAGAGATCGAACTCAGGACCTTGTGCTTGTGAGGCAGGAAGTGGCATGACTGAGCCAAATCCCTGGCCCTGCAGTATTCCTTTTTTTTTTTTTTTTGCTTAAATTCTTTTATTAGTACATTTTAGGTATACAATAAATTTACATTTATGCTTGGGTGCTTGTACCTGTACATGATGTATC
>NW_004624763.1:9676451-9713442 GCF_000247695.1 Heterocephalus glaber
TGGTGGTTTCTTTTGCAGTGCAGAAGCTTTTTATTAAGATGAGATCCCAGTTGTTGATTCTTTGTGCTAGTGCCCATGCTACTAAGGTTTTGTTCATAAAGTCTTTTCCTATACCAATGTCTTCAAGAGTTCTGACTAACTTATCTTCCAGCAAGTTTAGTGTTTCTGTTTTAATATTTCGATCTTTAATCAACTTTGATCTTAGTTTAGTGCATGGTGATAGATATTGGTCTAGTGTTAATCTTTAGCAAGTTGAAATCCAGTTTTTCCAACACTATTTATTAAACAGGCTATCTTTCCTCCAATGAGGGTGGTTGGCTCTTTTGTAAAAAAGGAGGTGGCTGAGTATGTCTGGAGTCCTTTCCACATCTTCTAATCTATTCCACTGATCCTCGGGTCTGTTTTTTGCCAGTACCATGCTGTTTTTATCACAGTATCTTTGTAGTATAGTTTCAAGTTGGGGATTGTGATACCCCCTGCCTTATCTCTGTTGATTAGAATTGCTTTTGCTATTCTAGGTCTCTTCTGGTTCCAAATGAATTTTTGGATTGTTTTCTCTAGTTCTGTGAAGTGTATTGTTGGAATTTCAATCTGCATTGCATTCAATCTATATATTAATTTTGAAAGTATGGCCATTTTCACTATATTGGTTCTTCTTGCCCAGGGACAATGGATATCTTTCCATTTTCTTATATCCTCTTTGATCTATTTTTTTGAGAGTGCTGTAGTTTTCAGTGTGGAGATCTTTTGCTTCCTTTGTTAGATTGATTCCTAGATATTTCTTTTCTTTGGATGCAATTGAAAAAGGAATTGTTTCCCTAATTTCTCTCTCAGTGAGTCTGCTATTTGTGTACAAGAAGGCTATTGCTTTTTGAGTGTTGATCTTGTATCCAGCTACTCTACTGAATCTGTCAACTAAGTCTAGAAGTCATTTGGTGGGTATTCTATGTAAAGTATCATTTTCTCAGCAAATAATGAGAGTTTAACTTTTTCCTTTCCTACCTTTATTCCTTTTCTCTCTTTCTTTTTTCTAATTGCTGTTTCTAATGTTTCCAGAACTATATTGAAAAGGAGTCATGATCGTGGACATCCTTGTCTTGTTCCTGATTTTAGCTTGAAAGTTTTCCATTTTTGACCATTTAGTATGATGTTGGCAGTTGGTTTTTCATTGATAGCCTTAATCAGGTTGAGATAAAGACCTTCTATTCCAAATTTCTGTAGGCTTTTTATCATGAATTGGTGTTCGATTTTGTTGAATGGTTTTTCTACATCTATTGAGATGATCATATGGTTTTGAAAGCAGTTCTATGTGGGAAATTCATAGCAGTAAATGCCCATATTAGGAAAATAGAGAGAACTCAAATAAATACCCTAATGCAGAACCCCAAGCTCTTAGAAAAAGAAGAGCATAACAAACCCAAGCTCATATAAGAGAGGAAATTATAAAGATTAGAGCAGAAATCAATGCAATTGAGACTAAGAGAATGACACAAAAAAATCAATGAATCAAAGAGTTGGTTTTTCAAAGAATAAATAAAATTGATAAACTTTTAGCCAACCTTATCAAAAAAAGGAAACAAAAGGCTCAAATCCATGCAATTAAGAATGAAAAAGGTGAAGTTACAACAGATCCAACAGAAATCCAGAGGATCATCAATACCTACTTCGAGAACCTGTACTCGAATAAAATGGAAAACAGAGAAGAAATGGACAGATTCCTAGATACATACATATTGCCCAAGTTAAATGAAGAAGATGTAGAAATTCTAAACACCCCAATTACAATGAGTGAAATTGAAAACATAATTAAAAATTTACCAACAAAGAAAAGCCCAGGTCCTGATGGCTTCACTGCTGAAGTCTACAAGACAGTTGAAGAACTATCTCCATTACTTTTTAAACTCATCAAGGAAATTGAAACGGAAGCAAGGCTTCCAAATTCATTCCTGGAAGCAAGTGTTACTTTGATTCCAAAACCAGGGAAAGACCCAACCCAAAAAGATAACTACAGGCCAATCTCCCTAATGAACATAGATGCAAAAACCCTCAACAAGATACTGTCAAACAGAATGCAGAAGGTCATTAAGAAAATCATACACCCTGACCAAGTCGGATTTATCCCAAGGATGCAAGGATGGTTCAACATATGTAAATCAATAAATGTAATATACTATATTAACCGTATTCCTTTTTAATCCACATTGACAACACATTGTTGTGCAAAATTGGAGTAATGATTCCAGTCTTTGGGCCATTGCAGTTATCAATGCACTACATCATGGCATGGGCTATGGTTGAAACAATAAAGTGACTGAAAAGTGTTGTCTTTATTTTTTTTGAAGACAGAGCTGGCAGTGTTTATTTGAGAGACTGAGAAAAGAATGGAGGAGTAGCCAAGGATTCTAAGTGATCACAGCAAACAACCAAACTCAAGCAGAAGCTTGAGAAGCTGACTTGAGGAGATGAGCTGAGACTTGAGGAGTTCAGGCATAGATAAGTGAAGTTTGAGGACTTCATGAAACTTCCAGTTAAAATTTTTGAATGAGCAGTTACCAAGAGTAGCCTATGTTCTGAGAAGTCATTTAGTTTAGATATTTAGATTTGAAAGTGCTCATATTTGCATCCCTATAGCTCATATTGTCAGGGGCATAAGTGTTAACTAGAAATAAAGATGTACAAGGAGTGAATCCTGAGTATTACAACTTTAAGGAGAATGGAGAGATAAGAAAACAGGAGAGTAGGGGAAAGGAAAGAAAGGAACAGAAAAATATGAGAAAAAGAAAAACTACAAATAAAGTCTTTGTAAATAGGGAGGAGAAGAGAGGTTGAAGGGAGGGCAGAGGAATGGGGAAAAAATAAGAAACAAAATATGTCATGTACAGGTATGAACGTCCAATGATGAATGTCATCATATTGTATACCTAAAATGTACCAGTAAACTTAATGAATTGAAAAAAAAAATCAGGAAAGAGTATTTTAAAACATTGGCCAATAAGGCATGAAGAAAATCAGATGCATATGTTGTTTATAAGGAAAAAGATGCAATTTAATAGGGAATTGTTGAGTTTTCTCAAACGTTACTGACAAATCTCATAAAATAAAACATAGAGGCAGACCATGAGCTAATAAACGTGATGAAGCAACTGGAGGTCTTGATAAGAGAAGTCATGATAGGCTAGGATAGAAGAATTTCTAAGTTTAGTTGGCTCAAATAGGGTAAAACAGTTGGAAACATGAGTCTAGGACAGTTTTCTTGAATAATCTTGTCTTATTTTTCTTCCAAATAGATGTAGATATATATTTCCCCCTGTACTATTCAAATAAGACAATTTAATGTTCTCTTCCTACTCTGTTTGGGAAAATAAAATAATCATAAATTAAAGTTTATTTAAAAAGTGTGAAAACAATATAGTTTTGAAGATAATGTTATATTCGAATGGACTTTTTTCCCTTATTTCTCATTCTTTACTTTAAAAATGTGTCATTGGGGAGTAACTTGAAAGGTCAAAATTTGTTCTCTAGTCACCAGGTGATGAAGACTAGAAAGATTTTAAATCATCTGCTGGGAATATACTAAAAACTTTATGGAGAAAGGCCAAAATATGACATTAGAAACTAATATATAGCTATTGCTAAAATCCAACTCAATAATGTCTTACATCATAAAATTTGTAAGTCAATAAATAGTACAGGGATACATAATGTGCTATTCTGACTTGAGATAAATAGTTTTATATGCATTTCATATGATAACACTTTTACATACTAGTTGAGGGTTTTAAAACTTTAGTAGTTATATATTGCATCAAAAATAAATATAATTCTAAATTACTTTGCAAGATACAGATATTGTGGAGTTATCATTTGTTAGTTCACAAATCATGCCTTTATTTTGAATTTCTTAAAGTTATTTGATGATTTTTACCAATAGAAATGTATTGATGAACATAGAAGTATATGGCTATATTTTATTTTATGTTTGAGAAATACACTATTGCTGAAGGATATTATAATAAATTACCTTAATTAAAAATTTGAAGCATAAAAATGTATAAGAAATAAGTGTTACTTCACCAGTAATACTCCACTGCCATACTACTCATCAATATACACAGTATCATGTTTGTGGCATGCCAATGTGGAAACGGTCACTCTAATAACATTACACTGGGACTTAACCCAAATCCTCATAATTTTAAAATTTCAACATGAAGAACAAAGGAGTTAGCAAAGCAAGTTTGACACTTAGTATACCCTCTTTCAAATATCTATGGAAAGAAAAAAAATACTAATTTGTTAGTGACCTACAAATGCTTTTGCAGAGTATAGAGTGATTGATGCCCAGTTGTTACCAATAAATCTCCATTTGAGGGCTGATGCTATGTCTGACACATTTAGGGCTTCTGAGACACCACAACTGCATAGCTAGAGCCCTTGCTTTGTATATTTACTCATAATTAATGAATATTGTTGCAGCATACAAATGATATTATCTGATTATTCATTTATTGTAATGAGACAAATACAACACAAGAAAGCATGACTGTTTTTAATTTTTAGATTCAGTGTACTATTTACTCTTCCATATTTTAATTTTGTATATAGTAGTTACTTACAAAGCATACATTTGCCCTTCTAGTCTGTCTTCTCCAGTGTTCAGAATGTCTGTCATACTTCATATTGAATGGGCACTGTTTACTAGCCTATTAATTAATTACATTCTATTACAGTTTGAAGTGGATTGATAAGTTGACAATTGCTCTTTAATTATTTTTCCTTTTACACTGAGTGAAACATGAAAATATAAGTTACATTTATAAGACAGATAATTTTTTAAAAAAATAACTTGACAATCTATTTAAGAACCATTCAGATTGGAGCTTGATTAGACTGCCTTTGTGTAAATTGTTTTCAAATACAAGATCTCTATTTCCCTTTCACCTAGCATGGGAACTGAAGGTCTGTAGGCCTTTTGCCTAGTCACCTCAGGTTTCAGGGATACTAGCTTAGAATTGTCTGAAAAACAATATGAAATAAGAACCAAAAGGTTCTTTATTTTGGTGCACAGATTCTAAGGAGTTTATGACATCATTGTCAAAAATAAACACTATCAGAATTTGTTACAGTGGAAATTTAACATTTCTGCTCATCTATTCATAACCGAACACTTTAGATTTTTATTTCCATCTTCTTAGGATTAGGAACTGTTCTCGGTTTTATTCCTTAGCATCTAAAATAATAGGATGGACAGAAGATTTAATAAGTAGCAATTGAATGAACAAATGCATATTGAATGAGATATCCAAAGCTCTCAAGAAAGATAGAGACAAATCTGTTATGTAAATGCCAAAACCATCCTGTTAAATTTCTCAGCTGGGATGGTGATTATAAGCTAGGATATAACGAACAGTAGGAAAACTTGAAAGATATTATTGAGGTAATTTATCTTCACCATGTACTGATACCAGAACCAAGTATTAGACCAAGATTATGCTACATATACAGGAAACTCATGATTAGCTGTCCAGTCTTCTTTAATTAGCACAACATGTCTGTCGTGTTTACAAAAATTAAAAAGGCACAGAGCTCCTTCAGAGTTTTTTAACAGCTCCCTCCCTTGTCCACTTACATTTTTATTCTCTACTTCCACCAGTAGGAACAACTACTTTTATAGTTCTTTTCTTTTCATAAATACCTCTTTTATTATACCTCCTTACAATTAATAAGCCACAACTTTGATATGAGACAAATTTCCTAAGCAGCATCATAAACAGTATTTCCATGAAGCTTTCTGGCTTTTATATCAATTACTATTATTTCTATTATGTTTTGGAAAAATATTTTTCTCTGTCATTTTTTTGTACAAGAGTCTTATCTTTTGGTCATATAAGTGATATAGTTTTGAAGAGCATGATGATTTGAGAGTAAGACTTCAAGAGCAATATACCGTGGGTCCTTATTTTTCTGTCCTATTATTTTCTTCGTGAGTCTGAATAGCACATATTAGTATGAACTGGAAGCTTCCACATAAATTATAATATTTGTATCAGAGCCCACTATTTGGTGAAGTTTTACAGTGTAAAGGGAGCAGTGGAATAACGGGGTTTTTTGGTTTGTTTTTTTTCTCTCACCTCTTTCTTTTCTTTATTCATTTATTTATTTTTAATTACTACATGTTTGTAGTACATAATGATTACATTTATTTTGGGGAGTTTGTACCTGTATAAAATCCCTGGCCCATACCATGCAGTTTTTATGACTTTAGCTTTGCAGTATAGCTTGAAGTCCATCGTTCAGATGCCCCTCCCTTGTCCTTGTTGCTCAGTATTGCACTAGCTACTCTAAGTCTCTTCCAGTTCCACATGCACTTTAGGATTGTTTTCACTAGTTCTATGAGGGATGCGATGGGTATTTTGATTAAGATTGCATTAAATCTGTATAAGAGTTTTTGAATTATGGACATTTTAACTATATTGGTTTTGTTAATTGAGGAACTGTGGATATCTTTTCATTTTCTGATATCCTGTTCAATCTCCTTTTTACGAGAACTATAAATATCATCATAGAGGTCTTTCACTTCCCTGGTTAGTTAATTCCCAAGTGTTTAATTTTCTTGATTCTATTGTGAAAGGTGTTGTCTCCCTAATTTTTCTTTTCATGAGTTGGTTATTTGTGTGAAGAAAAGCTATTGTTAAAAATCAATATCCTGCTATACTACCGAATTTGGTTAGTAATTCTAGGCGAATTTTGGTAGAGCTTTTTTTAGGTCTTCTATGTAGAAGTACATATCATAAGTAAATAATGATAATTTAACTTATTTTCTTATCCATCTTTCTGTTATTTCTTTCTCTTGTCTAATGGCTCTAGTTAACTTATTGAGAACTAAACTGAACAGGAGTTTTAATAGTGGCCATCTTTGTCTTTTTCCTTATTTTAGGGGGAATGTTTGCAACTCCTCTCAATAGCCATCTCATATTGTTGATGGCTATTGTTTCCTCATAGATTTCAGTTATTAGATTGATATATAGACCGTCTATTTGTATTTTCTACAAGGTTTTTTTGATCATAAATGGATGTTGGATTTTGTCAAATGCTTTTTCTGCATCTATTGAGATCATCATGTCATTTAAGTCTTTGTTTCTCTTTCTGTGGTGTATTTATATTTTTTGATTTGCATATGTTGAACTAATTATTCCTACATCCTTGGGATAAATCTTACTTGATCATGATGTATAATCTTTTTTACAATTCACTGCACTCTGTTTGCCAGTATCTTATTGAGGATTTTTGCATCTATGTTCATTAAAGACATTGGCCTATATTTCCCTCTTTTGTTTGGATCCTTTTCTGGTTTCAGAATCAAGCTAATGTTTACTTCCAGAACTGACTTTGTGAATACTTCTTCCTTTTCGATTTCATTAAAGAGTTCGAGGAGTATTGGCTTTAGATTTTCTCTAAAGTTCTTGTAGAATTTCACAGTGAATCCACTGGGCACTGACCTTTTATTAGTTTATTTTAAAAATTGTTTTGTCAATTTCATTGACTGATATAGGATTATTCAGGATTTCTATATCCTTGGTTTCACTTTGGGAAGTCATATTTAGGAGTCTATGCATTTCTTCTGAATTTTTCATTTCATTGGAATCCAAATTCTCAATGTAGTTACTGATGATCTTCTAGATTTCTGCAGAATCCGTAGTAATTTGGTCTTTTCAAATTCTAATTGTGTGGATTTGTGTCTTTTCTTTCCTTATTTTTGTAAGCTTAGCTAAGAGTTTGTCTATTTTACTTAATCTTTAAAATAACAATCTCTTCAATTCATTGATTCTTTGTGTTTTTTGGTCTCAATTTCACTGATTTTTGCTCTGAAATTTATCATTTCCTTCCTTGTACTAACTTTAGTTTAGATTGTTATTGTTTTACTTGGAAACTTGTGGTGTATGATTAGCTTATTTACTTGAGCTCATTGTTTTTCTCATGTGAGAATTCACCAGTATAAACTTCTCTCTTACAGCTGCTTTCACTGTGCCCTATAGATTCTGATATTTCACACAGCCTTTATCAATTGATGTAGAAACCATCTGACTTATTTTTCTAACTTTATCTGTGACCCACTGGTTATTCAAGAGGGTATTATTTAATTTCCATGCATTTTTGCAATTTCTTTGGTATGTTTTGTTTTTCATCATTAGTTTTGTTGCAGTTTAAAGAGATTGGAGAGACCAACAGGTGAAACAGGTGTATTAATTATTTTAGGTGTACAGTGACTCAGCAGACTCCTATCTAAAGGCTGACTCCTGAACAAAGGAAGGGCTCTAGTTTTATACGTATTATGGAGAGGGTTTTTGCCTTCCTTATGTCATGAAACTTGTGGGCCGATGAGTTTAAAGGAGAAAAGCAGTTAATCAGTGACATTTTGCAACTTAGCATATCTTGGTGGCCTTGATCAGGTGAAAAGAAACCTGCTTTTACAAAAAGCAATATGTTATGAGAACAGGAGGTTATGAAACTATTTACAGGGACAAAGTCACTAATTTCATGTGTAATAGTACAAAGAACAACAGCCACAAGGAGGGCAAAATCAAAGGGGAACTGCCTGGGGGAACAACTTGTTTTTACTTTTTTAAATCCTGTTTCAGAATCATTGCACTATGATCTGGAAATATGCATGAAATAATTCAATTATTTTGCATTTATTTAATAGTACTTTATAGGCTTATATGTGGTCTACTTTGGAGAAAGTATCATGTACTACTGAGAAGAATGTGTATTCTGTTATTGTTGGGTGGAACACACTACAGATATCTATTAAGATGATTTGTTCAAAGTTTCGAGTCAACTGTACTATTACTTTGTTGATTTTTGTCTGATTGATCTGACCATTTGTGACAGTGGGGTATTGAGGTGCCTATTAAAATTGTATTGGTGGTTATTTTTTATTACTTGTCCATTAGTGTTTATTTTATGAAGTTGGGTGCACTTGTGTTTGGTGCATATATCTTTATAAATGTTATCTCTTTCTACTGAACTGTACCCTTAATCAATATGTAGTGACCTTCTTTATCTCTTCTGGTATGTATTGGTTTGAAATCTACTCTTCTGCAATTAGGATAGCAACTCTTGCTTTTTTCCAGCTTCCTGTGGCATTAATATTGCTTTCCATCCTTTGACTTTTATTCTACAAACTTCTTTTGGGGTTAAATGTGTTTCTTGTATATAGCATAATGTTGAGTCTTGTTTTTTGATCCATTCTACTAATGTGTGTCTTTTGACTGGGGAGTAGAGACCATTCACAATGATGATTATAACTGATAGATATAGACTAATCCCTGTTATTATTATCTTGCTACTGACTCATTTTCTCATTTCTCTTTTCCTTCTACTTAGTTAGCCTGCCTGGTAGATTCATTATAAAGGGCTTTATGGCTTTGTTGGCTTCATTTTCTCTTTCTAGGTTATCCTTGATAATATTTTTGGAGTGCTGGTTTTGTGGCCAAAAATTTCTTTGGGGCTCTTTATCATGAAAATATATTATTTATCCATCAATTTTTAAAAATAACTTTGCAGGATATGTCAGTCTGGATTGGAATTTGTTTTATTTTGGGGAGTGAAACATTTCTTTGAAATTCTTCTTGCTATGGTTTATGTTGTTATGTCTGTTATAATTTTGATGGATTTTATAAGTGATTTTTTTTCTTTAACAGCTTTTAATATTCTGCTCTTATGTTGGATCTGGAACTTTGACTATGGGTCTTGGGTTGGTCAGTTTCTCATCATGGCTACTTGGGGTTCCAGATGCCTCCCTTATTTGTATGTCAAAGTCTTTATCTATGCTTGGAAAATTTTCTGCTACTGCTTTCAAAGAAAGGTTTTCTATGTCCTTTGTGCTCTCTTCTGATTTTTCATTTCATTTCAAATATAACTAATGTTAGATTAGGCTTCTTTGTATCATCTAGCAGCTACTGGATCCAGATTGTCCTGTTCCCTTGTTTTTAAGTATCCCTCATTAGTTGATAACCAACCATAGCCTTGTCTTCTAGATATCCCTGTTTTCACATTGGTTGATTGTGCTGCCCATATTTTAAGACAACTTTCAATCTCCTAGATTTCTATTTGTATGTATTTTATGGATTACAATTCTTTTCTATGCTGGCCAACCATGCTGTGCATCTCTTCCTTTAGCTCCTCTAGTTTCTTATTAGTGTCTTCTCTAGACTCTGACATTTGTTTCATTAGGATCAGTATCTTTTTAATATTTCTTCTTTCAGTTTTCAAAAAGTGTTATTGATCTGTTCTGTTACCTCCACTGTTACCATTTCAGATATTTTGCTATATGGCTTTTGATATCTTTCCTCCTTGGTGCCCCCTAGATTTGCTTTGGGGCAGTTGAGAGCTTTTAGTGGCATTTTGTTGCCTTGTTTTCTCATTTTCTGTTTCTTAGTTTGTTTTCTCTGCTAAGACTCACAGGTTGATTTATGGTGGGTGTTATGGCTTGTATCTAGATGTTCCCCCAAAGCCTCATGCAGTCATGGGTGGGGCTTTTTGGAGGTGGCTGGATTTAGGATGTGTGATGCTGGGAGCAAGGACATGATTCTGGGACTGATTAATGGTACATTGCTAGGATTGAGGCTGCTTCACTCTGGGTGTGAGTGCTATCTGCCCTAAGGGTGGGTATCTTGGACAGGATATAAGGTACAGAATGAAAGTTGATGCTTGTTGCTTGCTGCTTTTGCTGCTTCCTGTTTTCCATGCCATGAACTTCTTTTTCTCCTCTGTGTTGCCTCTACCATGCCACGCTGCCTTGGAGCCAGCCAGCTATGAGCTGACACCTTTACAAACGGTGAGACTAAGTAAACATTTTCTTCTTTAACTTTGAGTGTCACAAGTACTTTGTCTCAGCAATGAGGAAAAGAAATTTTTCAACTTTATTTCTACCAGTTATAATAACACCAAGAGGCATGAAACTGCTTTGACAACCATTGCATTCAAATGGGAAGGGGAGTAACAGAAAGATCTGGTTTTGTTTCTTTATTTCCTTTTGTTGTTTATAGGCAAAGTAAATTAGTTTTGTCTATTTTATTTCATCTTGATTAATATTTTAGAAATGAATAATTTTTGTGGACTATACAAGTACTTTAAATTATCTCTGCTCTCCTTTCTTCCTCTTCCTTTTTTTTGGTTCTTCTTATTCTTTTTTTATTTTTACTTATTTATTTATTTATTTATTTATTTTTGGTACTGGGGATCAAACGCAAGGCCTTACACTTGCAAGGCCGATGGCAGCACCACTGAGCTAAATCCCCAGCCCAAGTTCTTCTTATTCTTTTATGTGAAAAAGGATGTGTCCTTAAAAGAGAAACCTTAGCTGAGATTTAGCTAAATGATCCCATGGAAAGTGACCTATCAATTGCTTTCTATTTATGCAAATGCTTGTCAACCCACCAATAAATTTACCATCATATATATTTTATATGTATCCATATATTTCCAATGGTTAGTTTTCTATACATTAAAGTCAATGTTTTAGCAACCTTCTCATTGCTGGGATAAAGTACTTGAATCTCAAGAGTTAAAAGAGGAAAGGTTTATTTTGGCTCAGTTTGTAGAGGTTTCAGTCCATAGTAGGCTGGATCCAAGGGAGGACAGAATGGCAGAGGAGAAACTGTTCATGGTGAGGCAAGCAAGAAGTAGCAGCAATCGAGGCAGGAGGATGGATGTATACATATCCAATATACCCCTTACATACACATATAATCCTCTACCATGACCTATATCTTCCCACCAGCTTCACCTCCCAACATCGCACTTACCAATAACCCCATCAGTGGACGAAGCCAGTATTACACACCAATGATTTGGTCACCCCCTAAAAGACCCATCTGTAAGCACATGAATATTTGCAGGGACATATAAACTATAACAGACATTTAAACCCAGAAAATGTAGTTAGTCTTGGACTTGATGCATATGATTAAAACTTACTCAGTAGGCTATGTACTTTCTGCATCAGAAAGACTATTGAAAGAAGAATATTTGGGATAAAGGATGCAGAAGTATGGATGAAGTTATTATTATTATTTTCATTATGATTGTTATCTTAATGATAAAGTCTGTACTAAATAGCCAGTTCATTCAATTTATTATTTCATTCACATGTGAAAATGGAGTTTTTATCTCCTTATAAAAGAAAACCATTTTTGGAAATCACTTAACAATTATCTTAGTCCAGTAAAAACCCATTCCCCAAACCATGCACAAATATTCCTAAGAAAGAAAATTTAACTGCCTTTGTTTTTTCTTAAGAACATAAAATGGGTGTAGCCTAATGTACAAGAAGTCTGGTGACAATATTTACAAAGATGTTTCTTTCAGTCAGCCCTGAAACTCTACCATAAAATTTAAAACATTTGACTGAAATTAACTATTCTACTACTTGCTGAAGTCCTAGAGTTTTCTTGAGAAAAATGGAAATTGGAGAAAAAAGTTTTTAAAAAAGTGTCAAATTTTTCCTTAATACAGGTTTTTTATTTTACCAATGCCAACAAAATAAAACAAATACTTTTTTAATTTCAATCTCCTGTTTTAAAAGCCTAATTATAAAAAAAAAGGAATTGTTTTGAGGGAGATTAGATACTAGAATGGTTTGAAATATCAGAGAACCTGCGGGATTAATGCCAAAGTTAGGATAATATAATAAAAAGTTGAGAAAAATAACAGACAGTGCCAATTTTCTGTCCTATCTAATAGAATCTAGACTATGTAATTGCTTCATAAGCCAATAAAGACCACACAGCCTTGGGACCTGTTGTTGCCATGGCTGAATACTTAAAAAAAAATCTAATTAGAATTTAAAAGGAACAATTTGATCAGCATATCTTATATGCAGTGGGAGATATTACACTGCACCACATTAATACATGTTAATAAAAAATTAAATAATTATTAAAAAATAAAGTAACAATAATAATAATTTCTTGCATTATGTAAGTTTAGCTCTCTTCCATCAATTCAAGTTTTCACCACAAAGATATGATTCCTCATACCTTAGTTTTAGTTCACAAAAGCAAACCAGAATATTTTATACTATGAGTCCTTGTCTTAATTTAATATTTGACCATATATTATATATTTAATATCTGACCATATATATATATATCCCCTCCACACACATGAGAAAATGCAAAAATGGATTAGAAGAAGAGATCTGAAACATAAACTGAAAATCATTGCAGGTTTTATGGTGTGAAACTTTATAAACTTTGGTCTATCTCTTCTACTTTAGTGTTGTTTGCATTTCATCTGTGTGTCAATTTTCGCATCTTCAGATGGGAATAATGCACTTATTGACTAGAGTTTTCTAAAGGAACATAATTGATAGAATATATAGTTATCTGAGGGGAATTATTAGGCAGGTTTAGGGAATCAGAAGCAGGAAAGTCCACAATGGCTCATAAACCTCAAGAGCCAGAGGATTCAGTAGCCGCTCAGTCTGATAAACTGGAAGTGTCAGAACAAAAAGAAGAGAGGATTCAGCACCACTCCAATATGATTTGAGTCTATCTTGAAAACTAAAGAAGAAACTAGAATCTGATGCCCACAGGTGACAGGAACAAAAAAAGTAGCTGCTCGGTCAAATTGAAGTTGCTCAAAAGACATGCCAAACTCCGCCTTCATTGTCTAGTATTTGTCTAGCATGCATCCAGGCTACTAGTCTATTGGGTAGTGCTACCTACAACTGGAGTGAGTCTTCCTGCAACAGTTGGCTGGCCTGCATGCCAACCATTTGTAGACACTCCCACAGACATATACTCAGAAATGGGCTTTACTAATCTTCTAGGCATTTTTAACCCAGTCCTGTTGAAATATCATGACTGACAGTTACATATGCTCTTTTATAAGAGCAACATTTCATACTCTTTCTGCAAAGAACATACTAATAACATAGATGAGAGAAGCAATACACACAAAGCTAAATTTTTGGTTTAGATCTACAATCTGTCCCCAATAATTCATAAGTTCAGAGGTTGAACATTTAGAAAGTGACCAAGTCATGAGCGCTCTAACTTCACCAGTGGACTAGTTCACTGATTGCATGATGTGATGGTGTGATTAGGAGGTGGAGCCTAGTAGATGAGTGTGTATCCTGGGGTCGTGACTTGGGGACTGTAACTGAGTCTAGCCCCTTCCTCTCTGCCTTTTTTGCTCTCTGATTCCTTGTGGGCATGAGGAGTATCTTTCCCCTCCTACACCCTTCACCATAAGGGTCTGCCTTCCCACAGATTCACAGCAGAGAATCCAGCCAACCATGGACTGAAACCTCTGCCACCATGTGCCAAAATAAATCCTGTCTCCTTCCAGTTGATTTTCATAGGTATTTTGTCCTCGTGACAGACAGCTAACTAACCATGGTTAATGAATTTGTAGACAATAGTAAGAATTTATCTACAAGCTTTTGAATATGATCTCATGTTCATTTAACACTTGTGTTTTGTTGTGCAGATGTAAACAAAATCACGATGGTAATTATATACCCTTTCAAATGTCACCACATAATGAAACATTTTAATACCTTCAAAAAATGAGTTGGAAAATGTGAAGCAGAATCCATTTATAGTAAGATAGGAAAGTTTTCAATTTGCATTAATAAAAGTCATTTTCATTGTACATGCTCATAACCATAGTAAAACTATGTTTCTACATGTGTAAAAACGTTAGCAATATTACATTAACTAGAAACCTTTTTAAAAAACATGAGCACATGGAAAGATGGAATCAAGCATAGTGAAATACAGTGTATATAGATCACCACAACATATCTAAATAGTTGTCTAATTAACTAAGGACATTTAACTATAAGTATCTTCTGTATATATCTTGTTTTTAAAACTCTTGGCATGAAAAGTCCAAAGTATATAAAACTTGTAAAATGTGAAATTTTATGCTGTTTCAAAGATACACGGCTGTGATAATTCTAGTCAGAATTTTCAAATTGGGTATATTTTAACTATGGAATCAACCAAATGAAATGGAGGAACTTTACTTCAGAAATTGATTTTCTTTTAGTAGACTAAACATTTCAACACCTCTAATGCATGTTACAGATTTTTACGAAGGAAAAACGTGAGTATTATTTTTACTTTCCAGTGAAAACATAAATGTAATTGCTGGTGTGAATTCTTAGGTCACTCAACTCCATTGCCTCAACTTTGGTAGAATATCAGGCTCCGCTTCTGTTCATTCTCCATGTACCACAGACTTGGAAACTCTCTGGCTAGTGAGCTAGGGTATTATGTTGACTGCAGTACACTACTATTCACTGATCACTGATATTTAGTAAAAGTGGAAGTTCTTTTTTGTAATGAATATACTTGATAACGTATTATATATAATTGTATATAATACAGATGTATAATTGTATATATAGTTATATATAATTGTATTATGTACAAATATAAGTACACTGTGCTCATTTTTCTCTTTGATAAGAATGACAGAATTTTTCATTAATACTGTTTATATCGAGGGAAATTGGTAGCAGTGTGAAAATAAAGAATATAATTTTAAATGCTCATGTATGATATAAATTTAATAGTTTTCTAGAATTTTATATTAACCTTACCAATAATAGCTCACTGATAGGAACTTTTTAAAACTTTTTTAAACTTCTTTTTAAACCATTGAAAAAAGCAAATACCGCCCCCCCAATTCCCTTCAATCATGTTTGACATTTAAAAGCCCGAGGATATTTTATCTTTATGGAAAAAATAATGCTATGTGAAAAAATGATCAAAGATTATGCCAATAAAATGCAATTAAATATACATATAACATAGGGAATTAATAAAATATTAAGTGTTATTTTCTGAATTTTGTTAGGTTTATTGTTATCAATAGAAATTTTAACACATGGCTTATGATTTATATATAATGCTCTTTCAATATTTAATTTATTTTTATAAATTTGCATTATGTCCCTTAAAGATCCTCATTAAGTTTTATAAATTTCAGGTTCCATGAATCCAGGACTCGCTGATATTTAAGAAGCATAAAATCTCCTGGAAAACTTATTGTAAACATTTTCCTCTGATCTGTAGAAGAGATGATGGTAACAGTCAAAAACTCCATGGAGTTGGGGATGTTGGTGGAGGATAAATTATGAACTTTCTAGAAATTCAAAAACTACATATCCCTGACTGGCAAGTTCCATTATTACAAGCTATCATATATAATAATCAAGTTCTATGTGTTTTTGTATGTGTGAAAATTTTTCTTTTAATTTTTAATTCAGTATACAAAGGTTACATATGACTTGTCTGAACATCATGTATACAACTGAACATTAGTCTTTTGCTTGTCATTTGAATTTTCTTTTCTCATTTTTTTTATTATTTAGAATCTATTAGGCAAACATGTAGATTGGCAACAATTGCCTTACAATCTGTAATTCTCAAAGTGTGCCTTACCATGAAGGATTTGGCTGAAAATTAAAAAAGATCTGTCAAAAAAGAAGATAAGTGACTTGTTTTAAGACATATATGACTGGAAAATAATAAGACTACTCAGTAGTTAATATTTTTTTAATGTGCCACCATGTGGCTCAAGTGATGTCTTTATATTTTCTGTAACTGTGCATGTATTTTTAAAATACTGAAAAGACAACAAAATAACTTCGGAGTGTGAAGGAGGAACAAGTTCAAAAGCAGCAGAGAGCTGTCTTCCATGGCTTGACTTCTACTTGTCGCCTGTCCAGGTTTGCACAGGCACCATATGAGGAATGCAGAGGATGCCCTGCAGAGCTTGAGCTCCAATCCTGCTTCCTAAGAAAACAAGAGGACAAGTGTAACTGATCCCCAGTGACTTACTTTTGATGTCAAGAAAATTGCACAAAGCTTAAAGCCAACACTACGTTTCTGTGAGCTCAGTGTCTTTCTCTTTTATATTTGATTCTAAAATTAAAATTACAATGTTTAGTTAGAAATGAATTACTAGTACAAAACGCCTTGATTGAGACTGTCTAAAAGAATATTTAGGCTGATGGCTTTTGAGGGGGAGGCAGCTTTCATTGTTAGAAGTATGCTGCATTTAATTTAAGCACAATAATGGTTGATGTACACATACATGATGTCAGGAATTATTATTCATTAGAAGTTCAATTTCATCTGAAATTATTTTTCTTGGAACCCACTTATTGTATGTATGTATGTATGTATTTATTTATTTAACTCTTGGGTAAAATGTAACATTCAGTATCTAGAAACTGCATGGCATAAGCATTTTCACAATGGCATGAACCTAAATTTTTGTCCTCAATTATTTTTATAAAATTTTCCAGATTCCAGAAGGACATGCTCTTTGCTACAAACCCCTTCAGCTCTCCTCATCTCTGTCTCCTCAACTAAGGCATCACTATCTATCCTGGCACCCATTCTAAGATAGCAGCTCTACCAGGTATCTGGGGCCATCTTTAAGAAGTGTTCTCCAATTCTTTCACAGAGAAGAGTCAGTTCTCATGTTGCTCTCAGTGGATTTATAAATGTCAGGTAAGCATGCTCAGCTTACGTGCTCAGCTACCTCTGTTACAGAATACGAGGGAAAGCAGAGTTGGTACCTTGAAGGCACTGAATTCAGACTAGGTTTAATGATGTAGTTAATGATTATCATCAAAGCAGAAACTTAATTTGATTGCAAAATTTGTCTTCTGTGCTTTTAGTTCACATATTTTAATTAATGTTCTCATTATTCGTAAACCTAGTGCATTTTAACAATGTCTAAATTCCTAATTAAATAAATATATCTCATGTGATTATTGGAGATAGGTAACTTAATTAGGTATCTTGCAGGCAGTTAAGACAGGGCCAGCCCACAAGGAGCCAACATGGAGGAGAGTAAAGACACATTCACTGAAGGCCAGCATTGTAAAAGGAGAGAAATTAGCACACCCATGTAAGATGATATTCTAAACAGGTATTAATCACCTGGGTGGGGGATCAAGATCTTAACCCTGCCTCTCCAGGAAATATCACTGACCCACCCTTACTGAAAATCCTTGTATACTTGCTCACCCATTTGACCCCCATTTAATCAATATTACCTGGTTGACTGTACTTGCAATCTTAATGGTTAGTCATGGTTTTGCCCCACCTCATGCCTGTCTTGTAAATTTCCATTGGGTCTTATAGTTTTGTCCCACTTTGTACCTGCCTCACCACATGGCTCTGCTGTATAAAACATCTTTGAAAAGTGGGGTGGGTGGGCAACCTACTTTCTGCTCCCCCTTCTGTCTGTCTTAGGCAGAAGCTTTTCTTCTCCCAATAAATTTTTCCTATTCTTTGTCTTCATTGTTCCCAGAATTCCTTCTTCAATTTTAGAAAACATGAACTCACATTTTGGATATCTAGCAGGTTTGGGAGTTATATCTCTTCCCCCTATATCATGCTTATCAGTTTCTTACAGTTTTTCAAACTAAATTCGTATTAGATATTGTGTGTTAAGTATACTATAAATCTTTTCACTTAGTTCATGAAAATATACTTATCCTAAAAATCTATATTGTCTTTTGAAATTTAAACTTTACTGAATACCCTATATTTTATCAACCCAAATTAAAACATCAGCCTGAACATTTAATAACACACTAAATTCTGCCTTTTGTTTTCTTTTTGAAAATGATATTTATTAGACTATCAAGAAATATCCATTATTAACAAATATAAATAACATATCTAAGTGATAATATAAACCATATCCAATTCACCACCCATATTTTCATTACTTTGTTTTTAATTTTCATACATTATACAAAATGTAAATATATTTTTGCCACCTGGAGAAATAGTATAATGATTTGTTTTTGTATCTACAATTCTTGTTTAAGTTTCATTATTATAAATACAAAATATTTGACTATATAATACTATTAATAATGTAATCTAGGGTCCACTATACTATATTGTTGTTCTACTTGACTCTAGTTTTACATGAGCATACAATAAATTTGATTTAATAGTATATAATTATTTTATTCAATAATTTATAGCTGTTTTCAAAATATTTAAATACATAGATATGTGTTGCAAATGTTTTTCATAACTCTTCAATTATCCTTTCAAGGAATATTTCTAAAAATAGTATTATTGGATCAATAACAATGGATGACTTAAAATTTGTTTCATCAAAGTTGTGGTTTGTACAATCTGTATTATCCTGTATGTATTATACTTGCAACATATTTCACTTCATGGTTTCCTAAGAAAAGTCATTTCTTTTTCAAAAACTGTTCATCTTTGCTTCAGTTTTCTATACTAGAAGGGTGCTTCATGATACATAATTTTTCATGTAAGATTTTAGAACTGATAGCTTGTCATTTGCATCTCCAATTCCAAGATAAGGTGATTTCTTCTTAACACATTCTCTTATGTACATGCATTTTTATAATTACACAGGGTGAGTAAGAAAACAGAATAATGGAAATAGGCCTCCCAGTGCAAGTAGCTGCATGTTTAGACATTTTGAGAATTTTAATTCAATGAAAGTCTGAACTGCTAAAGTCAAGAAAGTTCACCCTAAAATATGCTTAGGGACTGAGAATGAGATTCTAGTATCTTCCTTTACTTATCTAATGAGTATACTGTATATGTTCATAATTTACTTTTTCTTTTGTAAGTAATATTTAAGTATCTACTTTTACATTATGTAATGTTTAGGAAAATACTATAATTTAAAACATAAACTGAGTAGACTTATTTTTAACTATTATATTGCTTATAAATATGTTCAGCACTTTATGGATAATAACTTGAAAAAATACCTTATTTAGCATATCCAAAATCACTTACATAAATGATGTAATATTTTACTCAAACGTTAAAACATTAGTAAAATGTCAAGGAAAAATGCTATCATGTTCCAGTTAATTACTGTTTTATTCATTCATTTCCATCTGTTCAATTAAGTCCTTTTAAACATCCATGTTTTCTCAATTTATATATGTACAGTAGAAATGACCCACTGCATTATAGTTTGTTCTGTCAGCAATTTCTTGTGCTTGGAGAAGCAAATAACAAATTTAAAGTGTTTGAATCCCTGACTATCAATCTGCCATTTTCAGAACATTCAGAAAATGAGGAGATGGAAACATTTGTTTTTACCTCAACAAACAAACAAACAAAAAACTACCAGCTACAAGTAAAAAGCATAGTGTGTTATTACTTGTTTCCTGGGGGAAACAAGATTTTTCAGTTGTTGTTTTCTTTTAAGTATTATCTTTATATCCATTCAATCAAGAGAGTTGCTTAAAATCCAATAGGGATATGTAGAAATGGTGACATTCTCTGGAAATATATTTGATTTCCTTTTTGGAAACAGATTTGTAGTATAAGAGTATCTTTAAAGAGTATGGATTAGTCAATTTAGAATGTCAGAACAAAAATAGAACATCTGGGCAGTTTAAATAACTGAGGAAGGAAATTAGGACATGGAAAAGTTGCTGGGCAACTGGGCACTGACCTGCCAATCACAGAGACCTGCCAATCACAGAGACCTGCCAATCATGGCCAGGACACCGGAGCACAACACTTTCCCATCCGTGCATGGGATGAGGATGACCTAGATCTGAGAGCAGAATGTGGGTATAAAAATGGCGGCCATCGGCCTTGTCACCACTGTTTTTGGTATTATACTTCTTTCTACTCCCTATTTTTACTTTAATGAATGTAAAATCTCTACATTATTCAGATGTCCTGTCCACTTATTTGTTCAGTAAACAAAAACCTAGGAAGAAGCCCAGTCCATCCCAAGGTCCTGTCATGTAATGAGCACTTACTTATCAAATATCTGAAGGCTGAGAAGTCCAAGGTGCAGCCACCTACAGATCTAGAATCTGATGTGAGCCTCCTTTCCTACTTGTAGATAGTTATCTTTCTATATCCTCACACAAATGAGAACAGACAGTATTTTTCAATCTCTCCTTATGAAGACACAACTTGTTCATGGGGGTTCCGCCTTGATCACTAAGTAGCTCCTAAGGTGCAAGGGCCAAATGGAACAATCCTGGGAATCAGCCTTCACTATATGAAATTAAGGGCTACGAAAGTTAAGTCCTTAGCAAAGAATAAATGCTCTTTGCTTTTGATAAAATTAATCTTTTTATTTAGAGAAAGTCTGTTTGTGTGTGTGTGTGTGCACACGCGCGTGCGCGCGGGCTTTTGTGTGTTTTTATTACAGAATTTGCTTGTACTACATATGTTCAAAAATGAAAATATCACTGGGCCTGTTTTGGAAATGCTTTATTTCTCCCAGAGGATTACTTTGTGAAAAACAAAAATGAACAAAATCAGGAGTGATTATGAGTATTTTATTTAGAATTATTCAAATATCTCTACCAATTCCAAACTCTTCATTAGAGTTGCTGCCACTATATGACAATATATTATCTGATCACTACTCACATTTTGTTCACTACTTGCTCCAGTTGTATAAACAAAATATAATATCCCAAAGCAGTCATTCTCTCTCTGACTTAAAGATATTTGTCTCTGATTTTGGGGACATATTTTTCAAAAAAACAGAGTCCAAATTTGGCATACAGTCTGAAATATAACATTGGTCTCTTCAGTTGCCTTTCCATTTCCTCAGGTACTATGTCTTCTAACATTGCACCCCATAATCTAGCCCAGTGTTTGGCACATATTTAGATTCTTAGTAAGTATTTTTGGAATAAGTGAAGGTATGAAAGGTTTATATTTTAATAATTATTTCTTAGGACTAAGCTTCTCTAAATATTTTCTTATCTTAAATTTTATTAAAGATTTCATGTAAAGTAATTCTAAATAAAAACAAAAGAAAACACTTTGTTCAAGAATTTTAATAGGATAGCTTGGAATATATAAGATTGCATTATGAAATGTTACATTTGCCAAGATTATATGACTATGACTCTTATTTTCCCATTTCATGTTCAGGGACCCAGTGGGCACAGTTGAAGATTATTGACACAATACATATCAGAGAAAGATACACGCTTAATTCAGATGACTCTGCAGAATGACATAGTCTAATCACCATGTAAGCCAAGAATACTTCTTTGGCATTGTGAACTAGGCTTCACCTGCTGTGTTACCAGTCTCTTGTTCCCAGTTCAACAGAGAGAGAGGATGAGAGATACGAGGCCAGACTATAACTGCATTCTACAAGGTAGCCTGCCCAGCTAAACTGTGCAGCTTTGCCAATTATTTTCTTGTCTTGAGCAAGTCAATAAATATTATCAAGTCTCAGTTTAGTCATTTCCAACATGAGGATAATAATTGTTCCTATTACAGGATTTCTATGAGAATTAGAGCAGATAATTCCTGTAAGTTATGTAGGACATTTGTTCTGTTAATAATTGTCAGCTTCTACACTGCCACCACCTCTCAAATGAGAGCATTTATTTATTAAGGGTTAAAATACAAAGTACATGCCAAAGTCTAATTAGAAATTCTATAAATTCTAAAAAAAAAGGTAATTCTAAAAAGATTGTACATAATTACATAAGAGAAAATAAATCAAAAGTAAGGTGTAATCTAGTATTATGCTACTGATTTTGGAAAATTAGAGCTTAAAATCTTAAACTCTGAAATGTAGTAAGTCAATAAAATAGCTTAGAATTTCTAAGCAACTGTTTTTATATATAAATTAAATTAAAGGATTAAAGTGAAATAAAATCTATATAAACAAATGTTAAATATCAGCACCATATTATAAATGTATAAGTAATCTAAATATTGCATAGCTCTATATTATACATTTTAAAGTATTTGTAGTTGAATTCCAAAGAGAATAGAATAAATATGAATATATTCAATGATGTTAATAATCCACAGTTCATTTTAAATTTTTTGTTCCCTTTACAAATGAACAACTATGTATATATCATCCATTTAGAAACTTGAATTTAATTTCTTGGTAAAAATTGGTGTAAGAAGTGAACAAAAATCTTTTTATTCTTAGTAACCTAAACCTTTGAACTTAGAAGCTGCTCATTAAACACTCCTAGAAATTCTTCAAAGTTTTTTCTTGGAAGATACTTTCATAATTTATATTTTTTTCACTAAGTTAATCTAACTTTTTAAGAAATTTTCTTTCTGTTTTTAATCCAGTCTTTCCATTCTATTGTGTTTAATCTACCAATATATGTAATGCCAGCCAAGTCTCAGGGACAGAAATTAACTAATTTACTGGAAATTTTCTATTTCCAAGGATATTTCCTTGGTTTTTCATTATTTCATGATAGCAGAGTGTGCCAGTAAGGAAAAACTGATAATGAATCAACATAAAATTTCAGGTCTTAAGTTGTCCTCAAGGACTTCAAATTAAGATTCAAATTAAGAATATCCATATATAATATTATATAATATACATATATATATATATATATAGGCACATTGTTTTACCTTTTCTCCTCTGAAAATGCTAGAACAAGAGATAGCTAATGGATTAAGCAAATAAATGAGATAAAAAAATGCATGTATACTATCAAATGAAAAAAAGTGGGCAGGAATCCAATACTGAGAGGCCAAAGGACATGCACGGTTATAACTGATTTTGCAAACTTGAAACACATAACCTTGAACAGAAGTGGAGGAAGCTGTGAAACAAGTTGTTTAGGTCACAGAACTCTGAAAGCTGCACATTGGATATATCAAATATCCCCAGACAGAGGAATATAGGTGGGGCTGGAAAAAGGGTAAAGTTGTTGTTGCTTTCTCTGAGGAGAAATTAGATACCAAAATCTCTTTTCCTTTTTTCCACAGTGTAGAAAGTGTTTAGCTTTCAAACTCAACCTAGGTATCAATTACTTCCCTACCTATACTTCCAGGGTTCAATTTTCCTTTTTTATTTCTGCATTGATAAGTTCCCTATGCTAAAAATAACAGTACATTTTACTGTAACTATAAATTCAAATGACTTACTTTCCCTTTAGATTTTTAATTCCTTTTAGGAAGGCAAACACATCTTATGCAAATTTCTGTTGCAAATAGAAAAAGCAATTCCAAGAAGACATTACATGGATGCTTCTTAAGTGAATTAATAATGATAATAACACCATTAGCTGAACAAAGAGACTAGTAGCTTTTGCTTTCAGTCTGTCATGGAGACAAGGCTCTCAAAGGAATTAAATAAAATACACGAGAATTTAAAAATGCAGATCTTACCTCTCTTGAGCAAGGAAACACTTTAGGTGATAATAGTTGAGGAAGAGTAGAAGAGCCTGAACTAGTAAACTACATTAATTTTAGTCCTGTGATTCTTAGCCACTTTCTAAAAGGGATAGAATTAGCACAAGTTTCAGATATTAATGGAGACTGAACATAATACAATATTGTATAAACCCCATGAAATGTGATGAGTCATTCAGAGCAGAGAAAATAAGTATGTAAAATTTGGATTCCTTTAAAAATTAAAACAAGTCAATGAAGCTTCTAAATTCCATACTATTTGGCAGAAAGAACAGTGAAAACAATAAAGAAGCAAAAAAATATATTTTGAAATAGCATATTCCATGGAAATTCTAAAATTTAAAAAATCAACATTTTCAGAAAAAAAAATCCATTTTGGTTAATGTAAGAGTAGGACACTGGTCCAATTCTTTTGCTGAAGACATCTGAAATCCAGACAAAAAGAATGGAAGTCTCGAGGAGTAAACATGGTAGTGAGAAATTACAGGGTCAAAACAAAGGAGGAGAAGAAAAGAGCAAGCTGAATGTGACTCTCGGTTTCCTTTCACTTTGAAGATTTTGGCTTCGGGAAGGAAAGAATAAGAGCTGAGAAGGACATGCTGGCAGCCTCTGGAGACTAAATGACAAAGGTTGCAATCTAGAATTCACAGAGCCCACACTTAGGAACCCGTAGAGTCCACATTCCAGATGGATGACAGGGACATCATAGGCGGCAGGCAGAGCTTTTGGAAATCTGCATAGCCAGCACCTAGATGGAGGTGATCCTGGATAGCTAGTATTTCACAGAGCTGGCAAAATATGTCCATCAACAGATAAATGGGTAAGAAAAATGTGGTAATTATAAATAAAAGAGTACCATGCCTCCATAAAGATGGTAACATTTGAGTCACTTGTAGGAAAGCAAATGCACCTTGAGACCATAATGTTAAATGAAGTAAGTCAGATGCACATGTTTAAATACCGCACAACTTCTTTTACATGAGAAACCTGAAGTATAAATAGGTAATTTAAAAAACAAAATGAAAGATAGACAAAAGGAAACAGGGAGACAGATATTTTGTAAATGGGATGAGGATCTATAGATGGAGGGAAGAGGAAGGATAAGGGAAGGAGAATAAACAGAATTAGTATACATTAAGTTCATGTACCTGTCCCTAAGAGGAATGTGAATATTACATACTGCAAACATGTACTAATAAAAATAAACAAATAAGCTGATTTTTTAAAAAAAGGAATGTTAAACAAAAGCAGACATAAGGCACTGTACAGGTTTATAGTGAGCTCTAAATTTTAGAGTTATAAGAAAAAATCTTTAAGATAATAATGGTTTCCTAAGTTAAGGACAAGAAAACAGTTCTTTCATTTGTACAGAATAAGAAAATATTAAAAAACTATAAAACCACTGTGAAAAAATAGCTGGACTTACTCATTCTGCCTTGCATAAATACACGAAATATTTTATGCAATTTAATACATGTGTGATTTATCAATTAAAATAATATCAATTAAAATCATTTAAATTCCAAAAAATATATATAAAAGTGTAAGTTAATTAGATTAATAGCTAACAAGTAGACACTGTTGGAAAGTGTGTGAATTGGAATAGATTTGGATAATGCCTCAATAATAAAGCAGAGGAGTTAAAAAGACCAAAATAAACTAACAAAGAAAATAATGAGTGCTGGAAATACAAGATGACTCGAAGTGTTCTAACATAAGAATAATTAAGTACCTGAAAAAGAAGAGTCATTTAGGAAAAAATCAGACTTGATATTTGATATAAGGTAACAATTTAAGTCAATTCTTATGAAAAATTCTAAGAAATAATAATAAGGTAGCAATCTTGGTGAAAATATTAATACTATTTCTTCAATTTAAAAAATATCCTGAAATTCATATAAAAGCAGATGAGACCCAGAGTAGCAAAAGCAACAGGGCAAAGCAGGAAGAATCGCAATCCAAATTTCAAGTTATGTTACAAAACTGCAGTGATAAAAACAGCAAGGCACTGGCACAGAAACAGTCATGTGGATCAATGAAACACAAAAGAGGATAGAGAAACAACCCCAGACACATTCAGCCATCTGATTTTTGTAAAGGTGCCAAAAATATATGCTGTAAAAAACACAGGCTCTTCAATAAATGGTACTGAAAATTGGCTATACACATGCAGAAGATTGAATCTAGAAACATATTTCTCACCATACACTAAAATAAAATGGGACAAAGACCAAGCTTTTACAATTGAAACAGTCTGCTAGAAGAAAAAAATAAAATAAAAAACAGGTAAAACTCTTGACATAGGCATAAGCAAGGACTTTCTGAAAAAAATCTCATTTGCACAAGAAATAATATCTAAAATAAATGAGATTATATGAAATTATGAACTCTTCTATACAGCCGAAAAAAACACAACAAAAAACAAAAACAAACCAACAGAGTGAAGAGACAACCTACAGAATGGGAAATAATTTTTGTCATCTACTCTGCATACAGAGGACTAATGTCTACAATACATAAAGAAATTTAAAACAACTGTACCACCCCCAAATAAAAGACCCATTAAAAAATGGACTACCTAAATGAACAGACAATTCTTAGAAGTACGTATGACCAAAAAAATATATGAAAAAATGTTCAACATCTCCAGCAGCTAGAAAAATAAAATCAAAACCACACATCCCATCTTACTCTAGAAGAATGTCTACTATTGTGAAATCTAAAGAGAGGAAATGCTGGTGAGTACGTTCAAGCAGATGATAGGGAGTGTAGGCACTGGTGGCTTTTGAGTCACTCACAAAGGAGTGAACACTGACCTTAATTTATATTTTCCCTTGTTCTGTGTAGGAATACAGATGGAGGAATGTGAAGTCATGGTGATGTGTGTGTGCAGAGGGACTCGTGTCAAATGAGAAATTCTCACCATTTATACCCTAACTTTGGAGAGATTAGCGAGAGGGTGCCAGGGATAAATGTTAAACACCCCGTACTGTAAAAATTTTTGTAACTGAAGATTTGTATGTTGTCTGAGAATGAGCTTCTTGATGCTGGGAACATTTTAAATGATGTTGATGCTGACATAGAACACAGATTTAAAACACAAAACAGCCCTCGTGGAGATTGCGTCATTGATGATAGGGTAAAGAACTCTAAATATTGATAAAATATGAAAGTAATAGATAATCTACTAGTGAACAATCAACTCATATGAAAGTTTTACGCATGAGTTTACCATTTTTGTTTCTATTTGTGTTTTTTTCTTTTACAGAATAACACTGCAGAATTACAAATAGCTTATTTTGCTTTATGGGATAATGGTTTAAAAAATGTATTCTAATATTTCATATTGATTACTTCAATTGTGCATACACCTTACACAAAACAGGGATTGTGATTTACAACTCTTTATGGAAATTTAACTTTAGCCTTATGCTAAGTCATTCCTTTAATTATGACTGGGCTAACCACGTGTTCAACTCCATAAATGACACGCTAATTTAAGGACAAGCAACACTGCTTGCTCTAGAGTCCTATGAGAAATGAGCACTAGAGGCTGAAGAAAAAGACCTCTATTAATACTTAGCAAATGCCAATGAGTCCTGAAAGTAATTTGGTCCATTTTTGCTTGTGGGTATAAGTGTCATGAATATAATTTTAATCTTCCCATTAAGCTTTTGAAATTTAAATTTGCCTGTATCCGTTCTAATTCCAAAATGTTCTTTGCCTCTTGTGCTTCTTCCTCAGTTGTATGCTCAATCACTCTAGTTAATTATAACTAATGATATGCAAACCCTCATTTAAGATCTTTGAAAAAAATATAACTTCTTAGGTATTATCTTACATAATAGCTAGTGTGCAATAGATAGTTAGATATAGGAAATTTACCAGTTCTGGGACCTATATCTTCTGGGACAAAATCCAAATCATTCTATGGCCACATTGTTCTAATCTTGATGGAAGTTATTCCTCCATTAGCAGGGATCTTGTATAATGTTAGCCATTATGATCATTACCAACAATAAATACAGATTAGATGTAATATGAATAATAAATTGAGATATCTATTAACTCATACATCTTTATGTTTGCATAATTATAACTTTGACACTATACCCTTTTAGCTGCAAAAATACCTAAAACTTCATTATATTTTAGATTTCAAGATACCAGGCAGGTTCTGGAGCACCCACAGTCAATCACACTAATACTTCTACAAGAAAATATGTTCTTTATATATCTAAAATTTTCTTTCATGATTTTATATTTTGTATTTTACTCAGTTGGACATTTCCCGTTTCTTTATCTTTTATGTGTCTGATGATGAAAAAGCACACACAGAAAGTTCTATAATGGAAAAGAAAAACATAATAGTTTCTTTTTTAACGTAGTATCCATGTAACCAGCAGCCAGGCATGACATGACACATCACCAACACCCCTGCAGTCTGCAATTTGCATCTCCCAAATCACAACCATTTCCCATCTCCAAAAAGTAATTAGAGTTCTGCTTGTCTGTCGCTCCTTCATTTTTCTTCATAGTTTATATGAATGAAGGTTTGCAGAGTGAGGGCATTAGACGAATTCCTTCTGCATGAATTCACAGTTAACTGATAGTGTTCTGGGGAGCCAGGGTGGATGATTATCAAGACAAAGGATCTGAATTAATAGAGTAGTGCTATTGATATTTGCAAAGTAATAATGGTGTATTTTATTTATTCAAATATTTTCTTACTAATTTGCTTATCTTTCTGTCTACTCATTTATGCTACTACCTAGTTCCATTAGAAAATAAATGGATGGCAAGTGATATTTTCCAAAGTTAGTGTGAAAGCAGCATCTCAGTTTGGACTGTTGTTTTGCCTGTTGCTACTTATGCAATGTTGAACAGTTGCTATGACTTATGTATTGGTTTCCTAGTCTGTGAAAAACAAGTTAAAATGTTATAAAATTCAGAGGGTTGTTCTGAAAATCAAATGAGATGATATGTGTTGATATCTTTCCAAACCACTTCCCCCCCATATCACTAAAAAGTAAGAAGTAGAATCTTGTTTTGCTAAATCCTTAAGCAACTTAAAATAAAATATATTTTTAAAATTAAAAGCGTAAACAAATAAGTGCAATGAATGTATTATGATTTTTTTTGATAAAACATTTCCCTCTGGGCATAGGGCTAAAGTTTACCTTAGTGAAAATTTTGTATAGAGTAAGAGGAAACACCTGCTGTTTTTGAGGCAAGGCTTTAAGACAGGATGTGAGCTGCACCTTTTCCATCTCTGTCACATGGTGAATAATGATGCTCCAGTATTCTAAAAGCTCTAACAGACTGAGACTCACGATAGATTAGCAAAAGTGGTGAATAAGCCCTGTTTTTTTTTTTAAGCCAATAGGGTTTTGGGTTGTTTATTTCTGAAGTATAAGATAATACGACATGGCTGGTTGTGTGAGTGTTGAACTGTGTTTCGTATCAAAAAGTTACATTGAAATCCTAACTTCTATTCCCTAGGCATGCGTCCTTGTCCAGAAATACTGTCTTTGCAGATGTAGCTCAGTAGAGATGAGGTTGTACTGGCGCAGCCTCAGCCTGGATCCAATAACAGATGCTTGAATTAGGAGAAAAATTGGGACAAGGGGGACACAGCCGGAGCTTACCTGTGACCAGAAAAGCAGAGACTAGAATGATACAAGTCGGAACCAGGAAATATCCAAGACTTCTGTTAACTATCAGAAAGATGTAAGATTAGAAGTAATTGAAACACATTTAAATCCCTGCAAGGTATCTATTTGCTAAACAACAGTGAATTTATCTCTGAATTGGTTATAAGGTTATAATTTTACTGTAGGTTATTATTCTGAGGCTTAAATATTGTACAATTAAATTTCTTAATTCAGTGGCTGGCAGGCAAGTGTTCACTGTTCAAAACATGATAAATATTTTCCCCTCCTGTGCTGTCATTTTTGTCTCCTTTGCCTCCATATACTAGCTATAGTTGAATTCTACAACATCACCTAGTAACAAAGGTACTTGCTAGTCAATTTGATCATCACTGTGTGAAAAACAGCTTATCAACAAACTCCATGGTATGATTTTTCTTTTTGATTTTCTACAAATATATGCTAATCAATGGAACAAATCAGTCATATTTCCAAATCACTTTAGTATTCAATTTGATTTTGAACTCCATTGATTTAATAATATTCTCTTTTGCAAAGAGATTGCGTCTCTGTAAAGCTAGTATGGAGCTTCATTCTGTTCATGTCTTCTTGCCCTAGACTAATTATTTTTTCCTTTCCAAGTCCATTACATTGGGCCTATAAGACTCATTGTAAATGTGAGAACATCATGTTTAATTGATTGCTAAGTTTGGACATATAAATATTGAATGTAATATTTCCATAGAAATATTTTTAAATCATTCTTACAATTATTAATTTCTGGATATTTTTGGAGTTCCCTTTAAAGAAATTCAATTCAGTCATGATATTTCAATATTTTAAAATATGAGTTCACTGACTAATATTTTAGTAGAGGTTGCAGTTTCCACTTGCCTGCTCTGGGGCATGAAACTTGCCACGCCAATCTATCAAAATCCGCTTGTCATGGGCAAGGTTTGCTTAAATCCCCAAGGTGTGATTTTTAAAAACCTGTTCTCATTGTCCCTTTGCCCTTTAAAGGTTGTATCCCACATTGCTTGAGCCAGAGCTTTTACAATTGCCCACAATCCTTCTGCATCAGTAGAAGGATACATTTAGTGCACGCAGCTAAGATCCTATAAATTCTGTCTCAGAAGACAGTTCTGCAGGGTTCATTTTCAGAAAGATGGGTGTAACTTGCCGGCTGAAGCTGACAATTCTCTGCCTAATTGAGCATGCAGTTACACTTGAACACACTAGCATTTCCTTCGAATATCTTAAGGACAGTGTAAAGCCCCAGGGCTCTAAGCAGGATAGGAGCCATGCTGAAAAAAAAAAAAATTGACAAAGATCCTTGAGTCTGCATTGAACTTCCCCTCCAGTTATTACCTCCATTCTGCAAGTGCTGCAGTTTTTATATCTGTATATTTTAAGTCAGAAGCAAGAAAATGATGAAAAATATGGCAAAATAATATCTTCTATTTGTATAACAAATATTGAGATTCACATCTGCCTGTGTATTTTCTTAATGCTTGAGTTTATAAAATGGAACTTTTCACCACATTTAAAATTTGATAAAATCTTCAGACTTTTGAAATTTAGGTAGCATTGACAAAATCATATCAAGTTGTAAAATAAGGAGAAGTTGCAATGCATTTTTATTTCAGGATAGTCAATAATAAACCTATATAAATCATTTAATATCTAGGGTCATTTTTTAGTATTAGCAGCAAAAACACAAAACATTTAATTATTCTGTGAAACCACTTTAGTACAATGTTTTAACACAGTGAAAGAAAGTTACAATGGCTAGCATAGTCTGTCCTATATTCAGGTATTTCACAATTAAAGAAAACTTCCCATAAAACTTGAAAATAATTGCAAAATGTTTACCTACTTTGTCATGAAATTTTACTAAAATGTGGTTTAAAAAAGAAAAAAATTATAAATTGTCATGAACAGAGAAAGAGGATAGTGATAGTAGATATGAGTTATCAATACATTCCCAGAAGATGAGAAGCAGTAGCTCATTCCTGGCTTCTCAGGGTGAAAAACCCTAGCACCATGGTGCTGACTGATGACAGAATCACAGAGAGATAGGCTGAGTCTTCTAGCTTAATCCCTGAAATCTCAACATCGAATGTTGCTAAGACTCTTAAAAGTGAGGGTGAAGTGTGATTTTGAGTGGATTCCTACATGGGAATCTGTAAAAGAAGATTCTGAAGCACTCTGTCATCAACACCTCTGCTACAAATTCATTGAGCTATGTTTGAGAACAAGCCGTCTCAACACTCTCAAATGGTCAGGGAATTATTTTTAATAATAAATGATCAAAATAATCTAAAGACTCAGTGAAACCAGGGGAAAAATGGAAGCTCCTGAGAAGAAATTTTATTATTTTATCCAAATTCTGTGTCTCTGTGTATTTCTTTCCAAGATTTCCATAACAATTATTACTTATTTACCAAGAGAGAAAACTCCCACATCAAGTTCTAGTGGATGAAATTTAAAATATAATAATAATAATGATGATAATAATAATAGCTTCTTTTGTTTTTCTTTTTTTGTCATATGGGTATTGATCCCAGGGTCTTTTCATTGAGATATATCCCCACCCTTTTTTTTCAGTTTTTCTTTTGAGACAGGATTTCACTAAGTCTCTGAGTTGCTCAGGCTGGACCCAAACTTGAGTTTCACTTGTTTCATCTTCTCAGTACCTTGGGAATACAGGCATCCACCACTACACTTATAGTGATAATTTGTAGAGTTGTATATATACAGGTCTATTAGTGATAAGAATAGAATTTTCTGAGATAAATATCACATTGAACTGGAGTTCAAAATCTATCTTCTATCATTAAAATTCATAGCAAGTTTATTTTGACACTAATCTTTAATGGGATTTTAAGTATTTCATTTTTCAAAATGGTATTTTATACGGGTAAGAACTGATAAGTAATTAGACCAATCTACCAGCATATGAACTTTTAAACTTTTGTTCTGAAATAATTATAGATTCCCCAGATACTGGAAAATTTACACTGGTTTCTTGTGAATCTTCTATCAATTTTCTTCCAATAGTAACATTTTGTTTAATTCGTACACTTTCAGAACCAGGAGACTATCCTTGGGATATTGTACAGATGAGCATGACACCAGTTGTACATTCACTCATTTCTGTTCATATGTCTGTGTTTTGTTCTATGCAAATTTACCATATGTGTAGATTTTTGTAAGCGTCATATAAACAAGTCACACATGACATAGTCACATCCATTTCCCTTCATCTCTTGCTGGTTATTAATTTATGATAATCCTTAAACTTCCCAACCTTTATAATATCAGCCCCTCAAGAATGCTGTATAAATCCAATCACACAGCAGGCAACTTTTCAATATTAGCTCTTTATATTAAGAATAAGTCCTTTGACATTCATGTTATATGCATCAATGGTATATTGCTTTTTATTGCCCAATGGCATTGTAGGTTAATGAATCACTTCTTGGATCTGAATCTTATTTTTCCTGGGGATCAAACTCAGAACCTTGTGCTTGTGAGGCAGACGTGGTGCTACTGAGCTAAATCCCCAGCCCCATGAGTCACTTCTTAAAAGATACTTGGTTTGAATATTGTTACACCAGTCTACGTGTGGACATAAGTATGCTGTCATAGAGAAAAATATATATGTCCTAAAAATTGTGTCTGCAGGTCTACAGTCTTCCAATCAAGTTTACTGGGACCTAGGTCACAGAAGAACCTTTGGAACTTACTGCCATATTTAATTCTGTAAAGGTAAACATTTACATTTATAAGCAGGTGACAGTGGGGCTTTGGATAAACTTAATGAGAGGTTGAGTTAGGGGACCCATTTTGTGTTCTCCCCAGAAACACAATCCAAAGGGAAAAAAGCACATATCTGACATATAACACAGTCTGATATATATCTTACTCCCTTTACCTGGCCAAGAATGTGTTCTAACTGGAGGAAAAGGCAAAAGATAATAAGTAATGAATCCTGACCCTATCTTATTCCAATATAAATCAATATGGATATTAAAATTTGTTATAAACTTTTCAGTTTGCTGAAATAAAGGCCCTAGAATTAAGGATACTAGGCTGTAGAGTAAGCGTATATTTAGATTTTGAAGAAACTACTCACTATGTTCCAAAGTAAACGAACCCTCTCAGAGCACCAGAGATAGCAATATCTGAGTTTCAGCTTTTCTGCATTCTCATCAGCATTTTATATTCCTTCTTAAAATATTTCTTCTAGACTATCTTTTTTTTTTTTTTTTGGTAGTGGGGATCGAACTCAGGACCTTGCACTTGCGAGGTTAAAGGTGGAAACACGGAGCTAAATCCCAGCCCTAAACTATCTTAATGTATGTAGTATAATGATATCTCAATGTGGTTTATATTT
The DNA here is from genome assembly GCF_000247695.1 of Heterocephalus glaber. The sequence continues at coordinate 9,710,717 of NW_004624763.1, forward strand.
GCATTTTCATAATGGCTTAAAATGTTGAATTTATTTTCATGTGCTTAATACTAATAAATTATTTTTTGTAAAACTATGAGCTCTGATAAAAAATGGTATTTTGATTTTAAGAATTAATTCTTAATTATTATTACAATTAAAAACACAGTACCATTAATCCTATCCTCACTTCGAATACACTTTTCACTTTGTTCTTGACATTTTCTTCAGTATTTGTAGTCTGTAAGTATTAAATTTTTTAGTTCCTCATATTTTCTAAATAACAACTCCTTGCCAGAAGTATACATCACAGATATTTTCTCACATTCTTTATGTTGGCCCTGTTCCCTTTTGGGAATTTCCTTTGCTATTCAGATGCTTTTTAATTTAATATAATTCCATTTGTCTGTATTTACTTTTGTTTTCTGTGCTTTTAGAGTCTTGTCCAAAAAATTCTTGTGTATTTGCATGTTCTACCTAAAACATTTTCTTTCTTTCTTTTAATAGTTCCTGGATTTCTTTCTGTCTTTAATTCATTTTGAGTTAATCTTTATAACTGGTGAGAGATAAAATCCTAGCATCATTCTTCTGTATGTGGATATCCAATTTTCCTATCAACGTTTATTGAAAAAGTCTGTTTTATCTCCAATGACTGGTCTGGTATTTTGGGGAAAAATCACTTGGCAGGAGATGTGTGGATCTCTGTTTTTCTTTCCTGTACGTTTATACAGTAACATTGTGCGGTTTTCATAACTAAGCTTTGTAGAATGGTTTGAGGTCAAGCAGCACAATGGCATGTGTGTGGTTCTTTTGGTTGAAAATGAATTTTCCCATTTTGTTTGTGTGTGTGCCTGTGTGTTTGTGGTTCCATATATATTTTGGAATGTTTTATACTACTGTGAAAATGCCATCAGTACTTTAGTAGATAAGGCTAATCCATAAATCACTATGACCAATACAGACATTTAAACAATATTAATTCTTCCAATCCACGATGTCTTCCCATTGTTTTGGTTACATTTTCAATTTCTTACATAAGTATTTGATAATTTTAATTGTAGTGCTCATTCACTCCTTGTTAAATCTATCACTAGGTATTTTTTTTGTAGCTAATGAGATTGCTTTCTTGATTTCTATTTCAAATAATTTGCTATGGGCATATAGCAATACTATCAATTTTTATGTTGATTGTAAAAATTTGTCAAGTTAACCTATTCTAATAGTTATTTGGTAGAATTTATTATCTGGAAGTACAGACAATTTGACAAGAAGTTAATAAGCAGTTTTTAAAAAAAAAACTGTTTATGCCTTGAACTGAAATAAGTTAAGAATTATGATAACAAGGAATACTTTTTAAACTTTGTTTTGCTAGATCTTTTGAAAATTTCCTTGTATTACTGCTTTAAAAATTGGATAATGGCTACAAATGTCTAGTTTATTTTTTCCATATTTAGAAGAGATATTATTCTATAAGTAGACTTGCCATTTATAAAATGAAAGGTTTCAGAAAGAAAGAAAGGAAGAAAACACTGAGAATGTTGGAGAATGTCCACTGTGCTTTGTTCTTGACTTTCTTATTTTTTAAAATGATATACTATAGAGGGGAATAACTGAGAAAGGATATTTAACAAGCGGAAGTAGAATGTAACACAGTCTTTTAAAACACCATGCTAAGATAGTTTGCCTTTATTAAGAAAACATTTAAAATGCTTTTAAGCAAAGGTTTCAACTGTTTAGGATTATGACTGAAAGGTATATTAAAGATGAAAAGTAGGAAGAGAGAGAGAGACTGAAGGTGAAAATACTGAGTGTTAGGAGTTTATGGTTACATTTGTTAAACTGAATATACAGTACTCTAGAATAATTGTAGCTGATGACAATTTAAAGCAGATTTATAAATTAGTTTATTTTTGATTTTCAGTGGAGACTCTGCTCAATAACACATAGATAACTACAGTCAAAGTGACTATTCATAGGCACTGTTCTAAGGACACTGACATGTATCATCTCATTTTGAACTTCCCCAAAGCCCTTTGAGGTAGTCACGAGCATCATCTACAAATCAGACGTCCGGGAAACTTAGGAGTTAGGTAAGCTTAGATCCAGGACTCAAACTTGGGCTCCAAAGCTTGGCTTTTTTTAAACCACTGGCTCATGAGTAAAGCATAGAATCAAAAATTGAAATTAATGCAAGACCTGATATTACATGTGGCTGCCACTGTTTTTCTGCCAAAAACATAATTAGTCTCAAAGGAACATGCCCCTCCTCCCCAAGAAGGAGCAACATTTTTGACTTAACCTGTAGGTAGAAAATGTATTATACCTACTGAGCATCAAATAAATACTGGATACTTGAGCCAGTACTTGGCTATTTACTTAGTCACTGTTACTGGCTAAAGACTGGGACAAAGAGTTTTGTTTTTGTTTTTTATAACAGATATTAAAATATTGCAATATCAAGGTGCTGATAGTATTGTTATTCCTCTTCTAAAAATGATTAAACCCAGAGCCAGAGTTTAATCATACTATGAATAATAGACACAATTTATAAATATAAATATGCATTAAAACTCTCCTTTTTTGATAGGGGCGGTCAATTTCTAAAATGCTATTGTGAATTTTAAAGATGTACTGAGGCAATGGTCCGAGAGTTCGAGGCCAGCCTGGGCTACATAGTGAGTTCAAGGCCAGCCTGAACTACATAGTGAGACTGTATCTCAAAAAGAACAAAATAAACAGATATATAA
>NW_004624763.1:9714732-9726573 GCF_000247695.1 Heterocephalus glaber
CTTTGGACCTTTTCTTCCTATTTTGCATTATCGATTATTCATTCTAACCATTGGTACATTTTAGGTATACAATATAATGACATTCATCATTTTAAATTTGCACCTTTATTTAATAATTACAGAATATAGATTTCAAATTGACCTATGCATATACGGCCGTTTGATCTCCCATGAAGGTATCTGGCTATACAGCGGTGAAAGGAGAGCCTTTGCAACAAATGGATTTAAGAAAACTGCATATTTGCTTGCAAAAGAATGAAATTGGACCCCTGTTTTACACCAAAAATCAACTTAAAATAGATTTAAATACTTAAATATGAAACTTGAAATTTTAAATTCCCTACAAAGAAATAGGAGCAAATTTTCTTGAAATTGCAACAATATCTGACATAAACACAGATTCTAACAGCAACAAATAGGCAACTGAAACTATTTAAATAACTTCACCTCAAAGGAAATAATCAAAAATGAAAGAACTAACTACAAAATCGGAAATGTATTTGCGAACCATTTGTATGGCAAAGTGTTAGTATCCAAAATATATAAGAAATTTCTATAATTTAATTGCCAAAATTAACAAAAAGAAGTATTAAAAATTAACAAAGAGTTTAAATATGCAGTTTTTCCAAACAAGACATTCAAATGACCAAGAAGATTATGAACAGATGATTAACCGTATCCTTAAAATGCACATGGATACCACAATGAGGTATCAACACACACTTGTTAGTATGACCATTATAAAAAAATAATTGCTAAGTATTGGTGAAAATATACAAAAATTAGAATCCTTATGATATGGTTGGTGGAAATGTGCAACCACTGTAGACCATAGAGCTTTGTCAAAAAATTGCAGTGAGAATTACCATATGTTCTAGCAATCTAGCATTAGGGTGTACATAATAAGTACTGAAGCTAGGATCTCAGATAAATGTATGCATTCTCATGTCCATTATACAATTATTTACCATAGCCAAGATGTGGAAACAACCTGTATATTGATATATGACTAAATAAAATGTGGTACACACAGGATTATTAGTCTTAAAAAACAAGAAAATCCTGCAATTTTTAAAAATATAGATAAACCTGAAGAACAGTATGCTGTATGAAATGAGCTTGTCAGAGAAGGGCACATGTGTGATACTCTTATAGGGCATATTGTAAATTACATCGTCAACTTTTTAGAAATAGACAGTAGAATGGAGTGGCCAGGACCAAGGGAAATGGGAAGTGGGGAGCTGTTGCCTAGTAGCTTTGAAGTGAAGTGAAAACAATACCAGAGATATACTGTCCAACATAAGGCCTATATTTAAAAATATGGCATTGCACACTTCAAAAAATAAAAGAGAAGACTATTGAACATGACTAGTACACGCACTGGCTTCCCTTAGGTGATCTAAAAGATACATGTACACATTCAGACTCATCAAATCGCACTGTTGATTTGATAGGGTTTCATATATCAATTATTTTTCATTAAAGTTGCTAAATAGATGAATATTATTTTAGTACTTTTGTTTGAGACAAATTAATTTGAACATGCATACATATTGTTTTGGGTATGTTTTAATAATTTAATTATTAAAGTATTTACAGTCCTTAGGCTTTGGTTGATGATACCAAGCCTGTTTGCCACTTAGCACTACATAAATTTTGCTTTGCAACTAAGACAAGAGGAACAGCACATATGTAGCTTGAAAAACTATTAGATGTTTAACATAGGAACTAGAGAACAAAAAACTGAAGGGATGTGAGAAGAAAATGAAATGAAACATAATGACTAAGTTCTTAGTAAACAGAAAACTTTTCTGAATTTGCGAGTTATATTCTTTGGGAAGGAGTGAAATACACCTCCATATTATATAAAATTCTAACCCCTAAATAACAATGAACATGTCAATCATGAAGATACATTCATAACTATCATGTAATACATAGTTTCATGATGTCACTAAGTTTAACTGTTTCATGTGTAAAATTTTTTTAAACCCTCTACATCCACAATAGTGGATTATTATTAGCTATTACTGTATTGTCTATATTATCTATTGCTTCCTTTGAAAGCATATGTATTGGATTGCAATTGTTTTCCTATAATTATAAACTGCCATAGTCACACCACCCTTCTCTGCTTGTAAAGTATAGAACTGGATTCTCTAATATTAAAAATAAATTTTATTGACCTAATGTAGTGAATATTAATCACTTGTGAGCTGCTCTTGGAATATTAAAATGAAGCTCCCGTGAAATGACTTACATTGTCTTGCCGATATTAAATAGCACATTTGCTCACTCATTATTCATCATGGCCCAAAGTTTTAATCCCCAACTATTTTTCCACAGCTGAATAGTTTTGCTAACTGGGGCATGAACAAAACTCCTTAAAATGTTTTACATTTGTTTCTAAAATAGGCCAGATTTGACTTCAGTAAATTTTTCCCAAGTGGTCCCAAATTAAAGGACACTGTCTGATTTATGCCTTGCTCTTATTCTGTGAGTAAAATTTAGAGCTGTTTTAAAGATAGAAGAAATATATTTTATGTGATTATATCTGTATGTGCTCCTTTTATTTTCTGTCTAGCAGATGAAAGTGTGAGGTGGATGATATTTAAGATATGTTTTTTTTTAATTCTTCAGTTCTTTTATTGGTACATTTTAGGTATACAATACATTTACATTTATCATTGGGTGTTTGTACCTGTACATGGTGTACCTTGGTTCTTATTTTTTCCCTATTACCTGTGCACCCTTCATCCCCCCACCCTTCTCTATTTACATAGACATCATTTCCATTTTTTTATTTTCTCATATTTAAAGTGTTTTGACCCTCCAACGTTCTATGATTCCAGAAGTCTCAACGTATCTACTTACTATTGTTATACTAGTCTATCAATAATTAAATATTATTAATAACTAAATAAAAATATGAAGTGGATTGTTATTTAATATTATTATAGAAAGAACCACAAAACTCTTTACAATATGTCTACTCACAAAAATATATTTTGCCTAATTTGTGACCAAACAGCTAAACTGTTTTATTCATATCTTCTTTAATTCATATTCTTTGAAAGATGTGCTACTTAAAAATCAAATATCTTAGGATGAATAAAAACATCAACAGATATAAAGGTATCTATTAGTTAATAGTTATGTAACATTATGAACTGGCTTTTATCTTCTGAAGGGATTGTTGTTATTTCATAGAAAATTACGTTGGGATTTGCAACTGGACCTTAGGGATGAGTGCAATGCGGGAAATTAAATATATTTTTTCTCTTTCTGAGAAATGAAGAAAAGAGGATCTGAGAATGAATAGTTTATATTAATTATCTCAGGCTCTGTGAGATACAATGAAATATTCTGCTGCAATACACTTTGCAATTATAGCTTTCCTGTGACTAAGAGGTGACAACGATCCAAGCCATAGGCTACCATAGTACAACATACATATAGCTATTCCTTGTGTGTGAAGAGGTCTTAGAGATACAGTAAGTTATAATTTGACTCATTTAAGAACTGTCTTTTTAAGAATTAACCAATTTTCTTAATTTCAACCTTCTCATAAAACACTAACCTGTGTTTTATACAAAGGAAGGAAGGAAAGAATATTATGACATAAAGTGGGCTCCAAAACTTCTTTGGAACATATGCCTCTCATTTTCTTCCTTCAGCTGTTAGCATAGTTATACACAAAACACATTAGGACTGTTTAATGTTCTTGGCTTCACTAGAAATATTATTACTTAGTTTCCTTTAGTATACACCATCAACAGATTGGAGAACAAATACCAAAAAGAATTTTGACTTTTTATATAACCTTGGACAAGACTTCTCACACCTGACTGCATTTTTAGAATTACCTAAATAGAGTTAAGAAACAAAATACTCATGTATATTAATACTCAAACTATAATAGAAGCTCTGGGAGTGAGAGTTATGTATTCCAATAAGATGTTCACCTTTAGAAGGTTTAAACTAGAATGAAGATGCAAAATATTCTAATACAGTTTAAATAATTTTACAGTACGTTAAAATAGCTAACGAAATACATTTAGGTAGGCTGTAATATGACAAAGTCTTGGAACTACAGAATTACAACCTAAATACACACACAAACACACACACACACACACACACACACAAAACCTAAAATGAATAGCACCGAAATATAGGTTTCACAGTAAAAGCCTAAAATGTCAACCCAAAAAGGCAGTATCTGTAATTAATTTATTAAATGTGTTTGAATCAACTGATTTTTTATTGCTAAATTTGGGTTATGACTCACAAAATGGAAGCCTCTCAAAATAGATGAAGATGTAAATTATGATATTTTAATCAATTACTTCTTAAGAACCAATTGACTTTGTCTCTGTGAGCCCATTCTTTGCTTTTTCCTCATTTTTTGACATTGATCTGATGATGATATTTAGACTGTACCATTATTAAACTGACATGATATGACTAACGTCACATGATATAGCTAAACCATATTATTCTCTTGAGGACATTATATCTCTTATAGAGGACAAAAAATATCACACTGTTCACACATAACCATTGTGCAACCCATAAAATACTAAACATTCCTCTATTTCACTAAATGTGTAACTGCAATTTTACCCAATTACAGCATTATACTTCTAATTTGTTCTTACTGATTACTTGAGATACCCACTAAACGTTTGTCCAGCTTTCTGTCAACAGTGTAGAGGGAAGTTCTGCTTTCTTAGACATGTCCAAAAATTTTCAGGCCAAATCTCAAATCCTTAGCAATTCCCTTCAAATATAAGTAGAACATCTCTAATCCAAAAATCAACACTCAAAACTTTTTGAAAAACCATGAAGTGCCAAAATGGAAAATCTCACCAACTGATCTCATCAGACTGGTTACATTCAAAATATAGGCACATTAAAAATATTTTACAAAATTAACTTCCACTGAAGTGTTTACAGTTTATATGACACTTCAATAAACTTTGTATTTAGACATATATTTAAGGGCTGGGGATTTAGCTCAGTGGTGCCGCCACCTGCCTCACAAGGGCAAGGTTCAGAGTTCAATCCCCAGTACCAAAAAAAGAAAAATAGACTTAAATATTTAGGATAAGGGACCTGCTCTTGCTTACTAAGACTCCTTGGTTTCTCTTTTTTTTTTTCCCTTTTCTTGCAATAATTAACAAATCCACTTTGCTTAATTACAGGCCTGTCTCCAGTAGTCCTTTGATGAAGAATATTGAAAATTTTTGCCAGAAGTGGACTGATGACTCCATGCTAGCTCTAGCAGGTGGGACCACGTGTTAAATACATTTTTCATCTTGGAGGCTCAGAAACTATCAAGTTGCATTCACAACCAGTTTGTTATAATTTACATCTGATGGGAGGATGATTCGTGATACTAGCAAGATTTTCAAAAGCTCAGGCCCTCTACTTGTTTTACTTTTCAGCAAGCAAAGCTATGTGGAAAACGAAATTACCACATTTCATCCAGTATGTATTTTGAAAAAGCGTGAGTCATAGCCAATAGAGATGGTTAAATAATGAAAAAATTCACATGAGCAAGGATATGAAGTCATTTGGATGGAGAATACTTGCTTCAAAGTGAAGTGCCCCTCTTTTAGGCTGAAGGTACTTTACTGACACTTGCTTTCTTTCTTTTTTTTTCTGGTACCAGAGATGGAACACAGGACCTCGCGCTTGTGAGACAGGCATGCATGGTGTCACTGAGTTAAATCCCCAGTTCCCATTTCTGAATGTATATTCTTTCTTTAAGGAGTTAACCTATCAAATTAGGTTAATTCAAGTATCTCTTGCTTTGAGCTATTTTACTTTTAGAAGATCTACTTCTATCTTTTGACAGTTATTATGTACTGATTCACAGGCTGTCTCTCAAGGAACATTAGTTCTTTTCAGACATTTAACTTTTACCACCTACACCCTTATTCTCTATAGTCAGAAAGGATTTTATACATGTAGTAATGGAGTATAGCTTAGTTTATGATGGTCGGTCTTTTATTAGCTTAATATTTTACAAAGCTATTTATATAATTCAGTTCTTATAGTGTCTATGTTTCAAATATGTGCAAGCCTAAGGCACACAGTTGATTTTTTCAGTATTTTTTAATCAGGGTATACATGACTACATGATTTCACAAAACGTGCCGTATTTTTCATTTTCTTTTTGTGGTTACCTTTCTTTACATTCACATACAATAAACTTATAAACCTTCTAATATGAATACAACCTCTACTGATTTATTTTGTCTCTGAGTGCTGACATTCCCTAGTTATGAACCTAGTTCCCTAAGTTTTACTCCCTGTTGTTCTTTGAAGCTTCACTCTATTATCCATAGCAATTTTCTCATAGCCTTTCCTTGCAAATCTTATTATAAAATTGTTCTCAAGTGTAAACATAATCACCAGACTTCATTTCCTAGAGGAAGACTAAAACAAGGATTGTATGTATTATACACTTAGTGTATAATATTAATATACTTAGTGTATTATACACCAAGTGTATAATATACTTAGGAACTGAGATTGTACATTGCTAGAGTTAAGAAAATAAATGATAGATTTAAAAACTGTTAGTGTCCTTTAGTTATATAGTTATATCCACTATGACAATGACTATTTTTTTTTAGTCTATGTCTAATTTCAGGATACTTTACATCTTGGTTCTAAATATCACAATGCTTTATTCCTTTTATAACTATTGCCCCCTTTTCCTATGATTTCCAAATATAAATTATATTACCTTTGAGGTTGAATTATAAGCTGTCAAGATTATATATATATATATATATATAGAGAGAGAGAGAGAGAGAGAGAGAGAGAGAGAATATATGTAAATTCTAGTGGCATGCTCTCAGTGAAACAGGCTTTTACTCTCTAAAACATTTTAGTTGAATAATTTGTCTAAATTAATGGATAGAATTGATATACCATACTAAATAAGTACTGATTTAACTACGTCTAAAGTTTGTCCCCAAATAATTCCTCCAGAGGGATAAAAAATCTGTAATTTTAACTGAAAATTATCCTTTGTAATGGTACCACAAGTAAGCTTCCTACACTTACTATCAAATATTCAGAAATATTCAAGTCTAACCTACTAGATAATGAAAGAAATATATGCTATGAGGTTGACTTGCTTTTTAATAACTGAGATCTGTTGATTGCTATTCTTTAGAAATACTTTTGGAGAGGAGTTGAATTTCGGTGATGAAAACATTACATCAAATATTAGGTATGCAACCAGAAAGAGGCTTCTTCGATTTTTGAGGGGTTATATTCCATAGCTGTAGGCATTCTAGAACTTGTAGTATATAAAACTTAAAGACAAAGCAGAACAGATCTTGAACCATGAATGTGACAGACTTCTGACAGATGTGCAGTGGATATCCAAGAATTGCAAGGTCCAGCATTCCACTTGCTAGGTGTAATCTCTCTTAATACATCCATATAGCAATTGTAGGATGTGCCTTCTCAGAGTGGGACACTGTAAAGATAGTTGACTAGAATTCCACTAAAAAATTTAAATGATTCTTCAAAATATTTCTCATGTTGAATGATGGCAATATATAGGCAAGACGAGAAAAATCAGAGAATCTAGGTGAGAGAGACCCTCATGAAAGGGCATATAAAGTCGGCTGAAACCTCACATGGTTTGAGGGGTTCCATGTCACTGCAGTTCTTGTTTTCTTTCTCCTTGAGGACTGATCATACTTTCCACTGATCTCTTGGATTAAACTTAAAACCATATAATAATTACTTAAAATACCTTTTGAACACATTAGTTTGAATTAGATATCAACCAAGTACAAACTAGGAAAAACATATGGCTCCTTCCCGGTGCTGGGACCAGCTGAGCTTTCTGCCCTAGGAACCTGGGATGGAGGCAGGGAGCTTCCTTCCGGGTGCTGGGACCGGCTGAGCTTCTCTCACAAAAATATAACGCTCTGGGCCTGGAGCGGCGGGACTCAGCACCGTGGTGTGGTGGTCCGGTGTCCTCTGCGTCTTTGTAGTGTGGAACCAGGTGGCTGCCTGTCTGCAGCGGGCTGATTCAGCATGCTCCGCGCGACTCGCGACCTCGGTAGGGCGGGTGCAGACCTGCCTGTCTGCAGCCGGTTTATAGTCTTGATGATTTTCTGCATTCTATTTGCCAGCATCTTATTAAGGATTTTTGCATCTATGTTCACTAGTGAGATTGGCTTGTAGTTCTCTTTTTCAATTGGGCCTTTCTGTGCTTTGGGGATCAAGGTGATGCTTGCTTCCAGGAATGAATCTGGGAGTATTGCTTCCCTTTCAATTTCATTGAAGAGTTTAAACAGTAGTGGCAGTAGTTCCTCTCTAAATGTCTTGTAGAATTCAGCAGTGAAGCCATCAGGACCTGGCTTTTCTTACTTGAAAGAAGCGGCCTGGGGAGCTGTCAACTTTGGCTAAGAAGTACTTAAGTTTAGATTCCAAACACACTTTTCAGAGTGGTTCTGCAGTTTGAACTTCAGTTTTCATTCAAACATTCTCCTGGCACCTGGTCTCTCAAAAAGACAGTGAATGCAACAATGTAAAGAGCAGTTAATTCTTAGAAGAAGAATTAGAACTGTTGTGTTATGGCAGTCAATTGCACTGAAATAATGCTGTGAACAAAATGTTCATTTCAATGGCTTCCTCTCTGCTGGCTGGATTTGTGCAACACATCTCTAAGAGGCCTGTATTGTAAATGGCACTCTGGTCTAGAAAGTGCCATCCATGTCCGCTTCAAAAGGGAGGAATGGAGGGGTTGAAGGGAGGGCTGGGCAAGGGTGAAAAAATAAGAACCAAGATGCATTATGTAAAGGTACAGTTCCCAATGAGAAATGTAATTGTGTTGTATACCTACAATGTACCAATAAAAGAATTTAAAAAAAAAGTTTCCTGAAGAGTTGTCATATTTGTCATGAGAAGAACTTGAGGTGAGAAGTCAAACAATTTTCAAAATGGTTTTGCAGTTTGAACTGCAGATTTCATTCAAATATTGTCCTGGTTCCAGGTCTCCCATACAAGACAATTAAAAGGCTTCAACATAAAGTGCAGTTACTTATAGAAAGCAGCTAGAACACTTGTGTTTTTTCATTTAACTCCACTTCAGCAGTTCTGTGAAGCAATCGGCATTTCAATGTTTGCCTCTCCACATTGCAGGTATGTGCATCGCAAAACTATGAGGGCTGTACTGTTAATGACACTTTTGCCTACAAATTGCCATCTAATATTGCTTACAGAAAATTGTCCTGGAGAGCTGTTAACATTGTCCTAAGAAGAACTTGAGATGAGAAATCTAGCATAATTTTCAGAATGGTTTTGCAGTTTGAACTGTATTTTTCATTCTAACATGCTCCTGTTGCCAGCTCTCCCAAACAAGACAATGGAAGGGTATAACATAAAGTGGAGTTACTTATCAGAGAAAGCAACTTGAATACTTGTGCCATGGCAATCAACTCAACTGAAGTATTCCTGTGAAATACTATGCATTTCAATGTCTACCTGTCTGCACGGAATATTTGTGCAGCACATCTCTGTGAGACCTCTATTGGTACTGGCAATTTGGTCTAGAAATTCTCATCCTGTTCTGCTGCAGAGAAAGGGCCTAGAGAGCTGTCAACACTTTCCTAAGATGAACTTGAGGTGAGAAACCAAACACACTTTCCAGAATGGTTCCGCAGTTTGAACTGTGGTTTTCTTTCAAACATACTCCCGGCTCCAGTTCTCCCATACCAGAAAATCAAGTGTATGATATAAAGTGAGGTTACTTCTCAGAGAAAGCAACTGGAATGCTTGTGTTATGGCACTGAATTCCACTGGAGGAAAGCTGTGATACAGTCTCTGCAGTGGAGATTTGTGCCACACATTTCTTTGAAGCCTGTATTGAGAATAGCACTTTGGCTAGCATTGCCATCCAGTTCTGCGGCAAAGAAAGGGCCTGCAAAGATGTCAACTTTGTCCAATGGAGAACTTGAAGTATGAAGCAAAATGCAGTTTTCAGAATGCTTCTGAAATTTGAATTGCAGTTTTCATTCAAACATTCTCCTGCAGGCAGCTTTCCCATGCAAGACAATCAAGTGTATGATATAAAGTGCAGTTACTTCTCAGAGAAAGCAACTGGAATGCTTGTGTTAAGGCTCTGAATTCCACTGAAGGCGACCTGTGATACAGTCAGTATATCAATGTGTGTGTCTCTGCCTTGGAGATTTGTGCCCCAGATATCTGAGGCAGGTACTCAGAAGGTCACTTTGGCCTAGAAATTCCAATCCAGTTGTGCAGCAAAGAGCCTGGAGAGCTGTCAAATTTGTCCTAAGAAGAACTTTACATAAGAAGCCAAACACAGTTTTCAGAATCCTTCTGGTGTTTCAACAGCAGTTTTCATTCGAACATGGTCCTGATGCCTATTTTCCCATAAAAGACAATCAAGGGTATGATATAAAGGGCATTTACTTCTTAGAGAAAGCAATTAGAACTCTTATGTTACGGCAATCCACTCCACTGAAGTAGTGTTGTGAATAGTAGGCATTTCAATGTCTGACTCTCCGTACTGCAGATTTTTGCAGTATATTTCTATGAGGCATGTATTGTGAATAGCACATGGGCCTAGAAATTGTCATCCAGTTCTGCTGAAAAAAAAGGACCTGGAGAGCTGTCAACTTTCTCCTAAGAAGGACAGGAAGTGAGAAACCATACGCATTTTTCAAAGTTCTGCAGTTTGTATTGCCATTTTCATTCAAATATAAACTTGGCATAGCCTCTCCCATATAAGACAATGAAGGGTATGATATACAGTTCAGTTACTTCGCAGAGAAAACAACTGGAATGTTTGTGGTATGGCAGTGAATTCCACTGAAGGAAAGCTGTGATGAAGTAGGAGGTCCACCGTGTGCCTTTCCACATTGGAGATTTGTGTCCCACATTTCTGTGAGGCCTGTATTCAGAATGGCACTTTGTTGTGGAAACTGCCATCCAATTCTGCTGCAGAGAAAGGGCCTGGAGAGCTGTCAACTTTGTACTAAGAAGAACATGAGGCAAGAAGCAAAACACAGCTTTCAGAATGCTTCTGAAGTTTGAACTGCAGTTTTCATTCAAACATTCTCCTGCAGCCAGCTTTCCCATGAAAGACAATCAAGGGTATGATATAAAAGGCAATCACTGGTCATCAACAGCAAATATAAATCTTATTTTATGGCAATTAACTCCACTGAAGTAATGCTGTGAAACACTAGGCATTTCAGTGCTTGCCTCTCTGCACTGCACATTTGTGCAGCACATCTCTATGAGCCCTGTATTGTCAATGGCACATTGGCCTAAAAATTGCCATTATGTTTTTAAAAAAAATTCTTTTATTGGTACATTTTAGGTGTAAAATACGTTTACATTAAAAAAAATAAAAACGTATGGCAAATGATTTACAATAATTATTTTTTCACCATAAAACAATAATAGTCTCTGTTTTGCATATATAGAAACTAATATTTAGAGATATTAAGTACTTAATCACATGTCAACTATAAAATAGAAAATTTGAAATTTGTTATATTTCTAATTCTTTAACCTAAGAACTGGACCAAAATTACTTAAAGAAAACAAAGTAAACATCCCTGGATGCAGTATAAGAGGGAATAACTGAGAAGTCATAACAGCAGATGCAAACATATAAGCTATTTAAATGTAGCAGGTTTATATTAGTAGGCAGTATATTAAATACCTTAAATTCATATCCCAATTCTCAGAAGTTTCCTATTTTGTATTATATATAGGAGTATTGGGAACATAGTCTTACAGATTATGAAAACTTGCTCAGGATTGCATATA
>NW_004624763.1:9728683-9738817 GCF_000247695.1 Heterocephalus glaber
TACATTCTGTTTTACAGTATCTTATTTAGAATTTTTGTGTCTGTGTTCATTAGTGAGATTGACCTATAGTTTTCTTTTTCTGTTGGGTCTTTCTCTGCTTTTGGGATCAAGGTGATGCTTGCTTCCAGGAATGAGTTTGGGAGTATTGATTCCCTTTCAATTTCATTGAAGAGTTTAAACAGTAGTGGCAGCAGTTCCTCTCTAAATGTCTTGTAGAATTTAGCAGTGAAGCCATCAGGACCTAGGCTTTTCTTCATTGATAAGTTTTTAATTATGGTTTCAATTTCATTGATTGATATGGGGTTGTATAGACTTTTTAGGTCTTCTTCGCTGAAGTTTGGTTATTCATATGTATCTAGAAATCTGTCCATTTTTCTGTGTTTTCCATCTTATTAGTATATGGGTTCTCAAAGTAGGTATTGATGATCCTCTGAATTTCTTATGGGTCAACTGTAATTTCACTCTTTCTTAATTTCATGGATTTGGGCCTTTTCTTTCCTTTTTTTGATAAGGTTGGCTAAGGGTTTGTCAATTTTGTTTATTCTTCTGAAGAACCAACTGTTTCATTGATGTTTTTGTATCATTAACTTAGTCTCTGTTGCATTGATTTCTGCTCTGATCTTTATAATTTCCTCCTCCTTGGATGAGCTTTGAATTTGTCCTGGTCTTGTATTTCTAGAAGCTTGAGTTTCAGAATTAGGTTGTCTATTTGAGCTTGCTCTGTTTTCCTAATATGAGTATCCACTGCTATGAATTTCCCTAAGACTGCTTCCATTGTGACCCATAGATTCAAATATGTTGTATTGATATTGTCATTTAATTGTAGAAACTGTCTGATTTCTTCTTAAATCAATTTGTGATGGGGGTATTGTGGTCCCCCACTACTACTGTATTAGTGCTTATTTGATTTTTCATGTCTGTTAATATTTGTTTTATATAGTTTTGTGTGTTAATATTTCTTTTTAAAATAAGTGTGTTTCTTGTATGCAGCATATTTTTGGATCTTGCTTCCTAACCCATTCTTCCAGTCTATTTGTTTTTATTGGTAAATTGAGACCATTAACATTTGTCATGATATGTATTGACTTATCCTTGCCACAACCTTTTCTTTTTGTTGGATTCTCCCCCTTTAAATTTAACTTTTTGCCTTACCTGATGGATTCATTCTGCTGGGCTTCCTGGGGTTTTGATCCTCATTTTCTTTTCCTACTATATTGTTTAAATTTTGGGGGGTACTGGTTTTGTATTCATGAAATTCCTCAGGTGCTCTTTGTCATGAAAGTATCTTATTTCTCCATTAATTTTGAAAGATAGTTTTGCAGGGTACATCAATCTGGGTTGGAGGCTGTTTTCCTTCAGGGCTTGAAATACATCACTCCAACCTCTTCTTGCCTTGAGGGTTTGCATTGAGAAGTCTGCTGTGATTCTGATGGGCTTTCCTTTGTATGTTATTTGTTTTTTTTTTCTAACTGCTTGTAGGATTTTGTTCTTATGTTGGGTTTCTGGAATTTTAACTACTATATACCTATGTGTAAATTTGTTTTGATCACAGCTAGTTGGACTCCTATATGCCTCACTTATCTGTATGTCAAATTGTTTTTCCCCTGCTTGTGAAGTTTTCTGCTATTACTTCTGTAGACAGTGTTTTTATGTCATTTGCACTATCTCCTATTTCTTCATCGACTCTGATCAGTCTTATGTTATTCTTTGCATGATCTAGCAGGTGCTGGATTGATTTCTCATGGCCCCTTACTATTTTTAAGAAATTTTTCTTTTCGGGCCGGGATTTAGCTCAGTGGTTTCTTTGCCTGCTGCACAAGTGCAAGGACCCGAGTTTGATCCCCAGTACCAAAAAACAAAACAAACAAACAAAAAAAGAAATATTTCTTTTCCTGGTCATTAATTGCCATCCTGTCTTCTATATCTGATATTCTCTTCTCACATTGGTTCATTCTGCTGCATAAACTTTGAATGGAGTTTTTAATCTCCTGGAAATCTGTTTTATGGATTCCATTTATTTCCTATTTTGGGATTCCATCATGTTCCTCAGCTCCTCTATTTTGTTTTTTAATCTGTGTTTGCTCTAGATTTATTAATCATGTCTTGCATGTATGGGCAAAATCTCTGTTGTCATCTGAGAAATTATTTTGGATTTCATTTTTTCCAGATCCTTTTTCATTGCCAGTTCAGGGAGTCCAAGTGGTTGAGTATCAGATTGTTCCATCTTGTTGCCCTTTAGGGTTACCTTAGGTGATCTGGAAGCCTGGTTTTGAGACTTGTCTATGTGTCTTCTCACTTCAAGAAATGCAGCCTGCTGTGCCTTTGTTGAGGTGACTTTTTGCTCACCCAATGGTCTTCAATTTTCAGCAAGCCACTCAGAGGCCTTTTCTCTGCTGCTCACCACTGTTCCAATTCCTGTGTTCAGAATGGTGGTCTTCTGGATCCCTGTGCTGGGCTGTTGTTCAAGCAGGGTTCTGACTGGGGCCTATACACAGTTGGGATGATAACTGGGCATGCCTCTGGCTGGGGCCTGCCCACCTGCATAACTGTTGTCTGGGAGGGCCTTTGGTTGGGAGCTGTGCCCCTGAATGGCTGGTATCTTAGTGGGCTTCTGGCTAGGGTCTATGTGCACTTACCAATGGTATCTGGGTGGGCCTCTGGCTGTTTTCTGCACTCCTGCATAGCTGTTTTCTAGGTGGGCTCAAGCTGCTGTTGTCACCATCTTAATGTTGCCCAAAATTCAAATAGTAGACATTTACAGAAAATGAAAATTCATAATATAAATTTTAAAGAAAATGGAGTATTCTAACCAAATTATTACTCTCTAAATATTTTGAAAGAAATTTGGTAGTGTAGTTTATATTTCATCACAATTGAAAACAAATAGATTGCTGTAGGAAATAAACTGAACATAGAAATATTAAATGGTGGGATAATTTGTTTGCTACAATTTTATTTAGCACAAGTGTCTAATTATTAGATATGAGCAGTCACAGCATTCAGTATATTTCAGTATCATTTTTGAATGAGTTAGGATATTCATTAAAGATTATTAGGATAACAAGATGAATGTTTTCTCAGTGATTTAATGCTTCTATGTGATACTTATTTATAGGTATATTATTTGTCTACTTGAGGCCTATTCTTTCAAAGTAGCATATAAATGAAAAAAAAAAAGTAAATGCGAAAAAGTACACTTCAGTGTAAAGGGGGAAAAAAGCAAAAATGCTTCATCTAATTTATTCTAAAACACTTTATCCCTCTAAGTGGGGAAGCCTGTTACAATTGCAGTTGGCCAGGCAACAGACCATAGCTTTCAATGTCTAAATGCTTACATTTTGGCTTGATATTAGTTGTCTGCCATTCTTTGTAAAACAATCCTGGAGATAAAAGTAGAGTAATTTTAAAGAAATGCTGCATCATTAACACTACCGATGATATTGAAGAAAGGGAAACATCCATTACTTGAAATAAAAGCTGACACTGAAGATTTGTACTTTATATATGGAGAAGGCTTACAAATACTTACATTTCTCTTTACTTACATGTGGGAAAGTACCATATATGTTATTGTAACACACAATAACATTTATTTTTTTGAGCTTTTAGTTTTATTAGTATATAATTGGAGTAGATATTGATTACTGCATCTTGAGGGGTTGGTCCATGTGCATAACTCATCTTAATTCTTTTTACTTTTGTGCCCTTCCTCATATCTTGACCCACTTCTCTTTAAAACAAATCTGAAAAGTTCTCTCAGTAAGTGTAAAATAAAAATTTAAGTGATAAGAAAACTGTGTTGTTTCTAAAAGACAATGTTTTAAAATTTATTTAGTGTTATATATTCTCATGGTGTGTATTATGACTGCTGTAGATGCAAAGCAATATTTTATTTAATGAAATAAATTTTATTCTCTTTCTTTCTTCCTCTTTCTCCATCTGAAAAACTATGATGCCCTATAAACATAAACTTTAGCATTTGAATTAAAACATCTAGAAAATTATATCAATGTTTATTTCTTGCTTTATTTCATTACATCTACTCCATCACAATATTTTAGTTTTATTAAAAAGCTATGACATGTACAAAAAACTTCGTTCAGTTTTAAAACATTTAAAAATGAATCAGATAAATATAAAAATCTTTGAAACATTTTAGTTTTCAGTGTTCACATTTGTGTTTAATTATAATTTCTATAATTTAAGAAAAATTAATTTCCGAGGTAACAATTAGACTCAATTTAAAATTTTGAAGATGACATTTTCTACGTTTCAGTAATTTGCTTTTTTCCCTTGCTATTTACTTTTATGTGACTAGATATTTACAATTTTTTTAAAAAAAACGGAAAAAAAAAGGCAATAAAAGTACTGGTATTATGAACTATTGAATTATAAAAGGTAATGTACATTATGGTGTTATGCTTATGAAAAGAAACTCTAAGTGATGTCAAAAGCTATTGCTCAAAATTCATATTTGTTCAGTGTTATTGAATCTAAACTTTCTAACTGAGTGAAGTAATGGAACTTTGTGGCTTTTGTCATTTTCTTATCATATTTTGAAACTCTTCTAGGGTAAGGTCTTATTCTCATCCATCATTCATGTAAATGCCCCCCTCCACCACCAGGTACCTCCCATAGAGAAGCAAATAAATATGACAACTAGCAATCACTATATTGAACAAGCAAGAAAATTAAACCAAACCTTTAAAAAAAGATTATTTTCTCTCATGCATTTTGGAGTAACACTTTTACATCTTCATCAGCATGTAATAGAAATTCATTGTGCATTTTAAGTAATTACATGGATCAATATTTTTCCAATTGGGCTCTTAGAAAAACCCCATGATGATTACCTCCTGACTGACTTCTTAGGTATAGTAATTTCAGAGAGGGCTCAGCCTCTTCTGGCTGCTTCACATGATTTTACAAAGCACATTTGTTGAGGTGTGTGAATCTAATTACATCTTGTTTGTGTTTTAGGTAAACCAGACAATGTGAAACTTAATCCAATTTCCAATCTAAAACTAGGAACTGATTTAGAGGAAAACTGCTAGAAATTTTCAATATATCAAATAAAAAACTGATGGAAATCCTAAGTTCCTTCATATCTTGTCAAGTTAGACAATGGGAAAAATATGTAAACAGGCCAATATTGAAGTACTATACAGCTGTTACTTTATAGTTTAGTTACTTTATTTTGAGAACATAATAAGTAAGGCCTTAAGGTGAAGTAACTGGCTAAGGATTTGTGAATACTGGCATGACATCACTAAATGTAAACATGAAGTTAATGAAAGCACTAAGAGGACAAAAAAACATCAAGAAAGTTTCTTCTGTGAAATTATTCCCCAAAATAGGGCATTATTTTATAAACAATACTCTGTAACAGTTAAAACACATTTTCAAAATTCTGAGGAATGGTTAAGTAAATGTTGGCAGACATTTACTAAGATCCATAGAGGGTAGATATCTACTACTGTCTAGTTAGATACACTCATAACAAAAAATAATTTCTTGAAAATTAGCCCATTCCTTTTAACAAAGTTGAAACTATAAGTGACAAATTCTTTGATTTCATCATCTGTTCTTTTCCATGTACTATGATTCCAGATATTTAAATTTTAAACACTAAATTCCCTATATCCATGTTCTTTTAATCACAAATATTCAACAATTTTTACATAGTCATTTCAGTTCCTATGTAAGTCATTAGTGGAAGAGTGCATGTAGATTATTTATACCAAGAAAACTATTCTCTAATGAAAAAGCAAGAGAATGCTTCAAACAGCAGTTTTCAAAATTTTTACTCTTAAGAATATTACATTCTCTTAACACTTTATTGAGGATGACAAGAAGTTTTTAGCTATTTATGTGGATTGCATATATTTATAATTGCAATTTGGAAGAAAGGGGATTAGGCATTAAGTAACAAAATACAGTTAGATGAAGGAAGCAGCTTTAATCTTCAATAGCACAGTAGGGTAACAGTTTAAAATAATTTATTGTGTATTTCAAAGTAACTAAAGAAGAGTGAAAATTCCAAACACATAGAATGATACTATTTGAATAAATAGAAATTTTAACCACCCTAATTTGAACATTACACATTATACACATATATCTAATTAGACTACTGTACATCATAAATAAGAACCAATATTACATGCCATAAACTAAAAAACATAAAAAAAGTTTGAAAAGAAACCAAACCTGAAATAATGCCTTAATAAAATAGACTCACTACCTAGTGAGATTAATATCTTATAGCCTCTAGGAAATAAATATATTTTCCCAAATCAAAGAGAAAGGTGACATGCTTTGAAATGTTTGCATCTCTTTAGTGTCTGTTAGATGAATATTAAAGAAAAGATTGTTGGATTCTTATATTTGGCTCTGCATTAGATATGAAGTGATACTGCATTTCATGTAGCCTCTTTCAAGCTTCACTGTACTGTAGATAATGAGTGAAAGTGAGAAAAACAAATGAACTTTATTTATTATTAAAAGAATAGTTGTGGGTTCATGTAACTCTTAAGATGCACAAGAGTCAAGAAACTACACCTTGAGCAATGTTGCTTAAAACTTATATTGCAAACAAATTCTATCCTCTGAATAGGTTTATCTTAAGAAAAAAATTAGACACTCAGATATTCTCTCTATTTTCATTCAAACTGTAAAGAAATAATAAAACTTGAACCAACAGTGCTGGGAGCAAAAGCTGTAACAAGAAATGGTATAATAACAGGATGGGGTCGGAAAAATCATCTCTACATTGAGAAAGAAACAGAGAACAAAACAATTT
Source organism: Heterocephalus glaber (assembly GCF_000247695.1). Next base: position 9,735,486 of record NW_004624763.1, read on the forward strand.
CCAGTAACATGGGGATTGTGAAAGAAATTATTAGAAAAAAATTGACTGCAGATAACCAGGCCAGGGCCTAACATAAAAAGTAGGGAAATTATATGAAGAGGAAATAGAAGTCAGAGAAAAGTAGCATGATCAAAAGAATATGGATGAAAACATTCCTGTTCTAATTAAACACATCAATTATCTAACTAAGAAAGCACATAATCATATTAGCTCAGACCTGGAAAAATCCTAGGAGAATTTTGAAATTATTTATTTAACACGTTCAAAAAGTATTTATCAAAGAGAAATCTCGATCTAGCTCTAAGTGATACACTGAAAGCATGGTGACTCTCTAGTTTAAGATCTTCTACCACCTCCTAGAACCAGATAATAACCAAATGCTGGAAACAGTTCTTAACTAAACAACTACTTTCAAATAAATGCAGAATTACAAATATGAAAACTACTACAAGGAGAAAACCTAACTACCAAGGGAAAAATACCCATGATACTGACAATGTAACAAATATATGATTAAATGTCTGCCTACGTGAGTTAAAAATAACTTTGTAATACTCATATTCCATATAATTGACAATTCATAACAACATGTGATGTCAATAATTTTAACAATAGGACTTTAAAATAAAATGGTATGCAAAGACTTTCAACACATACATGTATTTATTATATACCTTCCAGAATAAACTTTAATTTTGCTAACATTCCAATATAGAGCATTAGAACTAGCTAATAAATCAATTAGTGAGAGAGAAATTAGGAAAGATATAGATAATATATATATATATTTAAAAATCAAATAAAGAAACATTCTTATCCAAAAAGTTCTTTCCCATATGAATATTAACAGCATTTCCTCTATATTCCTCCTACTCATTTTATGGATTTGTGTCTTCATTTAAGTCTTTAATCTAGTCTAAGTTGATTTTTGTTGGTGGTGAGGAATGGATGTCTAATTTCATTCTCCCACATGTGAATATCCAGTTTCTCCAGAATCATGTATTTAAGCCACTGTCCTTTATCCAGTGTGCTTTCTTCCTCCTTTATTAAATGTCAACTATGAGTAGTCATGGAGATTTATTTCCATGTTGTTTATTCCATTCCACTGATGCGTCTACTTTATGTCAATACCATACTGTTTTAGTTATTGTAGCTTTATAGTATATTTTGAAATTAGGTAGCATGATGCTTTGAAAATGGCCATACCTTGAGAGAATTACTGGAAGATCTCACATGTAAAAGTAGTAGTTTTTTCCTTACTGTTATCTTTTGTAAATTTTTAAAGACTGTGTCAAATGTAGCACTGTAAAAGCAATTGCAAAATATAATGAGATGGAATGTGTAAGGTCAATCATGAGCTTCTTAAAATTGAAATAAAAATTAAGTCTTACAATGACCATTGAGTGAGTGAAATGCTCAGGAAATAAAATTAATTTATCAGCTGAGACATTTTTCCTAAAAGGAAACAATAAATAAAACAAAATTCTTAACAATTATTTTCTTTTTAAAAATTATTCCTCAATGAAGATTGAGAGAAAACATGCCAATATTGCTGAGTATATCAGAGGATGAGGCTTCTATAACTTTTAAAAATAACTCTGTAAGAAGGTAATACCAATAATGAGAAACAGTCGATTTATAACGCCAATGAAATTTTCTTGAAGAAATTTTGATAACTTTGCTAAAGGTGACATTATATATCCATTAAAATTGAGATTTTTGAATACTACTACTAATGGTTATATTATGTACTAGTTAGTGTATTTAAATTAATCTCGGACAGGTAGCTATGATGTAATCTGAAGTGAAAAAGATGACTACAAAAGTTTAATACTAGAAGTCAAATTTTATTATTTTTTAATAAAATAAATTGATTAAACTAAAAACTTGCTAAAATACAAGATTCAATAGATAACAGCACATTGACAGAGTTGTACAACTATAATCATGATCAAAGTTATGTCATCTTTGTTATCTCAGATAAGAACACTTTACACACTATCATCCTCCTCCAAACTCTCCCCCGCAAACTTAGGCCACACTGAGACACTCTCCATCCCCATAGATTTTCCCACTCTGAAAATGTCTTTTCATTTCTACGAAATAGACCATGCTCATAACAACAAAAGATCCAACGAAATGTGAATCCTGAAAAGTGAGCTCTCATACCACATTAGAGTAAAACTAGAGACCAACAACAGAAACAGTCTTAGAAAATAATTACTCTTTTTTCTTTCTCTTTTCTTTCCTATTAATTTTTTGTAAAAGCAATCACACAATATACAGGCTTGTGTGTCTGATTTACCTCACTTGTCATTAAGGTCTCAAGGGGCATCTATTTTTCTAAAAATTCCTCAAGTTTATCCTTCTTAATGGCACAGTAGTACTCCTTTATGTATAGGTACTATATCTTTATCCATTCATTAATGGGCATATAGGCTGATTCCAAGATTATTTAAATATCAACAAAGTATAGATATATTCTCATAGAAGAAAATACCACAAAACTCTAAAACTATTTATTGATAATTCTGGTTGGTACCTACTCAAAAGTTTTTCTTCTATATTTAAAAATTCCCTATTCTTTGTACTATGGGATGCCATTATGTAAGTATAGCATTATTAAGTTCTATAAAGTTTCTAGTTATTTGTATTCATATTGGGAATTTAAAATATTGCAACCATTTGGAAAATTTCTTAACTGCCCCCCCATAGAAAACAAAGAAAAGAAAGACAGAAAAAGAGAAAAGAAAAAGTAAGAAAAAAGGAGAAATAAAACCCTCTACAAGAGATTAATTCATAACAGAACCAAACTAGAAATGACCCAGGAGTTCATCAAAAGCGAATGACTTATTGTTTTTTGTCAAGTAGACACAATCAGCCATCAATAAGAAGAAGTGAAACACACAAAAACATAGCTGTTCTTAATGGATATTCCTGACATCTAATGATTATTGTCATTCTACAAGGAGGGCAGAATCCAAATAGAGGTTACCACCATGTGGAGATGAAGGTGGGGACTAGACTGATGCATTTACAAGCCAAAGTTGGCCAAGGTGGCCAAGAGCCAGCAGAAGTTTAAAGAGGGAAGAAAGGACGTTTCCTTTGAGCCTTCAGAAGGGGCCGTATCTTTCTGACAGCTCACTTTGAAACCTCTAGTCTCCAGCTCTACGAAAGAATAAATTTCTCTTATTTTAAGCCCTTCAATATTTTAGCAGACCTAACTAACTAATACACCAAGTTAGAGCAAGTTAGTGTTATATAATAGTATACAACTTGGACAGATTGACAACTTTGACTCCATTACTCATGTATTTTATTTTATTTTTTTT
>NW_004624763.1:9746127-9877776 GCF_000247695.1 Heterocephalus glaber
ACAATTTTTACTTATAAATTATTGCTCAACAAAAAGCAAAAAGCTTTAGAGCACTCTTACTTGCTAACAACATTCTTAGAAGTGTAGATTTTCTTCTCCCACATACTTTTCTGAACTCAAAACATAAATTCTAAACATAGATTCTTATGCAAATTAAAAGAACACAAACAGTCCATGGTCAAAACCAATCATCAGCTCTAATAGAGAAGTACTCCAACTGTTATTTCTCATTAGATTCAATTTTTAGGATCATGAATTTGTTCTACTATTTAATCAAAGTCTTTAAAAAAGTTTCTTTCTTATTAAATTATTCATTGCTGTAGTTTTAGTCCTTTTTCTTCAGGAAGACAAAATAGATTTCCTGCAAGTTAATTGTAGCCTCTTGTCTTCTCAAAGTTTTATTAAAGAATGATGAAATTTAGCAAATTCATCACTTACCTGTAACAGAGAATGATTTTAAATTAAAATTAAAAAGTCAAAAGAGCCCCTCCTCATTGCACTCATATATTTCTAATTGAGGTATTCACCTCTAAAAATCAAAGTAAAAAAGGAGTTCCAGTGGGAAACACTTATGTTTCACCTATAACATGATTTTTAATTTAATTCCTATGTTTACCTATAGAAAAGGAAGCCAATGATTTCAATTATTATAAAGTCATTGATTCCAAAGTATAACTCTATCATTCCATTGTACATGAATTAAGATGAAAAAACCTCTTGAGTTGAGAGGTTATGCAAAATGGGAATTAGGAGATCAAGGTAAGTGCTACATGTCTGAAATGCAAATCTTGTTTCCCTAGAATACAAGAGGCTGTGTGATCTTGTCAGCATTGCCTAAACTCATTGTTCAGCAGCTTGCCCTCTTGTAAATAAGGAACTGTGAATCATTAACACTCTCTCAGTGGATTGTGGCAAAAATCAAACAATTTGGTAGCTGTAAAACTTCCCAAGCAAAGTCTGATACTTAGATAGTTGGGGAGAAGTACTGCTAAAGAAATGTAAAGTGTTAAAGTTAAAATCACTTAGCATTACCTGATGAAGAAATGGAGGCTCAGAGTGATAAAGTGACCAGCCATTTGTGATAAAAATAAACACTTGAAATGTGATTTCAATCTCAGTCCCTTGATTTTTGAATGGGTCTGAATTACCCCAATCTTTTCTCTAGCACATTGAAAATCCTATCATTACAGTATAATATTGCTTCCATTTACTTTTCTTTTTTCATTTGTTTATTTTTATTACTATTGTTGTTGTTCTTAATATCATCGTAATGTTCATAATAATTATTCATGTGTCTTCTGCAAACCATGTGTTTTTCATTTAAAATAGTTTTATGCAGGTTTGCAAAAATGCATATTTATCTAACATTACTTTAATTTTCTGGTTTTCTAATGCATGCTTATCCAGCAAACCTATTTCTTTTTTTCATATTTAAGCCTGTTCTTCTTCAGAAGGTTTTCCTTTATTGGGAAGATAGCAACTATCGAAGTGCATTCTACAGTAGTTGAAAAGAGGGTGATAAAACTGTTTTTGAATAGATATTTATTTCAAAACTTCATATATTTTTAAAAATGAGCTTAAATTTTGGCCTAAAGCCATCTCATAGCACTTTAAATTTATTTTTCTACAATACTGTAGCATTCTATATGATCATTATTCTTTTCTGTCCATTATTACTGTGCTACAGTTTGTATATGGTTCGAGTGTGTTCCTTCAAGGATTGATGTGCTAAAATATAATCTTTATTGTGAGGTAGTAAGAGACTGGAAACTTAATCTGACTATGGTGTTAGAAGTGGGGCCTTTTGGAAGTTACTAGGAGTAGCTAAAATTGCCAGGGTGGTGCCCCCAGCTCTGAATGTTGGTGGCTTTATAAGAAGTTGAAGAGACTGGGAGATATAGATACACATGTGCTTCTTCTCAGTAGCTATGTGATACCTTGCTACACTGGGGAAGAAAGCCATCCTCATATGTAGACCTAAAATCTAGGACCAGAATCATGTATCAGAAAGTTACTCAGCTTCTGGTATTTCATTATTGTAACAAAACACAGGCTAATACATTGATATAAACTAATACTTTGAAAATTTTATCAAGCAATGACTTCAAAATGGCTGCCAATTATAATTTCTTTTAGTCTATGATTATTATTTTACACATATTTTAACATTTTGTATAAATATATTATGAGAGTTTTAATTTTGTGGCATTTAATCTAGATAATTCTTGAATAATTGCAAATAGTCAAAATGGTTCAAATATTGTTTAACGTATTTTATTCTTATTGGGTGAAGGATCAGTTCATGAAGAATTATAGAATCTAATTATAAACATGCTCATGTAGACTACAAAGGATATCATCATTAGTCTTTTGACCAAAGTTCTATTATTTAAAAAAATATATAAATATATGCAATGAAGTGGAATGATTCATTTTAGTCTTCAAAGATCATCAATTTAATTTGAAAAATGGCTTCTAGTGATCGTTTGACAAGCAGAAATATTCCTTTTAATGCTGAAATTCTCAGACACAGTAGAAAGTCTAAGAATATTGTTCAGGTAAAATCGTGCAAAAAGTCAATCTAATTATAGATCTTACAGTAAAAGTCCAATTTGCATTTATTTGTCTTAATAGTTTCTTAATAAAATTAATTATATTTTACATGAAATCAAATTATTCTTGAAGATATTTCAAGACAAAATTATTAGGAATAAGAAGTGTATTTTAATAACATTTCAATCATATCTAAATTACTAGTTTTATATTGAAAACCAAATATACATATTGTCTATCTGGAAATTGTTAGTCTCTTTATGAATTCACATTGCTTTTTATTTCCTTGTGTTCCTCTTTTTATTTAGTCAAAAATATTATTAGTCTTCATCTTAATAGTAAAATAAAACAGGAATTAAAATATTGCAGACAATTATGCTATGGCAACTACAGAAACATTTTTATATTTTTGTAGTATTAGCAAAGGTTTATGATATTTAATGCTTCCAACAAAAATAACCAGGTACAACTTAATTACTATTGCTAACTTTTTTACAGTTAAGACTAATATTCAAAGTGCGGTCCAAGTAAAGTTTGTCCTTAAAAAACGATATAGCAGTCATCAGAAAATTGTATACTTGTCAAGAATAAATGGCGCCAGAAGGAGTTCTTCCTGAGTTTAATAAATTTTGTTAAGTTTGACATTCACAAATTCACGATGTACAAGAGTAAGCTGCAAATGAGTCTTGTAACTCGGTCCAAAATGCCATGATATTTTAAAGCTGTGGAAAATGATCTCTGACAGGAGATAGTTGACAAATGACAAGACGCACGTGGAGCTCATCACGGGTCCTCTCCAACTCCAGCTCTGGGTTCCAGGCTGCTCCTGCAGCCGGCAGTGCCACCTCTTGGCCGTTTGCTTAGCAGATTCAATACTTCTACACAGGCCGAGTAACTTTTTATCTTTCAGTACTTTTGATCATGACCTTCAAGTTCCCCACTGATTATGAGCCTACAATAGGAGATAAAAGCATTGCCTGATCTTCAATGTTTAAGAATAATCTTAGAATATCTAAAATCTTCTTACTAGTCATAGTAATTGAGTGACACAAATGGAAATGCTTAGCAAAAACAGAGATAGGATCCAAATAAGCTTTCCTAATCAATCTTTCTTTTTAGTTTTATTAATGTTCAGGTGTATACAACATCTAATATGATTTGAATTTTAGGTCGTAGTTTTGGACTGAATTGTGTGCTACTCCAAATTTATATGTTGAAACTCTAATCTTTCATGTGGGTTTATTTGGAGACATGGCGTTGCTGGAGGGAAATAGGTTAAATGAGATCATAAGAGTGGGTTCTAATCCCAAAATACCTGTCATTTTCCTCAGAAGAGGAAGAGATATCAGCACCCTCTCTCCTTAAGGGCACACAGAGGAAAATAAGAGAAGAGGTGATCATGTAGTTCTTCAAAATGTTTTCCAGCAATATATGCTAAGGATACTGGACAATGATCTAATAATCCATCTGCAATTAGTTCTGATTCATGGCCTTAAATTATAAGTTAATGTAAAAGAGAAATCGGGAAAAGGTCTGAGAGCCCTGCCGCGCTACTGTCCATCCAGGGTAATTACCTCCACCCATGTCTACTTGTCCCAGGAAGGACTCCAGAGGGGTCACAGCTCACTGAGCAGGCGCCACTAATGTAGCCAACTCATAAAACAAAAAATCAAGGGAGAATAACAACAGCAATAACAAATTCCTGGGGAGGAATCAGTATGTACAATTGCTGCTGCATACTAGTTAATGCATCCAGTTTTCCACAACAAATAATAAATTATGGGACTTGAAAAGACAGAACGAGTGTTCCATAAGGAAAAAAACCAAAAATCAGACAACAGAAACTCCCTGAGAACAGGATCAAATATCAGACTTAACAAAGACTTCAAAGTGGCCACCATGAATGTGTTCAAAACATTAAATAAAATCATGATGAGAAAAGAAAGTATGATGAGACTGTCACATATCTAGAGAATATAAAATAAGATTTAGAAAGTATAAGGAGAACAAAACGGAAATTCTAAAATATAAATGAAAGTATACGTGGAGGTCTCATTAGCTTTGTTACAATAGCAAAAGAATGCTTCAGGGACACTTACGGCTAATAGAGAGTGGATATCCTGAAGAAAAGAGGAAAAAGTGAAAAACTGATACTGTGTCTCGGAGAAATGTGGAACAACTTTAATTTATTTCACCAATATATAAGTGAGGGGGATACCAGAAAGACAGGAGATAGATTTGGAAGAAGTTTGATGATTAATAGTTGAAGAAAATTTTGAAAAACCTTGATTTACATATCAAAGGAGTTGAACTAATTTAAAGTCAAAGCAGTTCTAAAAAACAGATACGTCCTAGAAAAAACTGATACAAATCAAAGAAAAGAGAAAATCCTGAAGCCACAGGAAAAAGCCTTTTACTTTACAAGGGATTTTTCTGTAAGTTTAACAGCTGATGTCTCCTCAGAATCCTGGAAGATTACCAGGCAGCAGGAAGACATGCAAAGGAAAGAAAAGAATCACCAATTGAAAAGTCTCATGTACAGCATAGCTATTTTTGTAATATGAAGGAAAAATAAAGACATTTCAATATAAAGAAAAACGGAATAAAATTGTTGCTAAATAACTTATTTCACCACCAATATTTAGGAAGTTCTTTAGGCTATAAGTAAATCCACACAGAAATTCAAGTCAAACCAACAGCAACAACAAGAAACACCCATAAAGATAATTATATAATTAAAATAGAGGGTGCATATTCTTGTTTTTCTTTTCCCTTGACTGACTTAATAGACAATTACATAAAACAATTTGTATATATTAGTATCTTTGGGATTATAACATACAATTATATTATAAATTGAAGTTGAGAAGGTTAACATGACAAATTATATATATTATATTGGTTCTTTTACTACACATCTATTTAATATACATAAAACTTAACAATTATAACACTGAACTTTTTGGTTTGTAAATAAATTTTAACTTTTTCTGAATGATCTTTTTGACTAGTGGTCCCATACTCTGTCACTTATTATTTATAGAGATAAATGTAAAACAATGTAATGGATTAACACTGTTTCATACTATAAAAAATACTGCAGTATATGAAAAAGGAAAGATCAGAATTAGAAACAAAGGAAAACTTTATTAAATAAATGTATGTATAAATTTATCAATTGGAAAAAACAAAACAGTAATAATTTTGATGTAAACAAAGAATTAAAATGTATACTAAATGGAAATTTCCTTTCAATTATATCACCCTTTTCGCCACTCTTGCTCATAATATGAGCAATATAATTAGCATGTTCCTATAGAAAGCTAAATATAAGCACATCAAGCATTTATGGATCAATGAAAAATGAGAAATACTGGCCAGCTTATATGACCATTTGTACAATTATAATTTTTCCCTGATGGCCCTTTTACTGGAACAAAAGTTTTGGAATCAATTGTGTTGACATCTATAGTAATCTAATATATCACCTTATTTACAAGACTTTAAGTTGAGAAATATATGAATACTTTCATAAAATCTATTCTACAAGTACTCTAGGTAGGAAAAACTAAGGTGATGATATATCTATTATAGTTATAATACAGTATAAGTCAATATTGCAAGAGAATAAGAAATTATACTAATTTCCAGAAATAAAACTAATTGTATTTATTTTCATGATATACACTATACTAATTCCTATTCAATAAGTGATGAATGTTCAGGTTAAAATTCTGCATTTCTATGTTACCTCTACACACTCAACTTTTGGGTGAGAATAAAAAACCTGGCAATTATATAAAGCATACTTTAAGAACCATACCCATTACCCCCTGAATCCATAATTTTAATGAGTATTAATATATCTTTTGTTGTCTGAAGAAGAAAAAAGGGAAACTTTTCATATATCCTAGAAGTGGAGCAGGGAAATATTGGGTAAGGTGATTCATTTACTTTTAAAAAATTGATAGTATAGATAATTCTAAAATCAATTTCTTCTTTTCAGTACTGGGGATTGAATGCAAGGTCCCCTTGCATTAGTTTTTATCTTATGACAAGTCTCACTAAGTTGTCAAGTTGCTCAGGCTAGGCTTGAAATTGTAATCCTTGTGCCTCAGCCTCCCAGAAGTGCTGGGATCACAGTCACGCACCATCATACTGTGCTCCAAACTCATCTTCTTCAGATTCTAGGAGGCTCTCCTTCTATTTGAAACATAGTTTTGCTTATTTCACTGTAACTTTGAACTGCTTTATAATATTAAACTTCACAACCAAAGAATTTAGAATTTAGCCTGCTAAATATTTTTCTATGTCAAATTATTGAATACAAGTAAATTACAAATAAAACTTGAGGATCGATCACATTTATTTTTACAATTTAGAATGTACATAGAAAAAGCAAAATGTACATCTGCATTCCCAAAGGGTTCAGATTTTAAGACCCCCCCCATACACATAGGGCAAGGGTAATAATTTTTATAACCATTGCATACTTGAAATATGGGTTGAGCCCAGGATATTTTTAGATTTTTTTTAGTAGTATGTGTTTGGAGTAATGATAACATATTTATCACATCTTAATTCTCTTTACATCCTCTTCTCCTATCCCCCTTCTCCATATCCCAGTCCCCTTCTAAAACTTGCTGTTATTATTTTTTATATATATTTGTATCGATTATAGTGACTCTGATATTTCCCGAAATATCTTCATTCTAGTAAATTAAACTTTCCTTGAGTTGCTTTAATTACTCTTCATTACTTGTTTATACTAACAATTACGTGTCTATACTGATAAAAAACTGAGTATCAATAAGGAAAACTTAGACAATAACTATTTTGGTTACTTGTGAGCGTGAGGCTTCTCAGCTCTTGGCCGGGCTGGGCTGGCCTCGGCTGTCTGCCAATGTACCTGTCATCTTCACTTGGACAGTTTACCTGACCTGCCCCAGACCCCAGGTCTCCTGCAGGAGACAAGCTGGAGCGTATTCTCACTGTGGAGACGGTTCAAGAACAGTAATGCAAGCATGCGACGACTTGCGAGTAGTAGGCTTCAGGCCAGTGCACTCACTTCCGCCGTATTCTACTGATCAAGACAAGTTGTAAAATTATTCACAATTTGAAGGATAGGGAAATAGACTCCAACTGTTAATAACTGTTGTCTCAAGGTCACATTGCAAAGGCTATGCAAATTGAGAAAATGTGGAAATATGGGTCCTTTTCTCTTATCATTTTGTTACACATCAGGTATGATAACATAGATGCCTGGGATTTTGCCCCAGAAGAATTACAGATAATTTCACTTATCAATACTTATTTTTAAATTGTTAAATAAAAATTTATTTTGTCCAGTATTATTTTTACTGGACGTAAGATACATAATACAGACTATAAAACTTGATCGGTTCTCCATCTTTGTATTTAAAATGTTTCATAGAGAGGGATAAAGAGAGATAGTGGGAAGGGAACTAGGGTCTTGATGGTGGGAATAAAATACCACTAGGTGGAGGAAATGAATACGAACGTTGTATAGACAGAATGGTGATTATAGATCACAGCTATTTATTACCTATTTTATAAAGAAAAAGAAGAGTCCAAAGCCTCTCATCACAAAGAAATGATAAACGTTTATGAGGGAAATGTGAATTATCCTAATTTAACTGTTACATCCTGTATCTATGTATTAAATTATCACAAAGTAGCCCATTAATATGTATGAATATCATGTTTCAAATTAAAAAATCACAGCATAACAATGTGCTAGAAAGAAGAGAAAGAGGTGAAACACAAAATTCACTCTCATTAGTCTGCTAGTCTTGTTTTGAGTGCTGATGGTGACAACATAAAGACATTTTCATCTACAAAGACAAGAAAAAGGGAGTAACGGTTAATGGGGGAACCTAAAGCTACTTTTAAAAGGAGCAAGTTTAGAAAAACGCTTATAATAGGAAAAAAACGCACACCAAAGAAATGTATTTGAAGTGGAATATATAAGTAATGATGTGTGATCAGAGAAAAAAGTCAAACAAAGTTCTGCAGCCCTGAATTTGCATTCCAAACGTTTTTATGCCTGAGTCTTTCTTCAAGTCAATCACAATTTGATTTTTGAGTATGATCACAACCATCAATTTGTCCGGCTGTTTTAACATAGATCAAGCAACACAGGAATAAATCTTCAAGAAATACTTTGTATAAAATAAATGAAATCAGTATAATGTGATTTTTCAGTCTTATAAATTTCCCCAATGTGAAAAGAAATATATCAATTTCAATTTTGCCTTGTGTTTATCCAAAGTTTTCTCTGAGCACAGGAAGTTATTACCCTAGAACACAAACTAAATAACTGGTGATCTTTCTTTTTAATTTTTCACTGTCATGTCAGAAGTTCATAAATTAAATACTATTTTCCTGGAGGTAAGCAAACTCTATACAAATAAATAGTACCAGGATCCAAGATATAATGCAATTTCTAAAGGAAATATTCTGCCTCTATAAATCAGGAATTGATTTAATATTTTCTTAACTCATTTTGGAAGTATTTTTTTTTTGAGGAAGGCAATAATAAATGTATCATTACTTTGGGTTACTGTCTCATAATACCTTTTATTAACATAATTTCCCTCACCTAAAACTGCTGGAGTGTCACAAAAATTTAACTTTATGTATGAGCAGAATTAATCTTTGTAAGTTATTACATGCAAAATAAAGAAAAATCTGTTTTGCTTATCCACTCACTAGTTAAAGAATTTTTGGATCATTTCCAACTTTAGCAATTATGAATAAAGCTACTATAAACATTCACCTGCATATTTTTGTGTAAATATGCATTTTCTTTGTCCTGGAATAACTGCTTAGTAACTGGAAGTAAGTACATGATACATTAAATAAAAATGATAGATGTTTTCCAAAATGGCAGAATGATTTTGCAACCTACAAATTATAGATAGGGATTGAAGATGCTCTTTCCCCTCCTCACCACAGCATTCATTATTTTTAAGCATTAAAATAGTTTGTAATGACTTAGTAGTCATTAAAAATAAATTCAAGGAATGTAAAATCATATTTTGACCTAACTCCTAAAACAATCACAATGAGTTAATGTGGACATAGGCTGTTTTTTGGACACTGCACAGCTTCTGAAATCATAGACTCAGATTAGACACTGGCCCTCTCTATGTTTCACATGGTAGATTTAGACCTGGCCCGATCCTCGTTTGCATTATGTCTTAAGCATTTTGCTTTCTGCAGTTTGCCCTGCACAATGCTTAAGACCAGGTACCTGTAGCTGGTTTGTTTCATACCTGACTGGCTTCTTTCTCTGCTTCTGCTGGGTGTGTCATTACTGAAAACAGGAATGGTTCCACCATTGCAGTCTACCACTTTTTTTCCTAAATTCTTTACCTAAAAAAACTACAATGCATTGCCTGGGGAGTATAAGATGGAAAATTAAAACATTAACATTTAATTGACAAACCCATTGAAGATCGTCAATTCCTTTGTAGCAAGCAACAAGAAAACAACCTCTTTCCATTAGTAAGGAGCCCAGAGAAATTCTACATAAATACTTCATGCCCAGTATCATGTAGTTGCAGAAATAATTTAATATTTAACACTTATTTTCAAAACTTTACTCAAGACAATCAGTATTCTGGGTATATTAATATACACATATCAATGTGTATTCTATGATAAATATCAGCTGTTGTGTATTGCTATATCATGAACACTTTAATCACAAGTTGTGAAATTGATACATGCAATTTTAAACTACTTTACCACCATATAAAATTGTTTTAAATTGATTAATATTAGAAAATTAAAATGGAAACCTTTATTTTTGTTCTTTTGAACAAAAGTTATTTCAGGTCTGTGAAATACCATCCTGGAAAAGTTCCATATACTGTTCATGATCTCTACAATGACTTCATAATGATCAAATATGGACTACATTTAAATGCTTAAAGAATATCTAGTACATGGCAACTATTAACTACTTCATATATTAATATTAATAACATTTTCAATGTTTAGTTATCTACAATACAAACACCAAACATTATTAGAAGTAATATTTTTTCATGATCTGACATCAACTTTTTCAAACTTCTTTCTGAAGTATACTCTAAGCTAAATTATTTCTAGTGGTTTTCAAAACTTCTTTATTTGCCTTACCCTTTCTTTTGAATCTTTGAAAATTTAAATATCGAAGCCATGGGTCAAATGTCATTTCCTAAAAATGTGTATCTTAATATTTTATTTACTTTGCAATTAGTCTATCAATCTTGTAAACCAAGCATTTTTCTGTATCTTTTGTGCAGTCATACAAAAGTGAGCACCTTTTATAACTTAGTGTTATTTTGTGCTTTGAAATCTATATGATAGATTTAAAAACATGTCTCTTTTGAGTACAGATGTATTTACTAAAATAGAACAGCAAATATCATTTTTAGTATGTTTATCAACTGGCATGTGAATGTAAGTTAAGGAGCAGCTAGCCAACTGCATACACATATTCATTCATAACTTTCTGCACCTGGCCAGGAGAGAACTCGGGTGACTTCTATCTATACTCCACTGCCTTCAATCTGACAATGTGTAAGCTATTATCTTCCAACTTTCCATTAACATATGCATAAATAAGAATAGAAGCACCTAGAAGTAAAATACAAAAAAATCAAGAAGGTAAATAATATTAAAATAAAAAGTTTCTCAAGTAAATCATGTTTTGTGGCAGAAATTAATTTAAAAAAAAGGAAAGGTGAATGGAAGAGGACATTATTGGAACTCAAACAGAGCATTAGTCTTTAAATCAGAAAGAGCCCAGAAAACTATGAGAGGTGAAGAGGATGATGGGGTCCCCCACATCAAACACATTTAATGGCTTGTGTCGATGGTCACAGCACCAGGCAGTCAGACCAGCCTTAGAAGATCTCTGAGGCAGCTGCCGCTTATCCTTATTATGTAACTTCCATGCAGAACCTTCTAGCCATAAAGTTTCCCTTTTCATATATATTCTAAAACAAAGAATTCTTGGTAGTATTCTGTAACTGATAAATTGAAGGGAAGCTCCACAGTTTATTGAGTCATTTTATATGAAACCATCAACATATATAGGCAAATATTGCAAAGCAGCAATTTCACCTATGTGTGCCAGTATGTATAAATATCAAGGACCAAGATTAGGTGAATTCTAGCTCCAGTGAGCACAGCCATATACTCTTAGGTTTCTACTTTTGAGTAAAAAAAAATCACACATATAGTAATTTAAGATAATGCAACTTTATTATCTTAAAATGCATTTGCTCACAAGTCTGACACAAGTTTAACTGGGCTAAATTAAGTGATGTGGAGAGCAGTATTTCTTAATGGAAGCTTGGTGAAAAGTGTTTCCTTGCTGATTTCAATTATTGGTAGAAATTAACTCCTTTGTTTGGTACTTTTTAAATAGATTTATAATTATACATATTTATGGGATACAGTGCAAGAATTCAACGTATGTATGAAATGTGTAATAATTATGTCTAAGATTTAACTAGCATTCTTATCTCTTTAAGCACTTAACATTTTGTGTTGGAAACTTTTGGACAATTTTCTAGTTCATATGAAACGTACTGTACATTGTTGTCTACCACAGTCACTTTCCTATGCTGCAGAACTTTAGAACTTAGTCTTTTTATGAGACTGTATTTTTGCAGCCATTATTCGTGCTTTACCCCTGTCACTCCTATCCTTTTCAAACTCTAGTGACCACCATCTTCTCTACTTCTAAGAAATCAATGTTTTTAATTTACACACATGAGTAAAAAGATACTACCTTTGTCTTTCTGTATCTGCTTAGTTCAATTTCTGTAGTGTCTTTCAATTTCATCATGTTCCAGTGAATAATATAACTTCATTAGGTTTATACTGGGATAATATTTCATTGTGTAGGTTCCACATATTTTCACTTTTCTCCAAGCATCTATGTGTGTCAAGCCTTTTGCTAGGTGTTTTCACATACCCTATTTTAATATATACTTCACTCTGTATTATCTGTGTTCCATCGCCTTCACACATTGCATGTTAAAAACAAGGCAGCATGCTTTAGTGAGTTCAGTCCATTGACTGTTACAGAAAATAAAGCACCTGCATTTGTGGCACCAAGATCTTGGAAAAAAGAGTGTATTTCTATTCGTTGCTTAAGTGACTAGTTCATGTTTAATGGGAACACTAGAAAAGCTAGAAATGTTATAACTGAAAGAGATAAAAAAAATAATAAAAACTTGAATAACGAGAAACCAGAAAGTTAATAAGACTTGGTTTATTGCTTATATTTTATAAAAGGTAGTCAATATATACTATAAATTTAATATATCAAGAAAGAGATGTATATGTAACTACTAAGAGCTAAAGCAATAACTGCTTCTTATAAATTATGACTCCACAAGTGTATTTTAAAAAATACAATATAATAAAAATATATAATATAACAGTCTTTTAAAATACCAATATTTTAATTCTGGCCTTAAATCAAGATACCTATGTCATAAGACAGTGCTTCTTGTCTTTTCCTTCAACTTATTTCTCATTCCACATCACTCCCTCTGATTTTAGAACATTAGCCTTACATAACTATGGATTTACCATGTAGCTGTTAAGAGAACTGTGAGAACTTGAACTTCCACTCTGAATTTTCAATAGGGTTACAGTCAGGAAGTATGTTACTATCTAGCTGATCGGTTCATATAGGTGATAGTGCTTCAGTTTTTTCTTGGTAAGGAGGGGTTGATGGTGATGATCCAGTTTGGAAATACCTACCACCCTGTGTTGTTTCTGCCCTACAAGTGCAAAACCTAAACTGGCAATTGTATAAAAAGTGATCCTATAGACATTTCCGTACACATTGATCCTATCCTCTAATTCCCACAGCCTTAAAACCTGTCTAAAGTCTTCAGGTGGATTTAAATTTCTTTTCCTTTATATTTATTCTCATTGGGGAGATTAGTCTGACGAAGCTCAGTCTGGCATGTCAGAAAAATACTGTGAGTCGTAGTTATTAAAGTACTGTTTGCAAAATTCATCTAACATTCTGAATTTCCACTTCTGACATGAACTCCCCTCAAAGGTGTTTCCTTTAATCACATCTGACCTGTCCTTGGTATGGTCATCACTTTGTGTACTTCCTCTAAAAAATTAAACAGCGATCCTGTGATCTCTGACCATCCCATAATATCTTCCTCGACAGAAACCCGCAATCCAATAAAACTACTGATTGGTCTCTCCCCATGCCCTGCTCCAATGTCCTCCTTTCATTCTTCACTAATTCAGTTCCTAAGATCTAGCCCTCTAATAGCTCCTATGTACACATTTCACTCCCTCAGAACCCCCTTTCTATAATTTTTTTTCTGGGATGTGTGTAGAGCAGGCTTCTGCTACTTTCATTTCTCTGCATAGCCTGTAACAACTACATATGAGCAAGACCATGTGGCTGGGAAGAGACACAAACTCTGATAATCCTAATTACTCTGCAAAGTCCCTCTATGACTGATCACTTTCAAAACTTCATCCACAGCCAGGTGTGGTGTTACACACCTGTAATCCCAGCACTCTGGGAGGGAAAGGAAGAAAGATTGAAAGTCAACTCAGTAAGACTATGTCTGGAAACAAACAAAACAAAGCACAATAACAAAAAAATAAGAATGAATATGGAGATCAGTGGAAAGGCTCCGGGTTTAATTCCAGTATTACAAAAGCAAAACACAATAACAACAACAAAATCCCAGCAAATTGAAAAAGCTTTCTACTCCTTTCTCAAGATTCAAACTTATAAAAAACAACAAACAACCCTTCTACTCCTACTCCCTACTAACACATAGTTAATTGAGTTCTTATTTTCCTGAGAAAATAAAACAATCAAAGGAAATATTTATATATATATATCTGTCACAAATCTACGAAAACATTCAGATAATTGATTGTATCTGTAGTTGGGCGGAACAGTCCTTCTTGCTAGTAAATCCAAATTCATCTGTGTGACATATTTCATCATTTTCCCCAGTCAAATAGTCAACTGCTGGAATCATTTCTTTTTTTTTATTCATTAAGTTTACTGGTACATTTTGGGTATACAATAGGATGACATTCATCATTGGAAATTTGTATCTTTACATAATCCATCTTGGCTCTTATTTTTTCTCCGTTCTCCTGCCCTCCCTTTAACCCCTCCACCCCTCCCTATTTACAAAGACTTTGTTTCCATATTTTCCTTTTCTCGTATTAATTCCGTTCTCTTCTTTCCTGTCCCCTACCTCTCCCACTTCACCTTCCCCTTTGGACCTTTTCTTCCTATTTCACATGATCTGTTATACATTTTGATCCTTATTTATGCTTTCAGTTTCCTACACCAGAGAAACTACTCAGTATTTAAACATGTGTGTCCTATTTATTTCACTTAAGAGTATCACCTCAATGTACATCCATTTAGCTATAAATGTCTCTAGTTTCTCATTCTTTATGGCTGAGTAGTACTGCATTTCATTAAAAAAAAAATACTACGTCTTCTTTATTCCATCTCCAGTTGATGGGCATTTGGGCTGTTTCCAAGTTTTAACTATTAGAAACTGTGTCGCTATAAACATGGGTGCACATATATCGCTGTGGTATGATTTTTAAAATTCTTTTGGAAAGATACCCAGCAGGGGAATAGCTGGATCAAATGGGACTTCCAGTCCTAATTCTTTGAGGTATCTCCATACTGATTTCCACAGTGGTTGGACCAGTCTACACTCCCATCAGCAGTGGAGCAGTGTTCTTTTTTCTCCACAGCCTGGCTAGCCTTTGTTATCGATTGATTTCTTGATAGCAGCCATTCTTTCTGGTGGTGAGGTGAAAGAAATCTCAGCATTGTTTTCATTTGCATTTCTTGAATGATCAGTGATATTAATCATTTTTTCATATGTTTATTTGGTATTTCTACTTCTTTGTGTGAGGAATGTCTGTTCATTTCAGATACTCATTGTTGGAACGTGCCTTTAAATTTGGGAGGTCTGAGGAACAGCTGGTAAAATTTTTTTCCTATCTCTTCATGCTGTTGGTGGTTTCTCTTGCTGTGCAGAACCTTCTTAATGAGATCCCAGTTGTTGATTCTATGTGCTAGTTCACTTGTGACTGAGGTTTTGTTCATGAAACTCTTCAAGAGTTCTACCTAACCCTTCTTCCAGACAGTACAGTGTTTCTGTTTTAATATTTAGATGTTTAATGCACTGTGCTTTCTTTTGCCCTGTTCCTCACTCACTGAATCCTTGCTATGCTAAAACATACATTCTGGTGTCTTTATATGACAAATGCAATCATTAACTTTATATCCCACTGTAAATCAATAATTGCAATTTTTTGAAAATAGTAGTATAAAGGTAATACCTAGTTCTTTAGATATTTTTAGATGCATTCCAAATAAACATTCCTGCTTCCCTCTTCACACAAATTCAGTTTTTTAGAGTCACAAGCCACCCATGACCTATGTTGCTCCCTCTTTCCTTTCCAAAATACTTTCTGCCCTTGGTTTTCTACAGATTTACTTCTTCCTATTATGCCAATAGTATCTATTATCTTTTTCTGGATGCTGCTCTTGTTCCTAATTATTAAAGTTGGAATGCTTAGAGCTCAATTTGCCACATCCCATTTGTCCCCTTTTATGCTCACTCCTCTGTGATCTCTAGATACTCAACATGGCCAAAGCCTTCAAAGTTAATATCTTCAAAATGACTGCTGCCCAAATCTCCAGGTTCCCAGTGAGTGGTTTATGTGATATATACAATTTTGCTTCTAACATATGTACTAATTTTAAAAAACTAAAACAGATTTTAATACTTTTCACCCCAAATCTATTCATTTCAAGTTTTCCCCTCCTTAGAAAGGAGTAACACAATTTAGCTCCATTGGACATAAGGTCCAAACTGAGTCTTGATTTACTTTCATACCTCAAATTTAGTACAAATAAATACCCAGTTTTAACCTGAAATTATTTCCTAAACTCAATTACTTTCTGTAGTCTGTATAGCAGTTACTTAATACCTGATACCACCTTCTGGCTGAACTTATACCAGCTATCTTCAAAGTTGACTTCCTCACTGTACTTTTGCCTTCTTTTAGTCTATCTATTAACTCTTCTCCATATCAGTGTGGATGATACTCTACAATAAAGTAGATAGTATCCCATTACACTATGGATAATGTCCAGCCCAATAACTCAGCATCAAAAATCATCATTCTCTGACTATTTTGAATTCTTCATTATAATGCTCTTATAACAACAAGGTTGATATTTTTTCTTTTCTTTTTTAAAAATATACCCACCATTTTCCCTCTTAATCTCTTTCCTTGGGGTGTTAGTTTAGACTAGTCTGAATTTCACAATATCAACTGTGTTTAATTCACATTTTATTCCTCTCATACTTAAATGCCATTACCTTGAAAAGCTTTTCATAATCTCTATATATTCTTTGCCAACTTTCTTCTATCTATCTATCTAAAATTTTAATTGGCATTGAACAGCGATTCCATTCTAACCCAAGAAAGAGAGCAGAGGCAGGATGCACTGTGTAAAATAGGATTCAATGCTTAGGATATGATAAACCTCTTTGCTACCCTCATAGGATTTGGTTTTTGGAGCAAGACGATAAAATGCACACCATGAAGGCAGCAGGTTCAGTGGTATCGTGTGAAATGTTCTGAGGAGAGCAAGATGATTCTCCGAAGATGAATTTAAATAAAAGAAAGAAAATAGGAAACAGGGAGATAAATCTTTTGCAAAAGAGAAGAAGATCCAGAGATGGAGAAAGTTGGGGTTGGGAGGCTGGGGAGGAGGAGATGAGAAAGAGTTAAGATATGTGTACATGCCCTAACTGCACAAGGAATGTAATCATTATGCACTGAAAACGTGTACTAATAAAAAATAAAATTTAAAAACATAACTTCAAAAGAGTAAGCAAATAAGACATGCGTATGTGTGTGTGTGTGTGTGTGTGTGTGTGTGTGTGTGTGACCAGAGGCAGTGTAAGGATGAATGCTGAAGGGGGAAATGTGCAGTTGAGGTTTCCTACAAATAGGCTGGTGCTTGTATCATCTAATCCCCCACTAGTGCCAAATGTTGCACGTTTAAATTTTTTTATATTAGCTTTTCCAGATGTGAGAAATAAAAACAGTGAATCACCTAAAACTGTGGACACTTATTGAAATAAAAAAGGAAGTGACTAAAACAAAATCAGTATACCTCCTCTCATGGTTTCTATCGTTTCTGTTGGGGGACAGGGAACCAAATACTTCTGATTATTTCAGAGGAGTTTTTATACCATGTTTTTAGAAGGATAGTGTGTTGCAATTCCACTAGAAAAGGAAAGATAAGCTGACTGGGAAAAATAATTTGTGAAATTGGCAAGGAAAGTAGAAGTATCCATGGGCTTTTTTGAAGAGAATTTACAGTTTATACAAATGAAATAAGGTGGCAATTCTAAATTGCAAGACACGTCTTTGAAAGAAAACTTGTTAGTAGTCTAAACTTCTTGAAGCCTGGCCCCCTGAAATGATAATATTTAATTCAAAATTTTCATAGGTCCTAAAATCTGTTAGCCGAGACTGTCAGCAACCAGACAGAGGCATTTAATTATACAGGAGGCAAATCTCTTACAGTATTGCTAACATGTTTTATTATATTAAATGTTGAATAATTGAGGGACTAAAAAATGAGTCTACAGAGATCTCTTATTTTTCTATCAGCCAAAATGTAATGGTAAGATGTCCTTGAATGGTAAAATGATTGGAGAAAAGAACATTAAATCATGTCCCAAATATAATGAGCTGTATGGATTTCCCATGAAAAGATAATGCTTTAATAAAGCAACTTTATCTCTGCCTGGAGGAAAAATAAATGAACCATATTTAGATTTAAATGTAAATAGTAGGCTATCTCATGGGCAATGGAGATGCTCATGTCACCCTGAATTGGTGTGAAAATGTGCAAGTATATGTTTATTTCATTTCTCTTCTTCTATGACAATGTTTTTATTATCTAATTTTCAAAAAAGATCTATGTAGTGATTCATAGTCGCATTTGGGGACAGACATTTAACCCGCTGTGGAAATGGCTTGAACGTGGTTAGAGGTGTTTTATTACAAATTCTATTTAAATAATATTCTCAAAAACTGGTCCAAAATAAGCCTGACATAATGGTACATGCCTGTAATCTCAATACCTAGGAGGCTGAGGCAGGAAGAGTGTGAATTTTATGCCAGTTTTGGCAACATAGCAAGTTTGAGTTTAGCCTGGACTACATAGTAAGAGCCTGTATCAAAATACAAATAGTCTATCATATGTATGTATAATTTCACTGCCTTTAATGTAAACTTGAAGTGTTTACATCATTAAAGATAAAATACTATGGATAAAGTAAAATGTTCAAGTCTACCATTACCTATTTGCACGTGCCAGTATTAATAGTTAATACAAGAAATATAGTTTGTGGGTCTGTTTTTATGAGTTCAGGGACAGATAATTAAAAGACTACGCAATTGATCTCCATTATTTAATTTAACCATAACTCATATAACCAATTATTGCAGTTTTAATTGCAATTAGAAATCTAGATGGACTTGGTATTGTTGAAAAATAATGTATTCCTTGAACCCATGGAAGAATATTATTTTTTTCTAGTTTGTAAATCTCCTTTGTTTTAATAGGGTCTGGGCAGGTAGAGAAGAGGTAAGTTACGTATCATGTTCCTTTTCAAGATTGTTTTTATCTATTTAGTCTTCCTTGCATTTTCATATTATTTTAAGGTAAGCTATTCAATTACTACAAAAACACAACTTGGATTTTGGTAAGGATCATGTACACTTCTAGATCAGGTTGACATTATTACTGTCTTAATAAAGTTACACTGATCGATCCATGTAGATGTCCTCTTTATTCAATTTTTTGGTAAATTCTTTCAAAGTTATTTTGCAATATTCAGAATAAAATTTTATCATACTTTTATAAATATTTACTCCTATCACTTTATTATTTATTGTGATATTATTTTGCCTCATAAATTCTATTCTTTGGGTGAATTTTCCATGGCTTTTTCCATATATCCCCATGCCATTCAGCATTTTCCTGAATGTCTTTATTGGCCTTATTTGTTAGACAGCCACATTAAATTGAAAATTAAATGAAAACAGTTTCTGTATTATTTTCTCACAATTGTTATCAACAGAAAACACCACCAGGGCTGGTAGCTAATGAGTATTTAATAAGTTGAAGAAAGTAATTAACATTCCATCTTTAGCTCAGTTTATTCGTCCAAGAGGTATAGAACAATATTCTAAATATGACATACAGTATCTGTGTACTCAATTAGGATTTTTGTCTATCTAACCTTATGAATAAATTTTCATTGACAAATAACCTATAATTCTGGGTAACATCTAATTAACGAATGACTTCTATTTAATATAATTTTGTATTCTAAGGAGAAAAAGACCACATAATCCTGACTACAGTCAGGATTTCAGAGAACTATATAAATAGGAAGATATAAAAAGGGCAAAACACTGTAATCGAATAGCTGTTCATTATACACTTAGCCTCCTTTTATAGCTATTCAGTCTTATTTTTCTGTCCTTGAGATATGTGGACCTCTCAAGTCAGAAGATCTCTACTACACTAGTGTAAAGCATATTATACTGTCTGCCCTGTGCATTTGCCTAAAGCTAGATTTGATCCAGGATACTGGATTAATTTCATTTTATCCCTTAAGTTCCTTTTAATATATATGATGAATATAAATTATATCTGTGTAAGATGGTATTTGGAGGTATATAAACCTTTGAAATGATGAAAAGTAGCAAAGTAATGCAATTGTATGAACATTATCTCACTTAGCATTTTTGTGGTGAAAACACTTTACATCATTGTCCTAGCACTTTTAATATGTGTATACAAATAAAGAAGAAAATAGAACAGATTTAAATAGGAAGTAGGAATAAGTTCAAATACTTCCCCAAATTACCTATTCTGTTGTTTCAGAAATATTTTAACACATGTACAAAATTTTTTTCATTTATATTATTAGTTTATCAGTTCATTGAAAAGAAAGTTGTGTGTTATTATCTTTCTTTTTTGTAAGAATCTTTTTGGTTTATGTCTTATACTCTGAGTACTTTGAAGATAATGATACACAGTGTATTAACTATTGTTATTGTATTGTTTTGTTTTATTTTTTCATGAAATAAAGGATACATTGTTAACTACAGTCACAATGTTGTATAGAAATCTCTTGAAATTTTCCTCCTAGCCAACTGTAATTTTATATCATTTGGCCTACATTGTTCTGTTTCTCCAACACCTCAGACCCTGGTAAGCACCATTCTATTTTCTGCATCTATGAGATCATCTTTTTTAGATTCCATGAATGAGAATATAATTTTGATTTTTAGGAAGAAATAAAAAATCTGCATTATTGAGAATTGAGTAACTTGCAGAAATATTTATGGATGAACTAGTGATTAAATAAAATACAGGAAAATAGAGCTGTAGTTGCAAAAAAGACTAGCAACTTATATTAATTGACTGAATATATAAAATTATTATAAGATCAGATATGTGAAGTAATTAATAGCATTCTATAAAACGTATCAGATTTGTTTTATGCGATTTTAGCTTAACTACAAATTACTAGAAGCTAGGAAAGGTAAAGTATGAATGGTAGGTGGAAGTTGTATAATAGTTACCAAAAAAATTATATATGAATGAGTTTCAATGTTCCACTGGACAGCGCATATGATGCCTTTGTTGCTCACAATAACCTAACACATATATAATAAAAATATATTATATATATTGTACAATCATTAGAAAAAAGGACCTCAAAGACCTCAAAAACCAATTAAAAAAAGGTAAAAAGATAAAAATTTTAGTTACTCTGATTTAATCAGTGCATATTTTATAGATGCATCAAATAGTCGTACTGTAGCTCATTAGACGTGCAATTATTTTGCATTAGTCAAAATTTTAAAAAATGGTTTAGATAGAAATACTAACTATCCTGATATGATCATTACACTTCATACACATGTATTAAGTCATTACACTGTACTCCATGCATTAGTACATTTAAAATAAGAATTAATTTTGAAACTCTGAAAAAAATAAAATAAATTGTTTCTACATTTGATGCAACAAAACATTGATGTGGGCAATGGTCTCTGTTAACTGACAGTCTCTTGTATTTCAGATATTGCACTAGAATTTTCTAGGCAGAATATGTCAATCATTGTTCAAATAATTTGACAAGTATTTATTGCTATTATTGTTTTAAAGTGAAACAAAAGGCTGGCTCAGAATACTGAAAGTTATTTTGGCAAAACACTGAGAGCAATAGGTTCCACAAAAATTCTTTGGGAGTAGTTGCTATGGTTTAGGAGATATTTGAGTTTGTCCCCCAAGGGTTCACATGCCAGAAGCCCCATGCACAGTGGCAGGGTTAGATGAGGGCTCTTTCTGAGTTAGAACTTGGTGGGAGATCATCTGGTCATGGAGGCACCACACTCACAGGGATGAGGTGGTGTGGAAGGGACTGGGTGAGTTTCCTCCAGAAAGACTTGTTACAGGGAGCTGGGGCCCTCCCTGCTTCCCTCATCTGCACCTGCTGCTGGCCACTCTGGCAGGACTCCCAGCACTGCGATGCCAGCTCCACGAGGCCCACAACACAGCCCAGCAAATGCTGTTGCCATGCTCTTGTACTTACAGAACTGGGAGCTAAATAAACCTCTTTTCTCCTCAGGTACTTTGTTAGAGTAGCAGAAAATGTCAGGCACAGTGGCACATAGCTGTAACCCCAGCACTCGGGAAACTAAGGCAGAAAGATCATTGCAAGTTGGAGGGCAGCCTGGGGTATTACTGTGAGTCAAAGGCAGGCCTGAACTACATAGCGTGATTCTGTATTAAAAAAAAAGAAAAGGAAAGAAAAGAAAAACAACCCAAAATGTACTAAGACAATAATCAAGTTATTCAATGTAATTTTATTGAGATTAGAAAACAAAACAAAGAAGTTACTTCAATTAATTTACTATAAATTATACAAGTGCCTCTCCTTGGATATATAACATGGTAAAATAAGTTTTAGAGTGGTATAAACAAAAACAATGTTGTCATACACTAGAGTTAATTTTACTTAACTCTCCCAGGCAATATTTTATATCTCTTGTCTCTAATCTTATGAACAACTTGAGCAACAAGATCATATGGGAATACTATTCTGTATTAATAATAACTTCTAATTCAAAATGCTGAATGTAGTTACTGCTATTAAAGAAGTTTAGAGCTCTTTGCTTTAATTAAACACTAGCGTTTTTGTTTAATAAAACAACAGTTGTTTTATAGTACTGGGGGAAATGGTTTATCTAAATTATGTGGTTCCACTTAAGGTTTAAAGACACTCTAAACATTCATCTACTGCAGGAAGATGAAGCGAGACAAATGTAAAATAGATCAAAGTAAAAAATGTACACAGTGGTGTAAAGTATACATAGCAAAATGCAATGCAGCAAAGTTTACAAGGAAACCAGATTATTTCCTTCATTAATATAAAGATAAACACGCATGCAGTAGTTAGCTGTACTAGAAAGTGGTTTCTGTGACTTGCGATGGTGGAGTACATCTCCCTGAAGTTCTGTGTGCTGGAGGATGGGGCTGAACGTGGCACCACCTTCAGAAGAGATGAACTCGGTGCTCCTGGAACCTGAGTTATTCCTTGGGAGAGTGGAGGGTTATAAGGCCAGGCTACCCCATGGACTTTCGCCCTTACAACCATTTCCATTTTCAGACTTCCACCATGATATGATGCGACAAACAGGCCAAACGCATGAAGGTATTCGCTCTCAGACATCACCCTGCAAAACTGCCAGCTAAATGAAGCTCTTTTATTTGTGAAGCACCAATCCTCCATTACAAGGTATTTTGTTATTGCAACAAAAACTGGATTAAGACATAATTGTTATGTACTGGATGGATACATTTCTCAAGTAATCTTTAGAGATAGGCCTTATTCTCATTTTTCAAGTGAAGACATTGAGAGAATATGTCATTTTGTCTTGAAAATATTCATAAACAAGTATAAATGTGGGCACCCAGCTTTCCACAAGCAGTTTATCTCAGAGTAGGGTCTTAACTGCTTCAGACCTCCTTTATCATACATCATTTTAAATGCTCCTCTTTATGAACAAGATAAACTTTTCATACATCTTCTACTCAACTCATCAATATGTAAGTATAACCTATTCTTCAAGGATTTATTTTAATGATACAAATATATTTTATTGTTTCCTTTGTATAAATTAAGTGTGAAATTTTAAATAATGTCAGTTGTCTCTACAAGAATTATAAATGCTTAGAAGTTAGTTTCAATCAGACTTTCAAAAGTAGTCAAAACTGGTCAGTTGACTCCTGCACTACTCTTTTTAACAATGAAATCTCCTAAAGGTAAATATATCAAAATAATTGAGAAAAATGATTTGCAATGTATTTCACAGTTAGAAAGAAATCATAATCATAGGGAAAACAAAAAAATTCTAATCAATAGAAATTGCAAAAATGACAAAGGAACAGACAGATACAGCACTGTGTTTAGCTTTCTAAAACTTTTACCAAAATAAAACCCTTTGTAATCTTTTTTTTTTTTTGATACTGGGGATTGAACTCGGGACCTTGTGCTTGTGAGGCAGGCACTGGAATCACTGAGCTAAATCTCCAGCCCTGTAATCTTAATAAGTAAAATTTGTGATGTTCCTTTCACATATAGTGTAATAGAAGTGAGCATTAACTCATTACTTTGAAAATTAATCTCTCAAACTATTATTGTATTGAGAAATCTTACATAATTAATGAGCTTTTTTCTAATGTTATACTGAATTAGTGAAATATGTAATTGTTATTTTATCCCACACTCATTTACTTCTGGGAATTTCAAAAGTATTAAATAGAACACTGAAACATTGGAAATAATTACTATTCTGTATTATTTATATTTTAAATATGTTTTACATTATTTTAATGTTTTATGAAATATTAGTGAAAAGAAACCCCTGAAGCAGCTTCCAATCTCCTGCTCGGTGTTATGACACATGGCAAGAAGAAAGACTTAGAGACAGCGTTAAAAAGACAAGAGATTCAGGGAGCCAGGATGATCAATGCTCATGCAAGCAAGACTGAAGAAGCAAAGGCCTTGAACACCCAGAGCTGCTGATATTTATTGGTGACATCAAAGTTAGACTGAGGTAAAGGGCTTCGTGAGAGGAGGTGCAGTTGCTGTGGACATATTACTGATGCAAGCAAGGCTTGTAAAGGAAAAGACAAAGCATTCTTGAATTAGGAACAGAACAGATAAAATACAGGTTGTGTTTAATATTTAACCTTGTCTTTTTAGTAAAGAAGGTTTTAACTCTGGGAACAGAATTTATGTGCAAGTCACTCTGACCTTGGCACATAGGCTTTGGCCAGACTTGTTTCTATAAACAAGCCAGTTGCTGAGTTAACTCTTTATAGCCTGAACTGCTCACAGCCTGCTTTGGGGATAATCAATAGGGCAGTCCCCCAGACATAACAAAAAAATCTAAATTCTATTTTATATACATTAAAATACTTTTACACTCAGGAAAATTCCCCTTACATTATATTTTCAATGTACCAAATTATTTGCCAATGAATACTTAGCATGCTTTAATGCTACTCATTTAAGTTTATTGTAATTTTGCAAATGCAGATTAGCATTCTAGAAACCCAAAGCCATAGCAAGGAGTATGGAAGATAATATACCACTTTTCATCAGTTTAAACCAAGTTCAATGAATAAGAAACATAATGCAATTTATATTGTAAAATTTCCATCTCAGATTTGTACCTCCAAAGGCTACTTTGCAATGACTTTTATCAGTGTATTAATTTCTGGTCAAGACAAAAGGCCACAGCTGCATTAGTTGAAATATCATTCTGGCCTTAATAATTACGTAGTGTCAATTTGCAAAACTGTGATTTTCATTAACCTTTATGAGTGTGACATTTTTCTAAGTGACATAAAGCTAAAAGCTGAGCAAAACTGTCACACCTACGTAAGGTGGTGTACTTATAACCCAAATTATAGTAACATATCAAAAGAATATCTTTTATAAAAATCTTAGGTCAGAATAGTGCACCCTTCTGATTTATTTTTGTGTAATTGATCTGCTTTCCTTAGGAGGAGCTTAAATTTAAAAACAGAAATTAAAACTTTTAAATTTAAATTTTTTACCAATTTTATGTCTACTTATAATTCATAAACAAGAGTGGAAAGCTAACATAAGTTAAAGAAAAGATGACACTTCAATGCAGTTAAAAGATTAAAAATATAAATAGTACTCCTATTCACATAGGTGATAAGGTATATGTGTGTTTGGGGGGATTACATTATAAGCATTTTCATGCCACCTGGGGGAAACAATTCCTGGGTAAAAATGGTATATTGGTATGAAAACAAGAGAGACAGATAAAATTATCAAGAAGATAGTAATATGAAGTTCACTGTTAGAGAACAGCAATCTCAGAAACAAATGTACTTTTAACAGACCTAGAAATGTGTCAGTGTCCAAAAATCTAAAAAGCTCTAAAGTAGTAAAAGTCAGACAGTAGTACAGAGACTGCATTAAAAAATGCATCATAATTTTTTCTTTAGCAACTCAGATGTAGTTCAAGTAACTCACGCCTCATCATATTCACTAAAATCCTCTGGTGAAATGACAGTTGAAACCATAAGTGCCTTTACTGATATATGCACCTTTCCTATTCATTGTATTTTTCTTCTCTGCACAGTCTGCTGAACTTCCTGATCTTTACTGTTTGTACTCTGTCAATGATTATCACATGACTGGAGCAAACTGATGTTGAAAAATACTTAAGAAAATTTTATAGATAAATGTTATATCCTACCACCCAATAAAATTAACCAATTATCTCAAAAATAATTGTTGATTACTTTTTATTTGCCTGGTAATTGAGAGTGTAGGAATACACACTCAAATAAGAAAGCTACCTCTTCTGGAGTACAGTGGTGGCACCCAGCTACATATGTCACATTTATAAATCTACAGTTTATTTCAGATAATGTGCTATTGCATAACAGAATCCCTTTTGGGATGAGTTTCCTGGAATCTTCACAAGGCAAATTACTGGTTGGCAACTGGTAATTGTGTGCTAGGTACAGATGCTCAAAAGAATGTGCTGAGGTCAAAAAGGGTGCAGAGGGTTAAAGTATAGTTTACCTTGGTTCTTACTTCTGTACTTTTACCACTAAAGTGTACTTCAGAGATTCTTGAAGCAATTTTCATTAGTCTGTGTGATTTTCATTTCTACTTGCAAAAAATTTTAATACCAGTGTTCACATATAAGCATGTCCCTAGCTAATTATTTGTAATAGCTCAGATTGGAAAACAATATCACAAGCAACAAGAAAAAAATGAAAAATAAATATTTCACAGACATAAAATAAATGCCAGATAAGAAGGAAAAGAAGTATAAATATAAACAGGGAAAATGCATTTAAAAATATATGCAGCAAATGAGCCAATTACGACCACATACTTCTGCCAAGATATCCCTGGCTTGGAGGCACCTTACATGGACTGAAACCTCTGAAACCATGAGCCTAAGTAAACTCTCTTCTTCAAACTGTGCATGTCAAGTACTTTGGCACAGGAATGGAAATGTAACATGCAGAAAACTGGTACCAAGAGTGGGAACCTCATTAAGACTATACCAGATCATATGGTGTAGAAGCCTCTGGAACTCATTTATAGGAGGAGCATGGAAAGGTGAAAGTTGCAGAGAAAGTATTAAATGCTGCTAGCAGAGCTGGATTATAATTGCAGATGTGGCCTAGAAGACCAGAAAGTTGATAGCAATGCACATGGTACAGATTGCTCACCACATGGGAATGAGGACTCTGTTATGAACTGGACTGGAGGCCATTCTGTCCAGGAACTTGAATACACTTACTCCATTCCCTAAGTCTTTGCTGGAGACTGGATTTAAAACTGATGAAAAAATTTGATGGATGAAATTTCAAGGCAGCCAAACATTCAGATGATGATATAGAGATTTTTTGCAGCCAGATTTACAGTAAAAATCAGAGGCAAAATATGGAAAGAAAATTCTTTTAATCTTGCAGTTTGGCCAAAAAAGAAGAGCATTTAATTTGCGGCCAAGAAGATTATGGTTGCTGATGACATTAGTGTGATTGCAGAGTAGCCATATGCTTTGCAATGGGACAAGAAGAAAAATATCTTGAGGGCCTTTCAGAGAGGCAGGAGTGTAAACCTGTCATCCGAATTGACCCTTGGAACCCTGCTTGGGGAGGGCTGCCTAGGGTGTTTGTTCCTGTCATTCACTTCACCATGCTCAGCCCCCCGTGTGCTTGGAGGCCACCACAGCCACAGTCCCAGGGGCCCCCAGCTACTGCTTAGCAGGTGTCAGACCTAGGCTTTCTCAATATGATGCTAGTTTGTCAGGAATGCAAAAGTTTGGGGGTCAGTGAAGACTTTTACCCAGATTTAGGTCTGGAGGTCAAGTAATGTGGGACAGTGTCAGAACCCCCAACTGGAGCATCTGAGAGGATGATGTGTGGAGCTGTAGGGGTGAGTCTAGAGCTTCATTAGAGACCCCAGGGAGCTGGAACTAACAGAATCCTGGACCCTTTGCCAAGGAAAGCTGCAGGTAAAATGCAAATCCAGATGAAGAGCAGGACTATAAGCACATGGCTGCCTAAGCCCATTAGAGCTTACATCTCACCACTAAATCCCCAGAAAATGGACACAAAGCTACAGGATTTAATGTTTCCCCAGCTAGGATTTTGTCTTTCTTTGATCCTATTTATATTTCCTTATTCTTCCCCTTTGGAATGAGAATGTTTCTCTTTTGGGATTGTATCTTCTCCCATTTTTTTCACCCATTCAGAGAAATGTATTCTCATACCTCTTCCTTGTGCTTCTTTATCACCAAATTTCCAATTGTATTCTCAGAATTTAGCCACATCATTGATAGCACCCCTGTAAGTATGTAATCACACCTCTGGACAAGTTGGAAAGTCAACTAGGATTTCCATGTTATAATGTTGACATAGAATTCCTACTCCAGGAAACATCTGCATTATTTAAACTGAACACATGAGGCACAATCACTTTATGAGGTATAATCACCTTTACTAAAATCAACTGATTGTAGGTATCAACAAACGTAAAAGGGTGTCTTTATATCAATATCTATAGTAGTGTTTGATAAACAACTAGGTAACCAGTCTCACGAAGTTGTCACATATAATTTAACCACCATGGCCCTAAGCAAAGCACCATGCTTCAGCCATCTCAAATTCTTGGTAGGATACTTTCAGAATCTATCCAATATCTTAGTCTTGTTCTTTGGCTTTCATTGTCTATTCAGGTTATACTTTTTCTTACCTTGTACTTTTTTTGTTGTTGAAAGCGAAACATTATATCGGGTGATAGCAATTACGTATGAGTGTTTATGCATATGAGACCAGGAACCTTGCTGTGTTTACAGTGTGTAGGTGCAAGTGTATGAGACTCCAGTTCCCTCTAGCTTCCTTCTTTTTTGTGTCCCCTGATATCTTTAGGTTTCCTGAGAAACTCCTGAGGTTCTAACTTTGCAATTTTATCAGTTGTAATTTCCTGCTGACATACAGGAGCCCTAGTGATATGCAGGTGAGGTGTAGGTTGATGGGAAGTTTTGGGAAATCCTATGATGAAATATTAAATATTAGTCACTAGTAGGTCTGTGTCATGGTAGTGGGGCTGTGACCTTCTCCTATGCTTTGCAAACCACCCACCTACCTCCTCGGTCAGCACACAAAGCCTACAAGGGGATGGAGAACAGTATTTTCCTACCTTTAATGGGATCGATTTTACCAAAATGATTTTCTTTATGAGAAGAGAAAGAAAAAATTCCTCTGATCATATTTCCAATGATTTCTTTCCCATGAGCTAATTCCACAATTGTAGGTTCCCTGCTTCTTGTTTGAAGAATGGGGGGATTTTCTCAGAGCATCACTCTTGAAATTGGAAGAGTCCCTGGGAGTAAAATTCAGTAGAGTGACCAGAAGTCTGAATTCTCAGGACATTTTGACTCTCAAGTTACTACACAAAATGCAATGGACAGTTTGTCAACACGATTCCTCTTGTTTCTACTCTAGCATCTTTGATTCCTAGTAAGCTTGATTCTCTGTTGCAACCTCTTCAGTGTCAGAATATCATTTGTCACAGAAGCTCAATTCTCCCATATTTCTAGAAGTCTTATTTTCAGTATCTTTGACTTTTTATCTTGATGTAAGAATAGAAGCAATGCTTTGTAAACTCCTTACATATCCCAGGAGAGGCAGGACATCCTAAATGTGTATTTAAAAACAGGCTTCAGAATCGACAAATGGTTTGAACACTGTAATATATTTCTAAGAATCAATATCTAACCTAAATTTGCAACTGGAAGTAATTTTGATAGTTTATACCACTTCTTACATTACTATATTAAGAAAACATTTTACAGTATGAGTACAGCACTAATATAATAGCTTTTATAATAAAAATTAAGTTCAAAGCTATGAGACAATAATTTTTAATTTTCTTCAGCCTAAACTCCATTTTCACCACAGCAGGTATCATATAGAAGATGATTTTTTTCCTGCAGCTCTGTTTTGGATGTGATGAGGTATAAAAATCCAGTTAATGTGAATCTGGCTCCCATTAGCAAAACTAGAACCAGTGTCTTACTTCTTGCATTCAGGCAGCAGTATTTGAAAGCCTTGAACCTGAAAATATATGATGGTGTGTATTATACAGTAATGTACATTGTACAATATGTAGAATGAACTTAAAACTACTGAAAGCAAAAGAAAATGTGTATCATATGAATTCATAAGAACATATCAATGTATAATATTCATGTTATACTAGAAAAACTAAGATAAATGTATAAATTACATGATGGCATAGAGCTGTGAAAGAGGAAAAAACATAAGCCAGTCACTATAATTCATGGAGTTTCAGTTAAGGGGAAGCATATATATGATATGGCAAATTTGGAGGAGATAGCATTGAAGAATGTAAGAGATAGAACGACAATAGAAACACCTAAATACACTTTGCTTTGGATCCTGTGTCCCAGAAATGTAGTAGATAACTCTCCTTATGCTGCTAAAATTGTCATCTTTCATCTCCCCAAATGTCAATAATTCTATTAATTTGAGTTTTACTTTAGCTTATAATCTAATACCTTATATATAAACTTAAGTGTGCTCATCAGATAATGAAACCTCAAGGTGAAGAAATAATATTTGATTAAAGTAATTTATTTTGAGAAAATTGGATTTTTAGTTTAGAGGATGGTAATTTTCCAAATGAGATATCTTCATCTATTCTGCATTGAACAATTATTTTATTATGTTATATTTTCTAATGAAACATTAGCACTTGAAGAAATCCAATAAAATTCACAAAGTTTAATCAGTATCATAAATAGTAAATGTCTCCATGTTACTACTTACATTTACCCAGTGGGTCACAATATTAAGAAAGTGAAGTAAATTTAAGGTTCTTCATAAAAATGAATGCTATGTCGCTACTTATCACACAGTTAAGAAACTATGGTAGAATGAAAATGAATGAAAGTTACATTATTACCTAGTAATGCATATTGATTATTTCATTACAACGTAAATGCTATCAATGGAGAATGCCAGCAATTTGGCAAGCAGGGAGCCCTAGAATTCCCTTCTATGTAGAACCAATGACAGAGCAAAACCATGTTGTTATAAAATCCTTTCAAAGAACTCCAGAAAAAAGTTGTGAAATAACAGTAACCCAAGAAAGTTCAAAGTCTCATTTAGAGTGGTAAGAAAAAGCATTGCCTTTCATTCCTCCTCTCAACCAACCATCTTGCCAACAGAAGAAAAGGCAAA
The DNA here is from genome assembly GCF_000247695.1 of Heterocephalus glaber. The sequence continues at coordinate 9,777,686 of NW_004624763.1, forward strand.
ATTTGTGGCTATTCCCTTAGGAGGGAAAGAGAAGAGGGACACAAGCACACAATATGTTAGCATCTCACGAGCTGGTGCCTCAGAGTCAGCTCTTGTGCTCACCTGGCTCAGAGCAGTGACGGAAGTACACTGTATATGGATAACTGGCTAAGCTGAGAACACAGGGAGCTCAAAGGGCTGACAGACTAGAGAACCCAAGCACTGCAATCATCCACCACAGGGAGAAAGAGGCTGCAAGATGCCAGAGCAAACCTGTAATCCTAATTCAGAAATTACAATCCATGGGGGGGAGAAAAAGAATTTCCATGAAAGATTTGAGAGACTTGCAGTTTTTCTAGCCAGCTGATTTGTGGAGGTTTTCCCCTGTAGCAACCTAGTCCAAAAAGCCTTGGAGAGGCGGATTTTTTTAAATGCAAAAATTACAACGATGACAAAAAAGGTACATGAAGAAATAGAGAAACATGAGACAACCAAAAAAAAAAAAAACCTCTAAAGAAAGTCTAAAAGACTTATGGGAGAGTGTGAAGTAGACCAATTCCGGCATTAAGAGTATTTTCAAAGGAAAAGAGAAAGAATGGGGAATAGGGCATATTTGAAGAAATAATTAAAAACTTTTCAAAATCTGAGAAGGAAACATATACCTAAATTCAAGAAGCTCAGAAAGCTGTAACTAATGTGAATGTAAGATGGCTCTCTCTGAGACAAAGTATAATTACAGGATCAAATTTCAGAGACAAAAAAATTTAAATGCAGAAATAATTAAGTGTCTCCTCATATATAATGGATTTTCTATAAGACTGTCAGCAGAATTTTCAGAAGAAACATTCAGGTCAGGTGGGGATTAAGTGGTAATATTGAAAGTGCTAAAAGGAAAATACAAAGTAGGCAAACAAATAGTCAAAAGCTGTTTAAAAAACACATTACAAATATGTTGTTTTACAACCCACTTCTTCAAAAATCGCTACTATTGTATCATAAGAAAGCCCAAAAGGTGCCCTCAACCAGGAGTAACTTACATTTCTTGTTTTATGATATGTAAGTACCAATGACACAAATTTAAAACAATTAATAATACACATTAAATATTCTCCAATTCTTTAATGTAGAGTACAATAACAGTACATTCATCCATGTCATTTTATTAAACTATAACTTTAGGCAAGATTTCTAGAAGAGGAAATGAGTGAATAGTAAGAAGAGTTTTCACTTTCTAAAATTGAAATACCAGACTCATTTCCGAAAGGGTTAGAATGTTTTCTTGTCCTTCACTGTTATGCCTGCATAATGAATCTTAGTGTCCATAACACAGAACTTTACTATTCTATCATTATGATATAACTAAATATTTGATAAAATTACTCATGTTGTTAACCATGTACTGTTCAACTGTCCTTGTTTTATTTAGTTATGCATGCTCATGCTCTCATTTATATCATCTCACTAAATTATAGCTATTTTAATATTAGTACATTTTAATCCTAAAATTATTTTATAATTTAACACATGCTAAGGATTTGCTTTACCTCAAAGAGGAATAGAACAGAATTATGCATCTGAGTAAAATTTCCCAGGTTTCTTCAACCACACCACATCCTTTTATATTTTATATTAGCTCCTAATATTTTGAAGTAGATACTAAAGTCAGTTATGCACTTTATGTAAGGCTTCTTGTACTTGGCATTTTTTATTGTGCTGCCTTCTTATTGAACACGTTACTTCCAATAATTCTTTTATTTTTAATATTTACTTTAAGTTCATAAAAGCATGTTGGCTGTCAGTTGGAAGAGACAGAACAGCTCTGATGAGTTCCTCATAGAACTCTCAATAAAGGAGAGGGATGATGCTACTGGAAAAACATGGTTCCTCTTAATTCTCAGTTTTCTCAGCAGTTGAGAAGGGAAAATCAATTACCTCAACTGGAGAACTGTTAGAAAGATTAAATTAGATAACTTGTATAACATGTTTTGCACATTGTCTGAGAAAAAGGAGTCCTTACATTTATGTTAGATCCTTTTCCATTCCTGTCCTAAAGGTAACTGAAAATCAAAGTAACAATAGTAAATTTATTGTTACAAAGAAATTTCTGGCAGAAGTGAAAAAGATAAGGAAAGTTGTCAAAGATAGGTGTCATGAAGATGATTTAGGACATTGTTAGTAGTGATGTTAACATAGCTACAATTGCCTGTGTGCCAAGTATGTCACTGAACAATTTACAAATAGTACAGAAAACTGTTCAAACAGCTGTGCAAGAAAGGCACTATCTATTACCAACTGAATCATGACAGCCAAAGTATAGCCATACTTAATAGCGAATCTATGATAACATCAGAGATTAAAATTAAATCAGTCTAATTCTACAGTGTTTCTGTAATATAATGAAAAAGACTGTGATAATAACATGGTACTAATATTGCTAATTTTGTTGAATACCTCCTATGTATGTAAGCTATTTTCACACACTATTTTAAAGATGGCATAAATGCTTTAATGTAGGGGTATTGCTACTTTTTACATGGGTAAATACAAAGAGTGAGAAAATAAATAAATTGCTTCAGCAATGTATTGGTTCAAACCTAGACAATTTCATGCAACAGTCCTCACTTCCTTTTTTTTCCCTTTTGAAACACAATATGCTGTTTTCTCCTCTATTATATATAGAGTTTTAATATTAAGCTGTTTTTTTCTTACTAAGCTATTCCTATTTCTAGATAAATTCATAGGTGTATAGGTGACATATCCATAGATATCTTTTCTAAAGTCCTTGTTGTTATCTTTATTATTATATCATTGCTATTTTCCAACTCACAGTCTCAGTAACCTTCTTGATTACGTTTGATAAACCGTATTTTTAATGAAACTAATCACATTAAAGAATGGCGACTGAATCATGCTCACTGTTTACTACGTATAAATAACTGATAGGTAGTTATCCACACAGATAAATACTATTAAAGTAATATTCAGATTTTTTTCATTAATCTGAGAACTGCATCAAAATAGGCAAAGTGTGATAATTAGGATAAAAATCACATATTTTTTATTTATTCTAGTTGCTAAAATTGAACATTAATAGCTTAGGTAGTTTTAGAAAATATGTGTTTATTACATAAAGGAATTTTCATTTAATGTGTTAGGTTGATAAATATTATTTTTATTATAAAATTCTTAATGAAAAAGCAATTTTCGTTCTTATTTAAAAGAAACTAAGAAATTAGGCATTTGATTTCTGACTTGAACTAAGTAAGTTTTAAAAATATTCCAAGAAGATAGTAGAGAATGAGTATTAGCCAATAAACATGGCACTTACAGATCTTGCATTCTTGACTTCTAGTAACAAGGGTATATGTTTATAAAGAAAACCAATACTATCTTAACATCAAGCAGTAAATTATTAGCTAAAGGAATTATAGGGTATATACAAAATCTATTGTGTTTTAAGTAGATCAAAATATTAACAGAGATGAAAATTGCTCTCATAGTGCATAAAGATTATAAAACAATATTTTCTACTCCCATTATTATGAAAAATTAACTCACATAAGCAGAATTCCATCAAAGTTTTAAAATAAATAAAAACAATTGATATTAATATCATTTATCTGGTTGATGGAAGTTCTTTCAGTTCAAATGTTATTTTTTTTACCTTCTATTCTATGCTCTTGATTTTTTTCTATTTTCTGAAATGTACAGTTATTTCTTTTTTTCCATCTGAAACATCATTTATTTATTTATTTATTTATCCATTAAAGCTATTATTCCATAATTGCATTTCTACTGTTAAAGTGGGCATCTAATTCTTGTATAGAGATAGAGAGATAGATACTTTTTCTTTGTATAAAGAAAGGGATAATATTCAGAAACTGACAGTGTTTGGTTGAAAACAAAAATCAATCATACAATGAGAAGACAGGAGAAAAACCTCCTTGTAGTCTTGTTTTGTTTGTTTGTTTTTTCTTTTGTTTTCAGCATATTAGGCTAACCTTTCTAATTCATGCAAAAATCCTACAATTCTTCGAGGGACCTTCCTTTTAGTGTTTCATTACCTTTTAGGATTTCAAATCCATTCTGTATGCTAATAAGTAGCTGTGCAGCTGTAAGCAGCTCCCTTGAGACCAGGAACATAGCACAGAAAGTTGGCAGGATGGCCCCCTGCTGAAATCTTTCTTACTGATAATTGACTTAAGAATTTTATTTCCTGATAACCATGAAAGCATTTATAAGCCAGGATTCCTTGTTAATATAAAACTAACACTAAAACGTGGAGAAATAACAAGGAGCTACCTGGGGAAAAGAGATTAGTGTTACAAGGAAATAATAAGCATACCATGTTAGACTTTGAACAGCAATGGATGAGCTCTCTTTCCAAGACATCCATGCCAATGTTTACTATTTGAATTTTTAAAAAAATATCAGCTGGAACAATAGCACACATCTGTGATCCCAGCACTTAGGGAGGCTGAGGTAGGAATATTACAAGTTCACATCTCACCTGGTCAACTTTGCAGGACCCTATCTCAAAATACGATATAAAAAGGACTGAGGATATAGCTCAGCAGTAGAGTGCCACTGGATTCACTCCCCACTACTACAGAATATACTATACATAAAATATAAATTATTTATAGAATGATCAACCTAGGATTGTACTATATGGATAACAGAGTTGAGTAACAATCGATAGTTCTCTACTATGAGAATGTAAGTACTATTAACACTGAGTATGCATTTCTTTTTTTGTTTAAGACATAAATACAATTTTTTGTAGTCTTTCACATTTTTAGCAGCATATGTAAAAATCTGAGGTCATTTTTATTTTGGACATTCCATTTCCCTCTACATCATGGCTGATTCTGTTCAAATGTAAATATTTATTTGAAAAGCCAATGATGAACAATGTAATCATTCAATATGTGAGAAGAAAAGTAAAATATATGTATGATTTGAAATAATAATTATATTTTCTGCCCTGTAAAAATTTTGGTATTTATAACTTTTGATATTTTAAAGAGTATTTTTTCAAGTATATACCAGAAATGAAATAAAAAATTAGATTATTTTTCTTCTTGTAAAAAATGTGTTGAATATATAAAACAGTTAGAACCAGAGTTCCAGTATTTTGCAGATACTCTCTATGCAAATTATATGATTATTTTACAAATGTCATATTTATGAAGAATTTTACTTTCAGGGATGGCATAATAGTCTGCATATTCCTTTATGCCTTATCTTAGAATTCTTAAATTATCAAATAAATCATTAGTGGTTGACAATGTTTGAAAATTTTCATTTATTTAAATGAAAATGTAAACCTTAATAACTACCTATTTAGGTCATATTATGTCACAATGCTTCATCTTTTCAAAATAATGTTATTCTCTGTATTTATAGGAACTGTTTAAAGCAAGTATTGTGATTATGATCTTTACAATATGTTATACACCAAGTTGTAAAAACATACCTTTATTTACATCTGTTTTAATTTAAATATATGAAGAAAGTCACAGAAATGTTTAAAAATGTGCAAAAAATTAAACGTTCATATCAAATTCTTAAAATGATGTAACATTTTGTATAAATAATTATGAATCTGATACATTATTTCATTAATTTAGATAACTATTCTAGATGACAGGAAAAGAGATCCAGATAGATTTCATACTTTGCTAAGAGCAGGGAAAATAATAAAGAAAGAGAAAGAGAAAAAAAGAGAAACACAGCTGACATTTTGAACTTGCTTCATTGGCTTGTCAAATATATTTGTGGTGAAGATCTTGGCCTAAACAGCTTCACTGTGCTGCTGATATTATTACTTAGGCGATGTCTGTTGCTTTCAAAACATACTACAGAAAAATGATCATGCTTACTAAGACTTCATTTTTAAGGTCAAATTTTCAATAAACTTTATATGAAATAAAATACAAACTACTATATAGAAAATTATAAATATCTTTACCTACGTGCAAATAGAAGTATATAAATTAGGCAAATATAATTTAAATTATTATTGTACCAACTAAGAAGAGTCCAGGGTCTGATGGATTTACTGAAACACTAGATGAGATCTTTAGGCAAGAGCTAAAGATGATAATCTTCAAACCCTTGCATGAAATTGAAAGGGAAGGAACACAGCTAAACTCAGTCTTTGCACCTAGCATTATCCTTATACCAATATTGGACAAAGGCTCAACAAAAAAGAAAACTCCAAGCCAATTTCATTAAAGAACATATGGTAGAAGAAAAAACCCTTAAAAAAATATTGCAGACAGAATTTACCAATCAGTAAAAAGAACATACATCATGATTAATCACCTTCATCCAAGGGGTGCAAGAATTGTTCACTATACATAAATCAGTATATGCAATTCCCACATAAACAGAAATAACAATACATTCACGTGATCCTCCCAATAAATGCAAAAAAAGCCTGTGAGAAAATCTAACAGATACTCATGGTTTAAACCCCGATGAAAATACATATAGAAGGGTCTTACCTCACAGTAATAAAAGGTATGTATGAGAAACTTCACTGCTGACATCATACAAAGTGGAGAAAAACTGAAAGAATTCTTTTTAAAGTCAGGAACAAGACTAGGGTGCTCTTCCTTTTCACCCTGTTCAATAGAACATTTCAAATGTTAGCCAGAGCAGTCAGGATAGAGAAAGAAATAAGAGAGGTATTGATAGGAAAAAAAAGTCAAAATATCCTTATTCTCAGATGACTTGATCTTTTACATCAACAGCCCAAACAGAAGAAGTTTAGAATAAATAAATTTACCAAAGTGGCAGATTAAAATAACAACAGACAAAATCTATAGTGCTCCTGCACATCAAGGATAAATCCATCAACAAAGCAATCAAGAAAATAATTGCATTCACAGTAGTTTCAAAAAAATTACTTTGGAATTAATCTAATCAAGGAAGTTAAAGAGACATATAATAAAAATACAGTACTCTGAAAATAAAGAGATTGAAGGGGACACTAGAAGATGTTAAAGCATTTCCTGTTTCTTCATAGTAAAAATTAATGTAATTAAAATAGGCATATTCCTAAAAATTATGTATATTTAATCCTTGATAAAGGGGCCAAAAATATATGCTAGAGAAAAAAATGACCACTTGAATAAATGGTACTGGGAAAATTGACTATCCATATGCCGAAGGATGAATGAGACCATATCATTTACTTTGTATTAAAATCAAATCAGAATGGATCAAAGACAGACATAAAAACAGAAATACTGAACATGCATAAAGATAAAATAGGTAAAACTCTTAAAATAAAAACAGAGGCAAAGACTTCCTGCTGTGAATCAACTAATGGTTTGGGATTAAATCAAACTGAACATTTTCTGCACAGCAATGAAACAACAGAGTAAAGAGACAACCTACAGAAAGGGTAAAAATTTTGTCAGGAACAACTTGAACAATAAACTAAGATCAAATAAACAAAGAGTTCAGAACACCCAAAATGAAAGTTTTAATCAAACAGTGGGTAGCTGATGCAATTAGACACTTCTCAAAAGAAGTACAAATAGTTCATAAGTACATGAAAAATGCTGAACATCTTTGCTCATTAGAGAATGCAAATATAAGCAACAATGAGATTTCAACTTAGTGTAGTAAATAGCTATCATCAAGAACTCAAAAAACAGCAAATGCTGCTGAAGTTGTGGGGGAATAGGAATGTTTCTACCTTGGTGGTGGGAATAGTACAAATCCTATGGAAATGAGTATGGAGATGTCTTAAAAAAACCTAAAAAATAGAAATTCCACTTTACTCAGCTATAACCATTTTAGGTATCTTCTCAAAAGATTTAAAATCATCCCACTATACTGATACATGGATAAGTATGTTTATAATAGCACAATTCATAATCACTAAATTCTAGAAGTGGCCTAATTGCCCATCAACAGGTGAATGGGTAAAGAAATTCTGATGACTATATACACAATAAAGTACTACTCAATCAAAAGAGAAATAAATTTGAGTTATTGTAGGAAAATAGATTAATCTTGAGCCCATACGGCTAAGTGACATAAAGTAAACACACATGGATAAATATTTCATAATTTCTCATATATGAAAATCCAAAATATAAAAAATATGAATAGTAAAATAACAGAAAGATGGCAGGAATCAGGGAGGTAGAATTTGTGGAGATGGGAAGGAGATTTGGGGAAAAGGAATGGAGCAGCACCACAGGAGGTGGGGAGAAGAAGTAAAAATAATTAAAATGTGATATGTAGGTACATTAATTGCCCTACAAGAATACAAATATTGGAGGAGTTTTCTGGGCAACTGTACTAGTGCCCCCAGTGCCGAGGAAGTGAGCCACACAGGAACCAGCAGCAGCCTCCACCCCCCTGCCTTGAAATGAGAAGACACATAAACAAATCTCAAAATCAGACTTACAGATCACCTAGAGCAACCCCAAAGGGAAAGGAGATGGAAAAATCTGAATTCAACCACCTGGGCTGACTGAACTGGCAACAAAAGAGGATCTGGAAAAAATGAAATCAGAAATAATTTCTCAGATAACAGCAGAAATTGTGCCCATAGATGCAAGACATGATTAATAAACCTAGAGAAAAAATAAATTAAAAAATAGAGGAGCTGAGGAACATGAAGGAATCCCAGGATAGGAAACAAATGGAATCCATACAACAGATGCAAACAGATTTCCAGGAGATTAAAAACTCCATCAAAAGTTTATGCAGCAGAATGAGCCAATGTGAGGACAGAATTTCAGATATAGAATATAAGATTATAATTAGTGACCAGGAAAATAAAAATTTCTTTAAAATTGTAAGAGACCATGAGAAATCAGTCCAGCAACTGCTAGATGATGCAAAGAAGAATAACATAAGACGGATCTCAGTCAATGAAGAAACAGGGGAGAGTGCAGATGACATAAAAAAAACTTTTCACATAGTGATGGCAGAAAACTTCCCAAGGAGGGCAAAAGAACTTGACACACAGATAAGTGAAGCATATAGGACTCCAGCTAGCCTTGCGCAAAAAAAAAAATCTACACATAGGCATATAATAGTTATGATTCCAGAAGCCCAACAGAAGAACAAAATTCTACAAGCAGTTAGAGAAAAGGAAGAAATCATTTACAAAGGAAAGCCCATCAGAATCACAGCAGACTTCTCAATGCAAATCCTCAAGGCAGGAAGAGCTTGAAGTATCCTGCAAAACAATCTTTAAAAATTGATGGAGAAATGAGATACTTTCATGACAAAGAGTACCTTAGGAACTTCATAAATACCAAAGCAGCACTCCAAAAAATTTTAGACAATATCCTAGGAAAAGACAATGAGGATCACAACCCCAGGAAGCCTAACAGAATGAATCCATCAGGCACACCAAGAAATTAAACACAAAGGTGGAGAATCAAACAAAAACAAAAAGTCGTGACAATGGTAAGTCAATATGTATCAGTTAAAACAATCGATGTTAATGGTCTCAATTCACCAATCAAAAGAAATAGACTGGCAGGATGGATCAAGAAGCAAGATCCAACAATATGCTGCATACAAGAAACACACTTAATTGAAAAGGAAACTCATAGACTGAAAGTTAAAGGGTGGAAAACAATGCTCCATGCAAGAGGAACTCCCCAAAAAGCAGAAGTAGCTATCCTCTTTGCACATCAAGTGGATTTCAAACCAACACTAATTAGGAGAGACAAAAAATGCCATTGCATTCTTGGAAAGGAACCAATCCAAGAGGAAGAGATGATAATCATAAATATATATGCATCAAATATTAGTACACCCAACTATATAAAACAAATACTAATAGACATGATAAATCAAATAACCACTAAAACAATAGTTGTGGGGGACTTCAATACTCCACTGTCACAAAGAGATAGATCAACTAGACAAAAAATAAACAACAAAATATTAGAACTCAATCAAACTCTTGAACAAATGGACTTAACAGATGTTTGCAGTGTTCCACCCTACAAAATCAGAATACATTCTTTTCAGCTGGACACAGGTTGTTCTCCAAAAGAGAACACATACTTGCTCATAGAGCATGTTTAAGTAAGTGCAAAGGAATTGGTTATTCCCTGTGTATTATCAGACCATAGTGTGATGAAATTGGAGATCAATAGCAAAAGAAACCACATGAATTTCATAACCACATGGAAATTGAACAACACACTTCTGAATAACCAATGGGTCACAGAGGAAATTAAAGAAGAAATCAGACAGTTCCTACAATTAAGTGACAAAGACAATACAACATATCAGAATCTATGGGACACAATGAAAGCAGTCTTACAAGGGAAATTCATAGCAGAGAATATTCATATTAGGAAAACAGACCAAGCCTAATTAAACAATCTGATGCTGAACCTCAAGTTTCTAGAAAAAGAAGAGCAGGACAAACCCAGAGCTCAAACAAGGGAGGAAATTATAAAGATCAGAGGAGAAATCAATGCAATGGAGCCTAAGACAATGATACAAAAAAAATCAATGAAGCCAAGAGTTGGTTTTTTGAAATAATAAACAAAATTGACAAACCCTTAGCCAATCTTATCAGAAAAAGAAAGAAAAGGCCCAAATCCATGGAAGTAGGAATTAAGAGGATGAAATTTCAACAGACCCACCAGAAATCCAGAGGATCACCAAAACCTACTTTGAAAATCTATGCACCAATAAGATGGAAAATACATAAGAAAAGGACAGATTCCTAGATATATATGAATTTCCAATGTTGAATGAAGAAGACCTAAAATTTCTAAACAATCCAAAATCAATCAATGAAATTGAAAATGTAATTGAAAACTTATCAACTAAGAAAAGCCTGGGTCCTGATGGTTTCAATGACAAATTCTACAAGACATTTAGAGAGATATTACTGCCACTACAGTTTAAAGTCTTCAATGAAATTGAAAGGGAAGCAGTACTCCTGAATTCATTCATGGGAGCAAGCATCATCTTGATCTCCAAAGCAGAGAAAACCCAACCAAAAAAGAAAACTATAGGCCAATCTCACTAATGAACATAGATGCAAAAATTCTTAATAAGGTACTGGCAAATAGAATGCAGAAGATCATCAAGAAGTTCATACACCCTGACCAAGTGGGATTCATTCCAGGGATGTAGGGATGTTTCAACACACACAAATCAATAAATGTAACATACTATATCAATAGAGCCAAGGGCAAAAGCCATATGATCATCTCAAGAGATGCAGAAAAAGCCTTTGAAAAAAATCCAACAAGCATTTATGATTAAAAACCTACAAATAATTGGAATAGACAGTCTCTACCTCAATCTGATAAAAGCCATCTATGAAAAACCAACAGCCAATATCATAGTAAATGGTCAAAAGCTGAAATCCTTCACACTAAAATCAGAAACAAGACAAGGGCGTCCACTATCACCACTCCTGTTCAATTTAGTTGGAAACATTAGCCATGGGAATTAGATATGAGAAATAAAAAAGGAAAAAAGATAGGAAATCAAGAAGTCAAATTGTCATTATTTGCAGATGACATGATACTCTATACAGAAGACCCCAAGAACTCCGCCAAAAGTCTTCTAGTCTTCATAACCAAATTCACTAAAGTTTCTGGATACAAGGTCAACCAACAAAAATCAATAGCTTTCTTCTACACAAACAACAGACTCACTGAATGAGAAATAGGGCAAACAATTCCTTTCACAATAACATCTAAAAACCTGAAATACCTAGGAATCAACCTAACAAAGAAATCAAAGACCTCTTCTCTGAAAACTATAGCACTCTGAAAAGAGAGATTGAAATTGATATCAGAAAATGGAAAAACATCCCTTGGTCCTGGGTAGGAAGAATCAACATAGTGAAAATGGCCATACCTCCAAAACTGCTATATAGATTCAATGCAATCCCAATTGAAATTCCAACAGCATACAGACCTTGAGAAAACAATCCAAAATTTCTATTAGAATAAGAAAAGACCTAGAATAGCAAAAGAAACTCTAGGTAACAGAGACATGTCAGTGAGTATCACAAGCCCCAACTTGAAACTATACTACAAAGCTACTGTGATAAAAACTGCATGGTATTGGAGGACCAGTGGAACAGATTAAAAGATGCAGAAACAACGCCAGACACACTCAGCCATCTTATCTTTGATAAAGGAGCCAAACATCCTCACTGGAGGAAAGATAACCTCTTTAACAAATGGTGCTAGAAAAATTGGGTTTCAACTTGCCAAAGATTAAAACTAGACCTATATCTCTTGCCACGCACTATACTAAAATCAAAATGGATTAAAGATCAAAATATTCAAACAGAAACACTGCACCAGCTGGAACAGAGTTTAGGTAGAGCTCTTGAAGACATTTGTGTAGGAAAAGATTTTATGAACAAAACTTTAGTTGCTTGTGAACTAGCACAAACAATCAACAAATGGGACCTCTTCTTATTAAAAAGCTTCTGCACAGCAAGAGAAACCACCAATGGTGTGAAGAGACAATCTACAATGTGAGAAAAAATTTTCAACTGTTGTACCTCAGACAAAGGTCTGCTGTCTTGAATCTATAAAGAATTTAAAAAAATAAGACCTCCCAAATTTAAAGACCCAATCCAAAAATGGACATCTGAAATGAACAGATATTTCTCAGACAATGAAGTAGAAATAGCAAAATAAACATACGAAAAAATGTTGAGCATCACTTGTCATTTGAGAGCTGCAATTGAAAACAATGCTGAGATTCCACCTCACCCCAGAAAGAATGGCTGCTATCAAGAAATTAACCACTGCTCCACTGCTGGTGGGAGTGTAGACTGGTGCAACCACTGTGGAAATCTGTATGGCGATACCTCAAAGAACTAGGACTGGAAGTCCCATTTGACCCAGCTATTCCCCTGCTGGGTATCTTCCCCAAAGAATTAAAAGAATCATACCACAGTGATATATGTGCATCAATGTTCATAGCAGCACAATTAGTGATAGTTAAAACTTGGAAGCAGCTCAATTGCCCATTAACTGGAGACTGGATAAAGAAAATGTTGTGTTTTTTTTTAATAAAATGGAGTACTGCTCAGATAAAAAAAATGAGAAACTAGAGACATTTATAGCTAATACATGTGCATTGAGGCTATACTCTTAAGTGAAATAAATATGACACACATGTGTAAATACCAAATAGTTTCTCTAGGGTGAGAAACTGAAAGTGTAAATAAGGACTAAAAGTTATAATAGATAATGTGAAATAGGAAGAAAAGGGGCAAAGGGGACAGGGAAGTGGGATGGGTAGTGGAAAGGAAAGAATTGAATGGAATTAATATGAGAAAATGAAAATATGGAAACCAAGCCTTTGAAAATAGGGAGGGATGGAGGGGTTTAAGGGAGGGCAGGCCAAGGGGGAAAGTAAGAACCAAGAGAGATTATGTAAAGGTGCAAATTTCCAATGATGAATGTCATAATATTGTACACCTAAAATGTACAAATAAAATTCATTTAAAAAAACATTAAAAAAAAGAACCTTTAATAGGTCTGACCTAACGAAAGCTGTTTAGATTCAGCTGGCTGTTTAAACTGAGAATGCCTAAATTCAGCAGCCAGGAGAATGCCATCTTCCACCATATGAGCAAAGAAGTGAAAGAAAAAAAGAGAATGTAACTATTGTAGGGAAGGATGGAACCTCTAGGTAGTGTTAGAATGAGCACACATGCCGTTTTAGAGAGTAGGAGAAATGCAGTCTCTGTGACTATGAAAATAGATAGTTTAGTGGTTTTACTTTTGAAGAGTTAACCTGGGAATGGCTCACGATACTGGTCCACTTGCCCCTCGTGATTTGAACACCCTAAACTGTTCCTGAACTATATGTTGCAACTACTCTTAGGCACTGTATGATCCTGTGCCCCCAGCAAGGAGTCCATTAACCAATTAAGTGCAGACCCTCTGGGTGGGTGGAGATATCTCTGTATCTCATAAATAGGACTGCTGCCCCATATTCAGCAGTTATCAAGCTCTGGGGCCCCAGTCTGGTGAGGGGCTTCATATTGCTTCCTTCTGCAATAAAGTTACTTTTGCTTTAGCAATAAATTTCTTTCACTTTGCAGCATGTCTTCTGACTCCTCTCCCTCTTTCTAGGTTGAGAAAGAAAAGCTTGTGAAAGTTTGAGGGCAGACTGGTGACCCCCGTCCCAGGAGACTCAACATATTATGTATCACAAACACATACCAACAATATAAAAAATATTATGTGACAAGCTACAAATTGAACAACGATGCTGTCCTCAAAGAAAGCCATTTGGAATTTGAAATTGAAACCACATTTGAACTTAGTGGTGCATAATCTACTTTGAGAACAGTGAAAATAATTTATAAGGGGCAGGTATTATGTAGTGATAATTTAAAGTAAACAGAAACACATAATACTATTAATATAATAAACATAGGCAATAAAAGAGAATACTGTTAAATATAGCATTGTGATCCTATGACAAATAGCTTATGAATTTTTAATGTATATTTTCTTTTATAATTACTATGGTGTTATTGCTGTGTTCTATTTTACCTTTAGTTGACAATTCATTCCCCAGTAAGAAAATGGATTATCTAGGTATTAAGATAATAAGAAAACTGAAGAAATGGATATTAATACTAAATATTATGTTTCATATTGTTGGTCACATTCTCTAAATGCACAAAATTTAAAATCTTATAAGGTAAATATGCTAAGTTATTTTATGTATGGAAGGACAAAGCTTAGTTTAAAGAGAATTTTAAGAAAATATTTTGAATCCAAATCCAGATTTTATGACCACTGGACACTCACAAATGTCTACATCCACCACTGTTTGACATCATTGATTTATGCAAAACAAGTGGATGTGTCACTATCAGCAGCAGAAATGTTGTAAAGAAATAGATGAGAAGACATAGATCAAAGTTACTGAGAGATAAAGATGAAAACCTCTGCAGGAGGTTGTTTGGCATCACTGGTGGAGAAAGACCTGAACGTATTACTCTTGCACAGAACTCTACAGGCATTTGGAGTTCCACAGTGAAAGTCTGTACTCTAACTCTTCTGTGCTACTCAGCTGGGACATGTGCTGCTGACACGGTAACAATGCTCCTTTTCCACATGAGGTGACTTTAATAATTCCATTAGTGGATTCCTCTAAAAACATGAAGAATGGCTGTGTAAGTCAAAAAATTGCAGTGACATGAATAATATATGCGGTGTAAATAGGAAAACAATTTCAGCATCATAGTATTTAGTATTTTCACCTCAATAATGCAGAAGTTAGCTGGAGACTTTTTACTTTTAATAAAATGTTGTTTGCTGTGAGTGGAAACTACTCCAGAGTCATGGGAATTGCAATGTCTGAGCAGGTTCCAGCTGCAGATTGGAAGATGCTTCAGAGTCCCTGCTGTATAAATGAATTCTGATGGGTGAGATAATTTGCATTACAATTCAAGAGATTTTTACATAAGCATAGATTTTTACAAAGCAAAGGTTTTGTAGAAACATTCTATAAGCCTGAATGAGACATTTTAATTGAATGTGATTGCTGTCAATCATCCCAGGAAATGGCTATGTCATTTCCCCCTGGTAAATCCTGAACTTTGCTCCCTCCTAAGACAGAGTAGTCTTCACTTTTCAGAATTCTCAAAAAGAAAATTCAACCATAAAGGTCAGAAAAGTCAGCAAAGTCTACTTTTCATTTGAAAAAATTTTCAATAAATTTAAAAGTATACTATTTAAAACTCCTGTTTGGTGTCTATGCTTTGGAATTCCAAAACTTTTAGAATTGGAACATAAAATAAATGAACTTAGCACACAGGAATGAGGAAGGAATTCCTCTGATAACTAGCTAAAAATTTCTAAAAGATATATATATATATATGTTAAAACATATATAAAACATATATGTCTAAAACATATATATTAAAACATATATGTATAAAACATACATATATATGTTAAAATGGTAAGTCAAATTTGTGAATGACTGGAGATTTATTTATACAACCTGTTTAAAAGACTATCACCAAATAGAGTCTTAGGAATTGGCTCATTGATTAGTGTTTATTAAAAACTTGATTAATCCAATTACGACACTTGAGGTAAGTTAATAATTTAAGCAGGAAATTTTTTAAATAAAAATTAACAGGTTATAATTAGTCTCTATGAAAGCAGGAGATTCCAAGTGTAAGAATATTCTTTTAAAATTCTACATAGTAAACACAAAAGTCATACTGTCAAAATCCACATATTTTCTAAAAATTATTCATCAAACAAATATAAGTACAGAAATAAAAGTATATGAGCAGGCAACTTTCAAAACTACAAATAAAGTAATAGGTAACCATCTGATCATTAACTCATCTGCCAGTCCCAACGTCAAGCCATCTACACAGCAGACATCTCCAGTATGCTTCTTGTAACAAGCACAGACATATTTATCAACATTTGTACTGAATAAAGTAAAATTTTTCTAAATAAAACAATGCAGCATAATTTAGTATATTATTGTAACAAAGTGAAAATTACCTAAAACCCTAATAAGCTGCAACATGAAAGCAGGTTTCATAAAATGAGGAAATACTTTCTACAAATTAAACTGGACAATTGTACCAACTAGTACAGCTTTTCTTCAGAAAAACAAAAAAATAAAATAAAACTGAAAATATCACATTTTATGCCACTGTACAGAAGTAGATATACAGCTTAATTTATAGAATGTGTAATAAATTTCCACAGTCCAAATATACTCCTATATATTTTCACCTTATTTTAATGGTTTTGTGTTTTGTTTTAATACATTGAATGAAGGTACTTGGGTAATGAGCAATAGAATTATTGGATAGAAATTATTGTAAATCACTCTTGGCTATCCATCAGATCTGTTGTAATGTGTTGCTTCCCAAAATCCCAACTAAATTAGTCTGACATATCAGACAATCAACAGGTAATTTCTGTGTCAGTTAAATAATGCTCCTCTTGGTAGACTATTTTCTTGGGTGTCTAATAAAAAAAAATAAGTCTACTTAATAATGTGTAGCTACCTCCTTGACACAAAGACAGGAATCAACCTATTAAATTAGAGAATAGGTTGAAACATTATCCTTTTTACAGCTTTAGCCAAAACCTGAATATATTTACATCTAAATAAGTTCCCATGAAAAATTCTCACAATGTCTATAGTTATGTTTCTGTTTATATTTCTATTGTCAAGACAAATTATTATGTTTGGGATATGAGCTTGTGTTTAACTAATACCCATTTAAAAAATTATGTGCATTTGCTTATGAGAGTGTTGGTTGAGATTTTTCTCAATATGAAATATATTATTTTTGGTGTTTTCAAATACAAACAGAGTTTTATTTCAATTCAGGGTCATTAATTTTCTGTAGCACAATCTATACTTATTTAAAGCTGATGAAAGTAAATTATGAAGTGAAATATGTCTTATTCCAGATTTCTTTTTTCCAAGGAATATATTAGAGGCACTTTATGTATTTTAACCTCCACAAAGAAAGAAATGAGAAACAGGGACATGATCTTGACTCGATAATTAAGCCTTTCAGGTGCTTTTATCTTGTGACCTGATGTTGAAATTTCAGTCCCTATTATCTTTCTCAGAAATCTGAATGTTTCCCTTAATAAAAGATTACCACGGGACATTTAAATAATCATGGTTTAAAACAGTACTCAGAAAACCCCTCAAATCCTTGGCTCCTGATTTCAAATAACCAAGGAATGAACTACCATCTGTGGTTTCAGCCCACGTCCACTACTGCTGTCACAGCCAGAGCCAGAGTGTGGCAGACCTGCTGCTACAAACACGGTGATTTCTGCCTAATCGTGTGGCTGGATAGCTTTCAGAGCCAAGTGACTCTTCACGTAGATCATCCATTCCAAACTGTGTTCTTCAATAACTATTGTATAATCATACTCAGTAAAAACTGAAACTATGTCTAATAAATGTTAACATAGCTTTATCTAAGACTTGGATTTTGTTCTATCTGACCACTTCCTTTGAATGATTGATTGAAATTACTTCATGTTGAAAAGATAGGATGCTAAAGATTCATTTACTTGTTTTCAATATGAGGGATTTTTTATCAAATTTGATTTTCCTTTCATTGTATTACCTATGCTATGAAGCATGGCATTAATTACAAATAAGAGGAGAGTCGAAGACTAAGAGGAGGCTAGAAGAATACAGAGAACAAGATTCATAAGCTAATTTGACACTCCTGATTCAATGGATTAATCTTGGGGAATTTATATGACTTAGGTTGTCAATTTCAATCCTGAATTGAGTATGAATAATATTAATTTAAAGTAATTCACTATGATAAATGTGATCATTAGGTATATCATAAGCTTTCCAGTAAAATTAATAAAAAATGCTCAGGAAATATCTGTGGCTGGTTTTAACCAAGGGCTTTTAATTTAACCAGGGAAACAGGTGACTAAGTGAATAATCAAGAATATTTGGAGATTTCCTTCGCCTTTCCATGTAAATTTGGGCCTCACAGAATTTGTTGAGAACAGAGTTTAGTACTCTTCTGGATGGACAGGTTTTTAGTTTGTTTTCATTTATTTTCTTACATATGTATTTTCATCATTCTAATGTTTTTTCTTTATGTCACTGTTAAAAAGAGGGAAGTTATTTGTAACATAATAAATACCACAAAATAAAGGTTGAAAATATGTAACTTCTTAAACTTTATTTTGAAAACACAAGTATTTTAGATACTTCTTAATCCACTCCATATTAAGATAGTCAATTGCTGACAGAAAGAACCATCTTTTTGGGGTCAATGTTGACACATTTGTAAATATACTGGGTAAATTAGGAAGTGACTGATGATCCTACATAATTTCTAGATGATTTCTTTATTCTTACAATGAGTAAATATATTTAGTGTTTATCTTTCTCTTTTAAGATTACATAACACCCACTTCTTTCTATGCCGTATGAATGGATGATCTATTCATGATCACAGATGAAGCAGTGTTATGGAGTCCATGTCCATTTTCTCTACTTTCTAAGGTTACAGTTGAAATCTGGTATTTTACCTCAATAATCCATATGCCTCATATTCACATTGTTTTCAAATAAAATCAATTGTCTTATATCAGTGTCCCATAAAATGTTGTAGAATGTTGAATAATATCAGCTGTCCTTAATACCTGTTTGATATACTTAAGATATTCATATAGACAAGTCTATGTCAAAAAAAAATCTCTGTATTAGGCCAGTTTCCTCTCACTGGAACACAATACCAAACACAACTTTAAGGAGGAGAGGTTTAATTTGGCTCATGGTTTCAAAGGCTTCAGTCCAGGGTCACCTTTCTCCAAGGAAAGATATATCATGGCAGAACTGCATGACTAAGTAAAGCTATTTAGTTCATGATGGCCTGGAGGTAGAGCAAGGGGAATAGTACCAGAGAAGATTGGGATCATATACAACTGTCAGGTTACACCTCCATGACCCACCTATACACACCAAGCAGTGTACTTTAGTAATTCCTCAGACTGCTCCTAAACCAATCAAGTTAACACAGATAGGTCTAACCATTACAGTCTCTTAACAGGTCAGAACAATCTAACAATTTACTTCTTTTGGCCCATTCTGTCTTCATCCTTTTATGTCTCTCTCTCCTTTTCCTCCATTTGTTGATTGATTAATTGATGGAGTAATGATCTCTATAGTGTAGACTGGCCTTGAACCCAAATTGTAGTCTGGCCTGGCCTCAAACTCACAATGATAGATCCTCATGCCTTAGCTTCCTACGTGCGGAATTATAGGCAAGCACCACTACACTGGGCCAATTTTTCCTCTGTTTATCACTCTCTGTGTTTGAAACAAAGTGAAATTGTTTTCTGATTTTAATTTCAAGGCCATTATTTTGACCCTAAGAATGATATGTCAATCTGCTTTTAGATTATCTGTCCATACAATCAAATGTACATAAAAGTTCATTAATTAAAATTGTTATATAAATGACATGTGTTCTTAAAGTCTGTATATGAGCAAAAAATGAGATTTTGGGAGAAAAGGTGAAGAATGCAATGATTAACAGAGATAATTCTCATTTCAGTTTGATAGGCAAATTTACTGTCATTATTATAAGTAATTAAATTTCTTTTTTTTGTAATTTTGAGATAAAATGAATATGCATAGTCTAAATAATATAGGAATTAGTTTTAATTGTTTATAAGTGTAAAGAATGGTAAGATTTATTATTCTAGTTGACTGATATTACAGGTTTTATTCTGTCTCATAAATACTACAGTATTTACTACAGTTTGATAATGTGAAGAAAATAAGACCAGTTGGATCAAATAGGAAAAATTAATAGAATATCAAAGTTGCATAACTACTTAACAAAAGCTAAAAAAGGAGAAAGTAAATTCCTTAGATCACAAGGTTTTAGAACATGATGAGATTTGCAAAGAAAAATGACATATTTTAAACAGATTAAAATTTCAAAATATTAGTATTTTTATAAGAAAATTCAATAAGATTATTATATATAATCAATGAACTCTAAGTAATATACCCACTAGTCATTTCATGAATTTATATATAAAGTGAAATATTGAGAATTTCATGAGAAAAATTTAAATGGCTTTGAATGGTATATTGTATCAAATATAATAAATTCATAGATACAAGAGTAGAGAGACAAGAAGATAAATGCTAAATATAATGCTACTTTTATTTAACATGTTTATATTTTTTTCTTTCTCTTCTCTTTCTAATTTTCTAAATTATAGTATTGATGGTATTGATTGAGTGGACAAATGAAAAGTTAGTAGCAAAAATATCTTTTATAAAATATCTATGATGACTTCATTCCTTTGTATTTCTACAGGTGATCGACATGAAGAGATATATGCTATAATATTTTAGAAAGTCTAAATCCATGGCATGCTTAGCAGTATGTACTCCATTTGAGAACCAGAATTACAAAATTTGAAAGGAAAAGCAAATTTATATTTAAAATAGAGCACATTATAAATTTTATTTAAAATAAGCACTGTCTCCTTTAATGGGAAGACATAATTTAAGCAAATAAGAGATACTTTCTGATGTACAGTTGTGAGAATAAAATATAAGGCTACTTTATATCAGAGATCACTGAGTGAATGAGATTGAAATTGAAGATTTTGCTTGTTTAACTCTCAACTTGGTTAAATGTATGTAAGATTTAGAAGAAAACATTAGAATTAAATGGCAACTAATATAAATTACTTTGGAATAGGTTAGAAGATAAAATTACAGACAATTCAGTCGAAATTAAGGCAGAATTGAAATTATCTAAATACTACAGAGGTATTAGTTCTAAAGTAAGCTCCATAGTCACTTAGGCGATACTGAGTGAGGAAGCTAATGCAAGGTGAAGATATGATGAAATATGAATTTACTTTACAGTGAGGAAAATAGTAAATCAGTAGTCATATGAGGAAAGTTATTTAAATGAATATTTTCTTTAACCAGGCATGGTGGTACAACTTTCATACCAGGCTGGGTAATTTAGCAAGACCTTGTCTCAAAATAAAAAAAAATGAAAAAAAAAGCGAAAAAAAAAAACCCCCAAAGCAATAAGGGTTTAACGCAGTTGGAAGACCCTGGGTCCAATCCCCAGTAACACCTCCCCTAAAGAAAAGTTCTTTACAGCAAAGAAAGAGATACACTGGATGTTTATCAGGGAACTTGGATGCCTAAGCAGCACACACTTGACAGAGATGGGGTAGTTATTGCCATGACAATAGGCACCAGATTTGAAATAGAAACAGAATGATTACAAAGCAGTGAAGTTTTTTGATGTTACTGGCTAATTGATTTTGGTCACCCTAGAACCAAAAAGATGGGTAATTTTCAGAACTATTACTTGATCTGTCTCCATGGAAAATCTCTAGTTATTTTTAAAGGATTATTATACACAAAAAATACATTCACCAGTGTTTTACTTTTTTTGGTGCTGATGATTGAACTCACCCATGACACGTGCTGAGCCACATACTCAATCAAGCTTCTTCCCCAACGACTTCTTGAGTTAATGAAAGAGAAGAAGCTAATTTGATGAAGACTCCTGTTATGATGCTGATATTTAAATTGTAAGTTTTCTTCCTGGTCTTTTCCCAAGGATCTGCAACCATTTGTAAGTATAACCGTTCCTGGGAAACGAGAAACAGAATTTTATGGGGCTGCAGACATTGACTTATGATGAGCATTGATTTCTGAAAACCTAAAAGTCA
The DNA here is from genome assembly GCF_000247695.1 of Heterocephalus glaber. The sequence goes on from NW_004624763.1 coordinate 9,799,930, forward strand.
TTGTGGTTCATTATTTAGCAAAGACAGAAGATTAATGTACTCTTGGCTTTGATCTTTTTCTCAGTGGATTAATTGATCTCTTTATCATCTCTACATCTATTTCTCTAGTTATGGAGTGCACAGTTAGAAGGAGACACCCACATCTTGCCTGCAAGGCGTTTTCCAAAGTGTGATATTGATATTAGTAAGAGGCAAATAGATTAAAGAAACAAAATAAAGTACAAGTAGATCTACATATATATTTTGATTTTGACAGTATTTTCTGACAAAGAGCAAAGCTTTAATAAAGGATAAAATTTTCAACAAATTATTTTGGAAAATTAAGTACCTATATGCAAAAAGGTAAACAATGACCCATTCTTCACACTACATACAAAAATTAACCAGCCAAATAATGCAATAGAAAGGTTGCAATCACATATTATAAAAATTTATATGAATGTATTATCTCTGTTAAAATATCTTAATATATTCTACTCACTCTTCTCATGATGACAGAAGAGATACAATACCTGTCTGATGAAATGGGATATCAATGCTATAGGCACTGTGATGCAGCATTAGGAGAGTACATAGGGTCAAGTGAACACAAGCACTGTGATACCATATTGATCTGGAAACCAAGGGATACCAAGTGCCAAATGGGCACATGGAGATACAATGTGAACTCACTGTTCAAAGGGATCATTCTGGACAAGATTGAACAGGATGGAGGGAGATAGTGTCATGATATTAGAATGGTATGTAATTTAAAAATTTGAATTTTTTATTTCTGGAATTTTCCAATTAATATTTTTGAAGTACAGTTGCTGACTGAAACCACTGAAAACAAAACTGTGTATAAGGAGATTATTGTAATGTGAGCAATCCATCCTTTTATAAGCTCTTGGCTGTTGAGTGGCATCACTGATCTCTATATTTGCACAAAATTTTCAGTGCAGAATGGTTTCAACCCTCCATGAGCAATCATAAGACATTAGCTCAGGTACTGCTTAGAGAGAATTTTTAAATTGATTCCTATTATTGTAGGGCCCAATAGGTCACTTCATCATGTTGTTAGAAGCTTATGTATAAATAACCTCAATATTGGTTCTTACCTTACACAGGTGAAATAAACATTAAGATATACTGCAACTCTGTCTATTACGTTGACAACATAAAAAAGAAACAAGAGCATATGGGATATAGGTAGCATATTAAAATTTCTACACTGCCAATGTGATGGTAAATGATCGCTTTCCGGGTGCCAAAGTATTCATATGATACAGCAAACTATAAAATGAGAAACTCACGAAGAAAATGCTCAAAAGCACCCACCAATGAATCAAGGGAAATAGAGTAACCCACAAGGTTTTAATGTTCCCTTAACTTTGAAATTATAAATAAAAATTGATAAAGTCAAAGGGCCACTTTTTAAGTTTATATTCCAAATGAACTTTATAATAGAATTTGATATCATATGATTTAAAACTGCGGCCCAACCTTCTACCTGCCCAAGCTACACACACACACACACACACACACACACACACACACACAAGCACACTTGCATGCACTCAAATACACACATACATGTACACAGACAAGGGCTCATCATTTTTTGAAGGGTTAGTACTTAACATACCCAAGTATAATGAATCTCTTAGCTCTATATTTTCTACATTAGATTTCGTGATAAAAACAATTAAAGGTTAATCAGAGAAATAAACATACACTTGGGCCCAATGAAAACACCATCTCCAAAATGGCAAAGAATTTTCATTCTTTCCACTACGATTTTACATCATAGACATCTAGTATAGGAAAATATTTTTATTAATTTAGGGTCTGGTTAAAAGATAAAATTGCCATTAGTTAAGAGTATTGTGTTGTAAGTTTCTGAAAACAGACTCTGCTATAGAGATTTGCGTGCCGGAATCTCATTGCTTCCAGGAACTGAATCTGGGCGACAGTGAAAATGCAGCCCCAGGGAGAGCATAGAATCACAGGCACTGCAGTGAACACCTCCATAAACCTCCCTGCAGCTGAAGGGCCCTTCAGTGCTGTTCTGAGAGGAAGCGATGCGACTCTGGGCATCGCGGTTCCCCTGCCCCACCACGCTCTCAGCCCAGGGCAGCCAGTCATTCCTTGTGCACTCAACTCCCCAGACAGAGCCTCAGGAGGCGGCTCTCTAAAGCTGAGGGTAATTTCTTCACAGAGACTTAGCTAAGAGTGGATGCTCCCAGCAGCTAGAGGAATGAGTACTTCGGTCCTGAGAGTGATTTAAGGTTTTTGAAGCACTTGAGGTTTCTCTGATATTTTAAGTTTGATATGATGGAGATGGAAATATTTGGACTCATTCCAAGTTCAGTGTAAAAGCACTCAAAGCTTCATCAGGCTTATAACACTCCCTGGACCTCCGCTAATCCTTACTGGGGGAAGAAGAGGAGATAAAAACAATTTTACAGCAGAGCCTGCTTTGAAATGCCTTCAGAGTCATGAGAACAATGTACGAAGTTTCCCAAAATAAAGCCTTTTGCCAATTGAGTACTCATCTTGAGACTGCTGCGAAAGGATGGGTGATGGACAGTGCGTGCCAACGCATTCCTTACCACAAGGACGCATCGCGTTATGAGCAGTGTACTTGTATGGGTATTAGCTGCAGATCCATGCTCCTAACACAGAGATCCAAAGTATCATGTTTTAAGGGAGAGGACAGTAAGTGGGGGAAATCTGCTAAAAGAAAAGAGAAACGGCTTTTTCCCTTCTCCGTAAAATTGGTCTTGTATTTCTCTTTTGCAATGGAAACAATGTCAGGCACTCATCAACAATGAAACAGTACTAATTTTACTCTAAAGGCTGTTTGCTTTAGAAAAAAAATGATAAGCAAGGACTTTGTTTTTCTCCTTATTAGATTGTAGTTTATGATCAATAGAGATACACGATTCAGGGAAATAGTGTTACATGTCTATCACATGAAGTTAATGCTTTAATTTATATCAAATCCTTTGACAAGAAGATTTTAACTGTTGATGTTTAGATTGATTCACATAACTCAGCTTTGCAAAATATGAAATGCATTATGTGATTTTGCACTACTCAGTATAGAAAAACTACAAGATTTTGTTTTTCATTTTCGTTGCATTGCAATATCTTGTTCTGAGAAATATTCAGCCACCTCTACTTGACAGTTATGTAAAATTCATGTGTCAGAAATTGGAACATTACAAGTTCCTATAATATTGTCTGATCTTAGTTATCCCTATATGGAACCAAATGAATTGTATGCTGTCATGGCCTTCAAATGTTTTGTTAGATATGTGATCATCAAGTGTAGCAGATGTGCTTCGTGTCTGTCCAAAACAGTTTAGCAAAGTGAAACAATTGTCTCAAGGTGTTTGTGCAAAATAAATGAATGTGAATGTGTTTCATAAGGTGGTGCAAATCTTGTTCATTCTGAACATTATAGAGTTTTAAAATCTTTAAAGTAAGAAGACCATTTCACCTTTGAAGTAGAGAGGGAAAGAAAAAAAGGGATTATTAGAAAAACACACATATATGTTTCTTTGAAAAATCTTGTTTTAGGTTCTGCATTACACTTTTAACATTTAAAATATTTTATATACATTTCAAATGTCAAAGTGAATGAAAGAGGGAGAAGACTTGTAAAGATGAATTTTAAATTGTATCACCCTTTAGAATTTAGTTTCTTTTTCTATAAAGAGAAAGCATCACTACATATGAAAAGTTATAATATATAAGAATAAATACTTTGGAAATAATCTTTGCAGGTCATATCACATGTGAAGCATTTGTTTCATAAATTTATTTAAGAATACTTCACTAAACGTTCATTGACTCTCTTTTGTATGCTGTTAGCATTTGAAAGAAGAAAACTGCAATCTCCACTGCCACTGTGTACATCCCTAGATGAACACTTGAGCCTATTTACGTCTACAAGCATATATATGTATAAACAAACATATTTGCATACACACATTTTTAAAAAGTTAAGTAGGGTTCAAGTAAGCTTCCTGCATGAAATGAAATATTGGTAATCGAATGGGTTAGGCTTTGGCAATTTAAAGTACTGCTCCAACCATATGCAACAGTGTCTTTTGTCACCTAATGCATTGTTATTATCTGTTTTCTGATGTTCCATTAGAGCTGCCTGGCTTGGAATCCTCTGAACACTGCCTATTTAGGACTTCAGTGCTGAGACTTTTTACCACATCATAAAACCACATGCATTATTTGGTATCACTATTCCAATCTTCACTTACAAAACTGCTGCTTTTTTTCTTTACTATTGTTACCTAACATCCTTTCATTCCCTATGGCAGGAAGTCATAGAGAATGATGTGACCATGCTTGCCCTTTCCAGGCTGCGGGATTAGACGTATGACCCAAACCTGTGCCTGTAAATAACAATCATTTGCCTTTCCAAGATCATAAGAGTAAGATCTTGTAGATCAGGTAGATAATTTATCCTCTTAGCCAAAGAACAGGGCCTAGCGTTGGGTATACAAATGAAGCATGTCTGACAGGAACTTTCAATATGCTCAATGTGTAGTCTTGAAAAAGATAAAGTGTTTTAAGCTATTGAATTATTAAGCTATTAGAATATGTTTTGGGGTTAAAAACAGTTGTCATTCTTCCCAGGTTTTGAGAACCTTTTAAAGAATGTAATCAATAAGCAGAGGCAAATAGTTGTATTTTTTTTAAAAGATAGAGATGAAGCCCTAATAATTTTTTTGAATCAAGGATCTAAAGATGAACTTAGTTATGTTAATATACTCTAATATAAAAATACCCCTTTTAATTCTCAATATAAATTACGTTTTAATCACAGTGCTAAGGCATTCCTAATGAATAATTACTTCACATAAAGAAAACATTACAAAGGTAGAATATAGACTGAGACTGTAACAAGTTGGAGAAAATAAATCAGGCATTGACAGTTTTTGGGAAATTTACAAGACACCATACTCAGGCTGTGCTTGTATGATCACAGCATCCAGTGAGGGAAAAATTGATAGCAGAGTGATCATGAACTTTAGTAGAGATAGATAATCCTCCACTCTATAAAGATGACTAGGATCTTGTAAGATGTGTATCAAATGATGGTATTTCTCTGTTTTAAATCCCCTTTTGTAAAGTATAGCTAAAGGTTTTCTTGACTTTCATCCATCCTTCTTATCTGCTTTATTGCCTGGCCCTTGTAATTTGTACCTTCTGTCTCTCTCTGTCTCCTCCAGTCACAATGGCCATCTTTCTCTTCCTGTAATGCAGCAGGAAAACCCATGTCTGGGGCCTTCATGTTTGCTCCTTTCATATCCATCCTCAGAATGCTCTCTCTGCAGTTATCTCCACAGCTGATGCTGTACAAATTTGAGTTTTCATCCAATGTCAAATTTTAAAAAATCATTTTTGATGGTCAAATTAAATATCAGATATTTACAAATTATTGCCTTTCTTAGTTTTCTCCTTTAGTTCTTATCACTAATGATTTCCTTTAAATTATTTGTGGACTGTTCATTATTTTTCTTCCCATAGAAATATATTCTGTAACAGTAGCCATCTGTAATTTTTTGCTTTGATTTAGAAACAAATGATTCTTGTGTCTTCAGTGACTAATGAGTGGGTTAGCAAAATAGGTGTTCAGTAAATATTTTTTGAAATGATAAACAAAAATGAGATTTGAAATCAAGCATTGCACAATTAAGCACCTGTTCTACCATTTGTTGGATGATACTGGAAAACAGGTTTTACCCTTATGAACTTAAAACTTGCTATTCCTATAAAGGTAATCTTAGTTTTACTGAAATATAATAGACATGATGTCATCTGCACAAATTTCAAAAGTGTACTTTGAAAAATCTCTAACGCATTTCTCCCCTTGTCTATATGCTAGTCCCAAGAAAACCATTGATTTTCTTTGGGTCATTATATATAAATTTCCATTTTCTATTATGTAACTTAAATGAAAAAATATGTTAGGCTCTTGTTTTTTCCTCTCTTCTTTTAATTTTTTAAAGAAACTACTAGGAACTTTCCCCTGAATAGTTGTACCATTTAATCAATGTTTGTTGTTCTTTCTGGCAACTGAAAACCTCACAACATTTGTGGAAAAGACTGTCCTTCCTCTACAGACTTGCCTCTGTGCATTTGTCAAAAATCAGTCTCCAAGGATCACAAGTCAGCTGTCAGCATGGGAAAGCAGAGACGCTGAGCTGCAGCCATCGAGTCTGCACTCAGAAGCCGACACAGCCTGGCTACCATGCCTACTCTGCTGCTTAGGAGATGTGTCACCCGTGCGAGTCACTGTACCTCTCTGTGGCTGGATTATCGTTCCAGACAATATAGGAATGGTTGTAGGTTTCTATCTGGATAGTAATGCACCTGCTTTGACTACTGCTTCTTCACACTGAATCTTGACATCAGATAGTCTTATTCTAATATTCTTCTTAAAAATATTTTGGTTATTGCAGGCTCCCTGTAACTCTATGCAAATTTCTGAAAAAATTTTAGAATCTTTATAATTTTTTGTACAGTTGCCTATATCAAATCTACCTAAGATTAAATTGAGTATTCAGAAGATTAGTTCATATAATTTAATGATTTATCCACCAGTGTTGCATGCTGATTAGATGCACGCTAGGAAACAGGCACTATATGTTAAAGTCTCTGAGTTAAACAGATAAAATACTTCTCTTTATGCTATAGGACAGTAGGAATAGGCTTTAAAAAAGGCAAATTTACAGGAAGTAGGCATGAGAATGAGAGAATCTATAGATTTCAAAAGACTTTTAAACATGATAGTAAATTTAAATTTTAGAATGTAACATTGGAACTGCAATGTTAATTATAGTAATAATGCTATCATCATTTCTAGGAAAAAATTAAAAAGTTGAGATTGTCACACATTTTTATATTCTTAATAAACATTTTTAGAACTATCACTGGTTGAATCACCCATGCAGTGATGTATCATTAAGACTGATGCATTTTAATGAAATGACCCACTCATAGTTTGAAGCTATTAAAGGAATATATTTATATTGTGAACTCAGTTCTAATAATATATAATACAATCATTGTATTTTTTCTACTTTATAGTTTATGTTAACAATGCTGTAATTTTCCCTGTTTTCTGTTAAAGTATGCATTACTCATATCAAACTCATTGACTTTTATTCCATGAATGTTCTTGTCATTTAAAACTCATCCTGTAAATTTTAGAGGTCATGTCAGAAAGCTTCCTATCATTATGACAAAAATACCTGAAATAATCAACCTGAAAATGGAAATGGTTTCTTTTGCCTCACAGTTTCAGAGGCTTCAGTGCATGGTCTTTTGGATCTATTGTTTAGGATCTGCTGTGAAGCACAACACAAAGGCAGGGAGACAGTGGCAGAACAAAGCTACTCATTTCATCAGTGTGAAGCAAAGGGAAGGAAAGGGCCAGAATGCTATTGAGCCCTTCAAGGCCATGCTCCCAATGAGCTCATTTTCACCCACTAGGTCCCACCTCCCAGTAGAGATGCAGGCTGCTGGTCAGGCTTTTAACTCGAGGTGCTTTGGGTGAACTTCCAAACCATAGCAAGAGATTAGCTGAACAAGAATTAGGACACATAGAAATTAATGGAAGTTAATTATTTTGATTTACAACAAAATTAAAATGACTATCACTTTTTTAGCTAAAAATTAAATATATATGTTGATTATCAATACTAGAAATGTATTAAGATCAAAGACCTATAATTTTCTTTGTGAAAACAATGATGGTACTTATAATAATATATAGTACTTAAGATTGTTCTGGAAGAAATGTTTTTAAAATGTGGAAAAGTTATCAAGAACACTTTTGCACATAGTGGTCTTGGTTTATTTTTGTTTTCTTTCAATCTTACACAGGCTCACTTACATATGTAAACACTATATACATGTATATAATTTTTATCAAATTTCTAGGAATGTCTGTTCCATAACACATGATTTTTTTCACTTTATTCTTCATCAATTCATAGGACTTTTCTTAATTATTCTGGAGTTTAGGAGGTTGATCTTTATCTGTCATATTGCTAGGAGCCATTACCCTGTAGATTTTGGTTTAATTAACAGACCTCTACAAGCAAAAGATGGAACAGAAGAAGAATGATATTAAGATATATCTTCACTCTGAGTCTTAGTAATGGAATTGATGTATTCCCTATTTAGTGTTTTCACCCTTCTTTGGATCCAAAGACACCAATTTCCTCTATGATTTCTTCAGACCTTCAAGGGATATGGCTTCTGGCTATAAATCATCTTTGGATGATTCAATATCTATTTGTTGTTCCCCTAACCCACCTCTCTAAATAGTATTTTCATTAAATGATTTTCATAATTTGAAATGAGCATGTCTTGTTTATTCTATTGGGACTCTGACATGCAGTTTATATCAACTACTTAGCTCTTCATTATGTATTAAATGTGGGAGCCAGTTTAATCAATTCTGCAAATATAAACTATATGTCTAAGATACTCCACTCCCTTAATGATAACTAGATAACTAAAACATGGTCACCATACTTTGGTGAGACCAGATGTTTTGAGCTGTTTTCCTCTAGATTAATATTTATCAAGAGAAGTAAAGTCAGTAATAGGAAAATAGTATTTTATCATTTCAGTGAAGGAGTGTAAATTTATCCAAGAATGGCAGTAAGTTAATTCACCATAAGCTTCTTAGAAGAGCTGAAATAATTTCAATTTATTATGTTAGAGGCATATTTGGATTTGGCTCATTTTTCTGCTCTTTTAAAGTAAAGTAGGTTTCTTAGTTTAATTCTGGTCCTTGTAGAAAGAAGATCCATTACTGAGAGTGGTAAGTACACTGTAATAATAGGAGAATGTAAATAAGGTTTGTGGGGAAAGCTTTTTCCTCTATTGTCATGTACACTAGATGTGGAAATGATTGCTAAATGTCACAATAGTTCAGGTATTATAAGGCATTAAACTGATGGTCTCAAATGATATTTAATGATATAGAGAAATAATCAAGATTTGAATTAATTTTAAAACCAGGTCTGAAGCACCCTTATTGTATATATTTCATACATGTAAGAGATGAATCAATAAGAAGTTCAATAGGTCAGAAGGAATTCTGTCTTCTACACCTTCTCTCAGCCCAATCCAAAGAATGCCACAGAAGATGAAAGTATGTGGAATTTTTAAACAAATATATAAAGAAATCTGTAAAATACAAAGGGAATGTTATCAAACACAGAGAGCATTTCATCCCAGAATAAAAATGTGTTTGACAGTTGGAGGATAGTCAATATGAAAGGAGTTTTTCCTCCCCTCTTCCATAGTCCCCGAGTAGAAGGATGCCAGGCCTTTAAGGCTGCAGGGCTGGGATGGGAAGGGAGGTAGACCAGCAGGTGGAAACCGACATTCCACAGTGAGTGCATCTTGCTGAATCCTCTGTCCTTACACTGATGGTTGAAAATTTATCATTTAAGGACAATATATAAAAGTCAATATAGCTGGTGAGAAACTATCAAATAGATACAAGAGAAAAAGGAGAAGGTGGTTCTATTCTTTTTATGATCCAATTCTTTCTGTTCTTGGAATTTCTCTATTTTATTCAACAGGAAACTAACCAGAAAATGCCATAAGGAATGGAGAACTTTGTCTCGAATCTTGAAATTCCATCACCTCAATTGAGGTTATTACAGGAAATGAGTTCATATATATAAGTAGGCACAGGTTGCTTAACAACCAAAACTCTATGTGAGCCCCCAAATCTACAAAAATAAGTAGCTTCTATTTTTGACTTGCTATGAAAATGAGTGAGATGTGTTACCAAACAAGTAAATAATATATTACAGTCTATTTTAGATTTCTAAATCTTTCTATAAAGAAATAGTCCTCATTTACATATTTATTTTTTGCATAAATTAAATATTAATTCAAATATTAGCTCAACATGTAAAAAACATATTATCTTATTACTCATGTATACAAATAAGCTTAAAAGTATCAAAATGTGCGCTTTTTATTCGCTTATATTATTTTTATGTGACTATGCAAAAATAAACAAAATAAAAGTACTTTTTATTTGACCTGCATAAAATAGTCCTTCAAACTTTCTCAACTGTGCTAACATGATTACCTTTAATCCCATATTTTTGAGTGGTAAATAAACTTGGAGTATGATTAATCCTTCATTATTGAGTTTTCTGGCAGTCCCTGCCCCTGCTCCCTATGAAGTGATTGTTTTGCATTCCTTTTTGCCTGAGCTTAGCAGCAGCGCTTGAGAACTGACAGGTTTGCTCAGGGTCATAAGAGCTTGAGGCCTCAGTAGCACGCTGTGTACTCCAGGGTTTCCAAAAACGAAGGCAAGGCCCCACACCTATAAAATCAGAAGAACAGCAAGAGACTGACAAACAGAAAGTGCTGCAGTGAGGGCAAGAAAAAAAAAAAAAAAAGCAAGTAAACTAAGCATAATCTATCTTTATTTACCTTTGTAAATGATTCGAGTTTGGCTGTTTCACATTACAACTAGCTCTGCTATTAATTTATAATTTTGCTTTAAATTCGGGATGATAAGCAGTTTGGAGAAATCCTGTGTATTAGTGAGGTCTAATTGTGTAAAAAACAAAACAAATGAAAACTTCTCTAAAACTGTTACTGAAGCAGATTTCTGACTGCCTGGAAATGTGCCCTACCAATATGTTTTGGAATAGTTAAATTAGGATGGTGGAAATTAATGAAGGATTAAATGGAGCAACCATTATCTGCCCCAGCAGCTTATAGATGTTAATAATCACCTTTTTTCTCTTCCTTTCTTTTTTCTTTTCTTTCTTTTTCCCTCTCCTCTCCTCTCCCTCTCTCTCTCTCTCTCTCTATCTCCCCCCCCCTTCAGATGTTTCCTATCTATGGAATTTTCTGGAGACCCAGAAAAGAAGGAATTTTTTTCTTCTTTTTCTTCACTATGATGATGTTCAATCCAGGTTTATCAGGCATCCTCCACTGCGTTTCCAGTTGGAGTTTCACAAGAGGATTAACCAGGCTGTCATGCCCTCTTTCCTTTAACCTCAGATATAAGAACCACAGTCTGTCAAAAGAATCCTTCTAAATATTTCTGGGCATCTTTTATGTGCTCATGAGCATGGCTTCTTCTGCCACTTATTGCTATACCCAAAGGCATTAGCTAAGGGTAATCATATTCAACAAGCATCTCATCTTCTGGGGAAGCGGTAGCTTCAGTTTCCAGGATACCAGAGCTCTTTTTCTTTCTCCTCCCGCCCTCCCCTTCCCTTCCCTCTCCTTTTTTCTCTTCACCTCCTTTTCTTTCTTTCTTTCTTTCTTTCTTTCTTTCTTTCTTTCTTTCTTTCTTTCTTTCTTTCTTTCTTTCTAAAACTGAGATAATTGTTTCCCCTTGCTTATGAAAACAGGGTGATATTTTAGGCTATGATTATTTATAAAATAAGTCCTTACATTTTCAATTATTTCTGTTTTTCTTCTATTCATATATTCCAAACAGGTTCAGGAATTTATATATGCCTGAAAATGTTTAAAGGGTATTTTCAAACTAAAACTTCAGAGATATTAACAAAAAATATTAAGCCTTAATTAGATGTTTGAAACCTTTTAAGTAGCTATTTTTTAAAATGTTATATGGATGCATTCTGATTTAAAATATTTCATTTCCCTTGATTCCATGACTGATATCTATTTAGTCATAAATCAAACTCAGTGTCTTGCTTAGATGTATGTTGTTTCATACATGATGATCTACTTATTTCCACTTCTTCCTTCCACAAATACACATCCCGAGGGCTTGGTACGCAGCATGAGCCCAGCAGAGTGGAACCGGTTATAGTTTAGATAACAAATACCATGCTGAACCCAGTATCTTCTCTCCCCCTCTAACAAACCCAGTCTTTTCCACTGGGCCACACAGTTTACCTGAATCTCATTAAACACTTTGGCCCTGATGTAAATCAGATTCAGCAGCCTCTTCTTTCAGTTTGACAGGAATCTCAAAACCAGTCTGATTTTCCCATATTTAAACTGCAAATCTGCTATAATACCTTCCTCTATTTTAAATTGTAAAAAGTAACCAGGTTAGTATATCGCTAGAAAGTCTAAGTCTGACAGGCAGCTTTACACTGATTATACTCTTTTGTTTCAACTAATTTCATGAAAATATGCAACTCAAAATAGAAGAAATGTGGAAGGAACTTATTTCCTGGTTCTGTTAAGCTGAGTCCATTATTCCATTGTAGCCTTACCATAGAAATATGTGTCAGATCTTTTAATCAATAAGTATAGTAATGACCTTTGAAGACCAGATGTGACTTTCAGACTGAATAAGCATTGGAAGAAATTTTTGAATTAGACCCCATTCCCTACATGTACCAGAAACATTATTAATAGAGCCTATCCACTGACAACGAAAAGCAAGTCATATTCAATGAGGAAAACAATTACAAAATAGCAGTATGAGAAATATAGGGGTATGTGGGAAAATTCTTGTTTCAGAACATACAACTTTGGATTAATAATTGCTTTGGTTCCTTTTATTTATTGATTTTTTTCTTTCATTCATTTTATTGGTACATTTTAGGTATACAATATGCGGCCATTCATTATTGGGAATTTGTACCTTTACATAATATATCTTGGTTGTAATTTTTTTGTACTGTCAGCCGGAGTCAAGACTCTGTGTTAGATCCCTCCTCCCTTATTGTATCTCTTTTCTTTCTTTTTTCTTTTCTTTTTTTTTTTGGTACCGCGGATAGAACTCGGGACCTTGCGCTTGCACAGCAGGTGGCGAAACCACTGAGCTAAATCCCCAGCCCTATTTTCTATGCCAGGTTAGCTCAACGTAAATGATCACTACCTATGTATGTTTGCATAAAGCACGGTAGTATTACAGAATGTAATTTTCTAAACCCTCCCTCATTTTAAGGAAATAAGTAAACCATGCCCAGAATTCTGACACTTGGTTCCTTAAGAGCTTCCATAATTTGAAGGAATTTTCTCACAATGCCTAGTGACACTGACGTATGAGTTTTCATAGGGATAAGTGGCTTGCTTGAAGCAGCATCGTGAGTGAGTCATTTTGAAAATATGACTGAAAGAACAAAAGTTACAGCCTTATGGCAATGACCCATAGAACATTGCACAGACATAAATCGGCTGAAGCTAGAGATTTACATTCATTTCTTCAGTGGTTTAATGAGCATTGTGACAGAACTCTGTGTTGAATTATTTTATTATGGTGAAGATAGATAATAACCTAGCCAGATATCTTAAATTCCTGCATCATTATTCATTATATTGTGAATGTGGAATTTCCTTCAAGGCATCAAGTATATTACCAATGCTGTCTGAGAAAGATTAGTGAGTGATCAAGCATTATTGGACAGGTTCTGGGAATTCTGCACTAAAAAATCCAATTTATCTATCTATGGGATAATTTAATGAACACTCAGAAACTATAGCAATGGATATTTATTTGTGTTTCAGATTAAATACTCAAAAATACTTAATTATAATGATATAAAATTGTATGTGTGCATTATATTTTAAAATATGCATTTCTCCTGGTTAGAAAGTAGATCTTATGTATTTAACTATTCATTAGACCCAGAGTACTGAATTGTGCCTAAACTCAGAGTACTGAATGTGTTTCTTGAAAATATGTTGTTATTTTACTTATTTTCCTTAAATATCAAGGGCCTTAACTAACTGGGATTTCAGGCCATTTCACAAAACAATTCCCAGGTACTGAAATGTGGAAATTATATTATTAACCTTGAAATGAAGGTTTAGGGTTTTGTGTGTTAAAGAGCCACCAAAATAATTCTGATAGTCTAGAGCTTAGTATCACTGCTAAAGTTTTACACTTCCATTTAGGGATCCTCTATACACACCCAAAATTCCATAGATTAAAACATGTTTAAAAAATGTGTAATTTATATCCAAACAGATGTATTTTACAATGAGTTGTAGTTCCTCTTATAACTACAAAAATTGTGAGAAACATACATTATTATGTTAAATTATGGTAACTATAACTAGAAACTTTGTTCCTTTTCTCTATCGGCCTGATTGAATTTATGTCTGCACAGCATAGAATAAAAAGAATGAATTTTTTAGAACCAGTAGAGCCAAAGCATATTTTCTTTCTCCTAATTAGTGATAACAATAAGTTACCAGTTAATTTTCTGTAAAATCAATCTGTAAATTTTCTCTTCCTTCTCCTTATGTCCTAAAAGCCATTTTAAAAACTGTCCATGATTTCCTGCATACAGAGCTGCTTGTCATCCTGTGACAGGCCTGTGAATGCCTGAGCTGATATAAATCTTCGTTTTCCCATTTCTTCTTCTATTTTTTTTCCCTCAATAGCTAATGGTAGTTAAAATAGTAATATGTGGGGCCAAAATCATTGTATAAACAAAGTTTTCCATATATCTTTTTGTTTAAATATTATCATTTTGCTGGATGTTTGTTTTTTTATGGAGATTCTGAATTCACTTTTTCAATAAAACCCATGCTTGAGTAAATGTGCCACAACTGTTCATGGTCTTCAACCTTTCCAAAGGAAAGTTGCATGTGTCACATAAAGGTTATGTCTTAATCCCAGTATGTACCATAGTTTAGGTCCCAGGCCTATTTGTTGAGTATGTTTGTCCCAGATTGTCACACATACCAGGCATAATGTTGCTATTTCCATTATTTATGTGGGATTACTCTACTTCCTAGCTTGTGAGACAGTACGATTTTCCTTTCCTTACATAGATCTTCTCTCTCAATTTTTACTCCTCTCTCTAAACACCTAGCATTGGAGAAGTTATGAAATAATAGTCATACTAGACATTCCTCTTCATTCTTCAGTCTTTAGAAAGAAATTCATAATCCTACAGATTAACCAGATCATTTGAGGCAGGAATTCCCAGGCAGCTTTTGGTGTTGTTCAGCAAAGTGACCCCATATTTTTATACTACAGCCTCTGGATTTGCAGATTTAACTTCCCATTGTGTCTGTCCCTTGATGAGTCATTTAGGGAACAACAACTGAAAGGACAGTATCAGAGGGTTCCATAGTGGTATGATTTAGATCTTGAAAGTCCTTCAAAAGCCTTCTGTATTGAGTGGTGGGGCTTTTAGAAGGTGAATAAATAATGGGGGCTCTGTGGTCATCAGCGGATTTATCAGCTGGTGAATCCATTGTCAAATGCACTCTTAGGAGTTGGGGCTTGGTCAGAAGTCCTTCACTGGGGCTTGACCTGAAAGGCTGTGTCTTCCTCCTCTACCCTCCTTTCTTTCTCTGCCACCATGAGTGAGCATCTTCTCCACCATATAAGCTTGCTATCCTATTTCAGTTTTGGAGCCATCTGACCATATCCTGAAACAGAGAACCCAAAGAAACCTCTCCTCCTTTAAGTTGTAGGTGTTGAGTATCACGCCCAACATTAGGAAAGTCACTAAGACATACTTTGTTCTCCTAAGATTACTGCATGGCTTTTGGTTTAATATGGGAGTCCATTTTTATCTCCAGCACCAGAAAATGGCTGATTGTTTAATGGTTCTGTGTTATCCTCCTCCTCCGAGTGGCTCCAGTTTCTTGGGGGAAGCAATTTTTAAGAAGGAATAAAAGGATTTCCATCAGTCAATCATGTCCTCATTCTGATTTCTCTTGACCTTCCACTTCAATAATTTCTAGGGTAGAATTATGTTTTATGTATTCCACTGCTAAGATGTCACTGGTTACTTGTTACTGAGGTTTGGTCAGTAAACCATGTTTAAACACAAAACAAAACAAAAATGCAGATGTCACGATATCCTCACAACTTTCCAACCTGTCCCTTGTTATTTATTCAACACCCAAGATCTTATATGATAACACAGGTCTAATTGCATGCCTGCATTGTTTATCATTCAATACCGACACGTTACATTTATTTCTTTTCATCAGTGACACACAAAATCTCCAGCCTCAATGTCTTAATAATTTTTTAAATCTTGTAATCACATAAGCCAAGTGACCACTAGTAATATTTCACTTTCTCAAGGGAGATTCTGCACTAGCCCCACCCTAACACACTAATTGGAGCTCCAGTTTTCAAGGAACAATAATATGAGATCAATCACCCGAGTGTGTGCCAGTGCAGGTCTGTGTCAACCAGGGCACAATGTAAACCCCAACTTCTTCAACTCCTATCATTAAGATTTTTCTCAGTAACGAACACTAGTTAAAATAGTACTATGTGGCATGAAGGTGATTATAGTACCAAAATCAGATGATGGGTTTGCTTGGAAATAGTTATAAGGTGATCATTTAGATGGCAGATTGTGTATATGTTTTTCAGAGATTTTCATCACAATTTAATAAATATTAGAACAAATCTATGATCTTAAATTCAAAATAAGCCAGGATCTTGGGACACTAGTATAAGGAACACTATTCAATAAAAAGCTACTTTATATTTATCTCTCTCTATAACTAAATAAAAGGAATATATACTGTGGAGAATAATTAGCAATCATCACTCACATCCCACTGTATTAGATGTTATCTATCTCTCACAGTCTCAGACTTAAGTTCATCCAAAAAGTAGAGGTCAATCAGTTCTCATTTCTACTCGGATTGCTCTTATTATCACCTTTCGTTTTTATCCTATATACATATAGACCCATAAGTGTATATATCAGTGGAATATCAGTGGAAAGATGGCTCTTGGAATTTTACATTTATGATTACAGTGTGAAGGGAATAAAATTAAACTACTTGATTAGACTTTTACCAATAACAACTACTAAAACTATCAGCTGATATTTATCACTGTGAAATTTAAAAAGACTCTGTTCAAGGTGGTTAAAAATGTTATGACATAAGTTAATAAAACCAATGTGCTTAACTTTTAAAAAGTCCTCTTTAAATAATTATGAAATGTTTTTTGTCAAAATAATAAATTATTAAAATCGCATACTGATGCCTTAGCTCTGTTTGTTTGTAGGCACTCCCATACACAGTCTTTGTCATTTGAAAACTCTTAGAGTTTTCAGGTCATGGGTCAGGGATAAAACTGTGAAGAAAATGGTGAACATGCAATTTGTCAGCGGATGTGAATAGTCAGGATTAAGCAGTTATTGTAAAATATCATTACTGGAGCCCCAAACTACGAGCAAAACCTGACCTCATTTTCAGATTTATGTCTGTTTTTTATTTTTCTATTCCCTGGATGATATTTTCTTCAATGTTAAGTTATACTATCTTTCTTTCCCTAGCTCTTTCATGTTGCATTGCAGAACTTTGTATTACAAAAAAGCTGGTATTTTTGGGGGGAAAAATAATCTTCTAGGTACTGTAGTTTGTCTTAACAAGAACAATGAGAATAACAGATACCCAGAGGTAACATTGTCTTCTGCTTTAAATACCCATAAATATATCCCACCTGCTCTCACATTATAATTATGCAATTAGTTACTTCACATTGAATTTTATTTAAATTTTAGAGCCAATACAGGATTTTCAGGAGATACTGTCATTCCATCAGTTTCATTTACTATAAATACTGATGTACTTCTAAGTGCTATTAATGCAAAAATTCGTGTTTCTACTGGACACAAGGAAGTGAGGATAAGAACTGTTGACTTGAGTTCACGTGTCATTTTATTTTATCTTATTTTTGGTACTGGGGATCAAACTCGGGTCCTTGTGCTTTCGAGACAGGCAGTGGAACCACTGAGCTAAACCTCAGGCTCTTCACTGTCATTTTAACAGTGTATTTATTTGTATCCTATGTGCTGTCTCTTATACTGTTGTGTATCTAGGTTTCCCCTAAAATCAGTTTAGTTGAAGCCGTGAAATATGACGATATAATAAAATGAAGCATTAGCAAAAAGAAAAACAAAAAAACTGAAGCAAACTAAACAAAAATTATCACTTGTTCTTATTGAAAAGAGGAAAAGCTCAATGTAGCACAAATTTTGTTTTAGCCAATTGACTTTATTTAAGAATATGGCATGATTCAATTTTTGCCTGGATAATAATAATTTCCAACTTCCATTGCAATTTACCATGCTCATTATGAAAGACCCAATATTTTAATAATTAAAATATTTAATAGAGGTATTCTTAGAGTCTAAAATCAAATATAAACAGAATTTTGAAAGAAATATGAGTCTCAAATTACATATGTGTATAAGTGCATATGTATGTCTATGTATATAGACATACATGTAATTATAACTGTTTAATTATATAGTGACATATAAAAGCCACACACATATATAATAAAATTATAATTACATATATGTGTATGTGTATTCCAAAACAATAATTTTTTTTGCGGAATGTACCTCTTTGACCCCGTGATACCTTGCATTAAGAATGTCTATAAAATTCTTCAGTTTTATTCTAATTTTATGTTTCTGTCAAGCAGCATCTGCTTATAAAACCCTTTCCAACTAATCACAGTGGCTGATTAGCTACACTTCTATTTGAGCTATTGTAACTCCTTCCTTTTTATGTCTTGATTTTGAGAAATTTTGACACAGCTTTAAATATTGTTTGTTTTTCTCCTTGTGTGAAACAATCCACTGCAACATTTTTGAAGGCAAGGATGGAGCCCTATGTTTTCCACTAGTTCAGAGCAAAGTGCTGAAAACAGGGCAGTCATTTGATACTGTTGCCTGCTTAGATCTATAAATGAATCCTAGGTGTCTTAGAAAGGCCTCTCGGATTAATTTTTTTTTCATTTTCAGCTCAAAGCTATTTTAAAAAATATATTTGCTCTTAAATAACATGAGTAAATACTAAATAATTGTCTTGTTTCTCTGTATTGAAAAGTATTTCATTTTATAAAAATATTGCAAGCATTCCTGAAATTTTAAAGCTTTTTGATTCATTCCAAGCATGATCATTTTTTTGCCACAATCATAGGTTCTATTTGTCATTAATGGTTTGTTTCCAATGTCCAGGAACTCATTTTAGTCATCATATATATTTTCTTTGTTATTTCAATATTCTATCAGCTGTTCTCCTTAATCTTTAGACTTGCTTCATAGTTAATCTATTATTTGTAATTAAGCTATATCCTCTTTTTTGTGCAGGTATAAATCAACACAAAGTGACTGCATAATTATACAACTAAAAATATAACTGTAACTACATGTACAATCCCATGTTCAAAATCTGAATCATTAATATTACTTATCAAATAAATAACTATTAATTTGAGATTGTGATGAACTGTAAAGTTATTACCTGTGGACAACACTCATAGAAAACTCATGATGATCAAATATATTATGCAACTTCTACATAATCCTACACATTTGCAACAGTGGTGACTTTACATAATGTCTATGAACCTCAGTGGTGGCACTGAAATCAGTGAATAGTAAACCCACCCTAAAACACATAATATCTCTATTCTATGTTATGTTACAGAAATTGTAACCAATATAAATAGTGTCTATAATGAAGAAATAAGATGGCTTAATTTCTTTTATGACGACATAGGCTAGAGCCACTATCAATTTAATGAATACCAACACAGGCAAGAGGAAGCAAATGTTATACACAAATATACAGGATTTTAGCACCTAAATGGAGATAATAGATCAGGGTGGATGCTGAAGTAAGGATAGCTAATAAAGATGGACAATAGTTGCTTTACTTCGATAATATATGAGCTAACTAGTGTAAAACAGAAACAGGAGAGCTGGTAAAATATAAACAGTAACATATCAAATTCAATAGATTCTCTACATTATTTCCAGCTGGAGTTTTGACTCATTGGATTAGTTTTGGAAAAATTCAAGAATAAATGAGAAGATAAAACACAAAGAATTGAAAGATAGTTCCAGCAATATAAGAGATAAGGGAAAGGAAATTCAAACACTTTTAAAGAAATATTAGAAAAATAGTTTGTTTTTTTGGGGGGTACTGGGGATTGAACTCGGGACCTTACACTTGAGAGGCAGGTGGCAGAACCACTGAGCTAAATCCCTGTACCCAGAAAAATAGTTTTTGAAATAAAATTAATCAATGCTCTGCCGGAATGCAGGAGAGGGCAGTATTGATTATGCCCAAAGCAGGCTGTGAGCAATGCAGGCTGTAAAGAGTTAACCCCACAATTAGCTTGTTTAGAGAAGCGAATCTGGTCAAAGGCTTCTACTCCCACAACTAAAACCTTCTTACCAGAAGGAAGGACAATGTTCTAATTACAACCATATATTTTGTCTATTCTTTTCCTAATTCAAGAATGCTTTGTCTTGTCTTTTATAAGCCTTATTTATATTAATTTCCATAGAAACCACGTGACTGTGCATCTTCTCACATAGTCCTGCCCTTGCATGTAGATTGCCTTTACCCCAATTGATTACCAATAAAAATCAGTGGCTTGAACTGGCCAGCCATTCTTGGTTGCATTGGCATTGGTCATCCTGGCTCTCTTAGTTCTTCTAGATTTTTTTTTTGCAGGCCTGTGTTGTCCACTGAGCAGGAGACAGGAACCTACTGCAGAGGTTTCCGCTAACGTTTCAGGGGTCCCCAGTACCAAAATAAATGATTGGGCAAAGTAAAAGAAAGTTGTTTTATGCAGGTGTCTAAAGGAAAGTAAACTTAAAATAAGAATTTTATTTTTCTCCAAATAATTGTCAATACTCTAGAACACACTTTTTACCTGAAAAATATTAGTTAATAGTGTTCAGAAATTCAAAGTTTTTTAAACTTAAAAAGGTAATATGGAGTACCATAAGCTTCCATCTTTGGAAAGTAGAAGAAATGTTATTGAAATTCAAATTAAAATAGATGAAATTCCAAAGCCTGAGAAGCAACAGTACCTGCTTCAACTCCAGGGCATCCTCCCCATCCACATGTATATTGTGATTTAAACTTCAAAAGATCTTACAATGTCCTGCTAGAGTACAGATAATGTTGGTATAATAGGAGTGGGGCAGGGAAGGAAGGCCATCATTGAAGATAGTCCTTAAAAGAGAATTTTTCCCCCTATAATTTGGTTAGTAGCCCTGGAGATTATGGAGATTAAATGGTGACCTTGACCAACTCACTGAAGGGTAAGAAATGTGGGTCAGGAATCAACCTCAAATTACTCTGCCTCAGAAACCCTTGTTCCATATTTCCCAAGAAAAGCATAGGCAAAATACCCCTATGGCTGTGTTGTTGCAATCCAGTTATCGCACTGTCCCTAATAATCAAGAAGCAGCAGTAAGGAAAAATATGGCGCTACATATGATCAGGATAAATTGGCCATCTACAAAATGGTCTGTTTTAATAAGATCGTATCTCACATGAAGATTTTCTCTTGGCCTTTGAAATTGTGCATAAAAGACATCTTGCTCCAAAACTTGATCATGCCTCATCAAATTCCATTATGTATTTAATTAAGATATTAATGAGACAACTTAAAAATGAATGTGAATTTAGTAGTTTACTACTAACAGCCAAAAATCTTGGTCCCCTTCTCCACTTTCTTGTATCATACAGCACTTGGTAAATTAATTTTCACTCACTGTTTTAAGCACTTTTTAAAATTATTTGTTAGAACTCTCCACATATCTTTTAAGAACCATTTAGAAATGGCTCATTTAACCTTTTCAAAACATAACAGTATAATTTCAAGCTTAATATTTTGCTCTTCTGAAATTGAGCTCATTTAATACCTTTCATATATAAGTTTCATGGTCCCTTCTTCATTTAAATAGTTGTTGCAATGATAAAAGATTGGTAAACATCTTTGATACCGGTCACAAATTGTTTGCCTACCTGCAGAATTTAATTTAAATTCAAATGTTAATAACATTACAGTTAAATCCAGTTTTATAAGATAACGAATGATGCTGTCTAATGAACTGTATCTTGCATCAGTAGCAATTGTTGCTACAGAGATAAACTTAATTACATGGAGTGTAGCTGGGCATAGCGGTGCATACCTGCGATCCCAGAACTCGGAGGCTGAGGGGGCTGAGGCAGGAAGATCGCTGGGAGTTTGAGTTTGAGGAAGAATATATTCTGAAAAAATAGACTATAAATTGAAAATACTTTGAATACAATTCAGGAACATCTAGAAATGACTTAATGTTTTCAAAAATTTGAATATATTTTGTTATTGATATGTATTTCATAATTTATATTACTGAAAGTGATTTATTAATTTTATTTCCAGCCTTCATGTAAAGATGTAGAAATACAGTTGATTTGTGTGTATTGATCTTTTTTCTGCAATGTTTTTCAACCCATTTATTATAATAGGTTTTTGGGGGATTCTATGAGGCTTTTCTACAACTATTATATATGCAAATAAAATAGACTTTCTTATTTTCCAACTTAGATTTATATTGATGTGCTGGTATATATTCTATACTATTTAATGAATTATATTGATTAAATGTCAAACATAAAACCAACTTTGAGTTACTGTGATAAACTTTAATGTATGAGAGTTTTAACATATTTTGGATATGACTTACTAAAAATTTGATTTTACAAAATAATCTATGTTTGTGAGGATTATTGATCTGAAATTGTCTTGTTTTTCAATTGTTTGGTTGTGTATCAGTGTAATAATCTACAATTTGTCAGGGAACATTATTTTTATTCATGGTTGAATTTGGTATTTTAAAGTTTTACTAAGGAATTTTTTTTTCTGAATTCATGAGAAATATTAGTCTTTAGTTTTATGTATTATACTTTGTGATAATTTTGATCTCAATATAATAGTGAATTTATAAAATTAATTGATAGCTTCTATTTTCTGAAATAGATTTTCTTAAAATGATACGAATTCTTAAATGTTTGGTAGAAATCTTTAGTAATGATTTATGAGACTAGAAGTTTAATACAAGTTGAATTATGTATTAGAAGATAAAATTACCTGTTTATTCTTGACTGAAGCTTGATAGTATTAAAGTTTTGAAAAATTGATCCATTTTTTCTAAGTGCCAGAATGTATAAGGATAACATTTTTATATTTTTTTTCTATTATTCTCTTCAGAATATTAGACTTTGTTGTTGTATCCTCTATTTTATTCCTGATATCAGGATAATATCTTCACTTTTTCTTTATATGTTTATTAGGCTTGAGAATGTGTCAGTTTTATTGATTCTTTCAGGAAGAATTTTTTATTTCATTAATGGTCTATTGTTCTTCATTATCATTGATTTTTATCTCAATTATTTTATTCCACCTGTTAATTTGTATTTTTTAATTATTGGTTTAGTTTTAGTTTTTGAGGTGAGAATTAAAATTATTAAGATTTCTCCTCTGTTGAGGTAACACTTTTACATTTATTTTTGGTACCGGGTATCGAACTTGGGACCTTGCTCTTGCAAAGCAGGCGGCAGAACCACTGAGCTAAATCCCCAGCCCTAATGCTTTTACTTTTAAAATATCCATGCTTCTATAAATTGGATTTATTGTAAACTCTAGATGTTTGAAGTCATTTCAAATACTCTATCATTTTCTGATTTTAATTCAGCGATTTTGATGATATAAAATTATTTTTATTATTAATATGAAATGGCCAGAAGTTTCTCATCTTACAACATGTTTCTCACATTTTGTTTTGTTTTTAGAATTTCTGAAAGATTTAAATAGGAAATTTTCATAAATTTATTTTACTTTGTATGATCACTTATGACGCCGTGCTTCCTGCTTTGATAGTATTGTGGCCGGTGTGTCCCTTTAAGAACTTAAATATATAGGGATTTTGTTGTTTGTTTTGAACATTTTTTTACTTTCTGACACTACAATGGTGAGCCAGGATTGTCCTGTATATTTCTGCTTTAATGCTAGACTTAGCCATTTCTTTAAGACGCCCTGGTTTGTTTCATGGAGAATGGCATTAGAAACTAACCTATGGGTGCTGGAGACCTCTTCATTACGGAGAGGTCTTTGTTTCTAGACTCTATCAAGCCACACATCAAAGAATTACGTATGGTGACTCTAACCTGTGACTATCCACACACTTGTACATAACTTTCTGTAACTTTCTGCAACTCTAATTCAATAGTTCATGTATAAACCTTTTTATCTATAAATTTCCACTCCAAAACTGAGAAGGCTGATGCTCATCATCTGCCACCCTTTCAACTTAATTATTTATTTGAAATGTGTATATGATAATTAATAATAAACTAACACTGCCATAGGGGAAAAATCTTTGTGAATTATATTACAGTGCTTATGTACGATTTCTTTTATCTTCAGTTTTATATACACCTTTCATTTCCATAGTTACTTAGGTCAGTCCTTTTTTTCCCTCCGTATCCTTTCAGTAAGGCTTTTTTTCTCATATATTTTTAATATATTTGAGTTTTCTTGTCACATTCTGCATTTCTTCCTGGGAATTCTGACATCCAAAGTTCTTTGTGCAGAATTTATATATTAAGATTCCCTTTTTGTGCTGTAACCTTATATGAGTTTTGAAAAAATACATACTGTTATGCACCACTCATTGCAATATTAGAATAGTTTCAGTGCCTTAGAGATTCTCTGTTTTTCATTCATTGAAACCTGAAACTCTCACTTACAAATTGACAACCTGTAATAATTTTATTTTTTATCATTTTGTCTTTTCTAGAATATCAACCACTGGTAATTGACATGTATTTAAATTATCATATAAATATTTTTCTAAGCATGCAGTATTAGTTTTTCTATGAGTATGCAGGAATATTGTTCTTTTCTTTACCTTGATATATAATATCTAAAAAAATTCAATCAGCTAAAAGCAAAATTGTTCTCTGTTGTGATTTTGAAATTTCTTTAAAATATTATTTTTATGTTTGCATGGCTTTTTTGGTAATTTTTTTTCAGTGATGGCAAATATTGGTCTAGATTTACAGGTTACTTAGCCTGAACTTCTTTACAGTCTGGGATTTTGATTTGGAATGAAAATACTTCACCAATAATATCATAGGTCAAATAGATAATGTAATAATTAGGTCATGAACCTGACTTCCCCAAAAGAATATGCAATTGACTCTCCAAGAATATCTAAAAAAATTGTACGTCTGTTGAGCAGATTCACAGGCTAAGTAGAGCCATTTCCAAGCATATTTTCATAAACTCCTATTCATCAATGACTTCAGTAGATCAAAATTGATCATAGTAAAAGTATTTCCTCATAGAAACATGTAAAAACTAAAAACAGATCCTAATTATTTTCTGAATAACTTCTGGTTTTCTTACGTACCAGTAGTTCTATAAATATTTTCAATTTTATAATTGAAAAGTAAATTTATAGTACTCAAATCAATCACATAAAAATATGTTCCTGCTACTGTATTTAGTAAATAAAAGAAAATAATAATTTGATACTACCACCAGCAACGGTAATATTGCATTCATTTCTGTTGGTTGTAAGTGCAGTGTATTTTTGAAACGTAAGTACATGTAGAGCACAGTTATGCCGTGAGGGAAAGCACAATGTAACAAAAAATTTGAGGTAATGAGATAATCAAAATTTTTTGTTATAAAATCAATAATTACAATGAATAAAAAGCATAATAATTATAGAATATAATTATGACTGTATAAAAGAAAAATTAATACTCTAAGTAATTATAGAAAAATGTTTATTGACTGGATATCATACATAAAAATAATGACTATGATTATTGGAATGTAGATTTAGAAAGTTCAATTCGAGAATTTTATTACATGTCCTTACCTTTTTGCTTTTTTGAGTCAGGTTTGGGTCAGGTTGTGACTATACAGCTGAGGCTAGACTTAAACTCCCAGAGATCCTCTTGGCTCAGCCTTCCAGATGCTGGAATTACAGGTGTATACTACCACACCTGACTATGCTTTTACTTTTAAATATTCTATGTGTAATATAATTTTAAATCTTTAATTTATACTAACAGACTATGATATCAAAGAACATTATAGTTTTCCAAATTATTTTGAAGGGAAAAGTGACTTGAACAATGTTGGAGTTTTTTTTTATTTTACAATAATGATATTAATTATACACATTATTGAACCCTTCTTAAGTGGAAGAAAGTGCCATAATAACGTACAGTAAATAAAAGTAAGGACATAATTTCTGAGGTTTGGAGAGTGAGGATAAAATTTTATAATTTTCAACATAATTTGAATGTTTTTATCCTTGTGTATGTATCAAACATTTATAGAGAATTAATTTATATTTTTGTTTCTTAATTTACTCAAGTTTAAGGTCTTTTGCCCCAGTGCTTTTTCTCCATTACCAGTCATAAATGGAGTTATTTATACAACAGGTTTATTTTTTTCCTGGCCTTTTTCTTTTTAAAAGCCTCTTTTACTTTTGCGGAAAATTCTAGGCATGATGGAAGGAAAAGAAATTTCATCTGAAGTTGGAGACAGAGAAAGGATTCTCCCAGATGGATTTCAGTGGAGCACAGAAGTTCTCTCCCCGTTCAAGACCGGAGCTCAGTTCTTTTCCATGAATGCAGTGGAAGCTGCAGAACCTCAACTGGGGATGTAAGGGGTGTGTGCTTTGGAAGGTATAGGCAAGCTGTGGAGTACTGGCTTCTGTACTATTCCTCATCTCCCACACAGGGGTAAATTCAGAAGCACTAACAGGTTTCTCCCATGAACATAGGCAGTGGGATCAGATTATAGCTCTATTCATAATAGTCACCAGCTGGAAAGTACACAAATGCCTTTTACTGGATGAATGGTTAAATAGATTTGGGTACATGAATACTGTAACATGATTTTAGATTGAAAATGTCTCCCAACGTCTGATGTTCAGAGATGATGATTTTGGAAAGTGAATGGATGATGGGCACTATACTCAACAGACTAATCCACTGCTGACCTCATAGCTGAATGTATGGATAGGAAGTAGGGTATGGTTGGGAGTCCTGAGTCACTGAGGGCAGGGCCTGAAAGTTTGTATGTTCTCATCGTGGGCTCCTCCTTTCTTTCTCTGGTGTCTGGTTACCTCAGGGTGAGCAGCTTTCTTCCACAGTACTCTGCCACCATGCCATTTCCACTTGGAGTCAGCCAACCATGAACTGAACCTTTTAAAACAGGAGCCAAAAGAAACCTCTTCCTTTGAGTTGCAGGTGGCTTGTATTTTGTTCCAGTATGGAAAACGTGATTAATGCATAAAACATGGAATACCTCTCAGCAATATAAAGAAATGAGCTGATACTGCAGTAAGAACTAGTATAAACCGCAGGAGAATTATGCAGGGTGAAGCAGTTGCCAATGAATACATCATTTGATTACAAAAAAGCTATAGAGATAGAGAACAGATTCATGGTTGTCAGATTACAAGAATGGAGGTGAGTGGAGCTGTTAACACAGACAGTGAGGGAGACCTTTGATCATGGCCCAGGTCAATATAGTTACTGTGGTTCCATGTGTACCAAGCTGCATGAGTGAAAAAGTTACATATAGTCACATACACATACAAACTTCAAATAAGTGGACGAAAAATGGAGTCTTCAATGTAAATAATATGAATCCTAATTGTGTTTTGGTTATGTTCTGTTACATACCCATGATGTTAATATTGGTTGGAGGTATCTAGAGGAAGTGTTCATAGATGCCACAGTGTATTTCTTTGTACCTTCTGGAAAACTTATTTCAAAATACAGATTGTTTTGTAAATTCTATGGAAAGTTTTGATAATTTTTGCATTGTGTGCTTTTTTCATGTCTAATAAACCATCAATTGACTCACCTTTCTGTTTTAATGGAAAATGGTGTGTATATATTTATTGTACAATTTCAGAATAATTTTACAGGTATCTAAATAACTTTTATAGTACACATTTATACTACAATATTTCACCTAAAGTAGAACAAATGTAATATGACCTGTTGCCTAGAGTTGACTTTATAGGAAATTTCTAGCACAATTTGTTTTATTACATTGTATGCTTCATTAATCTATGATTTAGAGTTCTACCATACAAAGCTGCTTTAAGAATCCATCAAATATATCCTGTGAGAAACAACATTTAGGGTAGGATGGATATTATGATGATAGAATTCATAATTTCTGACTATTCAGAACTATTGTTTTTAATGGAAGACTGGTTTTATTTGGAATGTAAAGGAGACAAATCAGTACACCAAAGGCCAAGGGTCACTGACTACAGTTAATGTGAATTTTTCAGAGTTTAAGAATATTTTATTTACTTCTAGGTTAGCTATTATTAAATGAAGCATGGGAATGCTTTTATAAAGTTAAGAGGAAAGATGATAGTCTACTAGGGCAATCTGAGTAAGAAAATATCATGCTGTAGTTATTTACAATATGAAGCTACAGCAATAATAAAACCTTTAAACTAGGATCATAGCTGTGCATAGTAAATCTCAGGATAAGTTAAAGCTCACAATCCTTTTTTACTATGTTACAAATAAAGTGCATTGTTATTTCCTATAAAGGGCATCAGTACATTTATTTTGGTATTATGATAAAAAACTAAAATATAACCTTAAGACATATCATACATCATTTTAAAATTCGCTATAGATACTTTAATGAAAGTGTATGTAGCTGAAGTCCAATCAGGTACTTTCAGGTAGCAGCAGTTTAAACTGAGAAGAAGAAAATTTGAATGGAAAACAGAAACATACTTTTAAAGCCAGTTTCCAGGTATTGAAGCCCCTCTATTTGTCCTTATTTAATCTTTGCACTAATCTTTTATTAGAGTTACTACAATGTTCATTTTAGAGAAGAAAATTTTATATTAAAAAGAATAAGTAAGCTGTACAAGTTTAAATTGTTTTTCAGTAGAATATTTCAGAGGATAATTCTAGTTTATTTCCTACTAAAGAAGACTTCTATAGTATAGGAACCTGGAAAAACAACAAAAAATATAGGACTTCATGAATTTTCCACATAAAAAAATTCAAAGCCCTGTATAACACTTTCTCAAATTTATCATATTTTTAAAATAAAATCTACTTTTCAACACATGCATCACATAAATCATTTAGCTATCAATTATGAGTTATTGCTTTTGAAAGAAAAATATTAATAGGAAGAATCTCTAAATAATCAAGGATTAAAATTGTAAGAAGTTCTTTAAAATATCCTGAAATGTAAATCTGATGAAGAGTAATATAAATTATCTGGCTAAAACATACAAACGAAAACAGAATCACAGTTAAAATTCCCAGAGACTTCATGGATACTGATGAATCATTCATAAAAGACAAAAGACAAATACAACCCATCAATGTTGATGAAGGAGAAAAGAGTCAGAGAACTGACACTATCTAACTTGAAGATTTACTATAAAGTTCCAGTAATCAACATGGTCTGCTGTTGGTAAAAGAATAGACATATGGTACATGCATGAAGCAGAAAAGAGTGTTCACAAAGCGATCTATGCAAAGAGTCATTTACTTTGACAAAGGGACAAAGTTAATTCAATAGAAGAGAGGTGGTTTTCAACGAATGGTGGTAGAAAAAATTGGCAGTCATGGAAAATAATAATGATAATTTTCCTTAATGTGGATACTGACCCTACAACATTAACAAAACTCAAAATATGTCATATTTTAAAATATAAAATATTAAGCTATAAAACTTCCAGAGAAGTAGAAAAACAAGGTGAACCAACAGAACGTTGAAGAAGATACCGAGATGGTAAATAAGCCTATGAGATATATTCAATGTGCTATATTATATTGTAAATAAAAGCAATCATGGGATACTAATACATGACAATTAGAGCGGCCAAAACGTAGAAAGTTTGCAATACCAAATACTGGTGAAGAAGCAAAATGAGAGGCATCGTCCTTCATTTTCTGTGAGAGTACAAAATAGTTCAGCATCTTTGGAAGACAGATCGCAAGTTTCTAACAAAGCGAAATAGTCTTGCCATAGGATCCAGCAAACAATTCCCTGGGATTATACTAAAATAAGTTTGAAAACTTTTGTCTGTACAAAAATCTGCTCATATGTGATTTTAGTAAACTTATTCATAATTGCTAGAAATCAAAATCAAGTAAATGTCTATCAATAGGTTAGTGGCTAAAATATGGTACCGTGTATCTCTTTAATGAGATATTGTTCTGAGATGGAAAGAAATAATCTATGAAACTAGTATACATGTTGAGGTATCTTAATTGTGTATTTCTAAGGCAAATATGAAAATCTAGAAAGTCTATTTAACGTATGATTCTAATACATGTCTTTCTAGAAAAGACAAAACTGCACAGAGAAAGTAAAAATAGTGTCATAGGCACATGGAGAGGTTAAATGGATGGATCACGGGGTACACGTGTGGCACTGAAACTGCTCTCCATGTGTGATGCTATCATGGTGAATAAATGGCATTAAGCATTTGTCATAACCCATAGAACTGCAACAAGACAAAGAGGAATTTCTAATTCAGACTATGGGTTGTGCTTAATAGTAATGAACCAATATTGACTCTTCAGTTGCAACACATGAAGTACAATAATGCAAGTTGCTAATAAATATAGAAAATTATGAGGATTGTTAGAATATGGGAACTTTATAACTTCTGCTCAGTTTTTCTATAAACCCCAAAGTGCTCTTAAAAATAAAATCTCTTAATAATAGACTTTAATATAAGCAGAAGGATTCAATCTTGACCATATGAATTATATTCTTAGGAGGAGAAATGAAAAGAGTGTTAACACGAGTTCCTATGTGACTTAACCAAGGGATATGACATTTCATAGATTCCACCCTTTTTGTTACTCTTTCAGATTTAGAGAGTTCTACAGAGGTTTTGCCCCTGTATGTTTTTAGTACGTGTGTATTACATACTGCACACAAACAAGTATGCTTCAGAAAATTTATCATTTGTACAAAATGAGCTTTGAAGTTTTGTTTTGTTTGTAAGTGACAATTGGTTTATTTTGATTAATCCATGTTTTTCCCAAATTGATCTGAAATTCTATATTAGACATCTGGCTGTGGTTAGGAATGACCTGGAGGGTAGTAAGTCCGGAAAGTACCTGCTGATCCCTTCACACGTATTCCACCAGGGATCATGCCCTCTTCTGAGAATTGTGCTTAAAAATAAAGAAGTCCCAAGAGAAAGGGATGACCTTAACTACTCCACACATTCAGGCTAATCCCCCATTCATTCTCATCCACACCTGCAAAAGCTTTGCCAAAAGACGCTTATTTATTAATAGCTTAAAGGACAAAATGGACTTGAAGTACCATTTACAGAAAATCAGAAATTTCACTGTGCTTTTCTGTAACATTTGTATAGTTAAATGTTAAACATACAACTTTCTCTATCTTTTATCTTGGAGTCTTTCCCGTTACGTGCTTTATTTTCTCTTACTGGATAAATTTGGAAGGGGTGCTTTATGAACATATCTATACAATATTGTGACTAAAAAGAGAAGAAAATGAACTTTGATATCAATTTGAAAAATTTCAGGGAAACTCTATGATTCTCAGTCACTTGGATTAATCATTGTGTCTAGAAATGTGAGGTTCTGTGATCAGCCCAGCTTGATCAATGAATGCTGATCTATCCAGTAAGTGGGGTATTATTGCTGTGTGTAATCACAAACCTGATAAGCCCTGGAGGCTTCAGCAGCAAGGCAGTGTCTGCAATTGGAGTTTTCATCAGTGTTTCTTCTCCTTTTTTCCATTCTTTTAAGAGGTATATTTAGAATTTTCTCTGTGTATGTACACACTCCTGTTTTTAGGACAACTGAGTATGTGTGTATCCTTGTCTAAATTCTGTACTTAAAAACTGTATTGTGGATTTTGTCACTTTCTAGTAAGTCTTTATTTGTCCATGTTAAATTATAATGTGATTATTCCATTCTCTTTCCTTTTCTTTATTATTTCTGCTCTAATTTTGGCCTCTACAAATAGCATCACCAAATTTCCCTGTCCTCTGTCTTCTAGTGTTGTTTTGCAGAGGCAGAATCAGATAGGAGGAGAGAGAATTCTTCCCAGATCTGTAAATATTTTTGTATTAAACTCATCAATTAACTCTTAAATATTCCCTTCTGGGTCGTCTGAGTAACATATATTTTGAAAGGAATTACAATATTTAATCTGCTAGGTTAGGTTCTCTTTGGCTACAAGAAGATGGGACAGTTTTAAAATATCCAATATGACTCATTCTACAAAAATAGTACATTGCAGAAATTGTGAAGTTTATTTAAATAATTTAGATCTTCTGTTATTTATTTTCCTCTTGTTTCAAATCATCAAATTTATTTCCAGCTCCTCCTGTGTTTCTTGTCTCCAGGAACAATGTTTATTTAGGCATAGTATACATGTAGCAAAATTAATGCTTTTAAAGAAAGACACTTTTGTAGTTTTGACAAATTTCCATAGTTTCACAACCAAGATAAAAATCATGGTGATGATTTTAATGAGGGGGATGAAAATATTCCACCACCTGGGATTATCTAGGCCTTGGAAACCAGTGATTTATTTCTGCCTCATATAAGATTTAGCGCTGCTTTAGTGAGATATAATTCCCATATCATGGTATTTACGCACCTGAACAGTACTGTTAAATAAATGGCTAATACATTCACAGATATTTGCAACCAAATTCACAGTCAATTTTGAACATTTTCATAACTTCCAAATATACCCCATACTTTGTAACAAGCCTTTAAATGGGTACGAACTCCCCCTGGGATTACAGCTTTTACCCGGTCCAATCTGAAGTTTTTTCCAACATTTGGCTTTTAAGAACTTCTTGAAATGTAGGCTGATTTTTGTGTTTTTACTTGCAGAGCAAACACATATGGGTAAAGGGAATGGACTCGCCTTATAGTGCAGTATATACGGTTGTCTATGTTCTCTGCTCTATGGTGGGTTCAAGATAATTATGAGTTTGTAGCTTATCGAGATCCTTGTCTTATTAACATTCTTAGTAACATTTTCTTACTCTATTTCAACTTTCGTCATCTCAAAGTGGATCAATGCTTCAATTTTTTTCTAAATTGGAATCAGTACAATTACATCTGTCTCACAAAAAAACATTGCTCTTAGCATCAAGGCTAATGTAAAACACTAGTAATTTACTCTGAACTGGCATGCTCTGTCCTGAAATTTGCCCGGGTTCTTCTCTATTTTGAGTAATGCAAATTGGGAGAAAAAAAGTAAGGAACCCTAAATAGACTCATGAGTGCATCACCTCACAGATGTGTTCAGTTTTCAGAACAAATAATCCTTTTTCAATTTTATATACTCATGAGAAAAATTTGGTCTGTTCTGTGTTTGGTCAGTTTTCAGACTCTATTATTAATGTTTTCGTAATTATTATTTCCATTTTATGATAATTGATTACTCTTCTGTTCTCAAAGTAGATTTGAGAATAAGTGAAACAGTGCAGTCATGACCAGGAAACTTTTAGTGAACCAGAAAAAAAATTGTTTAATTAATTCTGGCTAACATTTCAGATTAAAGTGGAACTAGAGTGTGACTGTCATCAGCACAATGGTTCCCACCTCTCTTAAAAATTAGATTAAAGAAGGTAATGTCATGTTGTCTCATCCACATCCTGCATGGAGCATGGAAAGCCACAGTGAGATCAGCTGAAGAAACTTGGTAAGGCCATGGGCGGAGGCTGAGACAGGAACACTGATACACAGTTTGCCTGGAATCAGAGGAGAGAGCTCTGGTGATTAGGAGTTAGGATTTTCGGCCATTTTGGACTTTCCCAAATAATCCCCGTCATGTTTAATTTTTCTCATTCTGCAAAAGTAGAGCCCTTTCTGACAACGTGTTTCCCGTTCAGAGATTTTGGTATTTCAGATCAAGTGTTGATAAAGTGGGAAAAGTACCTTCAGTGAGAGACACTTTAAGATTGAAACCAGTACTGATTAAGATGTAAAACTGAATAGAGAGTTCCTGATTTGAATGTTTAAAAGATTTATTCTGAAATTGGATGGATATGGTAATTATAGAACAGAACTAAAGTAGAATTGAACTGAATCAACTATTTGAATAATACTAATGGTAACATCAGCCTGAGACATGGACTTTGACACTTTACTACATCTTTTATTCCTCACTAAAGCATAAGAAAATAATTTCTTCGATGAAAAATTAATATTAGTATTCACAGAACTAGAATTTTCCTATTTTCTTTCCTTCATACAGAATTTAAGAAAAACAAAAAATAGAGATGAATTTGTTGTTAGATCACTACTTATATCTTCACTGTGACTGAAAATAAAGCATCAGAATTCACCATCATTTTAGGATATATATAACTACAATGTAAATTTATTCCTAAATTAACATGCATAAGCATTTCAGCTTAAAATAATTTAATTTCATTAAAATGTACTCATAATGTCAAATCTTATATGCTCTAGAAATATATGTAACAAAATACATGGTTTCATTTGATTCCTTATCAATAAACAGAATGACTATTTCTTTATGTGAGAAAACATTTTCAAAACTTTTTGGTTCTGTAACTTATTCTAAAGTTTAAATAACACTTCAAGTATAAATGAAAAGATCTGTGGAAATACTGAGTGGGTTAAGTTCACTAAACACTTATATATATTTGATTTCCACAAGGTAAAGTGCTGTTCAAGGATGTGGAAAAATCTATTATTATTTTTAGTTTTAGAAAAGGTTTTCTGATACAAAAGTTACATTTGATAAATGTTACATCTTAACACATTATTTACAAAAGATGCTCTATTCAGTGTAATAGTTTTAAAAATTTGAAGTAGATTTATGGAGATAATGTAATTACAGTTCCTACTCTTTTATTTGCTTTATGATGTTTAAATCATGTACATCCATTTATTCCATTCTGGAAAGTAAACTGTTTCTTGGAGTGAGGAGGCCCACTTTTTGGAGATGTGCACTGGGATTCCGAAATCACTGTGTGGTGGTGACTGTGATACAGTTTTAGGTTTGTCAGCTCCCCGTGTCGTTAGAGTTGTCGATATGATAATGTGGTTTGTTCTAAAATGTCTCCAGAAACTCTGCGGTATTCAGAAGTGAGCTTTGGGGTAAATGATTGAATCATAAGGCCACCAATTTCATGAAGTAGATTAACATAATTATGAGATTTTAATTTGATGGCAATTGGGGAAATGGTGGAAACTTAAGAATCAGAGTCTAGTTAAAGGAGTAGATCATGAGAACTTGATCTTGGAGACTACTTCTGGTCAGGGACCTTTTCTCCTGGGTCTTCTGTGCTCTGCTTCCTCCCTACCATGGGGTGAGAAGCTCTCCTCTACCATGCCCTTCTGCCATGTTTTTGTCTCATTACAGGAACTAAAGCAATGGAACTGGCCAACCATAGACTTACACCTCTGGAGCCATGAATTGAAATAAATCTTTTCCATTTTAAGTTGTTTTTCTCAGGTATTATCCCACAATGACACAGCTATTTATTTAGATCTTCCAATAGCAAGGAATTAGCAACTGTCACATATTTCATTGAGATGAAATAGAAGGCAGGAAGGTGGAAAGCATCTTAGTGGAAAAAGACTCTAAGTCTGCTTTGCTTGGAGGTTGCTGAGATGAAAAATTAGAAGCAGGCCAAATAGAAGTGGAGCAGTCCATAAAAATTGGTCATGGAACATATTAGGTTTACTCTGCTTGGTCTAAGAGTCAAAGGGAAAAAACAGGGAAGCTGGAAATTATTGAACAACTCCTGGCTCTTTTTTAGATTATTTTTATAGACATAAAAATATCTAGATGGTAAAAATATATAAATGGTATATCTAAATAAAATCTAAATGATTTGACAAATAAGGCATTTGCTGCAGAGATTTTGAGCCAAAGCTTTACTTTTACATACAATTTGCTCATTGTGCACTTGTAAGTTTCTTCATTTTTTAGTCATTTTCTCAATTGCAGGAGGTTTAATGACTCGGGGGGTCCCACAGATTCAGATCTTCAATATTCAGGGCTCATGCGGTCACCTCTATAGTAAAATACACGGGAGAAATAACTGAATATTTGTGCTAGTTGAATTAAAAATTTTATAGATTCAAAGAATAAGTCCCTGTATAAGAAAAGGACAGTGATAAAGTGGTTATT
This sequence comes from Heterocephalus glaber, assembly GCF_000247695.1. The sequence continues at coordinate 9,835,925 of NW_004624763.1, forward strand.
TTGAAATGTGGGAAAGAATGTGATTTTGGAGTTTTGTTTGATGGTAGTATTTAGTAGGAATAAAAAATAAAACAAAGCTTTTAAATTAATGTATTTGAGCAGTAAGAAAGTTAGAATATTTGAGCACTGTCTCGAGGGTAGAAATGAGTTTAAAATATGTCATTTGAACCAGGCCTGGCAGTACATGCTGTGTTCTCACCACTGGAAGCTGAGAAAGGAGGATCTCAAAGTCAAGTCGAGGCTCAGCAACGTATCCTTTAGCAAGACCCTGTCTGAAAAGCAATAAAATTTAAAAATAAATACATACATAAATAAATAAATGGCTTGTCATATAGTTCAGTGCAATGGCTCTGGGTTCAACCTCAAGTACCAAGAGAAAAAAGAGAAAGAAGAAAAAGACATCATTTCTTCTGAATATCCCAGGTGTCAATTCAACTTGATGATTGTACAAGGTAAGAATGATAATTTGGGCTTGACAGTAGATCGATTAAGCTTAATAGAATTTCTTACTATTCATGTTGTTAATAATTTCATTTTACTCATTTTAGACACTGTCTAATATTTTTGTTATACTTATTTGTGTAGAGTTGTACAGCACATTTTATAAATGTATAAACTTGCTTGCTATTAAAAAGAACATTAAATACAGTAAAAATTTTGTTTATTGTGCATATTTAATAGCTCTACTGAGAAAAATCCCCTTCTGTATTAAATTAGTTAGTTTACTTTCTTTTGTTTAATATTACTTTTTTTTTTTTTGGTACCTGGGATTGAACTTGGATCCTGGCACTTGCATGGCAGTTTACTTTCTTTTGTATCAAAATTTCTGAAATAATTTTGAAGAAGGAAAACAGTTTAAATGTGCATTAATTAATATCACAATTCCCCTGAATACATTTTTTTAGCTCTGTTGAAATGCCATTATAAGAAATGTATTTAATATAACTCATATAAATATTATCGTAACACTTTTAATATGTTTTTCACATTATTGCTTTTCATTAATTGTGTGATTTAGGGCACTCTAAGTGATTTAAGAACTTTTAAATATTACACTGCATTGCATCGGGGAAAATTCCTCAGTTTAAAATCAAACTAATTGTTTAGATAATTAAAATACCATTTTAAAGTTTACTTATGTTGTCGACCAGAAATCTATTTTATTAATTAGAAATGACTCCTACTTTCAGTGAACTTTGTGGCTAAGGTTTTACATACAAAAACATGGAAAATATATAATTTTATATGAAAATGTGTTACTTCTGCTTGATATGAAATATGGCTGATCCTAGATTCTAGAGGGCATTGTCAAGTACACACTGAAGAGCACTGAGATACCCTTCACTCAAGAAAAGTTTTTGCTTGTGTATCACTATTGCTGAAGAGTGTGTATTTTATTCCGCTTTTTTGGATTAAATTTTTACTTTTAATATTGTCAAGTCATGGTTTAATAGATAATACGATTATGTGACTGAATTCATTAAAAATAATAAAATCAAGACTCTTGACAGATGCCTTTTAAAATTTTAAGTATGCTTATATCCTGAATGGAATAAAAAAGGAAAGAAAAGCCCACCATTTGCTGCTTTCTGCATGCCCTGCCTTGTACTGTTTCATTTCTGACAAGACCCTCTGCCATACCACCCTGTGTTGGAGCCAGCTGATTATGAACTGACACCTCTACAACCTGGGTGAGGTCAAATAAACCTTTCCTTCTTTAACTGGTGGGTGACAGGTATTTTGTGCCAGCAAAGAGATAGTAGCTAAGACATATAACAACAATGTGTTATAAAATCTCTCAAAATAGAAAAGAGAATTTTCAATATATTCAAATTTAAATTGAGAGTAGATTTTTACAAGTTTATACCATAAAAACATTAGTGATGTAAGCTAATGCTTGTTCATTAACTCAATTTAACCATTTCAAAGTGTATGTGTATTTAAAATTATCATCTTCTACATGGTAAATATGCACCATTTTTGTGTCAACTAAAATAAATAAAATATAATATCACAAGAGGACATCTTTTACTCAATAACCCTGACTTTCTCAATTTATACTGATTAAATTATTTTAAATATAGTGGAACTTCAGTTCACAAACTTGATAACTTCTATGATTTTGGTGGAAAAGTAAGTTGGAAAGAAATCAAATATAATATATAATATATGTAATATATATAAATATTATATATATTTTATATATATATATATATATATCCTTGAACATAATTCTATAGTTCTATGCCTAAACATTAGTCCATGTGTTAATTTTATGGAGCAACCATGACAAAGTTACACTAAGTGGATGGACATAATTTAAAGAAGAGAAATACCGTTCTGAACCTTAGAAATCTGAAATGAAGGTATCAGCTGGGATGAAGCTTTCTGAGGGATCTCTTAAGGAGAGTGTATTTCATGTCTCCCTCATAGTTTTTGTTAACCTTAGGTGTTCCTTGGCCTGTACATAATGTTTTGCTTCAACTTACCTCTACCCTGGTATGTTGACCACATTTTCCATTGGATGATACCAGTAATATTTGATTATGTCAAATAATTAATCTTTATTAGGTCATCTGTAATAAATCCATTTGAAAGAAGGAGCACTTTCATAAATTACATGCTGCTAGGGTACATTTTATAGAGGTACAATTTAATTCATAATACTCTACATGAATATTAGCACTTCAGGAATTATACAAATAATGAATGTAGGAAAATTTTGTTATATTTAAATCTTTAAAAATATTTGACCTTAATTTACATATGTAAATTATGTACTTAATTTATGTACTTCAATTTGAATGATTCAAAGATGAATTTAATATCAAGATGCAGTTATATTTAAGCAAAAATAACTAGTTATATTTAGTAATGTACATATGTTTATTGTTTCATTTACTAAAACATTTAAATTAAGGTTTTAAATTATTGTGTAACATTAGTTAAGATAAACACATATAACAAGGTAACAAGTGTGTCCTAGTCAATTACTACAACTTTTTATCCTATTCATTATATTTCCTGACACAGCTGGTAGCTCAGAAAATAATACCTGATGTCTACTTCAAGTTATATAGTTCATGTTAGCTGAGTTGGAAGTAGTACAAAATAAAATAAAGTCAGTTAGGTTGAAGGTTGTAATAAGACTCAGAAGTTTGTGATATTTCTGAAAGCAAAGACTGGGAAGGGAGAGCGAAACTAAGAATCCTGTGGTCCATAAATAAAATATCCTATATACTCAGATACCTAAGTTTCTTTAGAGCAATTTTTTTGTAGTTTTGACAAAGAATCAAAATCCTAAATAATTCAATTTTGTCAGTTTTCTGATCCCAAATACATGTAAAATGACAGAACAAGAATGCAAACTCAGAAGGAAGTCAGACTTTTGGGGAAGCCTGGAGTTATCATTGACACTCAGTAAAATACTTCTATCCTTTTGGAAGACATCAGAAAATACATTTAATGTAAAAAGTAGATTTCACATATGAGAGAAATAATGAAGTAGCAGTGGCAAAGCCAAATTTTGACCTAAAGATGTGAACTTCATGTAAAGATTAATAAAAATTAAAGAATTTTTATGTGAACACAGATAGAAATGTAAAATATTTTCTAAACAGTGGTTATTTATGGGTGTTACTATTGTTCATTTAGAGAAATTCATGCAGAATGTATTGCACAGGTATGATTTTCAATATGATTTTTAATATTAACATGTTTTTATGTGTATTGATGCTTGAAGCAAATGGAAGGTGAAAACATTGGATATATAGATATCGCCACAAAGCCTGAGGCACTCAGGTGGGGTTTTGGGGAGGTGGCTGGATCATGGATGTGTGATACTGGTTTTTGAGGGTGTGATACTGGATTAGTCCACTAATTGGTTTAGTGGTTCTTCATGTGAATGATGGACATACTGAAAAGGGAAGATTCACCCTGGATGCGGGCAGCACCAACTTCTAGGTTCATGTAGTAAACAACACAGGATTTGTGTGACAAAAAGAAAGATAGTAAAATTTCGCTTTTAGGTATCACGTTTTTTGTATGTTTGTTTCTTTGTGTGGTACTGGGGATTGCCTTTCACAGTAAGCTACATTCCTAATTGTTTTTTATTTTTCAATTTTTATTAGTAGATGTTTTTGGTGCATAATGTTTACATGCCTTGTATGGACCGGTATATGTACATAACACATCTTAATCCCTTTTTACAAACTCTTTATTTCCCCTCCCTATTTCCCCCCTCCCTCTCTTGATTTCAGCCCTTTTGCAAGAACATTTTTTATTTGAGTCAGGGTCTTATGAAATTGTTAAGTTGTCTAGGCTGTACTAAAATTTGTAATCCTTCTGCATCAACCTCCCCTTATGCATCAGTTCCTATTGTGCATTATACCTCCACAGAAATAATGAAGTTAGAAAAATGGGTAAAGTTTAGCAATAATTTCATTTTATATTTGAAAAAGAACTAGCACTCCCTTAATTAAAAATAATATTTATACTTCTCATGAGCCCTTGTTCCACATTATGGCTACATGTGACGCAGATGGTGAATGGTGTATACTGTCAGGTGTGATGGCTTATGGCTCTATTCCCATCACTTGGGTGGCTGAGGCAGCAGAACTCAGTGAGTTTGAGGCCAGCCTGGGCTATGTAGTGAGTTCAAGGTCAGCCTGAAATATATAGCAAGGCTCTCTTTCTCTCCCCACAATGAAGACTTTAATGACTGGATCTAATATTCTTTAATTTTCATAATTGTAATCAATATAAGACCACTATTTCACATTTTCTTTATTACATTTTCAGGAGCACAAAACATGGATTTAAGAATCTTGATTATATCATGTGGAGAAAAGTTATCTAACATGGGAATTGTATACATAAATGTCAAAAAGTAAAGATTTTCCAGAAAATAAAAGTAAAAATAACTTAAAAATGTAATTAAAATAAAAGGTCAGCCCTCTCTTTAACTATATAGGAAATATTTGTCAAAATGAGCATTTGAAGACTAAGGCAGTATAATACTACCAGCACTACAAGGTAGAGCTCCTTATTTTTAATACTTAAAGGATCCTATTAGTTGATATGCAGCCTCTCAGTAGATCACACCCAAAAGTCTGATTTTGTACTTTTGAAATTATCATTTGTCAGAAAAATTTCATGTCCTAATTATATTAATTCCCCACTTTTCACAACATATAAATCACACAAACCACACACACACACACAAATACATGTACAATCAATATCCTCACCAGAAAAGTACATGAATTTATCTTCCTCATTTTAAACACATTTAGAAATTATTTGGGAGAATTTTATGGAATTCATTTCACATATCTTCCATTAAAATGTCAAATTCCTTTATAATATATGCTGTATATGTATATCTTTATAAATACAAATATATATCTTTATTGATTAAAATGACTGTGGAATGGGAATTTCACCTGGAAAAATATTACAATCTAGTTTCATCCAGGTTCATACATATGTACATTCATAAAACTTAGTTGAAATCGAGTACTATTTCCTTAAAAAACTAATAGGCAAATGATTCAATTTGAGGAAAAATATTATTCAGCAATGTTATTTTAAATATCATAGAATAAAATAAGAGTTAACTTAAAAGTCAGGAAAAGAAAGATAGCTTCAATAAAATCAAGTTAGAAATCTATATTTCAGCCACTCTGTCAAACATTGACCCAATCTAAACTGATAAATTGAACACACAGGCGCACATGCATTTAGACACTCCCAGGGACAGGAATTCTGACTTATTGCGTCCTCCCAGGCAGCTAGTCACACAATGACTCAACTGATTGTTTCACTGTCAGATTTTGATTTAAAAAAAGGGCCAGGGATTTAGCTCAGGGGCTCTGCTGCCGGCTGCATAAGCACAAGGAACCGAGTTTGGTCCCCAGTACCAAAAAAACAAAAAACAAAAAAACACAAGATTTTTGATTAAAAAAAAAAAAACCTGTCCTAATTTATCTGGACTTATATATTTGGACTAAAATGTCAAGCATCCTCATTTTTAAGAGATTTTCTATTTTTGAGGAGCACATTTTCCTTGAAAAATGCATGGTTTGTGAACACCACAAGTTCCCGTATGAATCCCTAAAAGAAAATTTCAACGCCAATGTGGTTCCTTTAAAAATAATCAATCAGTTTTCCATATTCTCAGGTTGCACATTCATGGACCCCAATAATTGTACATCAAAACTAATCAGAAAAAAAATGTAACTTTCTTTCTGTCATTATTCTCTAAACAATTCAGTATAACAACTATAAGTAATGTAGAGATTCTTCAATGTATATGCAATAATGTGCATAGGTATTTGCTTTCAATTTGCCATTTTACCAAAAGGTGGGAGAGGATTAGTGAATCCAATTCATCGTGGATACAAAGAGATAATTGAATTTGGAAATGAACAAAGAAATAAAATAAAGGGAGGATTACAATCAGAAACTGTACTTTTGTTGTATAAAACGGATCTATTTCCGTGCTACCTCCAGCTGTATTACTGGATATGTACTGTGTCATATCTGACCACAGTGAAAAGTTTAAGAGAATTGTACTTTATATATCACCTGTTATCTGTTAGGCATCACTTTCACCTCATTCTATTTTATGATGTTTTGAGATTTATTTCTTTTTAATTTATTTTATGTTGGTATAGGCAGTTTACAATCATTTTGGAGACCAACTATATATACATAATGCAACTTGGTTCTTTTTTTTTTATAATCCCTTTCCCTCCCAGCTCCTTCTAGCCTCCTACAAGTCTCCTTTCTCCTTCTTCATTCTTATTGATATTATTAACCTCGTCTCATATTTATCACATTCAATGTTTTTCATTGAAGCAATTAGTTTCCCTTACATGGCATATCTTTAGTCTCCTTATTTCCCCTTCCCCTCCTCTTCCCTTCTCCACACACAGTACAAATAAATCAGATTTGGATAGGCGACAAAAGGACAGATATTTCTTTCTTTTAGCATACTTTTTACCATAGTAGTATAAAATGTTTGGAATGAAAGTCCCCTGTATTTCAGATGATGTTGTCATTTTCTTAAAGCTTTCAAATACCTTCTTACTCATTTGGAGTTTTTGTTCTCTCAGTCATTCCTACAGTGATTTCTGGAAGCATTTTAAAAATTGAATTCGTCTTATAAACCAAGTACTGTGCTATGTGCTAGAGCAAGATGGATAAGGTCCTTGAATTGGTTATATTTCTAAATCTAATTTCTCCCTAATTTCCAAACTATTTCTGGAAACAGTAGAAAACATATCACAATTGTGACATCCCATTGTTGCATACCTTTTTCAGCCTATCCATCTATCAATTTCTCTGGAATCAGTCCCGACAATTTCACGAGTATCTCTGTTACCCTATTACAAATATCGCTGGTACTCTTTCTGATTCCAGCTGTTATTAACAATAATTAACAATGAAGATATCTCGGGTTTGTCTCAAATAAAAATATTTATGTATAGTTTTGGTGAATGCATTAGGAGGAAAAATAGGGAAAATGTTAGTAATTCATAATAATAATATATTGGTTATATTAATAAATTGGATTTTCTATACTATATTTTATTTGAACTATCAAATAGTCAGTTGAACTAAGAAAACATATTTCTCACTTTAAAGGAGAAAGGAAAGGTAATTAATATTATTTTTCCAAAATCACAGTAGACAGACAATGAAGGAAAAATCTAGATCATGAGCCTAAGTCTTCTAAATCAATGTTTAGGACCGCTTCACACTTTGTAGTTCTTAAAAGCACAGGCTATCATGTGAGTATAAAAAGCATAGTTCTTACATTTTTAAAAAAATAATGAAAAACAAGCTTGATTTGCAAATGAGGATATTTAATTTAGAATTTAGTCTCCATAGGCCATGTGTTAGAGGAATATTCCCTTATTTTTCTATAAATTGGGCATCTAATTGAATCTTGAGAGATTTTGTTCGGATATCTCTGAGACTTAAATCAAGACAAAAATTAGAAGAGGTTGGGAAAAGGGATATAAAACATAAAGTTTGTTTTATTCATTCTGGAATATCTCTTGTGGCTACACATACAGGTTTCCAATGTTTTCATTCTTTTTACTCTTTTAATTATAAACCTTTTAAAAACATTTCCTTAAATTTTACATGAATAATATACATATATATGGCGACACTATCATTACTAGATGAATGTGATACATAAAAGGAATTATTTAAATCCATCGCGAACCATTCCTCTACATTTTATCAATGAGAATTCAAATCTTGGCCTCATGTGACTTACTGTTATATTTTTCTCTAATTAGGTAACACCTGATTCTTATTCACTACAGATTCAATTCTCAATCATAACATTTGTGGCATCTTTGTTTCCAACATCAGCATTATGCTGACAGTGCATTACTAAAATGAATGATTCAAGTCCCAGGCTGTAATCCTAGAACAGCCTGGCCCTTCTTTACATTGTTTTATTTCTTTCAGTTACTGAGAAAAATAAATCACAAAGTCAGATGTTATTAATAGCTAGATTTTAAAATCTATCCTGTCATTATATTATCTAAACTTTCCAATTTTCCCAAAGATGAATGGAAGTCATTAAGTATTGAGTACTGTATATACTGGAAAACGTTTATTTTCTTGTTCAAAATATCAACAAAATAAATAAACTGGATAATAAAAAAGTCATGCATATACCTTAATAGTTTAACAAGCATAAATTGTGACAATAATAGTTCTATGTAAGAAACTATAGCTGAATATAGTTTGTGAAATGATGAATAACAAAAATGTATAAACTACACATAAGTAAAAATATGAACTTTATATTTGAACCAACCAAAATTCTTCCAAAATCAAACTTGGAACACTTCCATAAGCAAAGTAGTTTTTAAATTTATACAGTGAATTTAAATCTAACACTAATTTAAATGTTTTTAAAATTTTACAAAATGATATTTTACAACATAAGTTTCATGTAGAGATAGTCTGTGAATATTTTATTATGTTAATTATCTTTACACTTTTATCATAATTAGTATATTTATAATTTGGAACTAGATAATATAATTCAACAAACTATATGTAAAGTAACCTCAGAATTAATCTTAAATGTCCTCTTTTATATTTTAAAATATGAAATTTTTTATTACTTGATTCACTGATTAGTATAAAATATCCCATATATTATAATGTATAAGAATAATCACTACAGAAAAGATTGAAATTATTAAGTACAGAAAAGAGATTTGAAATAGGAAACAAGAAAAAGTAAATATACTCATCTCTGTTTTAACTTGTTTTCCCCAAAATGAGACAATACATCTAATACTCACTTATACACTTTTATTTGAAACAATTACATAGATGCGCTTTTTCATATTATTTTTGTCAGTCTCATCTGTTTTAAGGTGTTCTGTTTCATACTGTATTACAAAGTCATCAAGTATCATATGCATTTAAGTAAGCCGCTATATATCTATTCATTGAAAATATATTTGCAAACATTGGCCAAGTGATGGAAACCAAATCAGTGAAAGAGCGAATAAACAATTAAATAAACATAATTAATGTGTTTTGCATGATTTAGGAGCTATACAATACTAGTGGAAAATAAAGTTGAACACATAAAAAGAGAAAATATGTGTGAAATAAGACATTTCTGAAAGAGTAACATAAATATTTCATAATATTGCAAATATCCTACTATATGTCTTAAAAATCATCATGATGAGAAAGGGTTAAAATATATTCATATACTAGGAATTGAGATTACTGCTCCTGAATTTAATTTATTAAGCTTTTACCTATGATTTTCATTTGATGCTTGACATTTGCTTCTTTTTCTCCCAATTTGAACCTTTTCTTGAACCACAAGGAATGAGCACACTAACTGTTCTTATGGGGAGCTAAGTTCAACGACACAGCAGAAAATCTAATTTCCTGTTGAGGTTTAGAAGTCAAGAGCACGATCAGTTTATTTCCAAAGCTTCAGCTTTGAATGGGTTTCCTTTGAGTGACTTGAGCTGAAAGCAAGAACTTCTTATCAGATTTTTCAGTCCGACAACTGTTGGAAGAGAATTGAAGAGAAAGTATAACTCATGTGCGCCAGTTAGGCTACTTTACAAATACTCTGGTCTTCTTATATATACTGCATTTATATTGAGTTATAAGGGGCAGCAGAATACCTTGACTATGATCAAGCACCAGTCTTCCAACAGTGTCTCTGTTTTACGGTAATTTCTCAAATCAATCTCTAATCTGATATAGTCATAGATTATTTGGGTCAGGCAGAGATATAGTTATCACCGAAGATACTGAACCATAGTCACACAGAAGGGCCAGAATAGGATGCCTAAAATGTCAAAGATCTGGACATGGCCACATAAAATTGATTATTTTCTTAGTGTTCTTTTCACTTGGAAACAAATGTATTATAGGTAAATTTAATGAGAAAAATTTCAGTAGACACTTTGTGATAAAAGCCAGTTGGTACAGAACTTGACAGTAATGATTTATGAAGTGATGACCATGAATAAATCTATACTTGAACATTCTAGATGCACACTAAACAATTGTTAGGTAAGAATTTAGCATCGAAACTGGTTATTTTTGCTCTACTTCCGTCAGCCAGGAATGGCTTGAGTAAATGTTTGCAGAGTTGAATGATCCCAGAGAGAGGAAAAAATAAAGAAAGAAGAGGAAGGAGCATTGTATATGAAAGCAGCTTTCTGAATATATTCCAAATTTAAAGGAAATTGAGAGACTGAATACCTGAAAGGTGAGAAAAATATTTATTAATGTAACATTTGGTAATTTGTGGTTTTTACATTCACACACCTTAAAAGATGGGAGTATGGAGAGTTGAAGTAAATGATAGCTAATATTAGTGCACTCTGTTTAACAATAAAGATTGCAAGGTTATCTATTATTTGAGTAGTAAGTTTTAGTAAAGGTTGAAAATGATGGTGAGAAAAAAGTGGAAAGTTTAGTTTGGAAATTAGGAATTACTAATGATGGCTTTCTTTTGAACTGTACACATTTCTTCAGAAGTAATTCTAAAGGACTCCAAATACTTGAGAAAGAAAACAGGGTGTTTAAAAGCTGATACTAGGGTGGTTAGCATCAGTTCACAGGATGCCAGTAAATGAAAAGTAGAGAAATAATCTGAGCCTAAGGCCAAAGTCTTCAGTGAATGTGGAAGGTGACTTAAGAATGAAGTATAAATTGAGATAAGAAATCAGAGAAAATTTTTAATGTATGATTCCCAGACAAGCCAATATGTCATAAGTATTTTGCTTTAAATACATATATTCTTAAATACTTCATAACATTTAAAACCAGTGCTAATTACTAATTATTAATACTAATTACTAACAGTGAATACCTCAATTTCTTCCTCTCCTACTTATTACCAAGTGACTTCTACCTATGCAATTTAGCCGAAAAGATTTTAACTCATTTCTATTACTTAAACCTAATGAGTCCTAGCTAAAATTTTGTCTATGTTAGTAAGATGCAACTGCAATATAAAGAGCACATGAGGACTCCTCACTGTCAAGGGAAACTATTTCAAATTGCCCTAAGAATTAGGGGAATAGTTTCAGTGTGGGAATATTACTAGAATACAAAATTTTCTGGAAATTTTTCTTCATACAGACTTCATCAAGATCAATGACTTTGTTGATGAAATCTTTAAATAGTAATTAACTGAGAAAGACATTGGGCAAATTAACCAGTTTCTTTTTGCTTGAGCTTCTTCATTAAAAAGAATGTGTGCAAAGACATACTAAACAGAGTCTGCACAAAAGTAAATGCTTAATAAGTGTTTTAATTAGAATTTTAGTGACTAATACAATTTTGTAATGTTATTGCATTGAATATAGAGTAATGAGAGATCTGCGTATAATGACAAATTCAAATCACTCATATTGGAGGAAAATAAATCCTTTATTTCTTACTCTGTCTGAGAGAGGCAAGAAGCAGAACAAAACAGGGGGAAGAAGGGAAAAAATAGACTGTTGCCATGGCCAAAATTGTTTCCATGTTGTCTTTTGTTAAATTAAGATGAAAAAATAAAAAAAAGATTTCTAGCAGATTATATCACCCTCCCCCAAAAATGTTTTTATGAAAGAGGGAGTGATATTATTTAGCACTTACTGCAAGTTTAATTAAATCTGAAGGCATAAGCCTTAAAACATGATTTGAGTGTGAATTTTGATGCTAAGTACTACACTGGGGCCAAATAAATAAAATCACAAACTTTCGTGAAAGGAGTGTATTTGCAAAAGGAGTGACATCCTGATTGAGACAGTTTCATAGGAGCTAAGACTTTTCCTACCCCATTGTTTACGTTCCTAAAGCAAACAGAGCAGCTGAGGCCCAAGAATGGCATATTCCATAATACCCCCTGCAGACATGACAAAGGAGACAGGAAAGGATGGGCTTTTCAGAGGAAATCAATTTAGAGCTTCGCAAAAATTATGTTCTGGGGAGCAAATTCCAAGGAGCAGAACTGAAGCATTGAGGAAGAATTGCCTGTGTCTCCTGGGAAGGAGCATCTAACACCATTTTTCCTGTACAGTTTCCTGACTGATAGCAGTAACTGCTTGGGAACTTTTGTTTTTCCTTTTTGCAAATGGAAGTATTTGTTGCAGTTCTTCTGTCCCTACTCTATCACTGGTCTTTTCATAAATTTTTAGAGCATGAAGAGCTACATCCAGTCCTAATGTTAAGTGTGGTGGATGGCACACCAAGGCTACTATTGTAAGTCACTAGGATTTTTGGGTGAAATTCCTAGGGAGTGAATCTATTTTCTATAGAATAAGGGCATGAGTAATTGCAGTCAAAGTGATGAATGCAATAGATTGAATTATCAGCCTCTATGTTCTCTTCTGCTCTATATATCCCCATGCTAGGCCATAACTTTTTTGTATTTCTTCTCATTGTAGAAGTAGAGTAATTAATTCTCAAACTTGAATTTGATCTCAGCTGTGAGACAATTTTTAGCCAAATGTAGTGAACGTAGTGAAATTGACATGTATCACTTTAAACCATAGACCTTAAGGAGAATTATGTTTCTTCTTGCTCACCTGTCCCCATGGTGTGTATGTGTGTGTGAGTGTGTGTGTGTGTGTGATTTTAAATACAGAAATACTGGAGCCCTAACTGCAGTAAGGAGCCAAGCTCTAACCATCTACAGTTGAAAGGGACACAGCCCAGCGACAGAGTGCCACACAGTTCACGTGACTTGCTGTGGACCTGGAAACTCACCAGGATAGGCATAAGGGCTGTTCCTCTAAGCCACTCGAGAAATCTGCCTCATTCATTGTAGTTTTCTGATGCCAAATACGTGCATGACACACTCTCTGTTTTTATACTTGAATTGCGCTTTAATCCCTTAGCGACTTTTTTCGTTAAATTCTCTGCACAAAGTTTAATTGTATTAAATATCCTTTGTGCTCTCTCTATGGCACATTTTAGACATGAATATGTGTGCTTATCTATCATCATTTATTTATCTTGCGTGTGAAGTTGGTATCACTTGCATATATATGTATATATATACATATATATGTATATATATACATATATATATATATATGTTCATGTATCCTCTTTCATTTGTTTTTGTGTAGGTAGACCACAGTTCTATCCTTTATTTATTGAAAGTCACACACATGCACATACATGGATCCAGAAAAAGGCAAAGACGAAGGAGGAGCTCAAGTAGCATTGTGGCCCTGTGGTCCAACCCCTTACCCCTCGCTGCGTGCCTGGAGTCAATCCCACCATGTTTTCCTTAAGATAGAATTTAGAGCCTTGTGTATGGAAAAGAAGGGAGACTAAATTATGAATCAGAAGAAATTTCCCTCAAGGAAGACTTCTTTTATTTTTCCTTAAAATATTAGCATTATAATGAAAAATGATTTCTAGGAAATTAATGAGTTTTATATAGCTTTAAGATTTAGATAGATTTTAATTATTTGCACATGAGAAAGAAATAAGAGATATAATTGATCTTTGTGAAAGCTGGTTTGTTTCTTTTTGGACATCAGGTAAAGAGAGTTGACTTTCAGCTCCTGGTGCACAATTACCATTGCTTTACACAAAATCCATTTCATGTTTTATTTATTTTGTTACCTTCTTATATCTGCATCTCCAAATCTGGTTCTCCTTCACACTATGTGTAATGTGATTTAGTATTACTCTGCGTTAGTATATGTGTTTGTAGAATGTGAATTCTGAGTGCATGCAATAAAATTTTATAAATGACACCTTTTTGTTACCGTTACAGTAAGCCCTATTTTTGAAACACATATCCATATTGTAATAGCATATGAAGCTTTCATTCCTTCTACTGAATTTACCACATGCTATATTTATATACATTTCTTAGTAATTGACAAGTAAATTGTCTCTAACTCCTTAGCACCAAAAATAATGTTGCAAACCGTTCACTGAAAGAGATATTTAAATTAATAGGATGAGATAAACTTTTCTGAATGCTGGGAAGAATTAGTTGCTTCAGACCATGCTTATAGATGCGAAAAGTAAGGTATTGGAACATATGTAGAAAGATTCATGAATTGGAGCTAGGGAGCTATTGGAACTTTAGGTGTCATCCCCTCTATGGTAGTTTGTGACACTTATTTTTTGAAAACAGTAACAAATCACAAAATGTGTGATAGGTGTCAGATCAATGGTTCTCAGTGTTCCCATTTCTGATTCCTCCATATCAGTTTCCAACAACACTTATTATGAACTGTGCTCAGGGAGCAAAGGGGAATGATAAAAGAAAACACTGCAAAGTAAGGAGCAAATCTGTAGCTGTGATACCTATTGCTAGTCAAGATTATGGGATTACCTTGGTGAAAACAGGCTATGGGACCTTGAGTAACATCATCTCTCGCCGTGCTTATGTCTTAGAGTAGAGATGCATTTATGCAACTGAGAGAAAAGCAGAAATTTTTCCCTTTGCTTTCTCACTTGGAATTTCAGGTTAGTAGAACAGTCTCACTGAGGTAAGTGGTTTCATTTTATTAAATAAAATCAGTGATGATTCATGTTATTTATTTTCTAGACTACATTGAGATACTCCTTTAATTATTACTTTGGTAGCTTTCTATCATTATGGACATTTCTACTTGGACAGAGGAAGGTCTACTTTGAGTAAAATAAAGGAGCTTGAAGTTTACTCAGAATCTGAACTAACAATTACATTTTCTAAAATCATTTATTATATATGACTTCTACTACTGGATGATTGTGAAAAAAAGCAATACAAAATTAATTTCCCCCCACTCAGTCCTTCTTGGTATATTATTTTTGTCAGCTGAGAACCAAAATGTTACATTCATTTTTATTGATAGTTTCACAGATTTTGTCCAGGCATTATATAATTCAGGAAAATTAAGAATATTCAAATTACATTATTAACCATGAGGACCATTTTATCCAGGTTTTAAATTTCTTACATTCCAACTAAAATAAAGTCTGTGACCATATTGTTATATCAGTGCATATTAATTTTTTCATCATAATATGGAGACAATTCTGTGTCTCACATGTGTCACGTGCAATCATATTTTAAGTCTTTACCTACAGAATTTCTTTGTCACTATTCATGTTATTTGGTTGCTATGTGCAAATTATATGCCCTATGTGGCCACCTGTGACTTTCTAAACACAAATATGCATCAGTGTTATTGCTGATTCCATTTCAGACTTCCATAATGAGGCAACTCTGGATAGAAAACAAGTCACACACATTTCTTTTTAGTTTTCCAGGACATATAAAAATTAAGTTTATAATAGACTATAATATAGTCAATTACATATTAGTAGGTATACATATTTTCATTAGAATATTTAATTAAGATGTTTGATTGCCAAAGAATGCTGAGAATCCAAGCCTTCAGCGTGTTGTGCTGAACCTTACCTCATGGAGGTGACTGCTATGACGGTGATCTCCGACTGCTGTGGTGACTGTTGTAATGCATTGAAGTAAGAAAAAAATAATTTTTGTACATCGATGGACTCTTCCTTTTATGACAGACTTCTGTATACCATATGACCTGTTCCACAGTATTTTGACCATTACAGAATTTCTTTCAAAATTGTAATCAATCCTCTCCAAACCCTGCTGCTTCTTTATCAACTACATTTGTACAATGTTCTAATGCATTGTTATTTCAGTAACGTTCACAGCATTTGCACCAGGAGTAGATTCCATCTCAAGAACCTGATTTCTTTTCTTATCCCTAAGAAGTAATTCTTCATCCATTAAAATTTGATCCTGAGATTGGAGTAATTTAGTCACATATTCATTTCCAATTTGATTTGTCTTCCTGTTTCTGCTACATATGCAGTTACTTCTTCCATTGAACTCTTGAACTCTCCAAAGTCATCCACGAATATTAGAATCAATTTCCTTAAAACTCCTATTAGTATTGATATTTTGACTTACTCACATGAATCAAAAATGTTCTTAATGGCACATAGAACGTCGAATCTTTTCCAGAATGTTTTCCATTTCTTTTTCACAGATGCATTAGAGGAATCATTGTCCATGGTAACTCTAACTTTACAAAATGTGCGTCTTAAATATTAAAAGTTGAATGTCAAAATTGGTCCTTGATCCATAGATTGCAAAATGGATGCTGTGTCAGCAGACATAAAAACATTAATCTCTTCGTACATCTCCATTAGAACTCTTAAGTAATTAGGTATATTGTCAATGAGCAGGAGTAGTTTTGAAAGAATTTTTCAATAGTGATCTTACAATGTCTGGTAACTGCATTATAAATGGATGTGCTGTAATCCAGACTACGTTGTTCCACTTAAATAACACAGAGCACATTTAATATAAATCTTAAAGCTTTAGTATTTTCAGAAAGATATTTGAACAAGTCATCAGGTGCATTATTCCATTATGAGGGAGTTAGTCTGTCCTATAAAACTTTGGAGACAGGCATGGACTTCTCCTCTCCAGCTCTGATGGTCCCACATAGCATCTTCTTCTAATATAAAGCTGCTTAATTTATGTTTAAAAAACTGTATATTAGTGTAGCCTCCTTCATCAGTTATTTCAGTTGGATCTTCTGAAAAAGTTGCTATTTTTCCTTACACTTTTGTGCTATGGAGATGACTTCTTCCCATAAATCTCACGACACCTCAGATTCTGGTAATTTCTCTTCTTCTACTTCTTTACCCCTCTCAATCTTTACAGAATAGTAGAATGTGGGGACATTTCTCCGGATTAGAAATGAAACTATTGTGGCTAGTTTGATTTTATAACCAGGCCACTGAAATTTCTTCCGCATCAGCAGTAAGGTGACTTTGCTTTCCTATCATTTGTTTGCTCCCAGAGTTCTTAGCCCTTTTCTCAAAAACTTTTCCTTTTCATCCACAAAAGAATGGCTCACTGGCTGGCACAGGAATCCTAGCCTTAAGCCTACATCAGCTTTCAACATGGCTTCCTCCCCAGTCTTAACCAGTTCTAGCTTTTTATACAAAGTGAGAAATGTGCAACTCCTCCTTCAACTTGAAAACCTAGGGACCATGGCAGGGTTATTAATTGGCCTAACTCAACACTGTCTTTGGAAACAGGGAAGCCTGAGCAATGGTAGGAAGGGTCAGTGCAGCAGTCAGCACATGCATAGTTTACTGAGTTTCCCATCTGGAATGGCTTGATTTGTGACATATCCAAAGAATTATAATTCTAAAACCACAGTTAATCATAAAAGATATAATAATAGTGAAGTGATTTGAAATAGGGTAAGAATTACCAAAATGTGATACGGAAGCACAGAATGAGTATATGCTCTTAGAAAAAAGGATACCATCAGATTTCCTTGATATTGGATGGCCAGAAACCTTTCATTTGTAAAAATTAAAATATTTGTTAAGTGTTTTATCATGGGACCAGCTTGTGCTGTTAGAGGCCAGAGGCAATTCAGAGAACTGAAATCACTCCTTTCCTTGACTATTTTTACTGATTTTAATGGAAAAAAGTGATAAGAATCTTCTTAAAGAATCGATGTTCACCTAAGCTTATTGGAAAAATTAAAGATTAGAAGGGGGTACATTAACTACTTAAACCATATTGTACTACATTTTCATTTCTACTTTTAAAATTACTGTTTTATTATAGAAATATAGTCACATGTAAAGGATTGGGAATGCAGAATGATGATTTTTTTTAAAAGTTGGTTACTTACATAGTGCTCAATTACAGAAAAATAGTAACATTCAGTTTATTGCTCTCATCATGTTATAAAAATTTGAACAAGATCATATAGGAAAAATATCATCAAACTAAGCACAAAATTATGAAAAGAAAAGATGTAATTACTAACAGCATTTTCTATTTATCTTTAAAGCATAAATCATAACCTTTCTAAAAGAAGTTGCAATAATGGAAAACACTGTACACTCCTTAAATGTGTTTACCTGTGGGCAAGCTGCCATATTCAAATGTAGTGGTCATGTATCATCATCTTTGCAATCCTTACAAAATGGTTAACCTACAAACTATCCCATAGTTGTCATCAAAATGAAATTCAGACCACATTATTACCTTGAATGATATAAAGGGTTTTTATCACCTGAGTTTAGTAAAACAAATTATTTTTCTGACTTAAATACTCTACAATCTTAAATACGCGATAGCAACTATGAGTAGGGATGAGGAGCCTTTCCCTCAGAGCAGTGCTGTGGGGTGGGTCTTATGGTTAATTCAATAGAGGGTACTTTATTAGTCTCCGGTGGGACTCTCCATTGCTTTCTGAAATATTTCAGTTTCCATTGAGTGAAGCTTCCTTTTTTCTGTCAACAGTCACGGGCTTAGTGACTGAGGTGAGTATTTCAATTTACATAATCCTCAGAAAGCAACAGAGATAGGATTTTTATGTATAGCTTATCCATTCAGGTCTTTCAGTGTTTTCTTTTTCATGATCCATAGTAAAACCAAACATACATGCTGTAAAAGTAGTTAGTTAAAAGGAGGGATAAGGAAAGGTTAATCAATGGGTACTATGTTACAGTTAATGAGGAATAGGAAGTTCTGGTGTGCTACTACACCATACAATTACTATAGATAGTATTTATTCACTGCATATTTTATAAAGTAGGAATAATAGCTTTTGAGTGTTTTCAATATAAAGAAATGATAGATTTTGGAGGAAATAGATATATTTATCTTGATCTAAACATTTTCAGTGTATACATGTATTGAGACATGTCATTGTAACCCTTCAATATGTATATCTTTTACTGCTTTGGAATCTGTTAAAATAAATTTAATTATTAACAAAAATATAATCTTGTATTAACATATCAAAGAAATTAATATTTTTCATAATCAAAGAAAATATTTTTATAATTTTCAAAACCCAATATGCTTGACAATTTCTTATCTTAAATTATCCCTATATTTGGAATTCAGAATAAGATAATTTCTGTCAAGGAATGTCAGTTACATGGAGGTTTTCAAAAGAGGAGCGAAAAATTCACATACAATCTGTAATTTGAAATATCAAGCAATCTGAAATTTCAGACTCCAAAAAGCAGTTTACATTATGCAACTATGATGTCCTTCCTTACTTAAATGAATAATTTCATTCCTATATTGATCTTGATTTTCTACCCTTATATCTTCCATTGAATGAGTTTATCTATCATGTATCTCTCTATATAGCTGTCCATTTCCATCAACATCTTTCTATTACCTAATTGTTTTCAATTTCTTTACTGAAACATCTTATAATTTAATTCAGACCTGTATGTACTGAGGTCAAAAAATGGAACCCTCACTGAAGATTCATCTAAATTTAGTTTCCAATGAAAACTCTATGTGGGCTTTTCAAAATTATTCCAGCACCTTGCTTCCACAGTATAATAACACAAGTACAAGTTCAATGATTTGCCTGATGTTGTTATTCTCTTTGACTATCTTTTACACAGGGTGTTAAAATCAATTTCTTTGTTTGGAATGATGATTTCATACAGCTAACTGTTAATTTCTCAAGTCTCATAAAACATGTCACAAAAGTTTGCAGATAATTACTGTTAATTTTGGAAGAGGACTATGATTATATTTTAATTTTTCAATAAAAGAACACTTTGAAGTAACTTGTGTGCTATTAACAAATACGTGAGGAAGTATAAACAGTTGGAAATGTGCTCACTAATGCACCCATTATTCCTCCTGAGGAGCTGTATGTGGTTGACAAGCTGATTAAATTAAATTTTTAAAACCTGACATGGATTATAAATTTAACCCAGATACAATCACAAAATACAATTGGATATAGCACCTGGTTAAACTAGCTAACAAGTACCATCAAATGTATTACATATCTTTATCTTATTTTAGTAGATTGGAAAATGATGATGTGAACAAATTTGAAAATTAATCTTGGAAATATAAACTCATGAGACTTCAATGAAATTTTGTAATTTTGCTGAAATTCCTCTGTAAAATACAAGCACTAATATTGCATCATATTAGTATAAGTTCCAAATGATATAACTAAAGCTTTATTTCTTTTTCCTCACCTAATTTTGAATGAAATGTTAAAACCTATAATTATGTCACCAAATCAAGGAGAACATTTACTTCATGTTAACTCTAAACATAAAGTAATACTGTGTTATTTAAGTCTATGCAGCTTTCCAATTAATATCAGAACAAACCAATAGCATGAAATATGATATGAAATATATATTCTGTCATAATTTTTATTTCTCAGCAATATTAATAGGTTTTACTTAACTATGTTTTGAATCACTGAAATAACATAATAATCTTGTGATTTCAAGAAACATGGCTATTATAGTTAAATAATACAGAAATACATGAATTAGTATGGTTACATTTACTGACATTTCTAAAATTATTGTCATCACAGAATAGCAATAAAGCATTATGATAGCTCTTTATTCTATGAGTTTAAATTTTTCTGTCATGAAAAGTCTGGAGGCATTCCTTTTTCCTTATGTTAATTTGCCACTTTTTAAATTGTCCAAGGAGGGGCAAAATTCATTATTTTTTGTCCAGAGTCACTTAGTGCTGTGAACTATTATGTTTGGATGGATTTGTAATCCTTACATTTTGCTTCATACTGTGGTTGGACTGAATCCCCAAAAGAAAAGTGAAAGTCAGCGAAACCTGTCAAGTGATTCCTAGCTGTGAGTTGAATAGGTAAAGCCAGAAATATTTCAAATGAAATTGGACAAGTGAAAAATAGCCCGAGGACAATGAAACTCATAATCAAAAGAGAAGTTGAGGCATCATCACAAAAATTGGGACAACACTAAGGAACACACTGAGTATATATTTTATCAACTTCCCTCATACAAGAACTGAGTGTCACTGATTTTATACTCTTCTTTTTCACTGCAGTGTTCAACAGCAAATGTGAGCCAAGAAAACTTCATACAGTGTAGAATACACTTACATACTTGTTCTCAAATCACCCCCAGACACACTTTTCTATTCTTAGTCCACTTTCAAAGTGCTGTTTAATTTAGTCAAATATTGTCAAAAGTCTTATTAGTAAAAGTCTTACTCTAAATAATTATCCAAAAACCCCATATTACCTACTATTATTTTTCAGTTACCGCTAATATGTTAGTGTCATAGCACTCATAATAACAATGAAGGCAAAATTAAAACTATGAAAATTAATTTCTAAAACTACTCACATTTCTTAAAGTACTAAAAGTAGAAATTCCATTTAATCCAACCAGTTATCTTTCCAAAAGTGGTAATGACATCGTATTACAGCAACATGTACACACCAAGGTATATAGCAGCACAAATAACAACTAAAGCTTGGAAGCATCCTGTATGTGCAAAAGGATGCAAAAAACAGAGGAATGGATGAAGAAAATGTGGTATGTGTATATAATGGAATACTACTTGGTTATAATGAAGGATAAATTCAAGATATCTGTAGGAAAATTGATATACTTGGAAAATATATTGTTGAGTGAAATCCATTACATGAGCTTAAATACTGCATGGCATCTCTTATTTGAGTAAGGTCAAGTGTAAATAAAGAGCAAAATAAAGGATAGATAGTAGGAAGCAGAGAGATAGATCTTTTATAGATAAAAAGGAGAATAAGGGTGAGGGGAAGGGAAGAGGAAAAGGAAGTAAAAATGTTAAGATGCGTCATATAATGTACTAAATATCCACAATGAGGATAAGCATTGTATGTCACACAGAACTAAAAATAATAGTAAAACTAGTAATGAAATTGGGGAGAGGGGATCTAGAGAAGGCGGACAGGAGATAGGTGGGAGGGGAGGAGAGTAGGAATAAAAAAGAATCAAGATGTGTTATGTACATGTACCTCATCTCTAAGAGGAATGTAAACTTATGTATAGCAAATATATATAAATAAAACAAAATTATAAAAAAAACAAAAGAAAATAGTGAAAGGGCACCTAGAGACAGAAGGAGGAAAGTAGGTGAGGAGGGTAAGGGAAGTAAAGAAAACCATGCTATGTTAAGTACTTGTACTTCCTGAGATGAATGTGAATTTCATGTTCTGCAAATATGTAATAATTAAATAAAAAGAAAGTAATGAAGATTAGCCTAATAATAGTGTTGTTTAAAATGCATTGCTATGTTTAATATATCATGAAGATAACACATTTTTGTTCCTGTGTTGGAGGATTTCAGCTAATAAATTGAAAGTGTGTTTTATTAAAGATCTAAATGTTGCATCTTAGATCACTCATTTTCTAATTTCATAAATTAGCTGGAGAGAGGATAAGAGGTCCAATGACATTCTATAATCTAAGAATTTTAAATATATTTGTATTTTTACATAGTAATTTAATAGATTTTAATGTCACTTTCCTGAGCCACAGAATGGATAGGTGCTTCTGCATATGTCTAAAATACTTTTTCTTATGCACATTTAAGTCTTACAAAATTGACTTTATGTTCCTGCTTAACTATTATTTATTTAAAATTAATTAAGTAAATGTTTTAATTCTATTGAAACTTCTTGGTAAAAATGCAGCTACAACTACTACATATCATTATAAGTTCCACATGAGATAACATACAATTTCACTTTCTGGTTTATTGCTATCTAACTAAAAATTGGTCTGTTCCATTCTAAATTTAGATATCACTTCTAAAGCATTGACATGTCTATAACTCTGATTCTGACCTATTCCTGCAGACTTTTGAAGACATGCATACCTATAGATGAGACCTTGAATATCTATAGAATTAATAATAGATCTATATATATAGTATAGTAGTATATATCAGTAGTAAATCTATATATAGTAGATCTAGCAAGAATCTGTATCTCAATATGGGGCATGATGTTGGAGAAAGAAACAGTATTAGTAGTGAGAAATGAAAGTTGGAGATTTAATTAGGTAACCATTGCAGTATAAAAACCACTATGAAGAGAGTTTATGAAACAACATTCCTTGTAAATGCTGTGGTTACAGTGTCAACTTCAATGTCAGACTGACACTAGTGGCCTCTCGGGGTGCATTGTGTATCTGAGATCAGCTGCAGGTGCTGGCGAGTTGGCTTGGATTCTGTAACATATCTAGGGAGTCAGCTGTAAAATTGTTTCTGATGTATCTCTGCCCTGTATACCTAAGTTCTAGGCTAGGTGGTCGAGCCCTGTTTTCATGGTAGCAGGTGAAGAGGAAGAGTGGAATAAGAGCCTTTTTGTGACTTAGACATGACTTGGAAAATGTCATTTCCAATCCACTCTATTGGCTAGTGCATAGCTTCTTCCTGGAAAATCCCATCCCAGAATATGGAATAGGAAAAACTGGATCCTCGTGTTGATGGTAAGAGATTGAATGTCTTAGCAAGCCAAATAAGGTATAGGAAAGGGTCCAAAATTGGAATCATTTTTACAATCAATACACCACAGAAAAGCAGCCATAAAATTGTTAAGGGAGAATGTTGAATCTATTTTAAGGTACTGCTACATAGTAGAACAAGAATATTTATTGTAGAAAAAAGTTCTGTGTTTCAATAATCCTTAAAATATATTCAGTTAGATGCTAGTAATGGAACTACAGTTTCACAAAGTAATGTTTATAGTTTGGCAAAACTTTTCTCTTAGGGACTCTATTACTGTTATTTTTTTGACAGTACAAGGGATGGAATCTAGGGCATGAAACACATTAGGTAAGTGTTCTACACTGAACAACATCTCCACTCTCAGCCCATTATAGGATTTTAATAGAAAATGTTACTTGTGTATATGCATATAATATACACACAAGTGGGAAAGACTATAAAATTGTACAGCTCACTATTTTTACAACTGACTACAAAGTAACTGAAATGAGCAACATTTTGGTAGTTTTTTTCTACTTATATGAACACTCAGGATTCTTTTTCAGTATTTGAATAATCCTCTAGTCTCCCTTTCTTTTCCTTTGTCATTTCTCAACTTTACTACATCACAAAGGCATTTGAGCTCTGATGCCAGTTTATAGAAATTACTAGGAAGGGCCACTGCTTAGATGTGAAAACTCGGAGAAGTTGTGCTGCATGTGCACACTCTGTTAGACTGAAGAGGGTCACACCTTCCTGCAGCTAGTTGCCAGGCAACCTGAAAAATACTTTAAAGGTAAATTATATAAAAATTATTTTTGTGTCTCTAAGGAAGAGAAAAAAGATTAAATGAATTAAATAGACTCTAAATTCTCTCTTATGCCAACACCTTTGTGACACACTAAAATGACTAAAAGAAGATTATTTTGGTGCTCAACAATAGATATATCCTAAGAGTAAGTTATCAATTTTTAAAAATATTTCAACATATACAAAGGAAGATTTGTATATGTGTTATTTGTGATTTTTCCAAAAAAATTTGGTAGTTATTCATTAGCTCTCCATTTGAAAGCTCAGGAAATTAGGAACAGGAAATTCTCTACACATTTCACAATCAGCAAAGGACAGCTGGGAACTACACTCATATCATTACAACCTCCAGAATGAAGAGGTTATTACTCTACTATTTCAGGGATGCAGGTAATACCTCGCCCAAATTTACACCACACAGAGAGATAAATATATTTTGTAAAAGGCATAATTTTTCTATTTTATTGAGTTTATCGATACATTTAGCATACCTTATGATTATATTTATCATCAAAAATTTGTACTTGTACCTGACCTATCTTTTTTTTACATGATCTATCTTGATCCTTATTTTTCCCATTCCCCTGCCCTCCTTTCAACCCCTCCACCCCCCCATATACATAAACTTTGTTTCCCTTTTTTTTCCTTCTTTCTTTCAATGTTTTCTCTCCCTTCTTTGTTTCCCCCTGCCCCCTCCCTTGTTCCCCTTTCCCTTTGAACATTTTCTATTTCCCAATATCTATTAAACATTTTGTCCTCATTTACACCTTCAGTTTCTTACACTACAGAAATGATTCAGTATTTACACAGCCAAAAAGACATCAATTATTAATGGAATGGATTTCAGCACAGGAAATGATGGCCGTCTTTTTTATTGAGTTTTATTGAGTTGAGTGGTGATAGGGTACAGAAATATAATTGGAATTGGTACCTGAAGAAAGGGGAAGGAATTCTAACAGAAGGGAGGACTGTGATTGCTTACACACAATTTCTCTATTGCTGTCTTACATTTTAGTAAATAAGTTATTCTAAAAGCACACAATTTGGCCATCTCGATATTTATCTCATAATCCATTTAACAACCATCCAATTCCCTGATCCATTGTTTATCCATAAACAGGAAGAATCTGTTAATATATTAGTACAGGACCCAGGACAAGAAAAAGAGGGAAACCGGGATACCAGGAGCTTCTTGGTCTTTCTGGGTAGAAGAGATTCACTGGGGTGCTTAAAGAGGGTAAGCAGCTGGTGTGTGGAGGTCACAATCCTGGAGGGGACATGGCTGGACTGGAAGGAAGCTAAGGAGATACGTGTGTTACCCTTTGGTTCTTCACCCCATACTGATCAGCATGTGATGAAGCTACTTGAGGCTTGAAAAATTGTCCAAAATTAGCAGAGGAGACAAAAATCTAGTGCTTTCACTGGCTTTGGAATATGTTCTATTTCACCAGCCAGAATAGATCCCCTTATACTCCCAGGAACAAATGCAAATGTTTCTTAGAAGTGCACTCTCTTAGTTGTGGGTCAAAATTAGTTCTAAATTAAAGGCTACCGTGACTCTACTTAAAAGCCTGAAAAACAACCTTCAAAAGCATCAGTCTGCTTTCAGGTAATTGCATTTCAGAACAGAGTTCAAGAATATGTGTAGGAGTATAAAAATCATCCAGCATTTGGTAAGGTAAAATGCCAATGGAGAAATTGCATATTAAAAAAAGAAACACCAAACATGTAGAGAAGCAGAAGAACACAATTGATAATAAGAAGAAAAATTAAACAATAAAGTCAGGCCAGAAATCTAAGGATGATATTATAATAAAATTTGTCCAAAGTATCTGGCCAACCATCCAAAGCATATGTATCATTTTGTTATTGTTGCTAAAACAAATTAACAGATTTATTGGTTCATGGAAATAGAATTTCTCACTCTCATTTCAAATTTTCCTTTAAATTTAAATGCAATAAAATTTTAATTACATGTCATTGATATATAGATGGTCTATGTTCTGAAGTTATAAAAGCAACTGATTAGCCCTTTCTGGGAATGTTCTCAGATTATGTTGCTTGGTATTTGTAAGCTCAGTCCCATAATGATATGATTAAAAAGTACAACAATGGGTGGTGATGCAATTATTGGCTGAGCTAGGATGTCCCTGTGGGTGTTAGAACTCACTATAAAGCAAGTGTTTAAGGATTCGTTTTCAGGCACTGTAACATTCAGATGTCTGAGAAAGCTTATGCAGTTGATTATAATGGGCAATTAAATAGAAAAGCAGCCACCTGTGTGTCTATTGGCTTTAGTAAACCACAAGTACAGGTGCCCCTTAGATCCTAGGATAATTTTGTTGCTAATCTATTATTTGAATAAAAAGGTCATCGCACAAAGTATGACTGAACAAATTGAGGGAAAACAGGTTTGCTCGGATCCTGAAAAAGACATAAATAATATATGGTTTATCTCACCCATTAAACATTAAAGGCATAGTTCATATTAGATTTCAGTGGATGGTTGGACATAGCCAGCTTTGCTGAATGCCTGAGGATGTAGTGGAGTGGTAGGTTGAGAAAGAATGGGTCACTTGCTCATTTGTAACCTACACTTTCTATGTCAGGGATGTGGGTAAAGCATGAAAAGTCTATCCCTGTCAAATCTACTAATGCTGTTCAAAATTACTGAAAAACTATAGAGTCCTTATTAATGGAATATGTTCAGTAGGATGTAGCTTATGTGTATATAATTGCTTGTGATAAACAGATGTATTTTAGGGATTTGGGGGGCATAATTTGCTGTGAACTTTTACTGTTGATGATATAATCAGAAGACCTGAATTTATTTATTTATGTATGTATGTATGTATGTATGTATGTATGTTTGTATTTATTTGTGGTTTTTTGAGGGTCTTGCTATGTAGTTCAGACTGGCTTTGAACTCACTATGTACTCCAGGCTGGCCTTGAATTTGTGGTGATCCTCCTGCCCCAGCCACCTGAAGGCTGGGATTATAGGCCACCACACCAGGCTCTGAAATGGTTATTTTTTTGACAACAGTTGTTCACTTTGTATAAAAAAGGGCATGTTCTTCACCCCTTAGAGATGAACTACTGAAAGTTAGCTTTTGTATCACAACAGAATACAGATAACGAAACAAAATGTTTTAGCTCCTTTAATTTAGGCTTCCAGGGCCATGGATTTAGCTCAGTGGTTCTGCTGCCTGCCTTGCAAACACAAGGTCCCGAGTTCGATCCCTGGTACCAAAAAGAAAAAAAGAAATAATTTAGGCTTCCACACTCCATGTGGGCTCTGCTGAATGTTGTAAGCAATGTGAAGTGGAGGGATGAAGCTTTAGGTTTTCTTGTTTAATTGTAGAATCTTCATGCACACCCATCACATTTTATTGTATTCTGTTGATTTAGAAGTTAACAAGTGACAAAAATTAAGAACACTCTAGAGGTCAATTTTAACAGTCTTTGAACCTGGTACAGATTGAAGCTCCTACAGACCTGTTATAGGTTTTGCTTCCTTATGTGATTTCAGGATATGTTTGTTTAAGTGGGATGGATTAAAATGATCAAGTGCACTTCCTGCACTATGTGCACATACACACTCCCAAGGCCACAGGAAGCAAGATAAAAGTGTTGACATTGAATTCTTGAGCTTGCATACATTTGTGGATATTATAAAAAGGTGCTTGTTAAGCTTTAATGCATACGTGAATCATATTAATGTCTTATTAGAAGAGAGACTCTGGTTCAGTTAATATTGGAGGAAGTTCAACCCTGGAAAATACTGCGGATGATTCATGGCAGCTGGGAGTCATGAGAATACCAGCAGGGAGTAGGGAAGATTATATCAGAGCACAGAGCACCACACTGCAGAGGCAGTTGAGTATCCGAGAATTTAGGCCTTGAGTTTACACACGGGTCATCGGATTACTTCTCTACCACATCAAGAGTCGTTGAAACCCCAGATCCTAGAACTGTCTCTCTAAGTGAGCTGGATTATATTTCTGATCATCCAGTTCTCAGAAATATCCAGACTGAATGCAGATGGAAAGTCAATATCATGCGTGGCTACCTTGTGTAGATTATACAGGTTATGCAAGATTATACAGCTCCAAGTAGACTTCTGGACTAACTGGAGAAGAAGAGCATGGTCAGGTTGTGCTGCTCCATTGCTTTGTCAGGAACTCTGAAAACCAAGATCTGACAGTGTTCATTCTGGAACATAAATTTGTGACAGGTCTAGATTCAGTAGAAAATTGCTGGGATTTTTTAAAGCACTATAGTGTACAGTACTTACAGCAGCAGGAAAATATTATGAAAAATATCTATGGAAATAAAATGTAGATATGCACTTAATATGAAAATTATCTGGAGCTTTTTACATTCTGTTCACTGCCACTTTAAGCTTGGCACAGTTGGGGATCAAGATGAAGAGGCAGAAAGCTCAGAAGATGCTGACACAAAGTGATAGGGAGTAATTAGCAGAGGAAATACGTGCAGGGTGTGCCTGTCACCTAGCCAGTCAGGCAGAAACAAGTAATTGTGGAGGATCTAGGAATCATAGTATGGGAAGGAAAGAGAAAAGGAGAAAAATGTGATACCACAAAAAGCATGGCAAATAGAGACTTAATACTTGTATAATTTCTATCAGTCTTGCCAAAGAAAATCCTTGTACCTGTTTATACACGCTTCCATAATAATACAAACCACCAAACTTATGTAAATTACTGAAGTCAGGTACTATGTAGACTTATTTGCATGTCACTTCATCCTCAGAACACAGGTTCTGTGTTCCCCTGACTGCAATTTAGAAACCAGAAATGTGGTCCTCAGTAATCTGAGAAAACAGCAATATCCTTTTTTGTTAAGACTCTGCAAATGGTAGATTCAGTTTGTAACCCCCACAATTAATCATATAGAACAGGGAAGATATGGGAATGTGCACACAGAATCTGTGAATATTGATAACAATTTGAACTCTTGCAGCCAGAGAATTTTCTTTAATTCAAGTACAGGAGCCATCAAGTCCAGTGGGAAGGCAATATACAATTCTTCACACGTGATATTTAAAGTTTTAAAGAATTACCAGATGCATGCCCCATTGTAGGGACTGTTCTTTAGTAATACTCAATGGAGTAATGTAATATAAAAATAATAGTGTGTAATTGGAGGTATGGATAAGAACAAGCAAACACGGCAAGCACCACAGAATTACATTCCAAAATTGTAAAATAAATAGCAAGCATGAGGCTCAATTTCTCACTTTCATATAGTAAAAACAGAAAAATAAGCAGAAATAGATTTTATATTACTGATGATATAACAAAATCTTTCTTTAATAAATACCTTGGTCTGAAGGGGGTTGTGACAATGTCCAAAGTGGAACATGAAGAGTATTTGAACTTGCTGAGTGCAAGATGAATAACAGCTGACATGGGAGACTGTAGCTTTAAATCCATTAAACTATTTGTTTCCCTATTTTAGGAAAGGTTTAAGTAGCGTTATGAGGGGAGAAATATATACCTGGTGATAATATGCTCATACCTTCAATTATGCCACCAAGAATATAAGGCTGGGCTTTGTTACTTGGTACTTATTTAACAAATGAATATGGAAAAACTAGGTACTAAATGATGTTCTAGCTTTAGTGTAGGAGTTGGTGATGGTTTAGTGATATGGAATAAAAATGTGAATATAAGAAAAATCAGTGATCAACCATGTAAAATTGCCAGTGGCCTTATACATAAATTGGTCATGGGAAAATTTCCTTTATAAAAAACTATGTGAAAGATCGAAGTACATAAAAATCTTAACCTGGAATTATTTTATGATTATAAAATATTGTTTTGAGTTAAAAATTTTCACAATTAGGCTTTCTGAATATAATTTTGCTTCATGTGTCCCTTACTTGGTAAGTATTCTGTAACAGTGTTCTGTAATCAGAAATATAGTAAGTGTATGAGTCAGACTGTTTTTAAAAGGTAGATTTAATTCATTTAGTCTCCAAGTTTAAAAGCAACCTATTCTGGATTCTGGCCATGAGAAGCTATCCAAAGCCGGGAAACAATGATAAACA
This sequence comes from Heterocephalus glaber, assembly GCF_000247695.1. The sequence continues at coordinate 9,866,652 of NW_004624763.1, forward strand.
AGTTTGTACATTTAAATTTTTTAAAGATGAAGATGCCATTTTAAATGCTCTTATCAAAATTAACAAAATAGGAAGAGTAAATGCAAAATAGTTTTCCTGTTTTCCATAGAAAAGAAAAAGAAAAAGAAAAGTAAAGACACTTCAAATCCTCAGCTCTGCCTTCCACTTCTAGGAGTTGCGTAGCCTGGCGAAGGCCTTTGTACAGGTCTCTGCTCACTGCGCATGCCCGCCGAGGTCACGAACAGCGCATCTTTTGGATTTAATTCATTTTGTACTTAAGCCCCGATTTTACAAGATGAAGTGAAAAGATGAATTAAATTTACAACATAATTTGTTCCCGTAAATTGCCTTCAAACTACCGTATATTTTAGTGATGGTACGGTATACACATTTGTATTTGTTTTCACATAAAGAACATCTTACTATGCACATTAATGTGTAAACCATGTTTTAAAATATGACATTTTGTCTGTGAAAATGTAAATATAATAAATATATTTTCATGAATATAACCTTGAGCTTTTAATAAAGTAAAATTTTTAAAATAAGGAGATTGTAGAGGAAATCTCTCTATATATTTAATTTAATTTTTATGTGTGTATAATATATCATGTTTTAACCAATTCACTTTACTCCAGTGAAATGTTATTAAAACGTATACCTCTTCTTGTAGTATGAATAATTTAGTGTACATCATATTTGCAAATTAATTTATATTTTTGATAAAAGAAATACATAGTCCAAATATGGCACAGTTTTGTTTAGAAATAGAGTGAACCAAGACAAAACGGACATTTTAGTTATCTACAAAATTTTGACAGCTTTTATGTTTTGTAGTTCTTCAATTTCAAGTGATAGATGTATTACTGGAAGAATTAAATATGAGCAAGAAAGAAATTTCCATTTTATTTTAACAATGCAGGGTAGATACAATATTGTTTTCATGAAAAGTGGTGAAAAACACAGTACAAGAAAGGAAAAGTTCTAAGTTTGTCCAAGAGGTTACTGGTCCTCTTTATTAAAATGTTGTAATAACAAACTGTACTTATTGGTGCCAAAAGTACTCTAAGAATTAAATATTACAGTAGCCAAATTTCATCTAATTGCCTTTATTTTGCTATCATCGCATATATAGATATACTTTGTGTGTTGTTGTGTTTTGTTTTGAGATAGGGTCTTACTATGTAGTTCAGGCTGGGTTGAACTCACTACATCGTCCAGTTTTGCCTCTCTTAGAGATTCTCCTTCCTCAGTTTCCGAGGTGCTGGGATTATAGGATTGTACTACCATGCCAGGCAACATATATACCTGGACCTGCTGCTGCATGTAACGCAGTCCACTGCAACAGCTCCATTGCAGGTGAAAAGACTGGAACCACCTTTTGAAATATGGTTATGACTGCCATTTGTTGTCTGTATCAATGCCAGTTTTGTACTTTTTAAAGTTTTAGAAACTGGAAATAAGAGTGTATTTTATTCTCTGAATCTTATAGTTAATGTCCAATCTATATCCTAATAATGATGAGTTAGTTTCATGTAGCCTATACTATAGATACACTACACAATACAACCCCCGACTCTCTAGCCATCAGTGTTTATAGTGTGTGTGTGTGTGTGTGTGTGTGTGTCTGCATGCTTATTTTTCCTGTCTGTCCCATGGAAATGTACACACCATAGAAGCCGGGATTTTGTTAGTGTTTGTGCCTTGCTGCATTCTCAGAAGCTGGGGACTCCCTGTCAGTGAACAGATGACCAAAATCAATTCTGCTGAATGAATATATTGTGGAGTTTCAAGGGATCTAAATGTTTGAAAAGATTTTCTGCACCATAGGCGAAGCTGGTCTTTTTGGCATAATATGCTGAAGGCTAAACATTTGTAAAAGCCATTTGATCTGTAACAGAATTGAAGTCAAATTACTAGATATTTCTCTAGTCCAACCTTAAATATATTCCTATAATCACAACTCTAAGGTTGTAAATGACTGAATACCTTTAGCCAGAAATTACTTTTTACTATCTATTATGGCATTTAAGGAAAGCTCATGGGATTTGGAAGTGTGAAGTACATTTGTCATGTCATCTTCTTTACTCACAGTCCTTTATTCTGGGAGCATGATGTCTACTACTCAAAGGCCTAGAAGAAAATGAATGGGAAAAAATAGTCTATGTGACATTCTGATTTCTTAGCATTTCTTAATTTCTCCTCTATCAGTGCTTTCTATCCTTATGCATTACCAATGGAATAATATGTTAAGATTTCCCTTTGCTGGTTCTGTTCAAGCTTTAGCCTTAAAAAAAAGATACAGAAAGTAGTACTATGGCTCTTCCTGCATCTATATATTAGTTCAATAAAAGTTATTCTGTGACTCAGGTGAGGCAGAATAATTGTTAATGTAAAGGAAATCAAAGCCACAGGCCTGTGCTTTGCAGGACCAACTTTGCAAATGTGATATTTTTCATACCATGGAATCCCCCCCATTAGTTCATTTTGCATAATGAGTTGATCAATTCAAGTAATAAGACACAGCTAAAGGAAGAAGGAAACAAGCATTGATTTCTTCCATCCTGAGCTCTCATGTTGATTATAGAAGGATGCAAAATCAGGAGACTTCAACAGGAAACAATTTCAGTGGTCTACAGTCTCTCCAAATTAGACAATATGATAGTAGGTTATATCCATAATGTCTCTACTGAGACTTCTTGTATGCCTGATATTTCTGTAAGAAGGAAAATGTTGAATTGGATAACTATGGTGCATTCAGAATTTCCTTACATTGTAATAGCATGAAACTTTAAATTTTGAAATATTTACCCTTATCCCCAATTACTAATAGTTAAATTGTAAATCATACCCATCAACTTAGAATCACATCTGTATCAAAAAAGAAGAGCAGTAACATGGAAGAGTAGTACAGCTTGGGGAGGATTTTGCATTAAAAACAGAAACCTCTAATTGATAAATTGAGAAATAGTCAAGAAAGCTATAAATCTCTGAATCAAGAAAAAATACTTGCGGAGAGCTGGAGAAGAAGTAGAAGCTAACAAAGTTAAAACAAACACAGGTATATAGTTGTCAAAATAAAATTCAGGAGGAATTTTTGAAGGTAAATGAAATATATAATATGGATATGAAAAAAATCAAGTCATCAATAATGAGGAAAATAATTTGTAGAACTTCATGTCCTCCCTTCTCACACAATCCTATGCCTGAATTTGTGAAGTCATTTATTTTTCTTACTGCTCAGACCATGTGATGGTGACGGTTCCCCCGATATTACTAAGCCAAGATGCTGCACCAGCCTGGGAGATTTTACTCACTCTACTTCCTTTCCTGATGCACAGATGTGCCTTTCCCTGTGTCAGCCTGCATTTTTCCTTTCCAGCTTATTTTCTAACTTGGCTCTACCTATTATCTTATGGCCTATATTTGTTCATCTTATCAATATATTGCTTGTGCATATTTTCTTTTGTGTATAAGTGAAATATAATTTTTTTAATAAGTTCAGCTTGAAGTGATTAGAATAATTATAATGCACTTTTATGTCCTGAAATTCTGTCCTTTTCTTTTTATGTGTGATTGAAATTTGGGTTGGACCTCAATATCAAGATTTTGAATTTTTTTCTCAAATTTTTTACAGTGGCACCGATATGAAGTGTGTCACTCGTCAAGCGCGCACACACACACACACACACACACACACAAGCTTATGTTCAACAAAGCAGTTTCCTCATTTAATATAAGTTCTTGTGGTAAGAAACTTAATATGTGAGTACTGGCATGTTTAGAAACAGTCATATCTCAATTTTCAAATACTTTCTGACCAGAGATTTTTTTTTCATTTTAGCTCTTCTTATGGTCCAATTTTAATTATTATTTATCTTTTATATTATGGGAAGAGATAAAATTCCTTATATAAGATGCAAAGTCTAATGTTATAAGTTCCCTTCAGTACTCTTACAGACCTTCAATTCATTTTAAATCTTGAAAAAATATACATATATATATTCTTTTGGTTGTATATTGTCCCACCAATTTTCTAATTTTTTAATGACTTATAGTACTAGATTTCAGCATGGTTATATATTTAAGTAGATCTTACTCTTTCCATTGTGTAACTGTATACACACACACATATATGATTGAACATATTTGAACATCTCTAGTTCTCATTCTGCACATTATTCACCAGAAGATTCATGGCTTTAAGTTCTATTTGAGAAAACATTAACAAGTTTGTTGTTTTATTTGGCAACTTGTACAAATTCAATATGGCATTTTAGGTATTAGCATGAAATATAGTACATATGTCCAGTTTGTTATATGAATAACATATCTCTAAAAGAATTGAAATGATAACACAAGGAGGAGCTAGAACAACATTGTTAGATTTCATTATGAAAAGAGGTTTTAATGAAGTCCTTAGTTTCAGAGACTGGATAGGATTATGTTATTTATTTTTGTTGTTTTTGTTGTGCTTTGTTGTTGCTATATTTTTTCCTTTCAATTGCTTTTCCTCGAATAATAATTTGAAAGCAAATATGTTATTTGAAAGTAGATCATATTGTCTATGCTTTGCTTACTACATATATTACTATCTTCTATTACACTGACCCATTTTTAAAAATTCAGATAATATCTGCATGAATATGATATCCTTGAATCAATTGTGTTTAATTTGTCATTTCAAGTCATTTATTCTAAAATCTCATGAGGGTTTGTATTAGTTAAAGAACATAAATATTTTATAATTCCATTTAGAATTATTATTTATATTCACAGGCTACACATTTTAGATTGAATCAATAACCTTAGACTCATTTCTAATCTTGGTTTATAATATTGCTGGGTGAAGTTCCAGCTGGAAAGCAATTTAAATCAAAAATAAAAACCCTTGAGCAGTTTCTGAAATTCATAATCTTAGCCTTACCATCATTGAAATTCACTAGAAAGTAACTACAATAAACTTAACAGACACAGGAGACAACTTAAAGAAATCATAAACTAATATATATAGTATACACATCTATGTGGAATGTAATATTAGATGAAGAGCTAAATCGTGAAAAGTGAACATATCTATTAGCTACTCAGATTTCTATACCAGTAGAGTAAGATATGTAGTTAGAATGTTACCTAGCATTATAAAATGATTAAATTTCAGCTCTTATTTAACATGCAATAAAAATAGTCATACCAAAATGGCAAATAAAAAGAAAAATTTCAAAAACGGGATATGGTTAATGTTAAACAAGCTGATTAGATGAGAATTCACATCTTGCTACATCTGTGACACTGTCAGTACTGAGAATCCAGAATAAGGCTCTGCAAATGTAGATTCAGAATTAGAAAAAGGTGAATTAGTAAGTGCTCATGTCACATTAATTTAAAATGCTCTTAATAATTTTTGGAGATTTAACTAAATTCTAGGATAATAAAAATAATTTAAATATGAAAATATAATTCATGTGTACAAATAGACTTTACATTAGTCATACTTCCTGTGGGTAGCACACAATACCTGACACCCATAATGTACAGGAGAGGTTTAACTTGGCTCAGAGTCTCAGGGGATTGAGTTCATGGTCCCCACATCTAAGGAAGAAACATGGCGGAAGGGTTTGGCAGGGCAAAGCTACTTAGTTCTTTGCAGCAGGGAAAGTGGGGAGGGGAAAAGCAGCACAGTGGTGGGGACCAGGGACCAGATACATGGCCCACATTCACCCCATCGAGTCTCAGCCAGGCACTCCACCATTGCCCTGATCAAGTTGACACAGTCAGGCTTGACCATTAACAACCTCTCCATAAGCCCAGTGACACTTGCAAGAGAAACTCACAGAGGTCCAAATGTGTTACATTTGGGCCACAGAACATCACAGTTCTCTCCTCCCCTTAGTAGCAATGGACAGATCTGATACCTATTCAGTACAAGATGGCTTTTAAAATGGTTTCAGATAAACAGTGAATGCACTCTTCTCTATCACAGAGTACTTCTCAGCCCTTCTCTAACTGAAACCTAGAGAGTGATTGCTCTCTCGGAATTCAGAGAATCTACACTGATGAAATATAGAATTGTACTCCGAATATTTTGCCTTTTATTTTCCGTTATCTATCATTTTATTTCTTCATTACTGAATTTTCTGTATAACAATAAAGAACAAACAAAAAAATGAAAGAAAGGAAAAGAAAGAAGGAAAGAAAGAGAGAGAAGGAAGAAAGGACAAAAGAAAGAAAGAAGGAAAGAGAGAAAGAAAGAAGGAAGGAAGGAAGAAAAAAGAAAGAAAGAAAGAAAGAGAAAGAAAGAAAGAAAGGGCAGTGTTTATTTCATTTCTTTTTTCAGTCTGTTTTTTTGAGACAGGGTCTCAGGATGTAATCCAGGCTGGGCTTGAACTCATTGTGTAGCTTAGGCTGGCCTCAAACTCATAGTTATACTCCTGCCTCAGCCTTCTGAGTGTGTGTGCACATGTGTGTGTGTGTGTGTGTGTGTGTGCACGTACATGTGTGCCTTAGCTACAACATTCAAAAGATGAAATGTAAGCCCTATCCCTATGGAGATGAGGAAATTTAAATGATAATCACACCGTCATAGGAACACAAAGTATAAACTCTCTTGCATGGGATTGGATTATGGACATGGGAGGTCGTGACTAAGGAAAACCTTGAGTGACATTATGAAATTTTATGCTTTTTTTTCTAAAAGGTGAAGTTATGGGACTATGGCTACTGAGTTGAGAATAAAAAGCAAACAAATGTGTGCAAACAGTACAGCCATTTGGATGCAATGGGGGAAAATCGTGGTGAGAAACATTGGCAATTTTGTCTATAGATGAATAATGGTGGCAGAGAGAAATGACCAGACTCAGGTGAGATAATTTTCTGACAAACTGAATCTGTTAAGAGCCAGAAAGAAAAGAGTTAACCTTAGACAAAGTCCCTTTTTGCAACCCAAACCTTAGTCAAAGAAGCCAAATTATTTCTTTATTTTGTAAAAAAAATGAGTAAAATGTTCATAACAATTTCACATGGATGAGCTTGAAGGATATTATGAGAAGTAAAATAAACCAGACACTGAAAGATAATAGAAAATAATCTCACTTACATGTGTAGTCTGAGAGACATCAGTATTGTAGAACAGATTTAGAATGGCGGTTTCTTGAACACTGTGGTCATGATGTTGGTATTGGGGAGATCTTGGTCTAAGCGTACAGTGGTTTAGTTTTTAACTATTTTGTTCTGAGATTAATAAAACAGCATCGTGACTACAGTTAATAGTAAAGTAATGTATATTTCAGAATTATTAAAAGAGCACATTTTAAATGCTTTTGACATACATATAGATGTGTGAAGTGATGAATATGTCATTTAGCTTCATTTAATCATTCTATAATATTCACTCTATGTATCAAAATATCACTTTGTGTCTATATATAAATATTATTTGCTGATTTGAAATTAAAATAAATACAAATGTCTTACTTTATTATCATTGCACATTCATATACATGATATCTTCCAAAATGTTGCAACTAAGTGTGAGGTGTGAGTCTTTTCTGCTGTCTTTACTATTCTCCTCAGTAAGGTGTTATTCTATAGATCGCTGGCATTAGTGTAGTTCATGGAGAGTTGCCCAGCATGAAATAAAATTAATTTAATTGGGCTTCCCTAAAAGTGTTCCATGCGTAATCAGAATGATTCTTGAAAGCAGATTTGAGCTCTCTAATGAACTAATCAATATTTATTTCTGTTAATCAACAATATGCTGTTTATGCCATAGTATCCATGGCTATGAGAAAATTGACAATGTAAATCAACATTAATTTGAGTCTGAGAAATTGTATACATGAGCAAGGAAAAAGGAAACCATTGGTATTACCTGTGTTATATCTCTTTTCTTGGTTAGTCTTGTCCTTTGGAAGGGGGTCTCCTGGCTTTATTCAATCTAATGGAAAATTATGCAATTGAATAGCCATCACAGACAAACAGATCGTATATTTATGAAATTTCTTCTGTTGTTTGAAACCTGCTGCACATTAAATCTTTTTGCTCTGTTTAGTGCACTGTTCTGTGTTCAGGGAGTGGATTTATGTTCACCTGTTCTTGGATGCTGATCTCTTTCAGGAATTCTTCCTGCTCCCATAGCAATGCCTTTATATTATTTTCTCACTATTGAATTTATCTTTTTTTAAAGCTTTAGGCCTTATTCCTAACCAGACATTTATTCTTTAATTTCACATGTTCAGAGAGCCCTCTTACTTTTGTCCAAGAAGAAGCTACTCCTTAGCAACTTGTATGTGATCTAAATTTATATCTAAAATGTGTTGGTGGGATTTGTTAAATATTTTCTTTTAAAATTACATTTTACTTTTCTTTGCAGAAAAGTCCATACATTGGTTTGTCTTTTACTAGAAAATTGTTCCTTCTTTGACTGCTCCATATTTTCATATGTTTTCCAAAGTTCAAGGTTTTTAAAAAATATGTTTTCTCTTATGAAAATTCCATCTGCTCTGAAAGTCTTCTCCAATACACATCTTCAAATACAGATTAGTGGGGAATGGGAAAAAAAGAGGAGTTAGGATATATCATGTACAGGTGTAAATTCCCTGCGATGCGTTCATCATAATGTATATCTGAATTGTACCAATAAATATTTTGCTTCAAAAAAAGAAAGAAAAAAATGCAGTTTAGAGTTGATTGACTGTGTCATTATAGTAGTAGGCTTTCTTTTAGTCAACCACTACCTGCATTTTAATTACTGTTTATATTAAGTGATTTTCAGTAAAACAGCTGAGAGCTAATAAGATTTGTGTCTATTTCACTTCTGTATTTACAACACCTAGCTCAGTGTTTGGAGATACGTAAGTGTTAAATATTACTGAATGGGAGTCGGGCGCAGCGGTGGAGGCAGCAGCGACGGTGGCAGGGGCAGCAGCGGTGGTGGTGGCGGAGGCTTCTCGGCCAGTCCTCCGGGCCCTCGCCATTTCGGACCGGGAGCGAGCGCGACGTGGGCACTGAGGGCAGCGGCGGCGGCGGGGGCCAGAGGCTTGGCGGCTCCCGGGTGCTGGAGAGAGGCCTGCTGAAAATGACTGAATATAAACTCGTGGTAGTTGGAGCTGGTGACGTAGGCAAGAGTGCCTTGACGATACAGCTAATTCAGAATCACTTTGTGGATGAATATGATCCTATAATAGAGGATTCCTACAGAAAACAAGCAGTAATTGATGGAGAAACCTGTCTCTTGGATATTCTCCACACAGCCGGTCAAGAGGAGTACAGTGCAGTGAGGGACCAGTACATGAGGACTGGGGAGGGTTTTCTTTGTGTATTTGCCATAAATAATACTAAATCTTCTGAAGATATTCACCATTATAGAAAACAAATTAAAAGAGTTAAAGACTCTGAAGATGTACCTATGGTCCTAGTAGGAAATAAATGTGATTTGCCTTCTAGAACAGTAGACACAAAACAAGCTCAGGACTTAGCAAGAAGTTAAGGAATTCCTTTTATTGAAACATCAACAAAGACAAGACAGAGTGTTGATGATGCCTTCTAGACGTTAGTTCGAGAAATTCAAAAACATAAAGAAAAGATGAGCAAAGATGGTAAAAAGAAGAAAAAGAAGTCAAAGACAAAGTGTATAATTATGTAAATACAATTTGTACTTTTTCCTTAAGCCATACTTAAGTAAAAGTGGTAATTTTTGTACATTACACTAAATTATTAGCTTTTGTTTTAGCATTACCTAATTTTTTTTCCTGTTTCATGCAGACTTTTAGCTTTTATCTTAAATGCTCATTTTAAAATGACAGTGGAAATTTTTTCTTCCTCTAAGTGCCAGTATTCCCTGCATTTGGGTTTTTGAACTAGCAATGCCTGTGAAAAAGAAACTGAATACCTGAGATTTCTGTCTTGGGGTTTTTGGTGTATGCAAGTTGATTACTTCCTATTTTTCTTACCAATTGTGAATGTTGGTGTGAAACAGATTTATGAAGCTTTTGAATCATCCCTGTTTTGTTTTACCTAGTCACAAAAATGGATTCTTTAGTAATTATAACTTCAGTTGAAACTTTATGATTAGTTTTACTGAGCTATGGAAGGATCACAAATTTATAGGCTTCCTTTGATTCAGCTTCTAGACATCATGACCTATAGTTTGTCATCCTTCATGAATGTAGTTACACTGTTCACTAAGGTTTTCTCCCCTTCCCACTGCAATAAGTCATGGTCACTTTTCCAAAAATACTATATTTTTTCTGTAAAAAGGGAAAAATAGAAAAAAAATAAGGTAATGAAAAATTTTAAAAGGCCATTGACTTTCCACATTAGATAAATTACTGTAAGATTCCTAGCTTTTCCTGTCAAGGCAGATCTAGTATGCAATGGGGATTATACCAACCATTTTGGGACTGTACTTACATGCTACTAAAATTTTATAATAGTGGAAACAATTTTAATGTGCATAAAAGTTCTATAGGAATTAAATATATTCTCCCTTAGATTGCTCTTTCTTCACACAAATTTAAACCTCAGTTTTTGAAAATAGTTTCAGTTCTGGTAGTGATAACAGAGATTATTGAAGCCAGTTATCCATTCATTAAGTGTCGCAAGGCCAGGCTCTCTGGGTACCTCTGAGTGTCACTGAGTTTCATAGCAGGGGCTGCATTCCCATGGTCATCCAGCATCATCATGAACTGACTGGTCAAAATGGGCAGCAGGAGAAAATTTGGATAGGTCGACAAAATGCATTCTCACTATGTGGTAGTCTTTACTGACAAATTATGGCACTTTAAAAAAAAAAAAACTTTTTAAAATACTACTTTTAAATATGAACTTAAAAGTTGCAATTTGGGGATGAGAGAGCACCAAAACTTTTCTTTTAAATCAGTGACTTGACAAAGTTTCAAACTCCCTAAGTTGGGCTAGTTTTCTTAACACTGGCTACAGTAGCATTTTATGAATGCCTTTCAAGTCCCATCCATATTTAAGAACATCTAATGGTTTAAAAATAATATTAATAAAAACAATTCTTTCAATACATTTAAAGTGTTATTTAATTTAAAATATTTGAAGTGAGATGGTGTGGTGAGGTGAAAATATCACTGGGCTAGAAGAAAGGTGACTTAGATTCTAG
>NW_004624763.1:9877991-9911771 GCF_000247695.1 Heterocephalus glaber
TCCACATGCCCCATGATTCAATGCAATTTTCTTTTAATATTTTAATTCCCATAACCTCATAATATATTGCTGCTGTGAAATCTCCAAGAAGGCTGTCCATTAAGGTACATCAAAATTGCCCAGTGTCTTACTTCCTCCACGCAATATTTAGTGGGATTGGACCTAACAGCTAATTTTCAGGTGGTTGCTGTACTATTTAATATTGAACCTTCGAACGTCATCTCTTCACTAAATAGTCCATTGGTGACTAAGTAGGAATTTTCAAACCTAGTATGAATTGTCTGCCTGCTATAGTGCAAGGAGAATGTAATAAAGGTACTGCTGGAGTCTAGCTAGGGATAGTCCTGGTAACAATGATACATTCCATTGTTTTACTAACCAAAATCATCTTACAATGAACAAAACTTTAAAGATTAATTTGTAAAACTTACTTCTTAGCAAAATTCATTTACATAGTAAATAATTTGTTCAGCCACTGGACCAGGCACTGGGGACTTGACAGCCTTAAAAAAGGGCCATAATCCTTGTCCTGAAGTAGTGTTGAATTTTCTGTCATATCTTAGAAACACATTTGTCATGTGACCCAGAGATAACATAACACAGTATATAATTTAAATTTTGCAGAAAGAGGGTTTGGTCTTTAAGGGTTCTTCCAGGTCTACAGTAATTGTTTTGCTGTGATTCCAGTGCAAGTGTTTACTTGAACTGCTTGATATAAACCGTTACTTAATTGTTTTAAAGGAGTAAAATTTCTCATGTGTAATATTCTAGTTTTTTCTCTGTATAAGTAATTAAAGCAGACTTTTAAAGATTAATTATAGTTTTATTTGGGTACAAATAAACAGGTGCCTGAACTAATTCACAGAAAAGGAAAACTCTGTAAAAACCAAGTATGACTTGTGTAATGCTTTACTAAACTACAGAATTATGGAACATTGTCTAGGTAGGGTTATAACACTTATTCAGTACCTCCTCTAGTTTCTACACAGTGAAAGAAATGAGCATTTTTCAGGAACTGCAGTGCATAATGGGATATTTAGGACTCTTGAATTTTTTATGTAGCTAGGAAAATTTTTTTAAAGTAGTAGTAATTATCCTTTATTATGTGAATTTTGAATGGTTTAACAAAAGGTTTTTGTAGAGATTTTTAAAGGGGAGAGAACCCTAGAATTGTTATCTAATTTACTACAGCCTTAAAGATTAAAATCCTTGTTGAAGTTGAAAACAACGCTAAGTTACACAGTATTAGGCATTAACATGTTTGTGGGAAGAATATAGCAGACATCAGTAGCATAATTTGAATATTCTCAATTAGAAAGTCTAGGCTCTATTAACTGAGTCACACTGCATAAGAATTTAGAACCTAACTTTCATAGGTTATCCTGCCACCATTGTGCAATTTTGTCCACACACACACACATGCTTGTGAGGCATGTTAAGTTAGTTTGCACAAACTCATCTCATTTGTATTCTAGTGATCTTCTAAATATTTTTCCCAAACAATATTATACACATTTAGGGATGTTTTCGGGGCAGACTACAAAAATTATGTGAAATCATTTCCATCTAAAGTAGTAATTTCTGGGCTGGGGATTTAGCTTAGTGCTGCCACCGCCTGCCTCGCAAGCACAAGGTCCTGAGTTCAATCCCTGGTAACAAAAAATTAAAAAAAAAAAATTTAAATAAAGTAATTTCTTTTAAAAATCCATCAGTTAATTTTAAAATGAATATATTTTTAGTAACTTCCGTGTTAATATTGGGTAGCATGAATTCTGCATTGAGAAACTGGATAGCGTACAACTGGTAGTTGTAAAATCCTGTCCAGATGAAAATTTCTAAAGATACACTTTAGTTCTGGAAGGATTGTCATAACTAGATTAAGATTTGTGTTTTAGCTCAATAGTCTGAAGTGCCTATTTAGGATGGTGATAGGCATTTTAGATGAATTTAGGAAAAACAAAGTTTACCTGGAAAATACGTCAATTTCAGAGGGTCCATATCCCCCAATAGAGCTAAATGGGTTCTGTTAATATTTTATCAGAAAGTTTCCAATTCCACTGTCTTGTGTTTTCATGTTGAAAATACTTTTGCATTTTTCCTTTGAGTGCCAATTTCTTACTAGTACTATTTCTTAATGCAACATGTTTACCTGGAATGTATTTTAACTATTTTTGTATAGTGTAAACTGAAACATGCACATTGTGTACATTGTGCTTTTTTGGGGGGACATAAGCAGTGTGATCCAGTTGTTTTTCCATCATTAGGTTGCGCTGATCTAGGAATGTTGGTCATGTCGAACATTAAATTTTAAAATGACCATTCTTTTAATTAAAATTAACTTTGAAATGTTTATAGGAGTATGTGTTGTGAAGTGATATGAAATTTGTAATATTTTTGTCATGAACTGTACCACTCCTATCATAGTGTAATAAAAAGTAGTTATAGTGACAAAAAAATAAATATTATTGAATGGATATCGTTGCTATATAGATGGCATCCAATGGTGACTTTACCACTAGGAATCATCTTCTATGTTCCATTCTCACATTTTCAAATATTTATTTGTCCACATTATAAAGCAGGTCTAAGGCAATCCCATCATTTTTTAAAAACCAACACCATTTTGATTCTTAACAACATATTTTTAAAACAGCTCTGCTTATAATTAAAACTTGAAAGCTAGACTATTTCCTTTCCTCATGCTATCATAGATCAAGAATATAATTCATTTTCTGGAATTAGTTTGCCTTTTATATAATATAAAGGAGAATTCCTCAAACCCTGCGCCACAGACTTGTACCTGTCTGTGTCCTGCTAGGCACTAGGATGCATAGCAAGAGGTGAGTGGAGGGCTAGTGCGTGACCCCTCATCTGTATGTACAGCTGGTTCCTCACACTTGCAGGAACACCTGACTTTCACTTTCTGTCAATTCAGCAGCCCCATCAGATTCTTATAGGAGTAAAAATAGGTCCATGCACTGTGCATGCCAGGGATGTAGGACACATGCTCCTTATGAGAATCTAAAGCCAGATGATCTGAGGTGGAGCTGAGGCAGTGATGTCAGCACAGGGGAGAAGCTGCTAATACAGATTCCTATTAGCAGAGATGTTTGATTACACAGAAACCAGAATGAATCAATTGATTGCAAATGCCTATCAAAATAGTGTCTGTAAATAATAAGTGGCAATTAAGCTGCACCTAGAAGCCGACTTTATAGTGTCATGTGGATTGATCTACTTGTATTTCACAGCTGCATTTGGTGGCAGGCCTCAAGTTAGAATCTGACAGTTATTTTATCCATTAATGGCCTGCCCATTATTTCATTTATCAGTTCTGTCTGTGTTCCTTTCCTGTATTGCACACTTGTCTCAGTCACAGTTTGGGTAAGGCCACAAGTAAACTCTACCCAAAATGAGTAAATATGTCACTGGAGAACTTCTTGGAAAATGAGGAAAGACCTAATGAGAAGAGAAGACTCCAAGATTGTCAACAAAATAAAAACTGAATTAAAAAGTACCAAAAGTCTTACTTAAATTTGGGTTCATTTACATTGCCAAGCCCACTCTGCACAAGAACTCCAAGTAGAGTTAGGTGCTCTAGTCTTGAAGTATTTGTGTGAATTAGTTCTACCAGATTTGGAATTGTTCATACACTGTATTATCATGATGTATTACTTAGCTTTCCATTACTGTAACAAAAACAAAACAAAACAAAACTTGAGATAAAAAGCTTACATAGGGGAAAGATTCATTTTGGCTAGCAGTTTCACAAGTTCCAATCTATGGTTGATGGGTGTTGTGGTGGGCCTATTCTGGCACAGTAAACTATGGCAAGAGCATGTGGCATAGGAAGCCTCTTCATCTTATGGTGACTAGGAAGCAAGAAGAGGATTAAAAAGGTTGGGGTGTCCCTTTGTGTTCATCAAGGACATGCACACTGTGATGTAAATTCCTTACATTAGGTCCTATCTAGCTCCTCCCAGTAGAGCAACAGACTGGGGACCAAGGTTTTAACACAGGGCTTTTAGGGGACATATGAGATAGAAACTACAGCATAAAGAGATGCCATCATTTTGATGAACATTTTCAGAATCTAAGTTATCTTATAGACACAAAATTTATAACCTTTTATTTTTATGGAGACTTTAAATAATGATTTAAAGAGAATCCTTTTCACCTATCATGTGATAGTATAATTTTTTCACATTGTACTCCACAGTTCTTTGAGTATATAGTGTTACTCAGATTCAAGGAAAATTGTATAGAACTTGATGATATTTGATATCCATGAAAAAGTGATAGTCAATCTTCAACTTGGCAGATTTGCAGTATTCTTTTAAATAAGTGAATTTACTGTTCTATAGCAGTGACATTCCAAAACTTGCTGTTGGTGAGGAAAAGTATTTCAGTGCAATGATGAGAAGATAGTTTTGCTAAAACTCAACATACATTAGTAACTGAAAAGTTCATTAATTTGTTGGATAAATTCTAAGTAAGTACAGTATTTTTTATTGCTGATGTTGGTACGAGGTCTTATTGTGTTTTTCAGTCTAGTCTCAAACTCATGAGCTCAAATAATCCTCCTAATGCAGCCTTCTGAGTATCTGGGACTATAGGCAGGCAACATTAAACCTTGTACTTTGTAAAATATTTTTAAATAAATAAATTAATTATATATTTATTTGACAAAATGAAATACACAAATATTATTTTAATCTCTAGTAAGTGTATACTACATCGATAATTTTTGTCTTCACATAATTTTAATTATCATACTAACTATATATTCCTGTGACTATTTAATGGATGCATTTTTCACTAGATGTAGAGGTCGTAGAACCACAGTCTTATTATTTTAGTGTATAACTCAATGGTTAATGTATGTCTATATGGTATATATGTTTGACTATCTTTGTATCTCTCTACCTATCTCTTTATCTTAGGCTTTTTGATTTGTCATTATTCAACTTTAGTGTAAAATATCTCTACTCCTTAAGCAACAATAAAAAACATAATTGTTGTGAAATAAGTACTACTTTTGCTTTTTTCTCATCTTTTTTATGTCCCATATTATCACTCTATTAATGTTAACCTACATATAGCTTTTTGTGTTTATTTTGAACTTGTTGAATGCACTGATTTAAGTCATACCTTCTTAGATCCTAGAAATGATATGCTCTAGTAAAGGAAAACTTGGAGAATACTCATGAAATTTAGTATCACATATACCATATGTCCTTAAGTGCCACTATTAGACCATAAAAACCTTCTCTGTGTTGATAACACAGGATGCTTAATAATGAAATAAATATAGTTTGGAAGATACATGTCACACAAGATCTTCTCTCTTATTTTGCATTATTGTTGGAAAGTTCATGTTCCATAGAAAAAAATTTCTGATTGTTATTGAATATAATTTTTGATTTTATTATAACTAAACTGTTGTTAAATATATGATGTTTCTTGACATTACTGTTAGCTTATTACTAACAACATTTTTCCATTATTCAGCAAAAACCGAAAGAAAATGAACAAAATTTTACAAGGACAGCAGATTTATATTGCATACTTGTTTTTCACATTATCTAAATCTCTTAAACACCTTTCAAAATTTATTAATGGGTTTAATTTTATCATAAAAATTCAATAATACTATATACAAAATCAACAATCCTATAAAATATTTATTACAAAATCCTACTGAATCATCAAGCATGGAAACAGAAGTCTAAATATAAATAATATGCAATCATTACAAATAATTTTTTAGTTATTGGTTCAATTTTCAATTTGCAGTTCAGTGTACTGAAAGATAACATTGCTATTGCCATTCTTTCATTTTAAAAATAATTTCTGATATCATTAATTTGTGATTTACTCTTCTTTTCTTTCAAATCAGTACATCACACTGTCTTCTAATTAGTGATTTGTGCTAACATCAGTAAAATTCTTATTTTGACTGTTTTTATTTGATGGTAAAATAAAAGTTTTATGATCAGAATTAACTCTCACATACAACCATCAGAGTGCCACATTCCAGGTTAATTTTCCAACTGTTGAAGCTCACTTGTAGCATACTTGTGTAAGATTTACTTCAATAGACTAAATAAAAATGTATTCTTTACTATTTCCTTCTTCACTTTTATGCAGCATAACTTTGTATTGTTCAAATTATTGTACTTACATACTATTTTATACCTCTGTCTATGTAGAAATGTGAGTATAACCTTCTCTGAATGTAATTTTTAAAATGACAGCGAAACTTGAAAATACCACCAACTGTAACAGTAATGACTTTGTCATTTCTTAGAACAATTTTATAATCTTGGAAGAGATAAGAAATAGGTTTGCTTTACAATGAATTTCAGAGATATTTTCCATGAGTTGTGAGAACCCTACTAGAATTTTCATCATTTTATGTCATTACTCAAATGCTAAGCCATGTAATTCTTGCATAACCAATTAGACTGCTTCTCATTTTACTGTTGACATTTTCAGTTAGGGTTCTAAGATTTTCTATAAATGCATATATGGATAAAGAATATTTACTTTCACCATGGAAAAACAGTATTCATTTTCGGAAAACTGTAAGCATCAGTTTTCCTCTTTCTCAGAAGATAAGCAAACAAACAAAAGACCCCTTTAGATTAATGTTCAGGGTCCTAGGAAAAAAAATGACACAACAATTACTTGTAATTTGTCTAACAGAACTGAATAATGAGAAGTCACAAAGAATGACCCAGAAATTTGTCCCATTGCACAGGCAAAAAGACTCGAGAAGTTTCCCTGATGTAGATTGAGACAAGTTACTGGTGTTTGTTTTATTATTCTATGTTTTGATTATGACATTTATGTGCAATATTCTTTTTTCCATTCCATAGTAAGCAATAGTTCTACACTGGGAAAAGGAGATATGACAATAAATTTTAGTTACTAAGTCATCAGAGTTTATAGAGTCATGGGCTACACAGGATGGTTAGCACTTTTGTTTATCTAAACTTCTTTCACTTTCAGCCAGATGTTCTTGCTGGTTTTCTCTTATACAAAGAATTTGCATGTTCTCTGTGTAGAAAGCAGGGTCTAAACAAGTACACTCAGATAAGAGGTAGCAACTTTGGATGCATTATACCTTTACCTATACTCCCTACTATTCTTTCTCTCCCTCTCCCTCTCCCTCTCTCTCTCTCTCCCTCCCCCCCGTGCCCCTCCCTCTCCCTCTGCCTTTTGTTCCTCTTGTGTCCCTTTTCTGTTATTTGTTTGGTCTGTTGTGTGTGTTTAACTGTGACACTATGTTTTATAATGTATTATTCATTTCAGATAATTAATATTTAGGAATTCTTATAAATTTTAACAAGTTACATTTCCCTATACTTTTCTCAGTGTTCTTCTGTTTGGGAATTATCATTTGGTTAATAATTTACAAGTAAATACTTTACTAAAAAGAGAAAGCAAAGTTACTTTCTATAAAAAGACAATGCAGGATATTTTCATATATTATACACTAAGTTTCATATCACTATTTTCTTCTGAAAATAGGGCAAATAATGTGGAATCAGATATAATTTTAAATCAGCAAGTCCTAAATATATATTCTGAATAGCCTCAAATCAAGTACATCAGAATGTACACACTTTCGAGGAGAGTCTGAAGGTTTCAGTGCTAGCCCAGAATTTTGCTTGAGGTTGTAGGGAGAATTATTTTGCTCATTTTGTGGATCTGGCTGTATTAAGAGTAGATCATTTAAAATAAATGATCAGAGTCATTTGCAAAGATCCAGAAAATCGAAGTTTAGAGATGAGTAGGTATATGGCTAATGTTCTTGAGTCCTATAATTTAGTAATTTACTTGTCAACAGTCACAGACACACTAAAGCAATTTCTCAGAACAAATAATGACATTCAAAGAAATATTTAGTAACATGATAAATCTACATATTATTGATAGCTGACAGCTCATTTCATTTTTTCAGATAATACTAGGTTGGAGAAATGAAGAATAATGTAAATTATACTAAATAATGCTTTTGTTTCTATTTAAAACATATAATTTCTGTCTGCAGTATTTGCTTATTCCAATAAAATCAAAAAATCTTCCATGTTGGCAGTACATCTAAAGTACCTAAGGAAGTGTTGACCCTGTTTATTATTTTGGGGGTGAAGTAAAAATTATTCATCATGTTGTAGAATAAGAAGAGTGTTGAAAACACATTATTGAATAATTCATATAGGCTTTTTCTCTGTGTGCGTCAGCCTAGAAAATTTCTAGGCTACATCAATCAAACTCAGGTCAAGGGAGGATACACACACATGTACACACAGAGGCAAAACAAGAAAAAACTATGTTTTGTCTCTAGAGTATCCTATTTATCTAAAGTTTGTGCAAATAATCTCACAGTAAATATAAGTTTCCTAAGTATATATACATTTCTTTTCTTCAACTAAAGGTATTTTGTGGCTTAAATGGATCATAAGGATTTAAGATGTATTATGTACATGTACCAATTTCCCTCAACGTATATAAACATTTTGTGCTACACACATATTATAATAAATTAAAAATTAAATGTCTCGTGGTCTATTTTCTTGAAAATTACCCAAACAAGAAACATTTATATGAAAACTTAGAACTCCCTATTCGTGCATAGTAAATTCTTAACAAGAATATTTACTATTTAATGTTATTTAAAAATTTTACTAATATTATATCTATTTGAAGATTTGAGTAAATGTAACAATTAAAATGGGATATAGCATAAAGGTCCTACATCTAGTACAGCATAATGGAGCCATTAATTAAATCCACTTTGTATGATATGTCAACATTTATTGATTAATACATCCTTAACTTTGTTTCTGGGTACAAGATTTTATGATTCTTTTAAAGACAACAAAAACAATTATAACAATTTTCCAAGTGTAATTCATTCATTAAGGCTAAAAAGTATGTTCATCCTATGATGTATTACATCCATTTTATATTTTGAAATACACAAAATTTTACTTTAATATGTATAGAGGCACTGTGATCAATACTGGAGTTCAGAAAAAAATATAAGATGTTCTTCACCCATGAAAAATTATTTTGAAAGTTAACTCCCACTGTAAATGCATATTAGTATACAACTCCACACACACAAGATAAAACAGCTATGTAATTTTCTTATTTGAATCTAAAAATCAGAATGTCTCTGTGGTTTGTAGCAAAAATTCTCCTTTAGGAACAGCATCTCAGATTCAAGAAAAAAGCATAAGGTTCTAAGAACTTTTAAGCAATATGCAAACTTGTATATTAAGTTGTATCTATTTCTGAGTCTCATATCATTATATAATCACACTGAATGTGTATTCTACATTTATCTTTACATTAGGTGAATACTGTATCTAATATTATATATCTAATTGGTTGTTCTGCCATAGAAATGGATTTTTAAAATATTTACTGGCTTTACTAAGAGAAAATTAAAATTAGATGCAAAGTCACGTGGATGAAAATATTTCTCCAGCTATACTCTTAGAGAAGTTTGATTGTTCAATTGCAATTGATTTGTTTGCTTTGTTTCAGCATTATTTTCAGCATTTATTTTTGAGTATGTAGAATATTAAGCATTTATGAAAATGTGCTTTATAACAGAAGACACCTATTGACTTTGACCGTAATAAATATTTTAAGCAGTCTGTCATATCAAATGTCATCTTCATTTATTTTCACCAATACAATTTATACTCAGCATAACATTTGCATTCTCAATAACTTCCCTTCAAAACTAATCATCTGCAATATTCCTGTGCCCACTTATATGATTCCATATATGTTTCTACTTTAAAAACTTCCATATGCCTACTACAGAAAAAAAGACTATATGTAACATGTCTCATGTATTTATTTCTCTCTTCTGAAACAGAAGCAGATAAAATGGGAGTCAGTGTGTACTGAGTAATAGGTTAGCTTTTTAATCTAAATTAATATTTAAAATTAATTTAAATTAGTTTAAATTTAATTTTTAAAATTAAATTAAAATTTTAATTTAAATTTATATTTTAATTGAAAAATCACAATGTTATACATTTATAGAGTACATTGTGAGGTTTTGAGGTGTTTAAGATGTGGAAGAATTAAATTAAAATTAGCCATCACTTCATATACTTATTTTTAGTGATGAGAACTTTACCATTTGTTCTCTTGGTTACTTTGAGATATCTGGTACATTTTGTCAACTCTAGTCATCCTTCTTCATAAATGAACTTAATACTTACTCTTCTTGTACAATGAAACTTTTTCTACCCTTTGACTAACATTTTCTCTGGTGTGTGATGGATAAATCTCATCTTTCAACAACTTTATGTGAAGAATTTCCCAATGAGCAAAAAGTACTGCAAAATCACTTGAGAGAGTTGTGGTTACTTTTTATCATAATCCGTAAAAGATAACTTATTACAAATTGATGGTACAAATATGAAAACTAAAAAAACAAAACCACAGAAAATAGTGTAATCGCAGACTTACTCAAATTCTATCAATTGTCATGTTGAAGTGCTCTTTGTAGTCTAAGAGCAAATTTATTTTTCATGTCATTTTAGTCTTTTCATTCTACAATATTTTCTCAATCTTTTTGAAAAATGTGATGAAATTGACATATCTGAAAACCATCCTCCAGTTACTTGGTTGAACTTGGGTTTGATTATTTTCATAACTAAATCCAAGTTATACAAATTTGTCCAGAATGCCACAGCAGCGACATGTACAATGGATCCTTGAGTTACAACCAGCCTGACATATGAACAACTTGGGTTACAACTGGAATTTTAGTTTTAACTTATGACCAAAGTCTTGAGTTATGACTTGAATGCTGGCCGCTTGTGCTTCCAGATGGTCTCAGATACAGATTTAACCCTTAAAGAGTTCTGGAAGGAACATGACAACATCCTTTCCTGTGTGAGGTTGATTGAGAAATCCTGGGCCAGTGTCTCTCTAAGGACACTGAGATCTGCCTGGGTACAGGAGAGAGACTTTGAAGGCTGTGTAGAGGAGCCTGAGACTCTAACTGGTCAACTTGTGTTACAACTAGCCACCGTGAACCAATTCAGTTCATAAGTCAAGGGCCCACTCTAACCTTCTTAGTGCCCCACATTTGGAAGCACATGCATTAAAAGAGTACTGTTACTACTTCTGTTAACTTTATTACTTGGTTCTGAGATGACCTGGCAGACTTTTCAATTTAAATTTCAAATTTTATCAATTTAAATTAAAACTATCATTTGTTAAAATTATTTGTGATTATTTCTGATATTTTTCAAATGTTTTGCATTCATTTGTAAAATTTATCTGCACATTTACCACCATGCTGTTTGCAAAATGGTGATGTTTTATGTGCAACATTTTTATTTCTTAGTTGTAATTTTGCTCTAATAAAGTTTCCCTGCTTCAATTTTTACTATTTCATGGATTGTTCATGTACATCCGTGTTGCATCAAGGATTTTGATTTCATCATTTGTGTTTAATAATTTAGTATGCGCCATTATATTTTGTTTTTGAAACTATCTCACATTTGGTTGTTGAGAGCCTCTTAAATTGAATCTTTTGATTATTACATGATACAGTCATACACTGAGTACTTCCAGATTGTTAAGGAAAAAGGAAGAAAAGGAACAGAGATCCGAGATCCACAGGACAGATTTATTCCAGAATAAACCTGAGAGGGAATGCACTGGCTTTGGAGACCAGACCAGTAACTTTCATACAGATTATGGGTCTTTTATAGGGTCATGGGGGATAGGAGGAAGGGAATTCAGTGAAAGAGAATTGTGGCTGTCTGCCGAGGATGCTTGCCCAAGGATGAGGCGTGGGAATGTTCAGGGAGTAATGGTTGATATCAGTAGCAGAACTGAATAATATATGAGTTGATATCAATAGCAGGGCTGCATAATGGTAAGAGTCACTAGATGCAGCTGTGCTGGGGGCGGGGGTTCAAGGGGCCTCTGGTCAGGATGGCTGCAGTCGGATTCCTTCACAGACTCCTGATACGCTAGGCATAGAATTATCCACTGCTTTGGGGAGTCTGGTTCCTTACATTGGAGAACAGATTTCATGAACTGCAGTCTAGGTTTTAGGTTTGCTCCTTGTAATTGGGCTGTCACCACACACAGGTCTTCAGTGACAGAGCCAAATACACAACATTCGCAACAAATTCACAACTACATAATTGGTCTTTCTCTGTCTGTCTCTCTGTTACACTGTTTCCCTTTCTTTTGGAGATCGCACTGACACTTTCAACTCTGGTCCGTAGTGTTCATCTGTGTTGCCTTTTCTTATTTTTATCTGCTGTATCCTCATCCTTACTATAGAAAGCATATTTATCTTTTGTCATTTCTAGAATACAGAACAACTAGTTATAGAATTACTAATCCAACTCCTATGCAGAGCAAACTACTTACTACAGGAACACAGTTGCTTTTAGCTCTTCCTTTTGGTAGTATGGGATGTGAACACATACAATTTTCCAAATTTACTTAGGTCAATTATTTTCTCCAAATCCTTCTTTATCCTGTGTGGAGTTACACTGTTCACTTGTACTGTAGTCACATTCCTTTGTGTTTGTTTTTCATTGTGGATCCCTTTACCAAACTTGTTAATTTTTATTACTTTTTTCTTTGAGATTGTAAAACATTAATCATTTTTAATATCTATGACCTTTGTTTTCTATCTTATTTCTCTAATTACAGCATTATGAACTTCATGAGGACAGCATTTGGAGGGATTTCATACTATCTCTCTTCTCCAAATACTTGGAAAATATACAGGCTTCTCTACTACTTATTTCTTAATTATGACAATCAGAAAGGAAAAAAGGAATGCCTGAATGTTTTCTTACAATCATCTAAGTCACAATAGAAAGAATATAGACAGATTAATTGAAGAAATGGTTCACCCTTGGAGAAAACTACGACAGATTTAAATCTCAGCTGTAAAATGTAATGACCTTATAACCTGTAAACAGTCAAATAACGTCTTTAAAATGACTTTTCCTTCCTTTAAATGCAGATGATATAAATTGTAAGAATGGAATGTGGTCTCATTTAGAAAGGTATCTCTCAGGGACTGCTTTGTTTGATAATTTACCACATATTACATAGGAAACACATGTGTGTGCTGTACACTTCCAATCATTTTAGCACTATTCATCTGTTTATGAAAGTTTGTAGAAAAAGTGTGGGTGGCTATTTGCATTTTATACATGTCTTTTCAAATTCGATACCAAAAGGAAACTGAGAGCTTTTCAAGGCTGTCAAAGGATTTTCTAATGCAAATGGTGACCTATTAATCTGAAGAGGAATTTGAATAATATTCCGACATAATAGTAGAGAAATAGGTAATAATTTAGAGGTCAACCGTATGCTAACCTAATGATTACTTTTTTCCTCATGAAATTGACGCCCACATAACTAAAGATCAAGTACATATTTGTACAAATGAGCTTTTTAAACTACAGAGGGAGAGTGTTTTCTATCCCCTTACATTGTTAAGTCAAGAACTTTACTTTTTTATAAAAATAGCAGGGTTTTTAATTGATATTATGAGAGTTAATGATAATCTTCCTACAACTAGTCTTGGACTGAATACCCATGTTCTCATTCACTTACTAGTTAATTCGCCAGTTTTTAGGAAGCCCACTCCTTCCCAGGCAGAGACTAAATGCAAAGGGGTAGAGAAGTTAAAAGCATAGCAAAACCTACACCCTTCAGAGAAAGTGTGTGAAGTCAGGCCATTTTACTTACAAATTATCTGTGGATGTCATCACTTCCAAAGTACACAGAAAAAAAAATGATCTCAAACAAATGTTTTCTTTTTAAAAATATAAATAATAGATTCTTTATAATTGCTAACAGGGGAGTGCATTTAGTGAGCATCTCAATAATTTTCTCTGTAATTCAAAATACTAACAGGTTTAAGCTTGAAATTTTCTGATCAAATACCCTAGGTAGAAATGGGTGTTAACCTTAAAAAAACAAGAAAGTAATATATTTTTTTATTTTCCTACTTTACATTTTAAGTTTAACTTCCTGTAAAATAAAATAAAAGTAGATTATCTTAATATTGAGGGAGAGATAGAGATAAACAAAGAGGTAAAAAGGCATTTTTTTTTTTTGGTACTGGGGATTGAACTCCAGTCCTTGAGCTTGTGCAGCAGGTGGCAAAACCACTGAGCTAAATCCCTGGCCCGTAAAAAGGCATTTTTAAAGAGCTGCATTGTAAACTCTGCTTATTTTCAAGTGAAAACTGCTTTGGAATGGTTACACAGATAGTAAGGACCAAGAAAATCTTAAAGTAGTTCCCTCCAAGTGACTTTAGATGTTTCTTCCTGACTATAGATTCCTTACTTTTAGGGGGTAATAATAAAATTTCATGTCAAAATAAAGTTTGACTACATGATAAATATCTTCGTTTGGTGAATGTGATCATAATGTTCACCTAAATTGTACCAATAAAGTCAGTGAATGAAAAAATGCCTCATTTTTTGACATTCACTTTCAGAAAACTTTATTTTTTGAAATGTAATCCTCCAGTCACTTGCTGATTTCTAAACCCAGAAATTATTCTCAGGGAAGATAGTGCCGTATTTATCCTTTTCTACTTGGGTTATTTAACTCAGATATTATCTTCCAGGATATTAATCTTGCAAGATATCAAAACGTTCAAACTCACAGAAATAAAGTGAACTAGAGTAGTTGCTGGAGGTTAGAGAGGAAAGGAAGGGTGAGTTGTTTAAGGGATATAAAGTTGCAACTAAGCAAGATAAATAAGGTCCCGAAATCTGTCTTCCAGCCTGGTGTCTACAGTAAACAATATTGTATATTTAATAAATTAGTTAAGAGGATGCATCTTGTGGTCTCCTCATATAAAAAGTGTAAATATAACAATAAAAATTACATACAGTATGCACATAAAGGGCACAGAGCCCCCTTTAGAGGTGATGGATATGTTTATTACCTTGATTGTGGTAATGGTTCACAGATGCACTCATCTGTCCAGACTCAAGAATTAGTATTCATGAAACATATTCTATAAATGATTGATAAATCTGTAAGTGACCTATCAGTGATAACTCAATGATATCTCAGTCAAGAGATAGTGAGGAAAGAGAAGTGCAAGGGAGTCTCTCCCTCCTAGTCTGCAGGAGCACAGGGTCCTCGTTTAAATAATCACTACTGTGAAGTCATATCTTTTAATTACCTTGCTCAAGCTCCTCTGTAACACCTTCCAGTAGCTCACATCTGTGCTGAAAATTCTGTTTCAGCATTATTGAGTTAAATCTCTCTCCCTTTCTGTGAGTTTCAACGAAGTTTAACCTGATTAGAACAATTTTTCTTAGTTTTATGACATGAAGTAAATTAAAAGTGAGCAAATGGCATTGGAATGCCAAAATATTTGGAAATAAAATTATACTCAATAGCAATAATAAAAAATGTGATCTATTTTAGAATTTTTAAAAAATTACCATTTTCCCTTAAAGAAATAAATTACTGCAAATATACCATTATTTGAAAATCAATAATTTGAAATTCTATAGAGCAAAATTAAAATCTTTTAACCACCCTCCTCACTCCAACTCTTGAAATTTTGATGATTATTTATTCTACCATTTCAATGCTGTTATATGTACATGATCATACAAATGAAAAATTCTTTTTATCTCATGTTTTAACTCATATATGCTTTTCAATATTTTACATTCTTGAAACTTGTCATGAATCTCAAGAACACAGATACTAAATTTTCTTTTATTTATTAGTGAGGGGCATTCATTTTTTTATTAGTTTACTCTTTTTATGACCAGGAATCAAATTTTAAAATGTAAGTCTGCAGTATGTGATAATAGTGTTTTTTAGAGAATACAGTTAGTGAAAATGGTTTGACAAGAATTATCAGTATGCTTGGGATTTTATGAAAAGTCCAGTGTATATGATAATAAACACAGTTATGGAAGCCTACCATTGTTTTTGTTTAAATATTCCTTAAGTGATGGTACGTACACACACACACATACACATACACATACACAGTCATTTTATTTCCAAACCTTATTAAAGTTGGCAATACACTGATGGGAAGAGGGTTGATTATTTGAACTTGTTAGTTTATTGATGTGCTTAAGACATTCCTACTCTCTAGCTATGAAGTTTAGTCATATTTAGGTTTGCAAATATTCCTGCTTACTTTTCTACGTAATAAGCCGAACAATTTAGGAAGTAAACTTTTGAAGCTAAATGCTCTTTCCTATTACATACAATTTTGTTCCTGTTTGGAGCTGCAGTCCCCATTAGTACTGTTGGAAACATTGCTGCTTCTCCTCATGGTCATTTGGAAGACAGGTTTAGAGATAATAGACCTCCTTTTTGATTGTAGTAAAGTAAATTTGTCTCCTTTGACATAGGTTCTTAAGAGACTGCAGCTCTGCTGTCAGAATTCTTTGTCCAGATTGATCTTCTTTCAGCACAGAACTTAAAACATGATAATATTTCAGTGTTATGACAGGCATATGACCTTCCAGCAGTTATTATAATTGCATCTGTGCATAGGATGTATTGAAATTCTGAAAACAAATGTGGTTATTGTTGCTATTTTATTGTTACTTTGAAAATAGGGTAAACTATAAGAATCCTAGTATATGATGACTGCAAAAATAAGAGCTAAATTTTGAGACCTGTATTCACTAAATTGAATGCCAAATCCACTATCATTTCTTCAGAAGACAATCCCCCCCCCCCACACACACACAACTTTGCTTTGTTGGGAAAACAAGATCTCTTGTTGTTTACATGGAGTTAAAGATATTTACTATCATGACATAATTCAGGGAAACATCGGTTTAGCTTTTGCAGAAAAATGAAATATGAACCCATCCTTGAAGGACAAATAGAATTGTAAAATATGGAGAATAGAAGTGATGAGGATAAGCCAATACACAAAGCTTTACATTTGGAAAAATATT
Organism: Heterocephalus glaber; assembly: GCF_000247695.1. The sequence continues at coordinate 9,894,980 of NW_004624763.1, forward strand.
TAGGAACACATAAAATTGTGAGTTGGAGTACTCAGATGTCTACTGCGTAATTACTCTACATATTACATTCGTGTCTACTGTATAATGGACATTATTACAGTGTGGATAACTCATGTGTATGGTTTATAGTGTTCACTAATGACCTTCAAGGAACATATTACTTTACAAATCCTATTAATAACGTGGTTTGGCCGCTGGCTTATAGTTTTAGCCTCCGGCTTAGAGATTCATTGTGTTAGTCAGCTTTCCATTGCTATGATGAGATACCTGAGAAATACAACTGAAAGGAGGAATGGTTTATTTTGACACATGATACTTCAGTCCATGTTCAGCTGGCTGTGGGAAGGCATGAAATTACCTCACAGTAGCCAAGAAGCAGAAGGGGAGAGAAAGGGGTTTGTGGTTAAAATAGAGTCCCCAAGGGGATGACTCCAAGTACACATTCCCTTCAACTGTGCCCTGCCCTCTATGTTTCCATCACCTCCCAATAGCCCATCAAATTATGAACCTATTAATTCCTAATTCCCTCAGGAGCAAATCACATCTCAAAAGGTCATCTCTGAATTCCGCTGCACGGGGAATCAAGACATTACTACATGAACTTTGGGGGACACATTAGATCCAAAGCATAGCACATGTATACTCAATTTTAAGCATCATGTTTTATTGCATTGGTGAAAAGTATTGAAACACTAAATATAGAAAAAAAAGAAGATTGTAAAGTTCCCCAAGTTCTTTCCATGTAAAAGTAAGTCAAGTTGGCTGTAGAGAGAAACGTGGCTGTTATTGAGAAGTGACTGTTTATTTGTGTTCTAATATTTTATTTTATTTTCTATCTGGGAAGACAAATAAGAAGACTGCCTGGTGAACTTGAAAGAAAAATAAATTATACTTCTTGTTACCAAAGGAAAGTAATTAGAATACTTGTATTATGGCATTTGATTGCAATTGGTCCATGACTTCAAATTTGAGATTTCATGAATTTGATATTTTTAAATTTTGTATCTCAACATGTATTTGTGTAATTATTTGCTTGTAAATTGCATAGTATGCATTGAGCAAATTCATGACTTTTATTTAAAGTAAACATAATTAGAGGAATTAAAAAGAAAGTGATTTAAGAAAATACGTATACTTCCCCAAAAGACTGTTTTGCCAAGGAATACACTTGTGAATTTCTTCTTCTTTTTTTTTTTAACTTGTGAATTTCTTAAGAGGTAAATGTCATATGCTGCTACTGTGGATCATATTTTGTAAACCTCAAAAAATATTTTTCTAAGGGACAGTCTTTTCTAAATAGTATAAAGATGAGCAGAGAGAACAAATGAATTAATCTATTATTAGGTTCATAGTTTGATGGTATATCAAATCTTCACTCAGAGAAATTTTTGCCAAATAAATACTGAGAAAGTGTATTAACCTAACTGTGTTATCTAAATAATAAATCATGTTAAGTAATTCAGCTTAAAACCAGATATGTTATTTCGGTGAAAATGTACTAAAAGCAAAATATACCTTAATCTAGAAACTGTAGTTTAAATTGATGTTTAAAGAAAGTATATCTCCAAAATCCATATAAACACTTTACAAGTATCCATTGCTAAAGCTTTATGATTTAAAATGAGAGATGCTATATATAATTTCTAAAATATTACTCATACTATTTGAAGAGAAGGTCACAGTGATATTAATTGCTGGGTCTAGAGAATTTATTGATTGCTCTCATTTATATTACAAAAACAATAAAATTCATCTTTGTTCCTGTAGCTTATGATATAATTTTTTAGTCTTTTTAGTTATTAATTGCGTGATTATAAAAATGGTATGTAAAATATTTCAATCAGGAAATAAGTTCAAACATAATGAGTTTAAATGTATTAAAATTGTCCTGCAGTTCTATGACACTCCAAGTTTATGAATTGTTGATTTGCACTGCCCAATACAAATGCTCCTGGATTACTTCAATCATTGCACAGTGCTGTTGTGAGTATTAGTTTTTACATTTTTCTCTCATTTTGTAGTTTCATATTTACTTTCCCTTAGAAACCTCACATCACTTAATTTCTCAAAACTTTTTACAATAAACATTTCTGTTTCCAAGTGACATACCTCGCTAGTTGCTAGGTATTGTCAAGTTTCTGACAGAAAAAAAAAAATCATAAGATCTGGTTGTTTTAGTTCAAATAATTTATATTTTAGGAATAATCTCAGTGCAATTAATCCAGTCAACAGTGTTATTTATTAAATTGTATGTTTCATCAATAGAATGTGCACAGGCATTTTTATTTATTTTTAATTCACCATATGAATAGATACAAAGATCCATAAATCAATATATTTCCTTAAGAGAACAATATATGTAAAAGGACAGATGGAACTATGAGATAAACCAAGATTGGAAGATGTGAGTAAGGGCCTCAAATTCCCACCAGAACTTGAAAATAATGAAATGTTTCATCAGACTAACTCGTGATAAATTGAGGCCTGTTAAGTAGCAAAGAAATTCAGGTAGAATATTAGAAATGATGAAAAAGCACCAAATATAGGAAACAGTTTGGTGGATATATATGCCAAAAGAAATACACATGCATGTCCAAAAGCAGAAAAAAAAAAAAAAATAGAGAGGAAAATGATTGTTATAACAACAAAATAAAATCCAGGCTTCAGTAAATATGGAGGCCAATATATAACTTAGAAAAATATAAGTAAATAAAAATTAGAGTATTTAGGTCTGATACTCTACATCATCTATTTTTTTGTTTCCTACCCTTCTCCTTTGTTCACCCATTGATTTCAGCCTAAAATGTTCTGATGCCTGAAAAGGACCCTCAGAATCTGTTTCCACCGTCATTTCCCAGCCAGCCCCATTTCAAGTCACTTCCATGTATTCAACACTAAAGCCATGCTCCACTTTTTTATTTTTCTGCAAATGGTTTGGCTAGCCCTCATTTGTAGGACTTTATAAATACTATGATTTCTATTGAAATGCTTTCCACCTTTCTTTTTTTTTTCTGCCTAAAATATTTTCACCTTTCAAACCCTTGTTATCTATGTGATTTGTTCTGTGTTAGGTGTTCCTTCCATCTTTGCTCCCTTTGGCAATTTATAGTAAGGCTATTGGAGCACTTAGCACTGTCTGCTTGCATTTCAGTACTCCACATTGCCAATAATCTATAAGGATTCCAGGAAGCGGTATCAAATCACAATTATTAGCTTTCATTGTAGTAGCATTAGGTGCATAGAGTAATACTGTACTTGTTGAAGTAATATATTGTATAATATATACTTCTTTTATTTGAAGATGAAAAAATAAAAACTTTTAAATGTTGTATAAAGTTACAAAATATTAATCCTTGGAATATTGACAAAATTTATCTCTACCATCTTCCAGAGTTTTCTATTTTCAACAAGAATCTGATTGAAACATATAACTTCACTGGTAGATACTGAAAGCATATTTAATTAAGTTCATCATCTTTCTTACTGTATCTGTAAGCGATACATAATGAGAGTGTGAATAATAGGAACATTATCTGGCATTTCTATTTATGCTGGAAGCCAATGTAAAATATTAAAAAAAATTGTCATTGCAGTTTTGATTTGCATTTCCTTGATGTTTAGCAAGATTCATATATATGTTGGTTGTTTGTATGTCTTCTCTTGAGAAATATTTATTTGGGTCCATCATTTATTTTTAATGGAATTAATAAGTGTTCTGTTATCAAGATGCTTGCAATCTTTATACATTCTACACATTAACCTTTGTCAAATATATACCTTGCAAGTATTCTCCCATTCTGTAAGTCATCTCTTTTCTTCATTCTGATGATTGATAACAATAGCTAGTGTAAAAAAAAAAAAAAAAGACAAAAATCCCAGTGAGGACATGGAGAAAAGTTAACTCTTGTACACTTTTGGTGGGAATATAAAATAGCAGAGTCATGATGGAAAACAGTACAGCGGTTCCTCAAAAGATTAAAAGTATAATAACATAGGACCTAGCAAGTATGCAAGGATGAAGTTAGTATCTCAAAGAGATAGTGTACTCCCAGTTTATTGCAGCAATATTCATTATAGCCAAGAAATAGAAAAAAAAACAAGTTTCCATTAAATGATATTTGCAGAAGTACTGTGCTACATACACACAGTATAATAATCAGCCATGAAGAAGAAAGAAATTTTGGACAACATGGATGGAATTGGAAATCATCATATTAAGTTAAAGAAGCTAGACATAGAAATACACATATTACACAATCTTTTATATGTGGAAACTGAAATTATTGATCTCATACAAGCTGAGAGCAGAATGACAAGTACCAGAAGCTGGAGAGTAGGAGGAAGTGAGAAATGGAGAAATGTTTATAACTGGGTACCAAGTTACAGCTAGATAGGAGTAAGAAGATTCAGTATACAATAGCATAGTAGGGTAGGAAAAGTATAGGTAACAATTACTCATTGTATATTTCTACAATCTAGAAGAAAGACTTTTTAATGATTTTATGATAAATAAATGATCATTCTTTGAGGGGATGGTTATATTTGAGGAGATAAAAATAAACATTATACATTCTCTCCATGTATAAAAATATTATATTGCATCCTACTAATATATATATATATATAATTTTACTTGAATATATTTAAAATCATATAAATATACAAGGATTTAGTGAGAAAGGCTTCAAACATCATATTTTGTTTATATATTTTAAAGCAAACTGCTTTTACTGGAACTTTCTACATTCCACTGAGATAATAGATGCTTTCTATAAAATAGCATTATTAAATGACTTTTCATGGAATAGTCTTAAATCTAGTTCCTCTACAGTCAGTAATTTTATTAATAATTGAAATGGGAAAAATGAAACCTTTTTTAGCTTAGCTTAGTTCACTTGAAAATTCAAGTATGTAAGCAAAGCCAGAGAAGTTGTAAAGATTTCCTTGTACATTCAAAGCAATAAATTGTAACTTTTTTTCTGGCCTCAGACCATCAGCAAACTTTATTTTCTTCTAGTTTTTTGTTTCTATGCTATACTTTTCAAATTAAGGATTTTTTTCTCATTAGATATACAAACCTAGGAGTTGTTTGACTCAGAAAAAATCACCTGAAAATTTCAGTTTCTGTAAACTTTATTAGTGAGCTACCAAATTGATTAGCACTACATTATACAGAAAGCATAAGACATCTTTGCATACCAACCTGCTTTGCAGGATTGCATGTCTGTTGCTTTCATCCTCAAGCATATCTTCCTTTATTCTGTAAATCAAACTTCTGTATCTCCCAAAGAATTTATCCATAAAGTTCAAACAGGGTAGATCCTCACTCTTGTCCACAGGATGCAGGGGTAAGAGTGTGTAGGGTTCAGGGAAATGGCGTTTATTTTCAGATCAGACAGGTTTACTCAGAGTCCAAAAGTGTGATTTGGCATGTAGGAGAGCAGATCCAAATGGGCTTTCAGGCACATGTGGACAATTTGCTTAATTAGTGTCTATAAGAATAAAATAAAGTAGAAACAGGAAGTGGTAAGAGACTATAGAAAAGTATTTGTCCTCTTTAAAACTGTGTCTTTTTTTCTTCTAGATCTACTTAGTGCACTGCAGAAAATTTAAAATCTCCAGTTCTATATATTCAATGCTGATAGCCAATAGCAGGTCCTCAAACCACGCATGCCCAACACATTTCTCAAGGTTACAACAAGTAATACTACTGCTGGTGATGCATTCTCTCCTTGATATTAGCTGTGCTCTTTGCAGACAAGATTCCTTGCTACCTGCTTGTCCTTTCAACCTGGTTCTCTAGAACTCTTGCACATTTTGTGATCGACCTACCATTCACTCCAAACATTTCTGCTTGAATTACCAGAAGGTAGTTTCTAATGTTAGTGATGGAACATCTTAAATAATACAGAAATATGTTCCTAATGGCATTATTTGAATGCCCATGAAAATAGTTACATTGTCCACTTTTAAACTGAGGTGGCATGAATCAATAGATTTTCCTTTTGGATTAAAGTAGACTGAGTTGAAATTCTGTCATATCACAAAGGGAAATATTTTAATTAAAAATTTATAACAAAAGCAAGTTAGTTTTGACCAGAAGGGGAAATTAATAGAAAACTTGAAATATTCATCTGTATCGATAACTTTACCTATGCCAACTCAATCTATTATGCAAACATTAAGCACAGGCTTTCATTTGAAAGACTTGTTCTATCTGCTCTTCTGAGAATCACTTTTTGCACAAATGTATATTCTGCTGATAAAAATCTAAGTTACTTCTAGTTTACAGCCACCAATAGCCATGTTTTGATGAATATTCACACACATACACCTTATTAAACAGCATAATCATAGTGGTTTTGCTATATTATAGAAAATATACTCATTAAATTTCAACACATTAACATTGATTTTAACATAGTTTACATATGATTTGCATAATGTCTATACTAGTTGATGTTTCCTTTTCAAAAGATATGATGTTTTGAAATATATGACAAAAAAATAAAGTGTTACTCTGCATTGTAAAGTTATTCTGAGAACAAAAAGCTGTAATTGTAAAAGAAGGCATGCATTTTCACTCTTCTGAAATTTTATGGGTGAAATTTAACTGTTTCATTTGTGTAAAATAGAAGCATATCTTATTTCTAATTGTTCATCTTTCCAAGATAAACAATATTTTAACCAGAGTATTTTGTAGGAAGAATTTCCCAAATTATTTTAGAATCTAAATTGAACTGCATGCTAATTCAATTAGATTTAGATTTTAAATATTTTAAATTCATCCAGTATGCTTTATTGTAGATATGCACACTGTTGAGCACACCACTGCAATTTCTTATATTTTTAATAATTTCTGTAAGTGTATGATTATAATTTACTTATTTAAATAACAGAAGTAACACATATAATTTGTTAGATGGTATAATTAGTAGAATGATGTAATTTTGACTTTTATTGTGACAAAAATGGTCAATCTGTTTTCCTCTGATAATATTTTCTTCATTAGTTTATTTTTTATATGCAAACTGAATGGAAATTTTTTCTCTGTGATTGATACTTACAGTGTATATGACATTTCTGGGCTCACTTTTCCAGTTTTTAATTATCCTTTATAATTTGTATTTGCTTATTTGATAACTCCTTTAATTTTCCCTATTTCCCAAAATAGCTCAGTAGTTACCAAAAAAGTATAAACAAATTATAAAACAAGATAACTTAAAAAAAGAAGCACTTGAAAGTTAAACAGTAAGTAGTAAGAAGTTACTACATTAGCTTGAATACAACAGTATTCTGTAAAGACTGATCAATTGTCAAGAAGAATAATTAACAGGCAAAGATAAAATGCAAGGAATAGAACCAGAAAAATATTCAAATTAGTTTTGAAATAAATACTAATTTTATAGATGTTTTATACATCACCTATTATTATTTAATACGGATAAGATGTATAATGAGCTTACCATTATAACCAAGTTTCTGAAGAAGAAAATGTGTTACTACTGAATCCTCCAAGAAAAGTAGACATCCTCTACACTTTGCAGCAGTTTTTTGCTTTGCAAGCATGACAAATATTAACCTCTCAATTTTCCAGATGAATAACTCTAAGTAATAATTTTTTAAAATATATGGGATAATATTGAGGTTATTTAAATGGAATTTATAGGTATACAAATGTTGGCAAATAGGTGAAATGAAAGAACTTTCCAAAGGAAAGAATACCAAGGTTTACTATATTTTGTTATTTCCCAGATTTAATACCATGCCTGACACAATAAAGGGATTTCATTAAAAGATCTTAATTTTCTTGTGAGCCTGAAATGACCTCATTGAATTTTCTTTTATTATACACTGTTGTTATTTTTAAATTAATAAAATAATGGAGTTTCTTGAAATAATTAGTCACAGGTCAGGTTTCCAAGAAAATAGTCTTTGTAGGTAGTGTTTAAATGAAGGATGCTCTCCTATTAAGTTTAGGGAAGCTAGTTTAAAAGACTAGAGCCAATACCTCAAGCCAATCCCATGGGGAACTCTGAAAGTGGACTTGCCCTTCACACATAAGCCACACTGAAGAAAGCAGCTTAGGTTTTGCAGCACAGAACTCTCTCTAGGGATTAATGAAAACTTCCGAAAGGCAGCTCCCTTCAGGGAAATCCCAACTACCATGCTTCTGGGAGTTGAGAGAGTGGGCTATTTAGTCTGAAAAGAAGTATCTGTGTGGAGTGCCATTTCTTCCTAATCTTCTAATCATTTCACACCAAATTCCTTGAACAAGTAGCTAAACTGTTCATATTAAAATACCCGTGACTCTGTGTGCTCTTATCTCAAACCACAAATTAAGTGACCTGTCTTACTCTTTGAAGTTTTCCTATTTATTTTCCCCTGATGATTATTTTTCATGCTCCTATGTTAGGGGTGTTTTAATATAATTAAATTTGGGATTTTCTCCTCTACTAGTTGCTTATAGGAGACTCAAAGTGTGGCCACAGATGTGGGCTTGGAGAAAGTTGCAATGTGATGGATGATTTAGGAATCTGGGTCACTGCTCATGCAGTTCACTTTAGCCTCCTAGCCCTGCTCTTGCTTGATTCTAAATGAATCACTTTACTTTCATGACATATTGCTTCTGGGGTCACTGGGTCTTGTAATTTTTAGGATAGAACAAAACCCAATTTACAATAGGCAATACTGCTTGATTGTCATGATTAGTCACTTCTTTGCTACCAACTTCTACTAGCATGATAAGAGTTATTTGTGGAAATATGTGCAATGTTCTGCTGAAAATGGCATATCTTTATGCTATAGCATACTAATGTCAGCTATAAATGCTAGGTGGGCTCTTCCCACACATCAGATAAATATAATAAACAGGTCATAGTTACATATAAGTAAGAACATAAGTATTTTGGTTTGTACTATCCATTTGGCAGGACACACTCTAGATATCTTGCAAGTTCAAGGTCACAGAATTCACTAGATCCAGGATTGGACCCGAAAAAGAACTGACAGCCTAACTAGATGGATTGGTTGTACTAGTGGCCTTAGGGTTTCATTCTGTGTATTTCGTCCTTTGGTAGGTTAATAATTTGATCATATGGCCAATGTGGAAGCCAGGGTAGCATACTCTACATATCTAGAATTATGAAAGGGTGTTAGATATAAGGATTATTTTTCTGCCCTCTTCAAGAGAATATATAGCTCCAAGGGCCAGGGATTTAGCTCAGTGGTTCCGCTACCTGCCTCACAAGCACAAGGTCCTGAGTTCTATCCCCAGTTCCAAAAAAAAAAAAAAAAAGAATATATAGCTCCAGTCTAACTTTTTTTTTTGCAAAAGTGGATCAAAGACATAGGTGTGAGCTCAGTTGACTCAATTGTTTCAGAAAAGCAGCCTAGATTAACTAAGCACCACTGAAATTATCTGAATTTTACCATTGAGATGCATGAGTGATCATTGTACAATATTGCTGAATTAGTAACCTGAAGGATGAGCTTATTGTAATACTTAAATAAAATGTTACTCCTCTAATTGTAAAAAAAATAATATTAAAAAAAAACTAAGAACGTCTCTACTCAGATTTATGGAAGGGCCAAAAGTTTGAAAATATTTCTGAATATGTCTCTAACACCACTTATACATATACAATCCCAAATTCTTTCATCTCTTTCCAAGACCGCCATGATAGCTCCCTGGTATACGTGAAGCACCGGGGGTTTGGTGCTGCTTGCTGTGCTTTCTCTCGTTCTTCCTTCGCACTCCCAGCAGAGTCATCTTTAGGGCAAACAGATACGGATGCTGGACTCACACATTAAGCAAGTCTTAGAGGATGAGTTTACATTCTTTTGCATTACAGTGAGAGACTGTGTCTTTTTCTTTTGTGTTAATTTCTTATTATTTCCTCTAGTTTATGACAGCCGTAATTCAAGAGAAAAATAAATAAACGTATTAATCACGAGGTTCTGGAAGAACAGAATTTCAGTTATTATATTTTGTAGCATATGCTGAGTATTTACTGACTTTGATTGGAAGCATTTTCCCTTTCTTGGTTTTTAGGGAAATTATAATTCAACCTTTGAATTCTCTACACGTGTCATTAATTTTCAGAACACATTCTCTGGCTACATTTCTTTAGTGCTGTCACTTCAGCCCCATTCAGATAATATTCTCTCTTATTACAGCTGTATTTTATCTTTTCTAGTTATATATTTCTTAAAATAAAATGATCATATATTTTCTTTTTTATTATCTGGGTACATAGCACTTGAATATAATTAAAGAATCAGTAACTCTTCCTAAAACATTAGCAACATGATTACATAATTCATAGACAATGTTGACACTGTTATTTCAATGTGTTTTCTTGCTTTAATAAATAAATAGATCCTAATAGCTATAGATTTGATAAAGAAAAATTATTTGAATTGTATAAAGAATTTATAAAGTTGCATTAAACATTGACCCAAGTTAAAGTGTTAACACCCTTCAAAATTATCTCAAAAACACAAAATCACCTAACCAAAAGTTATAACCTATGTTGAATGTAAAGATTGTGAAGAGAAAGTAAACATTTTAAATATATCTTTGTATGGATTAAATTTCAATTTTTAAAATGATAATATTCTATCAAAAAATGATAGATTTCAATTTTGTATTATTTTTAGGAAAAATAGTATTGCAAGACTACCTGAAATTTATGAAATTATTCCTGCCAATTAGACTTTCTAATCTGTAATATAGTTTGCTTGACCTTACTAATAATTAAACTTCTTTTTTTAATTTTTTGGTACCGGGGATCAAGCTTAGGTTCTTGTGCTTGAGAAGCAGGCACCAGAACCACTGAGCTAAATCCCTGGCCCTAAACTTCCTTTAGTGAATGAAAAGTTCAATGGAAAATACTTCTTAATATTTAAAGTACAATTGACTTTGTTAGAACTTGTCATTAATTCTATTTACAAGTAAATTTAATTCTCATAGTGTAAAATCTTTCACTGGCCAGAGCCCAGCTGTGGCAGTGAAATACAGTAGGTTACAGAGACCCCAAAAAGAAAAATTTGGAGAAAGCTTTGGAAAGGTAAGTTTTATTGAGAGCTGGAAACAGATATTAAGAGCAAGGACAGGATTCATTAGGACTTCTTAAAAGAGGACCGTCCCTGTAAAGCATGTACATCTCTCATATCTCTACTCAGAATGTCTGCCAAAGGTGCATATGTCCCAGTGGTGTTGGGTGAGAAAGGTTATGAAATTCTGTATTAGTCATTTTCTCAGCACTGGGACAAAATACCTGACACTACTTAAAGGAGGAGAGGATTATTTGGAACATGTTCAAAGGGCTCAGTCTCTGGTTGGCTGGCTCCAAGGCAGAAATGGATGGTGGAAGGGCGTGGTGGAGAAAAGCTGTTCTCTGTATGGTAACTAGTAAGCAGAAAGAGCAGGATGACCAGAGAGAGAGAGAGAGAGAGAGAGAGAGAGAGAGAGAGAGAGACCTTCCAAAGACACAGCTTGAGCAATTCCTCTCTTCCAACCAGCCTTTACTTCCTAATCACGCGTTCAAATGTAAATACAGGAATAGATTAATCCAGTTGTGAGTATAGTACTTCCCTCCATGATATAAACACTTCTGAAATCTCTGGTTCTAAACAAGTGAAGCTGGAAGAGCTGGAAGGGCACTTTTTATCTAAACCAAACCTTTGTTTACAACATAGACATAATAATATATAAAATATAGATCATACTGCATCATCATGGAATATACCATATACTTGGGAAACAAATACACCAAGAAATCAATTTGCATAAAATAATAATCAAATGTAAAATTTTAAATATAATCAAATTAAAAAGTGTAAAAATAAACCAGAAAATATTTATAGTATGTATTATAGATATAGTTCATTTTCAAAGAGTATGGGTATTCAATATTGGCTAGGAAAAAAGCCAATAAAAGGAAACTAAAACATATAAAAAATCCATAAAATTAATATCAAAATATATATGTTACTATGCATAAATTATATATGTGAGTATTAAAGGTCTGATTATCTATAAAGTTTAGATACTATATAGGTAATGTACACATATATAAGTTTTATAAAACTCCTTAAAATTCAAGAATATATAAATTTAATCACTAATGAAAATTTTCTTTAAAATCTATTAAGTTGATTTAATCTCTTTTGGATATGCACTAAGAAGAATGCCTTTGTTACTTTATCACTGGGACAGAATACCTGACATCCATGAATCAAAGGAGGAAAGTTTATTCGAGCTCACAGTTTATAGACATTTTGCTTCATAATCAGATGAGGCTGGGAAGCATGACCGAGGGGCATGGCAGAGAAGAAAGGGTTCATGGCTTGGCAGGCAGAGAGAAACAAGCAGTGAGTCTCCCTTTCCCTGTTTATTTCAAACAGGCTAGAAGGCTATTTTTTGGTGACTTGGACACCCAGGGTGGGTCTTCAGTCTTTAGTAAATCCATTCAGCCACATCTGGTACTATGCTAAACAAGTAAGTGGACTGAGCCAGTTTTAACATTCAGGATCCAGTATCACACACCCACATTGAAATCGTTCCCCAAAACCCACCTGGGAGCACATAAGGCATTGGCAGACATTTTAGATATAAACCTTAGTAAAGAGGCACTACTGGGTTGTATGGTCCAGTATTTTTAATTTTAATTTCTACTTTCAGTTTTAGTCCCATTGACTTTTTCCAGTTACTTAAAGCATTCATTTTGATCTACATTTTGTCAGATACTTTGTGTGTGTGTGTGTGTGTGTGTGTGTGTGTGTGTGTGTGTGTGTGTGTGTGTAGTAAGGGCATAAATAAAATATACACTGAGGCCAGGGATTTAGCTCAGTGACACAGTGCTTGCCTGGCAAACAAGAGGTCTTGACTTCGATCCCGGTACCCCCAAACCCCCGCCTCAAAAAAAAAGTACATAGAACCGGCCCTTTCTTCAGAGGTTTTTAGTGGTGATAAACATGATTGATAATAATTAAAATACAGTAGGTGGAGCATCATATTACAAATGTACCCAGGATGTTATAAGGGCAGAAGAATTCACTAAAGTGAACTCTCACAATAAAATGGTTCTTGGCTCCTGTTCTTAGTAACAAGCTCACCCGGGCATTTCTTCTGGTGACATTATGGCAGAGCTTTACAGGGCAATTTTTCCTTCATCAAATTAGGAAGGTCTATCCTTAGATGTCACATTTTGCCCTGTGTTTTACAGGATGAATGGGGCTTCAATCAGTGCAAACAGGTGGAAATTGTCTGTTCATGGATTAGTGTGTGGTTTCCTCAGTGCAACATGTTGCCTTGGTTAGGGCAAAAGCAGGGTATAACGTTGTAGATAGACGGAGGCAGATTGTGAATGGCTTTATTTGCTATAATGAGTTTGCTTACCACTGTGAAGCTACTGAAGGTTTTTCAACAACAAAAATGATATATGAATAAAACAAGAGTTGGTATAAAACCTGAAGATTGCATATAGGGAAATAAGTTTACTATTTTAGTACTGCATGGAAGATAATGAAGGACTGAAATGTCGGTAGAAATGAAGAAGTCAGTGTTGAGAGATACTGAAAATATAATGAAGTGTAATTAAAACACAAGAGCTAGATTGCATGGAGAATAGTATGGAGGTAAAAGTGACTTATGATCTGACAGAATATGCCAAAGGACAAATAATTTTGTGAGATACGATAATTAAAAAGGGTTTAAGAGATGATAAAATAAGTGGAAAGACAAATACTAAGCTCAGAGATTTATCTATTTGAGTTTTCATAAATAGTTTAAGCCAAGTGAAAGGAGTATGAGATATTGTTCAGCAAGAAAATATTTACAGAAAATAGAAAAAGGTTAAACACAGATATTGGTTTCATATATCATAATTGTGTATTCTAAGTTCTTATGTGTATTCTAATAAGAATTTATTATTAATATAGTAAGTTTGTGCTTTTACTAGTAAATAATTTCTATATTTTCACTAATGCAATTGCAATAGCGAAACCTTTGGTTTGCCAAGGTACCTGTTCAACAACATTGAAGCTGTCGTATATAGTTCTTTCAGTATCTCTCACAAGCCTGCAGGATGATGTTATCATCATTTATATACCTTCAAGAAAATATATGTTATAACTGAGAAAAGTTGATCCAGTCAACTTTGTCTCTTTTAATAAGGATATCAAAAATTTTGTAAACTATACCTGTTTATTTCTTATATTTCTTTGTTTCTGTCTAGATCAAAGTATGTTGAGAAAGAGGGTTTTGACTTTTCAATTAGTGAAATAGCAAAAAGCTAGAGAAAGAGGCTGGGAAAGGTTTTACACGGTATATGGTCACTTTCCCGTCACTGGAACAAAATATCTTATACCCAAAGCTTAAGGAGGAGGTGTTTATTTCTGGCTCACAGCTTCAAAAGGTTCAATCCATCATTATCTGCCTGCAAAGCAGAAAGAGCATTGCAGAAGGGAGTGGCAGTGAGAAGCTGCTCGACCTATGGCAGCCAAGAACCAGAGAGAGCTGGAAGATCCAGTGAGGAAGGAAGGGCCAGGAGAAAAATAAACACCCTTTGAGTCACATTTCCACTGGGCCAGCAGCCCTAACTCCTTATCAAGCCCTCCAAACATTTCCCACTCCTAAAAGAACATTCAGCTATTAAATCATCCATGGATTAATCCACTGATGAGTGAGGTGACTCCATGGTCCATTCACCTTCTGTAACCACCACCTCTGAACACATTAGATTGGGGGGGGTATTTTAGATCCAAACTGTAACACATGGCAAACTAAAATAATCTTCAACAGCAATATAAAAATACATATACATTTTCTATTAGATTGTAATTCTAAACTTAAGTTATCTTAATATTCACTTTTATAGAGTTACACCTTCAGTTTACTAGAAACAAAAATGTTCTACTCCAGTTAAACTTTCTTCTTCATCCTGCATTGAGTTTTTATTTCTCAATCATATTCAACTTTAAATGGTTAAGAGCGTACTGTTATTTTATTTACATGATTGCCTGGTACTGTGAGAAGCACATTGGATAAAATAACAGAAAACTCCTATGTGAATTTTAGATTGTTCATTCACTAGATGCATGAACCTGAGTAAGAGAATAAAGACTTCTGCACTAATTAATAAGTAGGATGTTAATGTCTCTGTGTAACTCAGAACTGCTGTAGAATTATAGATAACATATGTGAGATTTAATTGTGAGATGTTAAGTGTTAAACAAGTGTGTAGCTCTGATAATTGGGAAAAAGAGAAACCTTTTTTTAAGTTATTAATGATAATTCATTAGCTTTTCAGAGGCCTTAATATTCTACGGTTGAGTTACATTCCTGTGAGTTAAGATAATGCATCTTATTAGTTAGCATACAGATGCAAGCACTAGTAATCACAAGCATCTAAAATAGACACAGTGTCCTGCCCATGGCATGGTGAGGTCCCAGGAGAGGCTTGGAGCCTTGCCTTCATCCAGTGCTCTGCTTAGTCCTGCAGGCAAGGCCCAGTTCCATTCCACCCCTCCCTGCCTTCTGGCTCTTCTGCTACCTGGTCCCACACTACAGAGGCACAGAGGATTATACTTCACCTAGTTAAATGTGATAGATTAATAACTACCACAAATTGTCATTTTCTAAGCTGTGCTTGATACTATGGTATTGCTGATTGTAACATTTGGGCTACCATGTTGTGATTGATCTAATCAGTTTTCCTTTCTGGTATAAGGAAAATAAAATAGCCTCAGAGTCATTAGAGCTGCAAAACCTAAACACAATCCATATCTGGAAGACCTCTGAAAAGCAATCATTCCACAAGGGTTTTAAACACAAGCAACAAAGATACCTGCATTAAGCAATTTTGAAATATCAACCTAGGTATTAAACCAAGGACAGTACCAAAAATAAAAATGAGAAGGCATTTAAGCAAGGCACAAATGCAGGCTTCCACACCACAAAAAGGAAATTCTGGGGGAAATGAGGTGGAAAAGTTAGATAATCAACCAACTGGACACCCTGAACTGATAGTACATGAAGTAAAAAAGAAGATACATGAGGCTCTAGAAAAATTCAAAGCAGAAATAATCTCCCAGATAAATACAGAGATGGTGAGTAGAGAAGTTATCCCCTGTATATAATCAGACTATAGTGCAATAAAATTGGAGATCAATAACATAAGAAACCGCAAAACACCCACAAACACAAGGAAATTGAATAACACTCTCCTGAACAACCAATGGGTCAGAGAGGAAATTAAAGAAGAAATTAGACAGCTTCTACAAGTAAATGATAATGCCAGTACAACATACAGGAATCTATGGGACACAATGAAAGCAGCTCTACACGGGAAATTCATAACAATGAATGCCCATATTAGGACAACAGAGAGAACTCAGTTAAATAACCTAATGCTGAACCTCAAGCTCCTATAAAAAGAAGAGCATAACAAACCCAAAGCTTGTACAAGAAAGGAAATTATAAAGATCTGAGCAGAAATCAATGCAATGGAGACTAAGAGAAAAAAAATCAATACAAAAAATCAATGAATCGAAGAGCTGTTTTTTTTAAACAATAAATAAAATCAATAAAATTTTAGCCAACCTTATCAAAAAAGGAAATAAAAGGCTAAAATCCATGCAATTAAGAATGAAAAAGGTGAAGCCACAACAGATCCAGCAGAAATTCAGAGAATCATCAATACCTACTTTGAGAACCTGTACTCTAATAAAATGGAAAACACAGAAGAAATGGACAGATTCCTAGATACATAGAAATTGCCAAAGG
>NW_004624763.1:9914111-9932295 GCF_000247695.1 Heterocephalus glaber
ATATTGAGGCCATACTCTTAAGTGAAATAAATAGGACACACGTGTGTAAATACAAAATAGTTTCTCTAGTGTGAGAAACTGAAAGTGTAAATAAGGATGAAAATGATTAAAACGAAAAATTGATAATTTGAAATAGGAAAAGGTCCAAAGGTGGAGGGATGGCGAGAGGGGAAGGGGAAAGGGAAGAAAGGAAAGGAAAAATTATGAGAAAAGAAAAAAAAATGGAAACAAAGTCTATATAAATAGGGAAGGGTGGTGGGGGTGAAGGGTGCATAGGTAGTGGGGGAAAATATAAGAACTAAGATACATCATATTCAGGTACAAACACCCAATGATAAATGTAAATGTATTGTATGCCTAAAATGTACCAATTAATATATAAATTAAAAAAATAAAATAAAATAGCCACAGTAAATGCCAAAATGAACTGTAGGCATTGGAGAAATAAAATCCCTAATGACTTAAAACGGCAAGAGCTGAGTAATTTTTGTAGCATATGTCATATTAACTCTTGATTTTTAAAACATTTTAAGTTATAGGAAATTACTTTTAAAACCTATAAGTAGAAATTCATCTTAGTGAATATTTTGCCTATGACTCATAATTTTGATTTTCTCATATCAGAATCAAAATAGACTTGAATAGGTGAAAATATTCCAATAAAAGTGTGTTAAACCTTAGATGAAATAAAAAGGATATTATGTGCCCCTAAAGCAGACTTATACACATTTAAAGGAACTTTTATTGAAGGTTTCCTATTGGGTTTTTTATTTATTATGATGATGATTGGGCCATTTCCTTTTGGATATTTAAGGTATTATTGATTTCTTAGAGTTTATGGATTGAAGTAGTTCTACAAGGTTCATTTATGTCAAGCTCCTAATAAAATTAACATAACACATGAGAGCTCAGATAGAAAATATGAGGGGGCTGTCCAAGTAGTATTTAAGGAAATTGCTTCAATTTAAATTTTAAAAGTATCCTTATGTCTGTAATATATTTTTTAAAAAAATAAAATAACTGAGCTCTGGCAGCCTTCATATTAAAGAAAAAATTGATAATATTGCTAAGTGATAAATTATCTAGGATACATATTGCTAAGTGATGAATTATCTATGATGGGGCCAACGAATAAAGGATTTGATTAATCATGGCATGGGTCTGCTTTTTTAGAGCAAAAATCATCTTTTAGATCTGTTAGGAAGGCATCAAGCTGAGTATCCATTGGGCATCTCTCAATAAGACTAAAATAGCTAATATTTTTCCTCCAACAGGAAGATAGATCAATATTTCTTTGTAACAGTACACGATAGGCAGTTGGCTAGCATTGTAGGGCTATGTTATGTAAAAAGTAAACGCTGTTCCATTAAATGTTAGAACCACCCTCAGGTCGAGGGAAGCTCACAAAGGAGAGGCGCCTGCTGCTGCTGCTCAGTGTGTTGCTCTGGAAAGGTAAGGTCACAGTCCTCTTGGCCTTTTTGCTTTGAATGTTAGCCATGAGATAAACTTCTAATCCCAATTGATCCCTTTAGCAAGAGAAGATTTATATAACAGAGAACGTCAAATGCTTGAAAATTGCCTAAGAGATGTACCAGTGCAAACCTTTCAATATTGCCAGAAGACAGATTTTGAAAATAGAAGATTGTATATTCTGAATCATTGGTATATAAAATGTATAATAACTTTTTATGGTTTGTATTAGTAGCTTACTTCAAAGCAATTCACATATGTGCACATGACAGTGCATGTACACATGTATACACATATATATGTCTGTTCCATTACTTTTGCTGTGTTCTATCTTTAGAAAAGAGTCATGCTAATAATATCTCACCGATGGAAGAAGTGACTTTATATGCATCTAAAAATTACTAGTTACTTCAAAAGCTTCTTTTGTAGCACTGTCAACTTTATGAATGTTTACTTTTTAACACTGGATGCTATATAAACCCAGGTGATGGACAGACATAATGTGCTTATAAAGTCATACTGTATTTCTTTTCTCCCAAAATGGAGAAATAAATAACATAGAAGGTAAATGAGTTTTATTCATTGCACACTTATTTTTTCTGAAATTTACTTCAGAAACTTTTATTTAGATGGATAATGAGATAAATGAAATTGCTGTTCCCATGCTTGGACCTTGGACTGTAGCTCAAAATAATATTGATAAATGTAAGATGTATTTGAAGTTTTATTTTAAAATTAATATGACTAAATAATTATCTGGATATTCAAATGTGAAAATAACAAATGTTCCTGAAGTTTCAGAAAATTTTAATATTTAAGGAAAAATGAGCATGTTGTTATGTATTTTGAGGATACACATTTTCAAAATGCTTAAACCTAAATGAAGATAGATATTGAGAATCTCAAACTTTGCAAAGCCCATAAAAGAGAATATAAATCATGGGAAGTTAAAGTGAGAACCTCTTAAAAACAATATTTTTGCAATATTTTAAAGTGTATTAAAATAATTGAGGAAATAAAAGTACTGTTTTTAAATCGTACATCTTGAAACTGAATAGCACTACTTCAATAAAGGGATATGATTCTAATGATTCTATTAATAATAAATATGTGGAGGTGACAGAATGTAGAGTCCAGTGTGGAGTATTGTCAGGAGTTAGCCATTTTAACCACTATGGATAATATGCAGAATAAGTGCTACACCTAGAACTTCACACAAAGTCTTAGTTGAGATGATAAGTTAAAATAAACATTTCCACGACATGGAGGGCAATAAATACTTGTTTTATTAATTTAAAATAACATTGTGGATAAGTTATGATAAAATAAGAGAAATTGGGTTAGTTTTTTTGTTGTAGGGAAAGTGATAAAATTATTTTCTCATGCAAGTTGAAATCGATTTATCTTTAATAAAGAAATATGGGGAATTTGGATTTGCAATATTTTAAGTGGATCTCTGGGGACTTCTTAATAAAGGAAAAATTAAAATTTACTCTGATTAGACACTTTGCTACACTCAGTGTCTAGTGGTATAGAGACTAACTGAATATTACTTTCCTGAAGTAAATGTTATTTAAAACTATTACATCAATAAGAAGCAGAGATAATTAATGTTGATGTATTTAAAAAGTACAGAAAACAGTGTGATACCCAACATCAAAATGTAAATTTAATGATATTTTTAAGCCATTAAATTCGTAGAAATTTAAGCTTTACAAATGATTGCTTTGAAATGATTGGAAATAAGAACATTTAACTAGTTATTAAGGTACAAAATGGTGGAATAAATTTATAATACATATTTTTCCTTTTATGGTTCTACAAGATTATAGTTCTGCAGTTGTATAATGTAGTTTTTCATGCCTTCCCTTGATGTGACTTCAAAAGGAAATGTTAATGCATTTACTGCATTCAGAAATTTAAGCAATATCATTGATTCTAATAAGAGGATACATTTACAAATACTTTTAGAGCGCTAGAACTCCACTTGGCAGGAATATAAAGGAGGTTTTGATTAATTTATTTCTTTATTTGGAAGTCAGCATAGTTAAATATTCCTATAATATTCAACTGTGGCTAATTTGGAGTCATTACATATTTCTGAAATTTTCCTGACTATAAAGTTTTCTCTCCTCATATCAACAATGTTTGTATAAACTAAGACAAGGGACTTAAGAATAAATTGCATAAAAGCAATTACTAATCTCATTTATAAATAGAACATACTGATGTTTGTGCAATCCGACCTTGCCTTTCACTTAATGTAAATACTAGTAAAGGTGAAGGAAGTGGGAAAAGGGGAAGTGAAAGAAGTAGAATTACAAAAATAAACAAAAGAAAAATGAGAGAAAAGTGAGATAAAGTAACCTGTTAAGTGGTAGAATAAACTTAATAAAAGTAACAGCAAAGAACAAATAAGATAAGGAAGAAAAAACAATAAGACAAAGAAAAAATAAGAAAATAAACAAGAAAGAAGAAAAAAACCCACCAAATATGAAGAAGGTATAGTGAGTCACTACTAAGGCTTATTTTATTTCTACACTCAAACATGTTTTTGTCAGTGCTGCATCTGGCCCCAC
Source organism: Heterocephalus glaber (assembly GCF_000247695.1). Next base: position 9,918,161 of record NW_004624763.1, read on the forward strand.
CTTTCCTGCTGAGCTTGGATGCTCAGTGTTGCCCACCCTGGGCTGTGTACACTCCAGCCACTCTGTTTTCCATATCCCTCTGTCATGGCTTTCTCTTCCTACTTTTATGGCCTGTGGGTTTGTGAGGTTCCCTTATTGTTTGAGAGGCCCCTTTGTCTGTGTACCCTAGGCTGTGGCAACCATCCAAACCAAGGCAAAACCTTGATCCTATTGGCAAATAGGTAAATTAAACAGACAATTGAGCTTAGTGTTAGATGTAAGCAGTGGGGCAGCACATTCAAGCAGTCCACTGGACTCATTTCTAGCGCTCAGACCCAGCCACCTCCAGCAGTTGCACAAAACTGGCCTGGCTTCTCATCATGAAGGCTGGGCCCCTTTGCTTTTCCTAGGCCAAGCTTAAACTTCTTAGAGGATCTATGTCTAGTCCATGCTCTCTCTGTGACTGTCTCTTGTGCTCATCCACCACCCAGTTACTCTGGTAAGGTGACCCCAGAAACGCTGAAGTGTAGTTGTTTTGTAGTTATTCTGTAGATTGGTGTTAAATTAAGCAACTAATCCCTTCCCAAAATGGCTCATCCTGATAAACCACTCTCAATATGGCAGATGCTGCACTCGATTCCTTCAAGTCTAGCATGCCATGCACAAGAAGTTAGTTTCAGAGTAAAACCTCATGCTGTTCCTGCAGATTACAAAAAGTGTTGACTTTTCATGACTAGAATTAAAAGCCAACTCCATTCTCTGTTCCTGGAGCTGCTGACCCACTCCGGACTTACTCTGTGTTTCTGGATAAAGAACCCCCTCCCTGGGAGCCAGGGTTAGCTTGCCAGACTGCCTTCATCTTTTCTCTGCACTGTGCTCAGTTTCTTCAGCTTTTCTGGACATTGTTATTTTTCTGCCAGCTTCCTCCTGATTCTTAGAGATCCACTAATGTATGTCTTTAATATGTTGCTGTTTTCTAGGTTTTTGGATTCTAGGTCTTGGAAAGGCTGTATTTTTTTGTTGTTTTTTATTCTGCCATTTTTAATTCCCTGTTGCACATAAATTTTATTATGTTTTTTTATTGTTATTCAAACTATGTTTTATATTGCAAGCTATATTTTAATCATGTTTTATTTTTTCAATTATTGGCTTTTAAAGGGTGCATTGTCTAAAAAAATTACGTGATTATTTTTGTTTTATTTTGCTATAACTATCTAGTCAAAGATACTGTGTAACACTGTAAAATTTTAAATTTATCAATTCATGTTTTCTAGTCAAATATATTGTCTTTCTTGTTGGCTATCCATGTGTGTATCTACTTTAATGTCACAGCTTTCCTTTCATTTGGCTCTTCTTTAGTTTTGCAATGTTTTGTAGATTCTGATATGGAAATCTTGCACATATTTCTTGCCACAAGTATTTCTAAGTGTGGATGCTATTTTAAATTGTGCCTGTTTTAAACTATTCACCAATGTATATTGTCAGTAGAGGAAAACAAAGTTAATTTTATTTTTTTACGCTTCAAAGTTGTTAAAATTATGTGTTAAGCCTACTGTCACTTTCATAATTTCCAGATAGATTTGTTCTTAGACAACCCTCTTTTCTGAAAATAAAAAAAAATTTTCCTTTTTGAAAAAATTTGAAAGCACTTTATATATTAACTTTACTATTGCATTGGTTAGAATCTTCAGTACAATGTAAAGCACTATTTATGTGTATGTGAGCTATCTTCTGTGAGTCAAAGTTTGAAATATTGACAAGAAAGTCTGAATCACTGAAATAAATTCTGATAATCAGTCCTTGAAGTATGGTATGTTTTATCTATAGGTCAAAGAGAAATGTAATACTTCAACTCATAAAATAGAAATACAACTATAAAATGGAATTCTCAGAAATATTTTTCACAAGTTTAATGAAATAAACTGTCACTAATGGTGACAAAGAAAAATTTACATCAGTATTTCACCTTTTGGAATAAAGTTTTAAAGAATTCCATCATTGAAGAAATATATTTATGCTTATATACATATATATATATGTATATGTTTAGGAAATCTAGAATGGATTGTGGAATGAAATTTTATAAAAATCAATACGGATAAATATCAACAGCAAAATAAAATGCAGCTTTTGCTATTAACTGTCTGTATTAAATATATCTTTAGAGATTGCCAAAAATCTATCTTCTAAATTCTTTCTAATAGATTGAGTTTGATGTAGGAAATAAATATGTCTGACAAAAGTATTAGACTAGGATGTGGACAATTCATGACTATATCACATTTTCTCATATTCCACCTGGTATGGTCTTTTTTGTTTTTACAATAAATTTCATTTAGATGGACAGGTAATATCTTTATTCAAGTTCAACTGATTTCTCTAGTTTTCTACCTTGAATATGATTTGTAGCTGCCACCAACCTAACCACTTCTATTAATTCTAAGAAGAATCTGATTGTGAATACCTGGAAGCAAACACTGATCAATGGGAGATTGGAGTCAATGACAAACATTTTAAGCTTCTGCATATCTGGAAGACAACTCTGATAATCATTTAGCATGGTTATTCAGATAGTTCTACATGATGTTGCACTCCAATTACCCCAAATGTTAACTAGATTAACAGTACTACAACCTAGGATTTGTTTTTTCTTTATTTACCTCCACTTTCTTAGTCCCACCTAACATTTTCTTTGGAATCATTATCTTTAAATAATTTATTTTCACAGAACAGTTTGACTTAGATTCTGTGATTGCAGAAACATAATATAAAACAATTTCACTGAGAACTAGCAAAAAATTCAGTCTTAGTTATGGATAAACGTGAAATGATCTATAATAGAAATTCAACTATAAGTAGGAATTATCAGAAAATAATTGTTTCACAAGTACCATGAAGTAAATTGCCAGAATGATCATATTTCATTCAAAGTGTTATGTATATAATTCGAAGAGACTTAAAGTGAAAATTTTCAGCTAAATATAGGAGAACTGGAAGCTACAAGCCCCCCCCCCCAGGAGAAAAATAATAAATCCTCACAAGTAACAATTCAAAGCCAAAAGCAACAACAAAAATGGATTATGATTCCTATGGTGGGGACAAAAATATGTAAGCAATGTGAAATCAAGAGCCTTTTGTACAAAACTGCATGTATTCTAGAATAGAAATGATCCCCTTTTCTGGTTCTAACAATATGCTACAAGATCAGATTTTTTATCAGCTTTCATTTTCAAAAAAGGGGAGAAAAAGGCTGATAATTTTCTGATCAAGATATTTATATCACATTTCCTGGAATAATAATTTTATATTCAAAATATTATTCCTCCAAGAAATATATTATTTTTAGTGTTCCATGAGTGCTCTCTTGATCTTTTGAGATGGGCATGAACTCCACTAAATAAAATAGACAACACCTATGTAGAGGAGACAAGGAAAGATGGATTAGTAATAAAAAAATTTAAAAATTGATCAAGAAAACAAAATTCTGTCTACTTCAAGTGTAGATGACACCAGGGCAAAAGAAAATTATCCAACAGCATTTGTGAGTATGTTGTGAACTTGTATATAAGTGGATGTATATTACATGGGCAAAATATGGTCTTTTTAATTTATTTATACAGACAGGTACCATTGGCCTTGGAAAATTTGCTTAAGAAAATTAAGGCAACACATTTAGAAAATGATTGTTTTTTATAGATATATTTAATATACTTTTGAAGTGAATGTTTTTCCATTTGAATTGACCTTCATTTTCTATTGCCTTACTATTGCAGTTTAGAGCTGCATATTTTTAAACCATAAATTACATGGTGCTATCTTTCCACAATTTCCTGTGCAGTAATAGAGAATAAGAGGAAACTGTGCTAACCGAGTCCTTTTTCAAAAGCTCAATGTATTTCCAGTATGTTGTAAGAAAAAAATTGTTTGGCATTATATAAATAGTGAATGTGGTTATTTGATTAAAGTGTGTACTTTTCTACTGGATCTACATTTACTGTGAAGAATGTGAATTTATCTTTTGGTTTGTGTTGGCCGTATTTATTTAACAACATCACTTTTTCCTTCCATACAATAGCACATTTTTCTCCCAGTACCAACTTCAATCTGCCTTGCATAATTTTAAATTGCTTAAATAATCATATTCACCTTTATGAACTTTCAGTAACTGGTTCACTGTCTTTCTACATATTTGAAATCTTAAAAATGGTTATTTGAATGAAGTCAGAGGCCCTAAATTGGTGAGAATCCTGTCTATTATAATCTCTATCTATGAAAAACAGAACAGTTATTTATTTTTAAATTTCTTCATAGACAATTGACATTATTTTGTCTTAAATATGCAGTGCATTTAAACTTTTTGCCTAGAAACTCCTTTACATTCCTTCACTGATTCTGTAAATTTATTTTGCTTACTACACACAATTTTTAATGCAGCTGCCTGAATTAGTAAGTGAAGAAAATGGCCTATTTCCCAGCTCTACACACACCTTGTAACCCTTCTTACTGAGCTGCTGGTATGATAGTGGGTGTCCAACCTGAACCTCTTGTTCACACGTAGCTACAACTATTAGTTAACATAGTTTTTTCACTTTCCCCTTAGTTACAATTCTATATTTAGGTGTTATTTTAGTTAAAGTTTGTCCACCTGATAATTTGATTTAAATTGTAAATAGTCTTATCACACATATTAAGCATATTTGAATGTTTTTTATATTAAAGCAGTGGTACAGTAGATGAATAATATGAACAAGAAAGCCATTTTTCTGAAATAGATAAAAATACAAGAAACATTCACAGCTTCTTATTTAATCTCTCTAGATGTGAAGATTTAAGTTTTTATTTTGAATTCAATTGCATTTCATATTATCTGTAATATTTGTATTATTAGTTCAATATTGTATGACATTAAGTATCTATGTGGCTTTATAGACAATTTTCCATATACATGGTTCTTCACTTACAAAGATAGTGACTGATTAATAAAACCTTTAAATTCAAAGAATAAACAATACAACTAATGCTTTGGCATAACTTAATATAAAATGTACTACATGAAAATTTTTAAGTAGGACTTCTGGGTTTGAATATTTGCATCACAATTATGGCTTGAAACCTGGAGATAGTGCAGTATATCCTTTGTTAAATATTTGGCAATATCCCTAAGATATTAAAGACATTGCTCTCTGCTTTCCTTTCTGTGTAGTAAGGGACCTGGCCCCACCAACATGAGATCTGTCCTTTGTCCAGGATGCTAGACGATAATTTATACAATTTGTAATTTCTAAAGTGACAGGCATACTATGTTAGATACAGTGGAAATGTGAGTCCACCCCTGAAATTTTCTGCTAACTTGAAGACTCACAATAAAGTTAACTACTCCTAGTACACTTAGGTTGAGGTATGGCCATGTCAGACTAATCACATGATTATGAAATTTGAGCTATAATTCAACTAAAACAGTCTCACCCCTGAAGAAAGGGCCTGAAGATTGTGTTCAACCACTTGGACAATCAATTAGTCAGTTATGCTCATAAAATGATGTCTCAATACAAACTCTGGATGTTGAAGCCTTGGCAGTACATATGTATTTCATATTTCAATATTTCATACATACTATTGGAGGGGATAAAGTGTTCACAGAATGATGAAATGTCCTCGTTTAGAACCTTCCAAGGCTCTTTCCTATATGTCTTTTCTTTTGGACAGTTTTAATGAATATCCTTTCCTATAATAGACATAGCTTGCTCTAAGTATAATAAGTTTAAATGAATTTTGTGTATCCTTTTGAAAACTCATCCATACTGAGAGTGTTTTTCAAAAGACTCTAAACTTATAATTGATGTCAAAATTCTTCAGCAGATGTAAACTATGCTATGCACTTAAAATTTTATGTAGGGTACAAACTTGGAATGAAGAATTCTTGCCAAAAAAGAAAAAGAAGGAACACAAGTGTTTGGGAAAATTTTTGGATGTGATTGTTATGCATGTGTATGTCTAAATTCATTAAAATGTACACATTAAATATAAATAACTTTTGTATTACTATCATTCATCAAAACAACTATTAACAAAAGATCATGTAGTTTAATATATTTAATGATGTGAATTATATTTCTTTCATGAAACAAATATTTGTTTGCACTGGAAAATAAAATTTTTTGATTCTTCTATAAAAATATTCCTTGTTTTTTTTGAGAGGATGCCTATGACATTCCTTTCATGTCATCTTTACTTTCCTGAATTTAGTTGGTTGTTGAAGGGATAAACATTTTCCTAGGAAATAGAGTCTCAATCCTGGCAAATATGTTTTAAAGAAAGTTAGAAAACAATAATAAAAATATATTGTCCTCTTCAATCAGCCATATTTAGTCCTTTATAAAATACAATTTGATGTCTTTTATATGTTTCTCAAACCTTCAATCTTCTCCTTTGCTATAATGCAAATCTAAACTACTTTTATTTAGCTTATTAATTAGATAAGCACTGATTTTGAGTATTCATTGTGTGCCAGACATTATTTATTCTGTGAGAAGAACAAACCAGACAAGCTCCCTGGCTGAAATTAGCAAGGATTCTCCTAGGATGGGCAAGACAATGTACAAGTAAACAAATGGTTACACCTATAAATGTACTATGAAAATCTATATGGGAAACAAGTGATACAATATACTAAGTAGATGTGAAAGAGAATGAAAATGTGTCATTTATGAGAAAAATTCAGAGAAAATTAGTTGCATATAAAAATGGAAAATTGATGCTGTCAAAGTATAGAAAACAATCAAGATTAGTTGAAATAGATCAAAGTCAGAGAGGTAATATTTTTAACAAATTCGAAGAATTCAGCACTAGATCTTATATAACAAAACTTGTTTATTTAAACATGTCTTGGTACTAAGTAGGAGGCTAAATGTATAAATCTTCCAGATAGTAGTCAGTAAGATGCAGACATTGCTCTTGTAAACTGAAGAATTAGAAGTATTCCTGATAAGCACTGAAATTCAATCAAAACAGAAAAATACTAGCTTGCCTCAAAGAATAAAGAACAATAACACAAATGCAAAAACAAAAATAAAACAACTCAGGAGAAGATAGAATCTAGAACAAAAAGTATCTTTTTGCCAAATGCAGCCAATAGGACACTAGATTTTGCAATTTGTATTGCAATCCCTTGAAAACTAGTATAAATAATTTGAATTAATTCTAAATTTTCTTATTCCTAAAGAGATATTTGTGTGTGGTCTGAGGAGATAGGGGATCATATGTGTCCCAAAGATCTTTCTAAAACCACTTTTTGTATATATATATGATAATTGACATTTTCTCAATTAGATTCTGCTTAAAAATTATAAGCATGCAACAAAATTATAACATTGCAACAAAATTATAAACATAAAGACAAACCACCTACTGTATTTCTCCTAATGGCTGTTAATAATTCAGTGAGTATATGTTTTTTTGTTATTAACATCACAATATCTTAACAGGTTCCCCCATATCTATTCTTTCATGACTATAACTCATTGTCTACTATTGTCAAAAGTATATTCCTATTGTCATACTTATTAAAAATTCATTCTGTGAATATTTCCACTTTCCCACATCCTGCAAATCATTTTGGATATATAGCAAGAAGCACAACCCAAAAGTCCTTAAATCTCATGAAATTTATGTTATATAAATGACAGTACATAAAGACCACGTAATTGCACATACACCTAACTATATCCAAGTAAAAGAGGGTTTTAAATTCTGATGAGTACAAAAAGTAACAGTCAGGAATTTCACTGTTCTGATTAAATTCTGCAAAGGTGTTCCTGGAGCTCTAACATAATATGGTCTCAGATCTTTAATGCCTACTTAGATCTGGATCATGTCTCCTTTTCTGTTTCACAACCCTCCTATTTCAATGTTATGCTTTTGTGTTTAACATTGTACCATTTTTGTGAACAAGCTGTGACTAATTCCATTCTCACAGCCCACAAATGTATAAAGAAACACAAATACATAACTATAGTGACATACACACTGGGCTTTTATCTGAAATATATTGGCACTTCAAGTCTTTGCTGAAACATTATTTTTCCCTTGTAATATCTTCTTTGCTCCCCAGAGTAAGCCAAATATTTCATTTAAAACTCACTTAAACTTCTTCATAGCACTTTAAAGAATAATAATATTTGAACATTTGTACAATCATATTTTAAGGATAACATTTAAAACTTTACTGCACGCTTTGTGGCTGAATGATTCCAACATTAACATAGTCCATGACATAGGACTACTGCATTCAGAGTAGAGTAATGCATAATAACTCTACATAAAGAGAGATACTGACACTTAATATGAGGCAAAAGCTTTTTCTACAAGAAAGTTGTTGATGTTATGTGTACAGGACCAAGTGATTTATACTGGAAGAGAAACAGAAATGAAACTTAGAAACAGGCAGAGCCCGTGAAATATTAAGTAACAAAAGTGTTAGAGGTTAGAGGAAAACATACAATTTGATTTGGGTGTTGATCTGGGTATTGATTTCATAAGTGTCCTAATTGTGTGGAATTACATACAGTGGAATTCTTGTAAAATGTGAACTTTTAAATATATACATATTATTTTCAATAGACCATGTACCACGTATTTGTGGTTATGGAAAAACAAATAGCTAAATTTTGTGATTGAATCAGTGCACACAGATTTAGATAATTATTCTATATCATGGCATGGGGAAAAGCAACTATTGATGAAGAAGGATAATCCTAAAATACCTCCTAGATCCTGTTCTACAACATCTTTTGGAATCTAGCCTTGTAACTCATCCTAGGCTTTGATGAGAATATCACATTTAAAATATTCATGTATGATATTATGATATCACAACTGCATAAGGAAATTTGTTCTAGAATAAACACAAAATAAAGAAATCCAAATATAACAGTAAATTATCCATATTCATGTCTTCTGTCATAAGTAAACTGTTCTACAAGTACTCATAATATCTGTGACCGTTCATTTTCCCTAACAATAAGGCATGAGTAACACATGAGAAAAGATGACAACAGACAAATGTTTGTTTCTTTTCTAAAATATTATTCTTTTATTCTTTTATTCAAAAAGGTTAGGGGCTTTGTTGAGTAGAGAAAATTTCAAAGTTTCTTCTAGTAAACACTCATGACAATGTTATTTAAAATTTTGAACTTTCTACTGAAAAACTTTTTTGGTAATTTATGAGAAATTAATGGAGTTAAACAAGAAACTGAAATGTAATTTATAAAGGAGGTTAACTTTAGGTGACTTTAGAATAGTCTTCTTAAATATATTACTCTTAAAAGAAAAACAACTTAAAATCCACTAGTTGAACAGCAAAACGAATATGTCAAATTTTCTTTTTACAAGAAATTTTTAGATTAAATGGGATGTTTAACACATTGCATTTTAAATTCATGTCATTAGAAAGAGTAAATATCTTATTCCTTAATCAACATTTCCCAGATTTTTGGCTGAATTTTTTTATGTAAAAATGCACTTGCATAGCAATGATGAAGTAAAATTAAAATTAAATTGGACACAAAAGCTGCCTCTATATTAATTAAATGTCATAAACCATATTTTCAGGAATTTAAATGTATATTTCATCTTGTTTGTGAACTGTAACATGGAGCTAATCTCTTCTTGATGGAGAAAGAAAAAGACAAAATTTGATTTTTTTAAATTATGTGCTGGAAAATTATACTATGATAACCTACATCAAAATATTTCTCTTTTCCCATTAATTTTTCAATGATCCCACACATCACACATATGCTTGGATTGATATCTATTGTTATAGATTCACCTGCCAAAAGTTCTAAAGATTGATGATAGTACAAAAATATAAATAATTTAACTGTCCTCTTTATGTTTCACTTGATTATAACAACACTTTTCAAAGATTGAACAAACATATCTTAAGAAAGTTAGGGTAAAATACAATGAATGTCCTGAAGAATGAAACATTCTTCATGAATAATACATGGGCAAAGCCTTATTGAGCACTTTTGGGGGACTTACGTGAACTTATTCTATTCACCAGAGAAAGCTCTTTCCTAAGTACAGGAAAAATAGTGATGTTAAAGGAGAGGATATAAAGGAACTTTCCACAATAACTCCCTCACTTTTAGAAGGCAGTTTATCCTGTGAGAATTTTCCATTAGAGGCAATAATCGTTCTCCATTTTATAACCTCCCCTAGTGAAATTAAAGCATTCAAGACATAAAGCAGTAAAACAAATTTTGTTGAATTAAAAATACATAGATAGATTTTAAAATGAATGAATATCATTGTCTCTATCATTTAGAATTAATTCTATTCATAAAGGCTACAGCTAGAACAAAAACTGAAAAGACTCAAGAAACCCTTCAATGAATGCTGGGACTAGACAAGGTTACTACCTCTGATTCTGAGGGAGTAATAAACCATTGCCTGATTGGTACTAAAATATGTCACTCAAGGATCATGTTACAAGAATAACATGAATTTGCAGGCAGTAAGTGGCTCCATCTTATACCAAAACTTTAGCAAATAAGAATATAAAATTATGTGATGGGCATGAAGGTGTGGTGCTGATATCCCATTCCAAAGAGTGAATAGCTATAATGAAAAATGAAGTCCTATCCTCCAGTGGAAAGCCCACAGCTTATGAGTCAGTGAAGTGAGAAAATAAAGCCTGATCCTTCCCATCCGACCATGCAGGACACTTTAACATACAATGTCCATTGCAAAGCTGTGCGTTGGAGCAGGAAGGGCCTGTGTGGCAGGCACCCCTTTCCAACTGATCCCATCCCTGAACCTGTATGCCCTCAACTCTTTTCAAAGATGTTAATTATAGGAAAAATACAACTGTATTTCAGCATTGATTCCAGAGAACCCATCCAATAGCAAACTCACTAGCCCATCTGAAAAATGGAAAAAAATTGTATTTTGGTAATTCCTCCAATCAAAAGAGAGCATATATTTAAAGTATAGTGTACTCACAAAAACTGTGTAACTCTTATAAAGATATAAAATATTAAAATTATGATACCACATTTGAATCTATTAATGAGAATAATCAAAATTAATAATAAGAAACCAATTTCATTTACAGAGGTATCACAAGAATAATGTAATTTGGAATAAATTTTTTAAAAGAAGTACAAGTCACACTCCAAAATTTTGAAATATTGCTTCAAAAAACTCAAATATTTAAGAATGGAGTGGCATTCCCTCTTCATCTGAAAACACAATAATATTAAAAATGGCAGCTCACCACCAATGATGCTGTATATTCAAGGGAATCATTATCAAAACACCAGCAGAAAAGTTTAGATAAACTGGCAAACTCTTTTTTTTTGTCATTAAGTTTATTGGTACATTTTAGGTATACAATACATTTACATTCATCATTGGGATCTTGTACCTTTACATGATGTATCTTGGTTCTTATTTTTTCCCTATTGTCCTGCCCTCTCTTCACCCCTTCTACCCTTTCCTATTTACAAAGACTTTGTTTCCATTTTTTTCCTTTTCCCATATTTTCTCTTTTCCCTTCTTTCCTTTCCCCAACCCCTCCCACTTCCCCTACTCCTTTAAACCTTTTCTTCCTATTTCACAATGTCAATTATACATTTTGATCCTTATTTGCACTTTTAGTTTTTCAAACCAGAGAAACTATTTGGTATTTACACATGTGTCCTATTTATTTCACTTAAGAGTAAGACCTCAATGTGCATCCACTTAGCTATAAATGTCTCTAGTTTCTCATTCTTTATGGCTGAGTAGTACTCCATTTCATAGAAAAACCACACCTTTTTATCCAGTTTCCAGTTGATGGGTATTTGGGCTATTTTCAAGCTTTAGCTATTACAGACTGTGCCACTATAAATATGGGTGAACATATATCGCTGTGGTATGATTCTTTTAATTCTTTTGGGAAGATACCCAGCAGAGGAATAGCTGGGTCAAATGGGACCTCTAATCCTAGTTCTTTGAGGTATCTCCATACTGATTTCCACAGTGGTTGCACCAGTCTGCACTCCACCAACAGTGGAGAAGGGTTCCTTTCTCCCCACACTCCCACCAGCATCTGTTATTGGTTGATTTCTTGATAGCAGCCATTCTTTCTGGGGTGAGGTGGAATCTGTGTTGTTTTCATCTGCATCTCTCGAATGACCTAAATTGGCAAGCTCTTGTTAAAATTTATACATAAATGCAAAGGAATTGCAGTAGGCAAAGTAATCTTGAAGAAGAACAAAGATGCAAGATGGATATTTCCTGATTTAAAAAATAAAATATTATTCTACAGTGAACAAGAAAGTTTGATATTGTATGATAAGGATACAAATATAAGTTAATAAAACTATGTTGAATACTTAGAAATAAACCCTTACATATATAGACAATTACCATTAGACAAAGGTGACTTATGAATTGAATGAGGAAAAACAGGCTTTATAACAAATGATAAATGGAAAATTAGATAGTCACAAAAAATGTATTAAGATATTTACTTCACACCTTATGAAACAATCATTTTCTAATGAAACATACACAAACGTAAGAATTGGAGCTAGAAATCTATTAAAATTGGAATAGGAAATATTCATGAACTTAGTAATGAAAATATTTCATAAGAAGAAAACAAAAGGACAGTCTATGAAATAAAAAGGATACATTGAAACAATCAAAATTTAAAAGATCTGTATTAAACAGACACTATTTATGAAATGCAAATTAAGCCACAAAAAGAAAGAAAATATTCACAAATCATATAAATGCTAGTCTCCAGAACTTATAAAGAGCATGTATAGCTCTATTGATAATGCTCAGTTTGGTAGTGAACAAAATAATTGAATACTTTTTTCATTCAAAATATAAGAATAGTAAAAACATAAAAATATTTACAATATTATTGGCCATTAGAATGGCCATTAAAATTTTAATGCAATCCTACATATTGGAATATCTGAAATCAAACTGACAAGGATATCTAGTGATGGCAAGGATATGAAATAATTGGAATATTTCTATGTTGCTAATGCAAATGCAAGGTACCATAGCTACTTCCAAGAGGTTTTGAAAAGTTTCTTAAAATCTGATATATTTGTTATAGTTTCAGTAATACCTTTCATAGGTATCTAGCCAAGAGAAATGAACACACATCCAAACAAAAGTTTGCACATAAATTTCTGCAATAGCACTTATTTATGAAGAGTCAAAATAACCCAAATAACTATACTGATTATAAAAAATGAACTATTTCAACATAATGGAGTATCCACAAGTAAAAAGATTTTATGTAACTCTAGATTTTATGGGAAATAAGGTGAATGGAGGGACACATTATTAGCCTTGCTTTCTCAAGGGAAAATCAGAGCATCTATTGTGATGTTGATTCAGTCCACCTTCACTATGGGGGTCCTCTTGTGAGGGAGGAACAGGAGTTCCCAACTGCACCTTGTCGCTTGGCTATCAAGTATTATTAAGACAACATTACAAATTTTTTCCAGTGTCTCTAAGACTTGCATCTCTCAGCAGTAAAAATGTGAATAATAATATCCATCTTATTTTATCCCTTGCGATGACAAAAAGTAAAACAACTAATATAATTGTAATAAGATTTTATAATGTATAATAGCAGTGATAATATTCATTTTCCTATTATACACAATTCAAGTTTTCTATATCTGATGTATGATAGATAAAACTGAAATACAAACATGAATGAGTAAAGGCATAATGGGTTTAAATATCTTTTTTACTTTCAGTTTACATCTGCTGAACTATATTTAGATATATCTTGTACTTTTAGATTTGGTTATGATTTTATTTTATATGAATTATTTCAACAAGCATTTAATAGGCAACTGTTAAATAGTCTGTTGGGTCCTTGGAATAAATTACTTATGATAAAAAAGTAAATTCTTTTGCTTTGTTAACATTTTGGATCTTTACATGGAAATGAAACTGATTATAATAAAGTTAATGTTCACTGATTTCTGATGAATTATTTGTGTTCTACAAACATTCATGAGTAAAGGTTCACGCATTTGATTTCAGTTGAAATTTAGATTAGTCAATGATGTCTGTTTATCCAAAAGATTAAAATAAATATTTAGATTGTAAACTCTTTAAAATTTTTAATT
>NW_004624763.1:9954109-9967049 GCF_000247695.1 Heterocephalus glaber
GTGTAAATACTGAATAGTTTCTCTAGTGTGAGAAACTGAAAGTGTAAATAAGGACTAAAAGGTGTAATAGATAATGTGACTCAAAAAAAAAAAAAAAAAAACACCTCAATACTGTAGGGATTAAAAATTTAGAACATTACTCAAAAGATATAAAAATTTATTCACCAAAATCATAACAAAGACCTTTCCATATCTAGGGAAATAACAATAAACATGCACAAGAGACATAGAATTTCAAATAGTGGTGACCAGAAAAAAAAACCCCTATCATATGTCGTAAAAAAAATTTAACACAAAGAGAGAAATTTAACACAAAGAGATAATTCTAAAAGCTGTTTCAGAAAAACAAAAAACAAACAAACAAGCAAACAAAACAACAACAAGTAACCAGTAAAGGAAAACTCATCAAGATCAAAGCAAATTTCACAACATAAACATTCAAAATGAGGAGAACTTTCAGTATGTTAGATTCTGGCCCCCTAAAAGGTATATCCATATCATCCTAGAAAGTCTAAATTTGACCTAATTTTAAACAAGATGTCTTTGCCAAATAAATTAAAACCTAATTCTGAAAAACATATTTTTTGCATGAGATGAGGTGACCACAGATTAGTGACACGGACTGTAAATCTAATGGCAAATAACATTCTATGAGATGCTCAGAAAAAAGACAAAAAAGGAGAGGAAAAATGTTCCCATGAAGATGGAAAATGATTTTGAGACCACTGGAAACATGAAAATTTGGAAAAAATTATTGTAAGTATTTTCTTCTAATGTATATAGGAGTATGAACTTCAAGAACTGTGAGAGAATACATTTATTTTGCTTTTAAGCCTCCAAATTTGTGGCAATTATTAAAGCACACATAAGAAATAAAAATGGTAGTAAAATTGCATTAAGCAGTTTATGATACAGAGTAAGGAGATATCAGTTTTTACTATGAGCTAAGAAATGTAAAGAAAAAGTCACAATGGAGATGGATCTTCCAGAAAAATGACTTGAACAGATGTAAACAGAGAGCAGTTTGAAGAGGAGCCCAAGTAGAGGGAACACTAAGATCTGAAAAACAACTCCTGGTTAGACATAGTTGTGTGCGTATATTCTTGTGTGTGATAAATGAGCTTAGAGGCAAGTTACAATACTGCTTCATGTTATAACAGGTGATAGACCATGACTTTATTTAGATTATGTGTTCATAATTTTAACTATTTTATTCATAGGGTATAATATTGTACAGTTATGTACTATAGTTCACATATTATATGTTAGGAATGCACGTTTCTCCTTGATAAGGAAGAGCACAGAACAGAAACTAAGCATATTCATTTATTTTACTATAATACTGAGAAAATTAAAAGTTATTGAATTCCTAAATAAAAGTAAACATTATTAATGGGATTATTCAGAATAAATGTATTAGCAAAATGTTTAGGCATTAAAGTATGAATTAAATTACAATATTATATGAATACAAAGTATATAAAAACATCTCTAATATTTTATCTTTTGTAGATGGATCCTGCTCTTTTATGTTTTTTATACTTTACTTTGTTATTATGTTTGTTTTGTTTGATTAGGTAAAATTACAGAAGATAAAGAATGGATAATACATTGGCCTGGATGCAACAAAACTTTTGCGAGAAAGCTAAGACTTTAGATGGCAATATTTTCAATGTTGTTAGCATTGTCTTAAAGTACAATTATGTCATGACAAAAAAATCAATCAATATTAATTATTTTACAACATAAGTTCTACCAGATGGTACAAACTGAACATAGTAGGAAATTTACAAAAAGTTTTAAAACTTAAAAATATATCATGTCCCAATCGAGGGTCTTTTAATTGTGAGTTTATGGAATGAACATAAAAAAGAGAAATAAACCTATTCATATTCTGTTATGCATTGATTTGTGCTGTAAAGCATACTAGACATAGAACAAAAATATTCAAAGCATTATTTTAAAAATTTACAATAACAAATATGTTTAAAGTGCCCTATACTCTGATCATAATGTTAAAAAAGTTTTCTAAATGAGTACTCCAAAACAGTCCTATCAGATTGGTTTTATTATTGTCTCTATTTCATTCATGTGTAAAATAGAGTGTTTCAGTAGATGTTTATTCACATCAATAGAAGATAACATTCAGATTTACAGACCAGCAGTTCAAATCAGGAGACCTCATTCTAAATACTCACCATGTTGCCTTCAAGAATTTGTAGACTGGGAAATACTTACTCCTTTTCCAATATGGAAATATTTATTGTTAACCCTTTTTCAAGAAATAAATCTGTTGGCTGCGATACAGAATCAAACAAAAGAAACAAACTCCACTATGCTTATAAAGCTTGAGGGGAAGTGCTAAGGTGTTGGTCAGTTCCCTAAATTTGATACCCACTATAAAAAGTAAACACAGACTTAAGATGAAATGAATCTTACTGAATTTCCTACTTCCTTTCCTATCATTGAGGAATGTCAACCAGCTAGCATCAGGAAGAGGAAAGTTTGGTCATATAATTTTCTACACATTCATGGATCTTCATTCCAGTAAGGAGTAAAAACAGTAAAATATTTAAATTATCAATTCAAACAAATGTCATCAGAGTCTGATCCTATTTTAATGTTTTTGTAAGGTAAATAAAAAACCACAGTGATGGACTAAGAAATACAGTCAAACTTGGCTTTCATTACTGGAAAAGTGTACAACTGTTGAAACTACAGAAAGCAAGATTTTTAGAATATATGAGACTTCTGAACACAAAGGAGAAAAAGCCCTGGAGTTGGAGTCACTCTTAGCCATTTTATTGAGTGCATTCTAAAAATGAAGACCAAATTTTACATACATATATAATTATATATATATTAATTATAATTAATTATATTATAATTATATATTACATTACTATATTAACTATATATTACATATAATTGTACAGTGAAGAAGTAAATAAGAAAATATTATACATATATATATATATATATTAAATTAAGGGCCAAGAGATGAAAGACTTTCAGATAGATGGAAAAGTTTGTAATTTTATTCAGTGTTTTAAGAAAACACTCATGGTTCAAAAACTCCAACATATATGGTCAAATGAGATAAAAATTTATTTTGCTTATATAGAGCCCAATAGGTTTACCATATTCATGATAGTATTCCTCTAAGTGGTGATTTCAGAATCCCACTTTTTGACATTTGGGGCATTTGTAATTTGGATTTTTTTTTTTTTTTTTTAACTACAGACATTCATAGCTAAGTGGATGTACATTGAGGCCTTACTCTTAAGTGAAATAAATAGGACACACATGTGTAAATACTGAGTAGTTTCTCTGGTGTGAAAAACTAAAAGTGTAAATAAGGATCAAAATGTATAATTGATATTGCATAATAGGAAGAAAAGGTCTAAAGGAGCAGGGGAAGTGGGAGGGGTAGGGGAAAGGGAAGAAGGGAAAGGAAAAAATATGAGAAAAGGAAAAACATGAAAGCAAAGTCTTTGTAAATAGGGAAGGGTGGAGGGGGTGAAGGGAGGGGTAGCAATGGGGAAAAAATAAGAACCAAGATGCATTATGTAAAGGTACAAGATCCCAATGATGAATGCAACTGTATTGTATACCTAAAATGTACCAATAAACTTAATGAGAAAAAAAAAGAGAGACATCCAGGGTTAGGTTTTAGCAGATTGCTTTAATCAAAACAAAACCTTCTGCATTTGTAATTTGAGCAATTGTATCAAGCATGGAAATAGCCTTGAGATTATTCTATATGCAATTGTCACAATCAAGGCTGAAATGTGTAGTATATTTGTGCACCAAGCATGAGGAAAACCAGCCCTTACCTAGTAAGCACCCATGAATAGATTTTCTAAAAGTATGCATTAGCTAATCATGCACTAGATGTATCTAAAATAGATTCTTACTTTAAACACATTAAGAAGAGATAAAAAGGTTGAGGAGGTGAGAAAATGAGATTTTTTAATACTGAGTACACAGGCATTCAAAAAACTGGCAGTCCAAGGCCCTAAGGCAGAAATTTAATTGACATGTTTGAGGGACAAGAACCAGGTCCTGTAGAAACTGGAAAGGGTAAGCATTTTAAATTCTTTGGTTTTTATCTTAGCGGAGATAGGGAGGAACTGTATGGATTTAGATACAGGAGTGATGTGATTGATTTATTTTGACACAATCACTTTTAATGTTTGTTGAGTATAGACCTAAGAAGTTAAGGTTTTACAAAGGTATATTCACTTGGAAACTGTGCCAATAATTCAGGTAAGCGATGATGGCTCAGGCAAGAGTGAAACAAATCTAAGATTGGAAATGTGGTCAGACTCTCGATAAACTTTGAGGACAGAGGAGTAAGTAGTAGATGGAAGACTATATGCAACATGTGAGATCGATTTTCTTAATTTGTTCGTGATGCAACAACAAAATACTTGAGATTGGCTGATTTGTAAAGCACAGAATTCCTTTTTCCCAGGGCTGGGAGCCGGGAAGTCAAGCTAAGGTTGCCAGCATTTAGCCTGGTGAGGATCTCCCAGGTCAGAATGCAGAAGAGCGAGATAACCAAATTCGGGAAGCTGCCTTCCGGAGAGTCTGAGATCTTATTTATAAAGGAGAAGTTTCATGGCTTCGCCACCTGTCACGGACCCTATGTCTTAGTACCGGCAGCGCATCAGTTGTGTTCAATATATCTTTAAATTATAGCAGAGGCGAAAACCTGTGAAGAGTGACCCCAACTGTTTTGGCTTGAATAAATAATAAGGGAGAATTTAAATTATCGAGGATAGAAGTTTGCATCACAAGTTCAATTTGGGATGTAATAAAAAACTTAACTGACAACCCAGTAATGCTGGTTTAGATAGTTGAATACAAGTCTAGTGGTCGAACAGGAGATTTGGGGTGTCGATATCAGATATTTGTAACCTTGAAAGAGATGATATCAGCAAGATAATATAATATTTTAATATGTTGCATGGCTTAAAAACTTACTTGTGGAAAAAGGGTATATATATATATCACATTTATGTTAATTAAAATAATGCTGACACAATAATACCAGAACAACCCATTTTATTAGTTATTATATTGATCTTGGCTTTTAAAAAATTATTAGATGATATACCATAATTTCCTACAGTATGCCACATAAGAAATGTGAATCTATTATTTGACTAAAGGTAATTATTAGATAGAAAATAATGTTGACATTCTCTTCATCAATTGCAGATCTTATAATTTTATTCCAGAAAGCTCTTTATGGCATTACTGATAATAGTTACTTAGTGAAACAAACTAGATTCGTGAATTCTGTTCTTGATATTTCCCTCTGACATGTAAATTCTGCCAACTTACATTGTGGAAATAAATTATTACTCTATTGCCAGAGCCCACAATACTGATTATGCCCAAAGCATGTTGTAAGCAGTGCAAGCTGCAGAGAGTTAAATCCCTCAGTTGGATTACTTTAAGAAGCGAGTCTGACTGAAGCTATGTGACTCACAGAAGTATCTCACGAGCAATGCGGTAGCGCGCAGGTTAACACTACCTCCCCCGCCCCATGAACGGCCACAGCCCAGACTAGAGAAATGGCCTAGGAGGCTGTGGGGCTAATACGAGATAATATCCATAGGTGAGGTCAGAGTAATCAGAACCAAATTCCATTCCCACAATCAGTGCCTTCGTAGCTTGAAGGACAATGCTCTACTTATAACCATATATTTTATCTATCTTGCTTCTAATTTGAAAATGCTTCGACTTCTCTTTAAAGTGTTGCATTAGTTTCCATGTTAATTTCACGTATTGCACATCTATACATGCATCTTTCCTGATTGATGGATAATAACATTCGGTGGAAGAGACGGGCCAGTTCCTTTTGCCAAAGGAGCATTGGCTGTCGCAATTCACACTTTCTCTTTAACTCTTTTGTCTTAAATTTTTCAAACTTGCGTCGCACTGGGGAGGTGGGGACTAGAGACTTAACTGCAGGAGTCTCTGGCACTCCCTAGTGAATGACTTCTTAACATGTTCATTTCACCATTGTGCCCACCGAATAACAATTAAAATTGAATACACATGGAATTACCTTTATATTATCACAATGGGTTATTCTATTGCAATTATATAATCCCTTAGATAATGTTTCAAATTTAACTATACATTAAGTATAGTAACTACTAGTATATTTTCAAATTTGGAGTATATTTCCTTCTGTACACTCATATTATTTAAAATAAAATGTAAAAAATAATATTCAAATCAATATACGATACTAATACTGGTCTCAGTAATTCTTACATTTAAGTAAATGTTTGAGAATGTAGCCTCCTCAATATTACACCAAATCTTCATATCAAGATGGATTCCTACTCCAAATTTGGTTCAGATATGGAAGACTGATGATGTCATAAACAAGCATATCAAGATGATAAGTTTTATTACTAACAAAATATGGTTTTCTGGGATAAACAGTGCAAGGTCCCAAAAGTCAGCGTGTTCAAAATGAGTGTGAAAGGAGACTGGTTTGGGTTTTTTTTTATCAAGTTAAGGGATGAGTCCTAGGTGAGAGTTTCTGTCTCCTGGGAAGCTTATGTGATCTGAACGTTGTATTGGTCAGCTTCCCCATTGCAGGGACTAAGAACTTGACATTAACAACCTAAAGGAAGAGAAGTATAATTTGGCTTAAGGATTCAGAAGTTGCAGTCCCTGGTGGACTGGCTAAAAGACAGGAACACCATGGTAGAAGAGCATGGTGAAATAAGGTTGCTCATTTCCTAGTGGCCAGGAATCAGAACACAGGGAATGAGGTCCAGTGAGATGTCCAGTCCCCTTCAAAGCACACACTTAGATGCCCAGCTCTGACAACACATTCAGCTCTGAGCATCAGGGGATCAGTGCAAGGATGAGTGTGGCACCCTCACTGTCTACTCACTTCTCCAGGGGTCTCCTAATCCAGGCAAGTTGACAGTTAAGATTAACTCACACAAACTCCACACCAAAACACAAGCAAACACATAGGCTCTGGTGTTAACCTGCCTTGATCCGATGAAAAGTCAAGGAAGAAGAGGTAAAGGATAAATGATGCCTGATAAATAAGCATAAGAAAGTGGAGTCCAAACCTTTAATATACTCTAAAGAAAAGTGAAAATGCAGTATTAAAATTTATTTTAGAATTAGGATGTTTGTAGAATTACCACAAAAGAAATAGAAATAGAATTTTAAAATTAAAGCTGTGAGCTAATCTTAAATACTTTTTTAGAGAAATATTATTAATAGCATCTGATTTGTTTAGTGCAACCAATTCTAAGATAAATATTTTTTGAAAGCTGACATACATATTTTAAGTAATAAATTGTCATCATATATCTTTACCCTTCTTAATCTGTTGATACATATAAGTAGCTAAGTATAAATTGAGAACTAGATGTAGCTAATTTTCCTTCCTTAAATTTATCCAAATAAAAATCTTATTTTTAATCCTCTTTTAGGTATTATAGATTCTTTCAGATATGAAATCTGTATATCTTACACATGCGAGTATTTTAACATTAATGCAATTCAACGATAATTTATTTTAAAGGTTGAATGTTACTGCTCACTGAATTCTGCGAGTTTCCAGGATCTGTAAAAAATTGCATGAATAAAAATTGAAACTATGCAAACTTATGATGGGTAGAATCTTAGTTGTAGCTTTCACATAGCTGAGGTATTTTTCATCTGTCTGTAAATCTTATGGAATTGACTAAACAATATACTGTGTGTATATGTCTGTATTTAAGGTTGGAAATTTCACAATAAAAAAACTAGACAATGATAGAATATGTCCAGCAAATCTGATTAACTTATTGGTCCTTAGGTATAATCCTTTGGTACAATTGGAATGTGTTTGAATAAAGTTTTTTTTTCCCTTTTATCTCAGCTACTCTGATGATTTGTTGTCACAGAATGATAGTAATTCTATCAATTTACTGTTACTACTAGAGCACAGGGAAGGACTTCAAATGTAGGTTGATGGGAGTATTTTTAAAGGAAATATTTTAGTACATATTATAACAAGTATAAACCTTGTATCCATTAAATGTGAATATGTGACAATGGCATGCTAGGGGCAATCATTTGGACCATAATTTAAGACAGGAAATGTTTCAATCATTATTTATTGTGTCTTTTTTGACAATTCATACTTAGCCTCTGATCATCAAGATCTGATACTAAGATGTTAAATTAAATTATATAAGTATCATAGATTTCATATATTTGCATTGCTCCTTTTCTTGGTTACTTTCTCATTGCTCAAACAAATACCCAATACCCACAAGTTAAAGAAAGATTTATTTTAGCTGACAGTTTGTAGAGTTTTCAGTCCATAGTCAGCTGGCTCAAGGCAGGACAGCATTATAGAAGGGCATGGCAGAGGAGAAACAGTCCACGGCAGGGCAGACAAGAGACAGAGGCAGTAAGCAAGCAGTGAGCCTCTCTGTCACTTTTTATTCAATTTAGGCTTCAAGTCTGTTGGTTTGTACCACTCAAACCCAGGGCGGGTTTTATGTCTTCAATAAATCCATTCAGCCACACCCAGAACTGTGGCAAACCTATCAGTGGACTAATCCAGTTATTCACACAACCATGATGCAGTTCCTTCCAAAAGTCCTACTTGGGCATATATGAGGCTTTGGGAGACATTTTAGATATAAACCATAATACTTGTAAAACTTATAAATTTTTTGGAGTACTTTCTTGTTGTTTACTCTCTGTTTAAAAGACCCTACTTCCCTCTACTATGACATTTTTTATATATTTTTGTTTTGGGGAATCCTGATACTATTTAGAAATAGATATTTAAAGTTGTAATATTATTTTCTATTCTTTAGTGATGAGGTATTTAGAACTGCGCATAACTTCAAAATCTACTACATCCATTTCCTTTCAGCAGCTAAGTGCACAGGGACTCAGAGATTTGGCAATTATTTGCTTTGTACTATAGGATGCCTAATGTGAACATTTTAACTCTTACAAAACAGACCTCTTTCCTCCTTTTCTATTTAGCAAATGAAAATGGTAGACACTTATTCACTCAATGTTTCAAAAGATTTTGAGTTTCATTTACCAATAATGCCCTTATTCTTCTTGGCAGGAATAGTTTCAGATGAGAAATTTGTCAGAAAATCAGCACAACTGAAGAGTATTTCATTATATATACACATATATATGTATATGTGTGATTATATATATGTGATTAGTGAAATAAGTAAAGTATATTAATATGGTAATAGCTATAATCAAACTTATATTTTAAATTAACGAACATATAAAAATTGTCAGTCACTTTACTATCTGTTCTTTCATCACAGCATACAATTGTTAGGAAAGAAATGCTTTTATAAAAATTTTTATTTTGTACTTGCTTAATTATTGTTTCATTCAGTTTTGCATTATCTTAAAAATAGTAAAAGACACTTCATTTTAATACAGTTTCACAATTTCCCAGATAGTTGCAAAGCCACTTTGAAAATTAAAACATACATGTTTAAAATATATGCACACATAAATTATACCAAGAAGAATGCACAATGAAGAATAAAATATTAGTGTTAATATTATGTAACATATAACATCTGAGATACAATGTTCATTGACCAAATATCCCCTACTTAATTTCTTTTAGAAGAAATCCAGAAACAATCCATACAGTATGTATTGTGTGTGTAAATAGAGACATTAATGATCCCTTCAAAAACCAAAGACATGCTAATGTGAGGATCTTACAAATTTTAGAAGAGCTGAACAAATTAATTAATGAAGTGCTGAATTCCCCAACTATAGTAGTGTATTTGTGTATTTCTCCATTCACCTCATGTTTAGCTTTCTGCATTTTCAATCTCTATTGTTTGATGATCACACATTTAATATCTATCCTCTTAGTGGACTTATCCTTTTTTTGTTATGAATTATCTCTTTTTGTCTTTAGTAAGTTTTTCCTTGGAGAAATTGTATTGCATAGTGATATACCTACTCTTGTCATTTGTTTGATTTGTATTTGTATGGCACATCTTTTATCCATCCTTTTACTTTGAATCCACTTGTGACATTGAATGGGAAGTATCTTGTACATACCACATAATTTAATCTTATTTTTTTTCCTGAATACCATCGATGTCTCTTCAGTTGAATATTTAGAACTTGTATTTAAGTCACATATTAGTATCTTAGCTCTTAAGTTAGCCATTTTGTTGTGTGCTTTCTGCTTGTTTCATTTAGTTACTTTTTCTTTATTTCTATTTTGTGTATCTGAGTTACCTAACCATTCTTAAGGCATGCATTTTCCACTCTTTCTTTGTACTGTATTTTTCTTCTCCATCAGGAAGAATATACATAAATAATTTAATACAGCCTACTGGCAAGAACATTTTATAATTTTTAGTAACATGTCAAGGATCGGCTTGAGATTAATGTACTGTTCCCACTTTTAAATACAGTCATAAGCATCATCTAGTGTTCTAAGTTTTTAGAGTCATTTAATATGATTTATAACACCCTTGTTACAAATATTTTAGGGAAATTGTACTACTGGCAAATATTTCTAGTTTTTCCCTATCTGAAAATGTTTTGATATACTTTTTTTTACCTTGTAGGATAGTTTGATGGCTAAAGAATTTACAGTTGACAGGATTTTTTTCAGCCTTTTAAAAATGATATACCACTTTCTCCTGGCTTCTGTGCCTTCAAATGAGAAATTGCTCCTATGTCAATTGATCTTTCTTTTTTTATGCTGTTTTAAGTATACTTTATTTCAGAAAGTGATATTTAGTATTTTCTATATACACTGAAATCACGAACATTTCACTTTTTCTAAGTCAATTATTTCGTAAGGATTTTATTAATGGATATTGGTAAATAGAACTTTGGAAATCTTAATTCAGTATTCTTACTATACCCAAGGCTTTTGTAAGCTATAGTTTTATGTACAACCTTGTACGATTTTTTTGACACACAATTCAGAGTCTTGTTTATTCTCTTGGGCTTTGTTCTGGCCAATACATTTTTTAAAAATCTTTAAGAAAAACTGTGATTGTTTTAGTGGGTATTTTTCTAAGTAAATGAAAACTTGTATAATGGTATTTTAGAGAATGCCAGATAAGTGCGTGTTTTGAGTTTCTGTTTTTCTCATCTCTTGTATGTTTGTACATAGCATGGGACTTGAATAAAACCATCTGGATAATTTAAGGATTGCTTTTTTTTTCTTTCTGAAAAATATAAGATGGTGTGATATTTCTTCTTGTCCTCTTATTTCATACTTGTTCTAATGAACTAATTTATCATCCTCACCTTCCTCTTTCACAGTTTCCAGACTCTGTATTAAACATTATTTTGGCATCTCAATGAACCTTCTTTTAGCATTACCCTATGTAATACAGGCTGAAAAGGTAATGAAATGGTTTTCAGAAGAGTTAAAGGCCAGCATAGACAGTTTCGTACCATACCACAGAACTTGTAGGCACAGACGTCTGAGTACAATAATTTATTACATAATTTACAGGTACAAAGTGCAAGTGACTTGATGCTCCTGTTTCCCCAAGCCCTTGAACTCCCTGGGTCTTTGTTTTGCTAGAAAAACAAAGGGTGAAAAGCAGACAGTTGCTCAGTTCAAAAAAAAAATTCAAACATTCATATTATCTTGATATCCAAAGACATAGTAAAATCAAAATTTTTTTTTTTTGATACCAGCGATTGAACTTGGGACCTTGTGCTTGCAAGGCAGGCTGTAGCACCACTGAGTTAAATCCCCGGCCCAAAATCAAAATATTTTTACAATTTCTCTTTGCATTTAAAGCTTGGATTATAAAACATGTAAGACTGTGAGAGATTTGGTTTCTGCAATTAATCTGATTTGGTTTTGGCAGGTAAATATGAGGCTCCAGCAGAATTACCAACATTTCTAGTCCAAAAGAGTAAAGATAAGGCCAGGGATTTAGCTTAGTGGTTCTGGTGCCTGACTTGCAAGCACAAGGTCCCTAGTTCAATCCCTGGTACAAAAAAAAAAAAAAAAAAGAGTATAGATAAATAGATAATTTAAATAATCACTTTCAGTGGAGCTTTAGAAATTTGTGAGACAGTTACACTAGTCTGTTGGATTCTGGTCCACAATAACACTCCACTTGATAAACTAAAGTAGAAAACAATTTTATGGATTAATTCTTATCAAAGTAAGGCACAGGAAATGTGTCTAAATTCACAATATATTCATTAGGTATAAAAAAACTAAATTTTCTCAGAGGTCTTCAGGGATCTTAGTTTGCTAACAATGACTTACAGTTAATAGTTATTTGCTAATAAATTCACTCAATTCAAAGAGGTAATTAATAAATGAATTTTCATTTCTCTTTCCCCAATACTAAAAAGGGATATTTTACTCTCATTACAAATTGATGATGACTCCATCTGCTAGTCAGGACATAGCGATATACGGGAAACTGAAAAATCTGGGAACTATCTGTATTTAATACTGTAAATAAAAACCAAAAAAAGGAAGAAATCAAACATCTAAGAGTACTTGCTTATTACAATTCTTACTAGACAAATCTTTATAACCCACATGCCTTCTTTGGGGCTTTCATCTGATTTTTAAAAAATAATTGTAGTAAGTTATTTGATACAAAAATATTAAGGTCCAACCAAGACTTACTATCTTCCAATTTAAACTAGAACATTCTATTAATAAAAATTCACTATAAAATGTTTGTAATTAAGTGCAAAATGACTACCTAGGAAAAATGCCAGTAACCCTTGGAGCCTCCTGTCTAAAACAAAGAAGACATTTGCACTTACTTTGTTTAAAATTTTTTTTGTTGTTAAATTCTTTTATTGGTACATTTTAGGTATACAACACAATTACATTTCTCATTGGGAACTTGTATCTTTACATGATGCATCTTGGTTCTTATTT
>NW_004624763.1:9967924-9979561 GCF_000247695.1 Heterocephalus glaber
CAATAAAGGAGCCAAACACCCTCACTGGAGGAAAGATAGCCTCTTTAATAAATGGTGCTGGAAAAATTGGGCTTCAACTTGCCAAAGATTAAAAAATTTTTATTCCAAACACTTATCTAGAATCAACTGCAGGCTTTATTCAACCTGTTAGCACTACCTTGCACTGCTGTGTTACTGTGGAACTATCTGAGAAACAAAAGAGTCCTTTGAGAGTCAAGATGACTACTGAAAGAGTACAAGGACTGCAGGTTACTATCTCCCCATTAGTTTCACAATTTCCTCACGTGTCTGAGGCATACAAAAAATAAACCCATAGATGCCACTTTGTTCCAATGATAGTTTCTTAAGAAAATACATTTCTACAGAATTGGTTCAGTAAAATAAAGGTCTCCACTAACCCAGGGATCTATTCTTGAGGCTAATTAGAAAAAGAGGGAGAAAAAAGGTGCTAGAGAAATAGGCCCAACCCCAGAGTCTCTGGTTCTTTGAGGCCATGCAAAGAAGGAATGGGCTTATGTAAAGGGTTTATCCTCTTAACTAGACAGAGCAGTCCGCATTTCCAAAACATTTTCTCAACACACTGCACCATGCTTCATGCTTCAGACCAGTGATAAGATGGAGTGAGTATTCTGAATAATTTAAAAAGCATTATCAAGCCCCTTCAAAAACTAAAATGGTTGGACGCTGGTGAAAGACCCAGTGATTACTTAGGTGAACTAATTAAGACTCAACAAACGCCGGGCTTTCCCAAAGAAACCAGGCCTTTTGGAAAGGAGCCAACTTGTGGTTTTCAAGAACCCATATAGGTAGTCTGGATCCACTGTAAAGCTTGCCAAAAATATGAAGGAAATTCTTCACTAAGCAGACTAAAAAAGATATGTTACATTTAAAAACTATGGTCAATTTTACTAGAATTAGAATAAAAAATATTACTCTGTTACAAGAAAGAGTATTTAGATCTTAACTGTCAGGAAAATATTTGTCATTATTAAAAAAGAAAATTATTGTAAACTTGTTTCTTCTGGTATCTGTTACTCCACAGCACAAAAATAACATGCAAACACTCAACAACTTACGTGCATTGTAAAAGAACATAAGTTGGAAGAAAATTATGTACATAATCAAAAAAAAGTCAGAGCTGAACTCTGAACTTAGCCAATAAAGGCAGATGATCTGAGGAGCTATTTTCACTTGGAAGTCTCTTAACAGTCTGTAAGTCTTGCTCTGTAAGAACTTCTAGCTAGACATTTCAAGCCACCAACCAAAGCAACTTCAGCTCCTGCTTGCCCAGCAATGCTTTCCTTTTCTGCAGAGTAGAAAATATAATCCACAGTTATGACACTTTGGGAATGACAGGTGGTCACTCCTGGAATTCCAGTATCAGGAAAGTAATGGGAATAAACAGAGGACAAGGTAAAATGGAACTGTAAATTTGAAGGTAATTTTTCAGCTGTGTTTTCTCCAGCTGTGTTTTCTCCAGCTGTGTTTATGTCAAGTCACCATCTGACTTTTCTACTTTTGGTACCTGCTGTACCTCATACACACAGCTTTGTGAGATATCTAGGTTTGGGGGCCAAATTGGAATAGATAAAATTCTTCATCCCTGTGAGGACTGTCCTTGGCCAAATACCTTTCCTATAGCAAGTCCTTCATTCTTCTGCCTGCCTTCCTTTATGAAACTATAGAGAGGAGAACCAGGAATAGAGTTAAAGTCACCACACATAACATTGGGACAGCAACTCCCATCTTTCTGGTGAGCAACACTGGAAATCTCTGCCAGCAGCATTGCCAACTGGGTCAGCTTAATATCATGTTGCCTTGGATTGTACAGCACAGGGGATCTTGCGCTGCAAGAGTAAAACTAACCCAGTATTATCTCTGTCCAAGAGAGGGATATTACGGCAATAGAATTCCACTGGGTTCACTGATAAAGAGTGAAAACTTGGAATGTTTGAAGCAAATGGCACAGCCATTGGGTTTCCTTCCTGTGCTCATCTTACATTCACAGTGATAACCCAATGATTCCAGACTTGGCCAGATTTCTGTTCCATAATGATCTTGAACTTCTTGGAGACAAATTACATCTGCATCAAAGTGTTTAAGTCTTTGTTTTTTTTTTTTTTAACTATTTATTTATTTATTTATTTATTTGTTGGTACCTGGGATCAAACTTGGGTCCTTGCGCAGCAGGCAGCAAAACCACTGAGCTAAATCCCCGGCCCTCAAAGTATTTAATTTCTTTCAGAATATTGGGAAACCTGAAACTCCAGTGTAATACTGGCTGTCGGCAGTGTCTGTAAAGGTGTGAATTATTTTCCAATAAATCTTGTGAAAATATATTATAGGACATCACTGAAAAGTCAAAGTTGTTCTCACCGTCTTCACATTTTGACATTTTTGTCTCCCAGGATCTTGGCATTTTCTTTATTATGGTTACATACATATTCCCAATTCCTTACTATCTTGCTTTGGTGTTTTCTTCGCTTTGATGAAGCCTCATCTCATTCTGAGTTCATGACTTAACTAGACAGGTGAAGCGAGGATGTCTGGTTCAGTGGTCATATCTCCAGTTACAGTATGGAGACTGAGTTCTAGATGCAAACAAACAAGGTGGCCTGCACTTCAGTGAGAAATGCCTGCTACTCAAGTATGGGTAGGGAGCACGACTAGAGTCTGGGCCACCTCATACAACTAGAAATATGTCTGTTCCAGAAATACCGCTGCAGATTCTCCCCCAGTGTAGACCACTCTCTGCCCAGACTCCTGGGGTGATGGGGAAACATGGGGTATCGGCCTCTCCCCAACACACAGTGGCAGTAGCCCTTCCTCACAGAGCCCCAGGCTTCCGTCCTCCCTTCCAAGGGGATCCAGTTCCCAGGCCCAGCACTCCACAAAAAAATCTACCGCACGCTTGCCCCCCCCTAAAGCTCCCCAGGGTCCCCATCATTCAGAGTCCCGGCTTCAGGCCCGGCTGCGAGGCATGTTGGGAGCTGCAGTCCTGCAGCCCTCCAAGCCGCCATGAGGCCCAGGGAGACTCTCTCAGTTGATCTTTTTACAGCTGTTGCATTTCTTCTCTCAAACATTCAGATCTTTTTCATTCTCCTGTATTTTTAAAGTACATGATGCATAAACCCCTTGGTATTCTTTTGGTGTTTACTCTTTACAGTAAATTTAGCTTTAAATCTGTACTTTTATGTCTTTCATCAAATTTGCTTAATGTTTAAATATTATTTTTGAAATATTCTTTCAGTGCAACTAAATTTTGTATATTCGGTTGTTATTTTTTCGCAGGTTCTGGATCTGATTTGCTTGTTTACTTGCCCTCTCCTCTCCTCTCTCGCCTCCCTTTCCCTTCCCCCTTTCTTTGCAGGTCTACAATACATTGAATTTTTTTTAACTGTATATCCTTTATTGGTACATTTTAGGTATATATAATAATGACATGCAGATTTCAGTGAATGCTGGGCTGGCTCCAAGGCAGAAAGTGAATGGCAGAGAGGCAAGGTGGAGGAAGAGAACCTCAACTCTCCAGGAACTAGAGAGAAGAGTGAAGAGATGAGGACAAATTCTAGAACACGTCCCCAGTGACTGACTTCCAAACAGGCCCCACCTCCTGGCAACATTTTCAGAAACTGAATGCATCCATGGATGCATCCAAAGATGAGTAGAATGTCCCCCACTACCAAGTCAACTTTGAGTTACAAGAAAGACTCATGTCCAGGTCACTATGCAAAACAGATTTAGTCCAACTCTAAGAGAGACCAGTTTTAACACTTTCAGTATTGGTAGAAAAATAAAAAGAACAAAACCCTATTCCAAAGTCTTCCCTGACACTCAAGGAAAACTTGTAGCTGTGAAACTTTGTAAAAAAGGAAAATATTTCAAAAATACATTGACCCTAGAAAAATGTTCCCATTCCAAAACAGATAAATAAAAAATTAAAAAATAGGGACAAAGTATCATGAAAAGCCAGCAGGAGAAATATTACATCCTATGGTTGGCTTCACTCTCACAGCTTCATGCACTTTTCTGTAAGAGGCATACTTCCTGGCTTCTTAGGATTTCCTCTGCAATCTGGGTGGAAGCCTCCATTATCCCATGAACTCTGCAATTTACCTGTAAAACTGGCACCATTAGATAATGCTAAGATCTGCTTTCAGTTACAATAGTAGACAGGTCCCCTTGCCTCATGGCTACAGTGGTCCAGGAGTTCCTAGATGGCTGATCATGGTGAAATGAATCTTGAGGGACCAATTTCCTAAGTGTCCCTTTTTGAGCAGGAATCCCAGTGACTGTCTTCTCATTATGCTTGATAGTTTTGTACCCTTCAGCTTGTGAATGGTAGAGTTCTACTGATTTCTGAGATGCTTTGAAGCCATTTTGCCATTGTCCTGATGCAAAGTGCATGGCCTCTTTTTAATGCTAACCTTTCAAGAATCATGTTCTTTTATGTCCCAACTTTGCAGGAACTTCCTTTCTGATGAAAGTGCAAAGTTTTCATTTCTGTTTTTTGCTCTGGATCCTCATTGTAGATCTGGCTAAAAGCACCCAGCAGCATCTATGCCAGAATTTAACATTGGGCTATTTTGAAACTTCCTCTACCATATTAATTAGTCTAGATTAATTAGTCCAGATTAATTCATCTTAGTCTCCTGGAAAGTCTTTGAACATGAGGAAAATGTAGGAATTTTTTTTTGTCAGGGTGTAACACACATGCCCTCTAGTTCACTTGCCAATGGAATCTTTGTTCCCAACTGCAACTTCTTGACTATGCCTTTACTGTCTGCATTCTCATCATCATTCTGGTCTTCTGAGCTCTGACATAAATCTCTCATCAAGTTCGGGTTATAGCACTATAAGTCATCTTTACTTGGCATCTCCAAAAT
Organism: Heterocephalus glaber; assembly: GCF_000247695.1. The sequence goes on from NW_004624763.1 coordinate 9,972,811, forward strand.
TTCCAAAACCCTCCTGCAAATCAGTTCCAAAGGCTTTTACACCACATGGCCAAATGCAGTAACAGAAAGTGGACAGAGGGGTCACAGCCAAGGAACAGTGACAGTAAATGCCTGAAGAGGGCCGGGCATAGTGGCACACATATGTAATCCAAGTACTGTGTGAGACTGAGGGAGGAAGAGGCTAATCACAAGTTCAAGCCCAGCTTGGGCAACTTAGATACTTAGCATGTCTCTACCTCAAAAGAAAAAATAAAATAACAAAAGGGAGCAAAGGACGTAGCTTAGTGCAAAGGACGTAGCTTAGTTCCAAGGCTCTGGGCTCAATCCTTAGTACCATGAAGGGTTGGAAAAGAGGTCCTAAAGAAGAAAACTCATGAATAGTGTACAGAAATGTTACTCATGGTATAAGTGAATGAATTTTATCCCTAAAACCAAAATAAATTTATTTAAGATGGGAGAGATAATATTTTAATGTAACAGGAAGTAGGATTTAGATAAGTGTTAAAGTTTTAGTTAGCAGTATGGAGATTAGCTGAAGACAATGAACTCTGGTTAAGTGATAGGATTGATGGGTAGTACTAAGAGGCAGAAACTTGAAACAAAGAATCTTTCCCAGTATACAATCTTGTTTTCTATATTAACAGAAATTATTTATAAAATGTTCTATGTCTTATGTTGTTGTAAGGTAGTTATTTGGATTAGCAAATTGAATTTATAAAAATCCCATTATGCAGATAGTGTTGTTAAAGTAAATCTGTAAGTAGAGAAACTAAACTGTCACACACACACACACACACACACACACACACACAGAGTCACTTATGTAATACATGATTATTGCTAAATGCAGAAATTTTGACTTCAGAGTCCCTACAGAAGCATACAACTACTTTAAGGAACACAGATAATTAATTTCCTTTAAAATGTGGATAAAACTGGAAATGAATTATTCATTTTAAAATATAAGTTTTAAAGCTCAGATGTTTCTAATATGCTGATTTTTTGTCACTGTATGTTACCTCATACTTTATTTATTTTTTGTTTACCCATAAAGTTCCTTGTTGAGTAATAGTAGAGAAGAATTTGAGAATATTCATCTGGGATTATATATAAATAATATTATAAACTGGGAATGACCTTAGTATGCTAAAATTGCATTCTTCTATGGATTCAGTGTCTTACAAATAATGAAAAGGATTAAAACTCTTGATTTTTTATGGTTTTTAAATTTTTATTTTTTTACTACATGTTTGTCATACATGAAGTTTATGTTGATTTTAAGGAATAGCTACTGGAGGAAGGGGATTTAGCTCAGTGGTGCCCCCTCCTGCCTTGCAAGCACAAGGCCCTGAGTTCAATCCCTGTACCAAAAAAAAATAATAGCTACTGGTACATAACAAATATTGTTTCTTTTTTCTTCTTCTTTCTCCCCAACCACCTCCTTCCCTCCATCACTAGATTCCTTTACCCCATTTTCTTTATTATTATTTAAAATTCATCTTTGCAGTACAAAAAAGTGGTTGTCATCAAATTGGCTAATGAGGACACATTAGCTAAAATATAAAAATATTATATACCTCTTAAATATTAGTTCTATTACATTTATTCTAAATTTTGGAATTGTCTTTGGGATAGATTTCCATGTTACTTAGTATATAAAGAAAAGACCTATAATGCTCCTTCCTGTGTATGCTTTATATCCATTATTATTTAATACTTTTCTTTATATTTTATGCTTTCAAAAATAACATCCCTGGAGGGATGAATTGGCAAAGCACGCCAGGACCTGTTGAGCAAATCTGCCTATAATAGATTGCTTCTCACAGAGGCTAAACTTGAGGAAACACAAAGTAATAAAAATGCATTTTAAATTTGTCAAAAAGTGAACATCTAGGTAAGAAAAGCACATCTTTCTTTACCCATCAAGCCAAATTTCTTTAAAAAGTATATCACTTTAACAAATGACATGATGAATTGCCAAAGTAGCACTTGCTATTTAAAGAACAGTAATGGGTAACTATATTCAGTTTTCTTTGCTTGACATAAGTGAAATGCAGAGAATGTGTTGGCCATAGCTATTTTTGCTCTCTAGATTCCTTTCCCTTGTTTAAATGTGCATGTTTCTTTCAATCTGAGCAGCAAAAAATGTATTTGCTACTCTTTTTCTCTATAGCCCTCCAATTTATATTTAGGTTTCTCGAGTGATCAATATGTACTTTTTTTATTGTGATATTCAGTCTTTTCCTTCCTACCTGAAAAGGAAAAAAAAATGAGTTGATCATAAAATATATGATTTCAGAATCACTTTCTTCTTCAATATATTTGGGAATCTAGGACTCCCAAGTTGTCCAGGAGAAACAGGACTAACAGGACGACCTTGAGTTATCCACAGGTGTCCAGTCTCGCCCAGATCTCTCTTGGTTCCAAAGCTCATGGAGTCATCAGTTCCTTCCTAGTCTATTGTCTTTAAGGGAGCCCATATAAAGGTGGAGAGGAAAATGTTTTCTCTGCATTTTAAGGAAACAAATGAAGGATCCTCTAGACACCCACTTGGTGTGTTTGTTCAGCAACTCTTAAGTGTGTCATAGGGACAGATATTTTTCTCTACTTTTCAGAAATAGTCTAGAAGGTGAAATTAGGTGAGAGAAAACAAAGACAGTGAGAGTAGCAATGCAGAGGAGCTGCACCTGTGTAAATGTGAATGTGCCCTATGTGGCCCTGGTGGAGTAGAGGCAGCCCAGGGCTCTGTTAGAAGACCTCCTCCTCATGAAAATTCACTGGAAATTTATGGGGACTCCAGCAAAGGGAAAGATAACTGGGAAGAAAAATCAGCCTTCAAGTATAATGCAGTGTAGAAATCAGAAAAGAAGCTGGCCTATTATGAGAAAAGCCAACAATAAATATTTTCCATATGAAAGATAATTAAAGCCAGAGTTCAACTGCATTAAACTTAAAACCATTCTTGTCACTTATTTTTCCTCTATTGTGGTGGTTCTAGTAGAATCCAGAGGAGCATATTTGAAAAAAAAAAAAGTGGTACAGGAAAAGTAGAAATAAGACAGGGAGGCTCCCCTCAATTGTCAATGCAGATTTTCAAGTGAGAAGCAGCCATGTTATAGCTGACAGCCTACTGTGCCCGTGAGTGGATTAGGGTGCCATACTTACATGTGATGTTGGGAGGTGGGCCTGGTCTGAACAGTGTGTCATGAAAGCATGACACGGGCAGGCGTATCTCCTTCTCTGTCTTCTCCCTTTGCACTCTGCTTCTTGACTGCCATGATGTTAGCAGCTTTTCCTGCTCTCTGCTCTTCCATGCTGTGCTGTGTTGGAGCCTAAATGGACTAAAAACATGAGCCAAAATCAATGTTTCCTCCTTTAAATTGCAGGTGTTCAGTGTTTGTCCCTGAAATGAAGAAATGATTTATGACTAAAACAAGTCATAAACTATTCAAATGCAGACAGTGTCCTGAGGTTTCAATATATTTGCATATAACTTTCAAGAGATATGCAATCTCCTGTTTCTGGAGCATGTGAATGCCTAAGTGGAGACCATATTTCCCAGTCTTTCATGTAACTAGGTGTGTGTCCATAAAATTACTTTATCGCTGGCTGGGGATTTAGCTCAGTGGTGCCTCCGCCTGGCTCACAAGTGCAAGGTCCTGAGTTTGATCCCCAGTACAAAAAAAAAAAATTACTTTATCACAAAAGAATGTTAATGTAAATGACTTACATGACATGAACTTCAGCTTCAAAAAATAAATTGGAGTTCTTGTTTTTGTTGGTTTGCCATCTTTGACTGAGAACATACAAGGGAAAATTGAAAATATCGTGTATCTTTAAACTTTAAAAAAAAAAAAATTATTATGTAAGTTCAAGACCAGCCTGAGCTACCTAGTGAGTTCAGGGCCAGCCTGAACTACACAGAAAAACTCTGTCTCAAAAAAAATTATCCACCTCATTCACCAGATCTGGCACAATGTCAGTCTCGCTCCTCTCCAAACTCAAAATGACCATGAAATTTGAACATTTGGAATGGATTCAGGACACTGAGGCAGCCATGACAGTACCAGTAAAAATACTCATGGAAGAGGATTTCCAGAACTGTTTCACACAGTGGCAAGAATGATGAGATAATAGTTTTTGAAGTGAAAGAGAGAATTTTGAGAGAAATTAATGACAACATATCTTTTACTATAATAATTCCCTCAATTTAAACATATCCCATATTTTCTCAACCCTCATACAGCTTTCTACAACCAAGTTTTGACTCTGCAGAGGAAATCATAGTGAACAAAGTTCAGGATTTTGGGTTACTGAATCACTTCATGGGTGAAGCTATTCTCTTGTTCTGACACACTACTATGATGAGAGAAATAAATATTTATTAGAAGGGATTATTTCTTTGAGTTTGAAAATCTACTGTTGTATCAGCGTTTTTATTAAGACAAATTTGTAGCTATATTAATTTGAGGTATTATGCCATATTCACAATCTAAAATATGTGGGTATATCTTAAAGATTAGGGAGTACATGGCTGAGAAACAGAACTAGAGATTAAAAATCATGCAGCAAAAGGGACTTTGAGTTCTCTTTCAAGGTGTGACTCAGCTTTCACTGTGAGATGAAAAACTACAAACATGTGTGTGATTAACCAGACGGAAGTATGATAATTTTATTTTCTAGTTTATCACACTAGATGCTCAAATCTCAGGCCTGAAGTGTACACTGAGTAGGAGACTGGAGCCTACTGCAGAAGTTTCCAGTATTGTTTCAGGGGTTCCCAGTAATTCACTGTGGAATCTGTGATTATTCATGTGTGTTGCTGTGTACATCATTGATTCATCCTTTCTATTACCAAATCTAAGTGAATTTGTACTAATATGTAATAATGTTTTATTTATTATCTTGTCATTCAATACTCATCTTCAAATGTGTCTTTTATAAAAAAAAACTTTACAAATATTGTTCTACAAGGCTTTCTGTGGACACATTATTATTTTTCTTGGAACACTATCTACAATTGGAAATGTTACTTCATACTGTCATTATATATTTAATTTTATAAAAAAATGAGAAAACTTTTTTTAGGTAGTTGTCTGTTTTGGTATCTGTGTCATCACTATTTCAAGTGCTGCACATCCTTTCATATATTTGATGTCTTTCCTTTAATTTTCACTCATTATAGTCTTTTAAACATAGTCATTTAAATTTTTTGTTTCTCCAGAAGTAATACTGTACAATTTTTTCTAGTCTTTATTAACAAATTATATTTCTTTCATGGTGAATTTGGGTTACTATCTATTTCCTCATTGTTATGATTTTTTGTTATCGATTTGCAGGAATGTGCATGCATGCATGTGTGTGTGTGTATGTGATTATTATTTGTTAGAGATGTGAATTAACTTTATTTTCTACATGTGTATAAATTATTCAGTTAGGTACCATTCATTAAGTGACTCTACAGGCTACAAGAGAAGGCTAGATAGATGAATGAAATTTAAAACCTGGTAGTGAGAGAAATTTCCTCGTGAAAATCCCTTTTGTTTTCCCACGTATGGTGACAGATTCTTCTCGGTGCTCACATAGTGGGGGTTCATTGATCTCTACACCCCCAGTTTTCATTTGCTCCTTTCTAAGCAGAACAACATCTTCACCCCTATAGCTGATGGTATTCCTACTGATGTTGCCATCACCATAGAAGTCACAGGTGATCAGTTCTCAACCTTGATTGTCACTGATCCTTGACCATTCTACCACATTAGGACAGCCTTCCTGACAGTCATGGCCCAGCAGCCAACTGTTTCCATGGTTTCCCTTCAAAGTACCTGAGAAACCAATTCCACCCTACATGCTAGCCCTATCTCCATCTGCCCTGCCTGTTGCAGTCCGCTTGAAGTGATGAACCTTCTTCCTGTGGTGACTCTGTGCTCAGTGACTCTACTACAGAAATGGCAGGAGGAAGACAAGAGAGGAATCTATTCTACAGCAGAACAGCAACTATAAAAATAACAGCAAAACCCTTCCTGATAAGGCCTTCAGTTGTAATCTGTCAGAATTCCAGGGAACAACTGAAGAAAAGGTCATATAGTGAAAGTATGTCTAGTGCAGTAACATGTTTTGAACTCAGCCCTTGTTAAAATCATAAAGGAAAATCATAATCAGTTGACATCAATCTGATTATGGAAACAAATTGTTAGCACTCCAGAATATTAAACTTTAAAAAAAATAGCTCTATAGCCACACAACTATAAAGAAATAGTAATAAAAATTCAAAGATGCTCAGTATTTGTACTCCACACTATTGAAGATATAAGAAACATAGGTAATTTTTAAGTAATTTATCATGAAGTTATTATTAAAAATGCAAAACCTAATAAGACATAGTAGTACAAATTCAGTAAAGAAACAAAATTTATATCATTTCATTTTATTCATGAGTTTTAAGTGACAGATGTCAAAAATATAAGGAATTGGGAATTGTATATATTTCTTTCATATAATTATCAAGTTTAGTTTTATGCATTTAACATTTCCAATCTGATGCAAACCAAAATATATAGTCATAATTTTTAAATGAAATAAAGAAAAAAGCAAACATTTTAAAACATGGTTTAGGGAACTATACAATAAGTTATGCAATTATACATGGTTTTTAGTAATTCCAGCAGTTGAGAGGCTGAGGCAGCTGGATCACTGCAAGTTTGAGGCCAGATTTGGCTACACAGCAATGTCTTGTCTCAAAAAAAAAAAA
>NW_004624763.1:9988029-10002085 GCF_000247695.1 Heterocephalus glaber
TTTTTTGATACTGAGGATTAAACTCGGGACCTTACACTTGCAAGGCAGGTGTTGGAACCACTGAGCTAAATCCCCAGCCTCAGATGTTCCTTCTTAATACTGGTGTATCTGACCTCCCGGATGTTCAACCACGAATGTTTAGAGACCAAAGCTAAAGAAAAAGTAATTAGGCTAAGAGGACAGCCAATAATTTGGCTCTTGCTCTCCAAGGTCAGCCACAACCCAAGACATGATGAGAGCCCTGTAAAAGGATCCTACAACTCTAGTGATCACCTAACCAACTGAGGAGGGATATTGTTAGCTCCCAGAGGAAAGGACTCAACCAGTGCACTTTGTGCTAAAAAGAGTCACTAAAAATGCAAATGTCCCCATGCTTCCAAGGGAAGCCATATGATGAAATAAAGACTATGACCCTTCCTGGCAGACAACACTGGTAGAAAGATGTTCTACCATGGCCTTAGGAATCTAAGGTTCCTTAGGAACCTTAACTGATTTTTCAAATATGAAGGAGAGATTAATTTTGACTAACAGGTTGACTAGCTAATTTTGACTAACTAGGTTTTACTTCAATTGGTCTTAAACATCCAGCAGAAAAATAAAATAAAAAAGATTTATAAGAAGAATAATAGTAATATTAAACAAAAAGCTAGGTTAGATATAAAAAGGAGGTGCTAAACACTACACTAGCCCTTGTTTGCAGTCTCCAGCTATAACTGTAACTTATCACTACCTTATTGTGGTTCACCAAGGCTAGAAGGCTGTGGTGGCAGGTATAAAGTTACGGTGAGAGTCTTTAACTTCCTTAGCTGAAATAGTCCTTTAAAACCACAGAGCACTCAATCTCCTCACAGCTGAAACCAGAGGAGCTAGCATACCCCTCATAAATTAAATTTACTAACTTTAGATAAATTATCCACATCACATGGAAGAAAATTTAAAGACTCTAAAAGTAATCAGACTTATAGATATTTTCTATAAACAGATGGATTTAAGACCCAGGTGGTATAATTACTACTCCAATCCCTTAAAAACAGTGTCTGGATTTGGATCCCCTTAATCACCTCAATCTGTCTTTCTTTCTGGTTCTTATGTTTGGGCTATAGCTTAATCTCTTCCTAAGTCTATTTCTTCTCACCTAGAGGTTGTCAAATTCCAAAAGGTCAAACAAAAGTCAGTGACAAATGTGCCAGAGTCCATTCACTAAGGTCTACTACACCAACTCTCTGCATTGAGTCCATGACTGCCAACCCTCAAAGTGACTTCTATCAAAGACCCCTTAGACTAGCTCTCTGGAGAACATCTCCGATTGCTGGGCCCCTACACTGACCTATTCTGTCATGAAGAGGCTAGATCAGTCTTCTCCATGCTTTCCTAATGGTAGGTAGGGAAACTATTCCAGAGAGGGAAGTATAAGAGGCAATTTAGCTACTAGCCTATGAATGTGTAGCTAGTAAGCAAGAGAAACCAAGGGGGAGTTGGAGGTCAGTCCCTGGGTTTCATATTAAAATAAGATTAGTCAGTGAAATTGCAACTTTAATCAGGATAGGTGTTCCTCATGCAATATTAAATACAACCCTTCCCTCCATTCAGGGTTTGACTGCAACCCTTCCCTAAAATCAGGGCTTAGTTTGGAGGGACTTAATGCAGAATAACAGATTTTTCTTTAAAATTTGGCTATCTTTAAACTCTACATGCTGAATAACTAGTTTAAAGAGCCTGAGTTCCAGCTGGTCACTTTAAACACAGAGCCATTTGTGATACGGGTGCCACTAAACAACGGAGCAATTCCTGTGCTCTGCATATCTGGATCAAGGGGTCATGTGTCATTTTACCTCCTGGGATCTTTTCCAGTTACCAGGAGCCCCTTCTCTGTTGATATTTGCAATAATTAGTTTCTCTTTAACATCCTTTCTGTCCATGATTTTTTTCTTTGACTTAGTGAGACAACAACTCTGATTTACATGGCCTTTACAGAGTTAGTTGTTTCAATAACAGCTTGAAACAATAGATTAATTAAAAATAATCTGCTATTATACATTGCAAACCTAAAGTTTGTTAAGTAGCTGTTATCAACCAAATCAATATTCTCAGTACCACACTTCAAAGAATCACCACCAGTGGATTGAAGAGAAGAGCAAAATTACACAAACCATTCTGATGATAATGGGTGAGATAGAAAATATAATTAGTCTGGGTAAGAGGAAAGGGGCACTTTGTCTCTGAAGGAGGATGAGCAAAAAAAAAGTTAAATAAATCAGACACAGAAGGTTACTCTAAAAGAGTTACTCTAAAAGATAAACCTAAATATAAATAATAAAATCAAACTAAAAGATGAGAGTTCATATAAAGTTAGATTTTGAGGAAATGGCAAGGAGCCTGGGGATCAGAGGAGAATAGATTAGAAGAATAGAGAAGGGAGGGAAACATAAAAAAGAATTCCCCTAAGATAAGTATAATTATTACATATGTATTATAAACATATACTAATAAAACAAAATTAAAAATAAGAGAGAAAGAAAAAAGATTGATTAAAGGGAAACAAAAAAGCAAGAACTATAAACCTAATCTAGGCCACAGAACATTGTTTCATTCATCCTACTCTACAAATTGACAGTAAATATATTACTCAAATAATTACATTTTAAATATAGGTAGAAATACTTGTTTTTAAATCTCCCTTAAAATTTCACAAATGTGTCATGTGAACTAATGTTTGAAAATCTAGCTCTACCTATTCATATTGTTGATAATTTTCATGCAATAAGAGAAAATTTTAAGTCTAAATCTTATGCCATAACTTCTGTCAGTCTACAAGGAAATGAAATAACAATAACTAAAGCCCTGTAGCTTTGTGGTTAAAAAAAAAAGCATAAATATATGCTGGGTATTTATTTACCAAATAAAGTATTATATTCCATCTTTAATATGCAAATAAATGGCAAGATGATCCAAAAAGAAATATATTGTATATTTCAAACTGTTTATCATTCTGGAAAATTTAGCACTATAGAAACAGTAAAAAGATCAGTTATTGCCAGAGATTTGGAGGAGAAAATATGAATAAGTTAAAGACACAATTTTTCCAGCAGGAAAACTATCCTGTATGATCCTACAATGGTGGCTATGTATCAATACATTTATCAAAGCCCATAATACAACACCAACAATGAACTTAATGGACTGTGGGTGAAACGAGGTGTTGATGTAAGCTGTGACAAACACAACTGTGACAAATGTGCCTACTATGACTCGGGGTGTGGATAGTAAGAAAGGCTGTACATGTGTTGGAGGTGGGAGTGCAGAGGAGGGATCAAGATATATATTTAGGAACTTTTTATACTTTATCTTTGTTTTACTAAGAATATAAAATTTCACTAAAAATAGTAATTTTTTAAATACATGGCAAATATAAACATGAATAAAAGCATGCCTAATGGTCGCCACTTTCAACAGAATTTTAGCAGCTTCTTAAAATATTCAATAGTTTATAAAAACCAGTAGGTGTCTCTCATGCTGTATTTAAAAAAAGTAACAATATCAAGAACTACTGGAATGTAAAAAGAAAGACAATAAAATGGAAATTAAAATAATCTCATGTTTTTCTTCAATATATTTTTAGTTAAAAGGGTAGGTTTCCTTATTGCTTAATATACACAGACAATATACTATACAGTCAATCGAGCGGCAGATTAGACAATCCTTGAATTGTGTAACATTTTCACAGATTTCTCATTTTATATTTTTAACTTCAATACATTTGTAAAATTAATGGACCCCCATACAAATTTGGATCATTTTTGAAAATCATTAGGAATGAACCATGATCCATGCATATTCTTTAAAAAGTCTGTCACATTTAAGCAAGGTCATTATAATTCACACATTTATAATCTTCTTAAATTCAGCCACACATTTCTTTATTTCTACATGCTCCATTTGAGTAAGTCATGTATCAAACTAAACAGATACAACTGCATGCATAAAATGCATAAACATCCTCCAGGTTATGAAACCAAGCCTGTTTTCTCCTATAAAGGTGTTTTTTCTCATCTAGTAAGTGCCTAAATGCATGGACTTAATTCTGAATTCCATTTAGAGGCATTAAGGACAACATGCACTTGGATATATAGTACAATGAAGTAAAAAAGGTAGCTGTCAACTATACGAACCAAAAGTAAAAGTTAATACATGTTTTTAAGGAATAAAACACAAAAGGGTAGAGGTATATAAGCAGAAAGATATCCACAGGAAGTTAGGAAGAAAATTCTACATGAACTAGAGTAACATCCTTTTGACTTCTGTAGGTAGCAGTGAGGGACAAAAAAAGAAATAATCAGGTAGAAGGAGACAAGGAATATCATCATATTAAAATTCTGCTTTAAAGAAAAACTGCAGCTTCAGGAAACAAGTTATTGAAGTTACAATTCCCTGTTCCGTTCCTGGAAACCCCTACAAAACTGTCTTAGAGTCCTTGAAGACACAATAAACCTGGAGACTGGGCCCTGAAACTGAGCTTTCCACCTGTACAATCTCCTTTGTCCCACAGACCTCCATCCCCTGAGAGGCAGCTCTGTTAAGAGGGCAGCACGTCTGAAAACTTCAGACATACAAAGGTTTTCCATTGGAACCTACTCCACTGTCTGGTAGCCTGACAGGCAGTAGGGGCACAATCCTCAGTCACCTTTCCTGAAAAGAGCCCTCCAAAAAACCACTAAAACCTATAACCTGAGACCACAAGGCATGTCTCTCTTGACAGTCCACACTCTACTCTCTCTGAATGTGTACTTCTAAATTCTTCCTAGTAAACCTTTCCAGTTCCTTGCCCTGGCGTGCCCTGTGATTCTTTTCTGTGATGCAAGTCAGGGGACCTACAAATTCTCCTGTGAGAGGGGTGAGTTCATGTCTCCATCTCCTCTTTCAGGGATCCCCTTGGAGCCCCTCTGTTGACATGAGCTCTATATGTGTGTTTTTCAATTGGAATTATATCAAGGCATACAAACATCTACTAAATCTTGATTATGAATGTGTATGTTAAAAATAGTAAAATTATTTCTAATTAATGAAAATTGGCCTCATTTCCCAAGATTTAAATTTACTTTTAGATCTTAGAAATTACTACAGATTGAGGCCTAAATTTGGACTTCACTAAACTAAACTTGTTCTTCTTACAGGGCTACTCAATGACTTGCCATCACTAGGTTTTTATCTCACAGTCCCATAAAGGGCAGGCAAAGAAATAAAGATGGTTCTCTTCAACTCCACACCTCAAGGGATGTACTAGAAAAAGAGAGGGAGCCTCTCGATTCTATAAAGTTTTGGAGATTCCAAACATGCATGGTGTGCTTAATTACCTTGACTGCTCACAAGTTGGGACTCCTCACTAATAAAATATAAGTGGCAGTGAGGCCGAGAAATAGAAAACTAGGGATTCTCCTCCTCCCACATGCAAACAGTTAACAATACACATGCTAATTTCATTTGGGAAAAATCCAGTGAACATTTAAGATGCATCTTGGTTTTTTTTATTCACTAAGTTTATTGGTAGATTTTAGGTATACATCATGATCACATTCATCATTAGGAATTCATACCTGTACATGTTATATCTTGCTGCTTGTTTCTTTCCATTCCCCTTCCCTGCCTTCCACCCCTTCCTATTTACAAATGCTTTGCTTCCATTTTTTCCTTCTTTTCTCATTTTTTTTTCTCTCCTTTCTCCCATCCTCCCTTCCTATCTTCCCTTCTGCTTTGAACCTTTTCTTCCTATTCCACAATATCAATTATACATTTTGGCCCTCATTTACACCAGTTTCTCACACCAGAGAAACAATTCTGTATATTTACATGTGTCCTATTTATTTCACTTAAGAGTATGGTCTCAAGGTCCATCCATTTAGCTATAAATGTCCCTAGTTTATCATTCTTTATGGCTGAGTAGTACTCCATTTTATAAAAGAAACCATATCTTCTTTATCTAGTCACCAGTTGATGGGCATTTGTGCTTTTTCCACAATTTAGCTATTAGAAACTGTGCCACTATAAATCTTGTATCAGTCAGTGCTTACTAGAGAAACAAATAATATGATACATACAAATATGCAAGAATTTACCAGATTGTCTTACAATAGCCACCCACGGAGTCAGGTGTGCATAGGAAGAGGGCATAGGTCTTTGGAGCCCTGGGGATGTGAAGGCTCCAGTCAAAGGCCTGGAGCTCCATAGCGTGTCCGTCTCCTGCAAGTCCGTATAAGGAGGCTGACGGGTCTGTGACTGAAGCCAGCGGTGTCTGTGCCAGAAGCAGAAGAGATGGCTGGAAGCCAGGAGAGGACACCCACAGTAAAAACTGGAGCTTCTCCAAAGAAACAGAAGCGAGCCTTCATTCTTCATTTCTCTTCTCAGCATTCTGGCAATGATCCTCCCTAAGGTGGGTCATCCACACTCAGAACTCTGCTGAGCCAATTTAGCTAGGCATTTCTTACTCAAGTTGACACAATTAACTATCACACATTTGCGTGCCAAGTTCATTGCGAACCTAACTGCCTCAAAATTGTTAAGAAGGCTGGAAAAATGCTCTCCTCGTAATCCCTTCCCTGGCACAGTGTGGAAACTTAATTCCATTTGTGTGAAACTATCGGCCCCTGGATACTTCTCTGGCAGGAAAGAGGGCTAGAGCATAAAGTCAACTTTCTAAAGCTTTTGGGGATATTCTCCAAGGGATTGGTTTCTGTCTTGCCTGAATCAAAGTTGATAGGAAAGAATCTCAGTTGGAAATTTCCGAGAGCCAAAATGCACTGTTAGTATCCTTCTAGCTCACCCTGACATGAATGGGGAAACTCTGTAGCTTCTCCCTGGGGAGGGAAAGAGAAGAGTGAAACTTAAGTTCAATGTTCATATAGAGTGTGAGGAGGAAGGCTAATGGGACCCAGAATCCTTCACATGCCTGGGGGCCACTGAGAACAAAAACTAGAATTCAGTGGTATGCTGCCGCTGAGGGGAATGATATAGCACACAGATGATAATGGGAGAAGACTAAAACTCTACAAAGAGAAACCAAAATATTCACTTAATTAGAAATATTATGTGCATATATCCAAAGAAAAGCTTTAAGAAGTCCCCAGAATCTCCAGCCAGGTTACTGTTGTCTTGCCTCAGACGAAGAAAATTCTTAAAGACTGGGAGAGGCAAGTGTTTTTTACAAATGCACAGATTCCACAAAAAAAAAAAAATCGTGGGATATTAAAAAAAAGGAAAGATTTCCCCCAAAATGAACAAAATAAATCTATAAAAACTGACCCTGAAGAAAACCTATGGTTTAGACCTAGAATGTCCCCGAAAGCCTGGTTTGTTCAGAGATGAGGCTTTTGGAAGGTGATTGACACTGGGAGTGCCATACTAGTCAGGTGATTCAGCCCCCAGGGCACTCTATATCTGAATCTGCTCTTAGGAAGTGGGGCCCAGCTGCAGGCAGATTCCTGGGGCCTGGAAGGAAGGGGGTCTCTCCCAGCTCCCTTCTTCTCTCTGGGGTTCTGGATTGGAGTGACGAGTTTTCCTTAGCACAGGCCTTGCAACAGGCCCTTGCAGTGTCTGATCCCCCCAACTATAGATGGCACTTTAAAATATTGTGCCTCAGGGATGAGGAAAGTGACCAAGACAGGGAGTTTATGAATCACTTGACAGAGAATTCAAGACACTTGTCATGAATATGTCAGAGCTCTCAGGGAAACAATGAATGAGCAAAAGGGGAACTTCAACAAAAGCAGAGGAAATACTAAGGCAACAAACAAAACTGAGAAATGTTAAGCTGGATAATTAGTGAATCAAAGTGAAAACATTGCTAAAAGACTTCAACAGTTGACCAGGCAGAATACAAAAGAAAATGCTAAATGTAAAAATATTTTATTTGACATTATTCAGACAAAGGATCAAAATATATGAAAAGTTAAAAGGCCTAGCACTTTGGGAAGCTGAGACAAGAGAATCATAAGTTCAGGTTGAAAATTTAGTGATTTAGAGGGACCCTGTTCCATAATTAAAAAAAAAAAAGAAAAATTTAATAGGAGCTTGGGGATATAGCTCAGTGAAATGGCCCTGGGCTCAATCCCCACTTTTGCAATCAATTAATAGAATTAAAATAGAAACTTGAAAATATTCTTTTTTTTGGTACTGGGAATCGAACTTGGGACCTTGCGCTTGGGAGGTAGGTGCCCGAACCACTGAGCTAAATTCTCAGCCCTAAAGTAGATACTTGAAAGACATATGTGATACCCAAAAGCAGACAAATGTACAGATCATAAGAGCTAAAAATGAGAAAAGAGGGAGAAAAAGGCAGAAAGCTTATTTGAGGACTCTGTGGACCCAAACTCCCCAAATACAAATAAAAGGATTTGGAAAAATAAAAGGAAGTAGATATCAAGATTCACTGACCCTCAAAATCTCCAAAATGAATGAGCCCACAAAGTCTATAAGGACACAGATCATAATGAAATTGTCAAATATTAGTGAGAAAGGGAGAATTTTGAAAATAGTAAGTATAAATCACTCATGATAACAAGAGAAACCTCATAAAACTAAGCAGATTTTCAGCAAAACCCTTGCAATTCAGAATACCATGGGATGGTACATTCAAAGTCCTAAAAAAATAACCTGAATACAAGAATATACAGCAAAACTTCAAAATAAATATGAGGAGACAAAGGAAAATAAAACAAAAAGTAGTACTCTCAAATTTATGGGATATAGTAAAAACAGAAGTAAGAGGAAAATTTATAGCAATGATTATCCACATTGAAATACAGGATAATGTTAAGGGAAATAAATAAGGCACACAAGCTTAAATATCACGTAGTTTTTCTTACAAGAGAAACCCAAAATGCAAATAATGAGAAAAAAAGGATAGATAATGGGAAACAGGGAGATACTCTTTCACAAAAGGGGGGGAACCAAGATTCAGAAGGAGTGGGAAGGCAGAGGATGGGAAGGGGATGAAAAAAGAATCAAGATGTGTTAACTACACGTACCAACTCCATAAAATGAGTGGAGTCATTTGTACTTCAAACATACAGTATTAGAAAAGGAAAGTGGAAAAATTAACCCAAGTGATAGAAGGATAAAATTATAACAATTATTCGAGCATAAACAAATAGAAAATTAAATTGAAATTGCATAAAGGAAACCTTTTTTTTAATCAACAAAATAGGCAAAAGAAATCTTCATAAACTTAGAAGTAAAAGAGGAAATACTATAACATTTGATATGGAGATAAAAAGTGTCATGAGAGCCTTTTATAAATTATGCACAGAAATTAAATAACCTAGATGAAATGAATTTCTAGAAGCAAGTTGAAGAAGAATGAATCATGAAGAAATCATCTAAATAGACTACAACTAGTAAATATACTGAACTCATAATCACAAACACGTCAGGAAAATCCTAGGACCAAATGATTTCACTGGGGAATTGTGCCAAACATACAAAGAAAAATTGATATCAGTATTTCTTAAACTCTTCCAAATCTTTGAAGAGGATGATATAATTCTACACTATTTTTATGAATTTAGCATTAACCTGACACTAAGCAAAGACACTACATAAAAAGAAGACTCCAGGCCAATATTCCTGATAAAATAGCTGCAAAACTCTTCCCCCAAATAATAGCACACCAAATCCAACCCCAGAGTAAAAGTGTTATGTACATTGTTCAAGTGGAATTTATCCCTGGGATGGCAGGGTGGCTTCCACAGACCAACACATGTGATGAATGTGACAATAGAGGTAAAACCAAAGAACATGACTTTGGGTGAAGTAAGCCAGGCACCATAGGGCAAGGCATGACCTCACTGATGTGTGAAATCTAAAAAAGGTGGTATCAGGAGGAGAGAGTGGAGTGGTGATTAGCAGGAGGGAGTGGTTGAAGGGAGTGGCTGCAGATATATATTGGTCAAAGGATACAAAATTTCATTTAGATAGGAGAAAATATTTCAAGAGAAAAATTGGAAAACTTGAAAAGACAGTTAATAATATATATTCTTAAAAAATATTAAATGAATGGATTTATGGTATGCTTACCACAAAAATGAAATCTGTGTAAGATGGCAAATATTTAATTAGCTAGATTTAAAATATCCCAAAATGTATACCCTTCAAAGAATCATGTGGTAAACAAAATGTCAGGTAAATAAAATTTTCTATCTCAATTTTCAAAACAAAATTTTTAAAGGAAAACATGTTTAAAAGAACTGCATGGGAAGGGTAGGGGAAAGGAAAGCAGGGAAAAAATATGAGAAAAGGAAAAAAATGGAAACAAAGTCTTTGTAAATAGGGAAGGGTGGAGGGGTGCCTGAGACCAGCTGCAGTCCATGCAGGATAGGAAGGGGAGAGGTCTCCGGCTGGCGAGTGAGAAAAGAACCTTTGCAAGCAATGTGCAGGTTCCCTCTGAGAAGTCTCAGGGTCTGATTTATTTTTATATCTTTAAGCAATGGCTAGGAGGCATTGGGTAGAACATATTTACATTTTAGGTTGCCTTAGCAATTTCTATAGAAATAAAGGTTATTTTTTACTAAACAAAGTAAATTTTTCTTAAGCTGATTCATTTCATTGAACGTCATGAATACGTTTTTAAAAATTACAATTGTCCCCTTATTTACCCACACCTAAGCAGAACAGAAGGTAACTTAATCAAAATCTCTATATCAGCGGGGGTACAAGCAAGATTTAGTTAATTAAATGTCAAATTTGTGGTCATCAGCTGGCCCTTGAGAAACTGCACAATGGTTAATATAGTTTGCTATTAGCTCTCTATTTTTTCTATACCTCTATTCATCTTGCTTAAATGTTATTTGGGTTCATGGTCCATGAGCAGGAGATGTTTACAGTACTTTGAGAAAAACTGAGTAACTTGCCTCCTTAGTGTATTTATCTATCTTAACTTTCTTTCTATTTCCCATTTCCCACTGTGTCTTACATCTAAAATCTGTCCTTTCAATCTCTTTATAAGACCCCTTTAGTAAAAAGAAAGTCATCAATGGAAGAAAGGAGTTATAGTAGCAGGAAAACAGAGGGAGTTTTAGGAGGGGTTTCTTTAGAAGTGGGTGTGACAATAGAACTGAGAGAAACAGGAATTTGGGACTTGTGAGCCTGATCAGATTTCAATACAACATTGCCAATTAGCCTCATGGAGAATATGTTGTTAGTCACAAATACAATGACTCCTGTGACCAGAGTAACAATTGTAAACATTAGGGCAAGAAAAAATAAAACATGAGGGTACGATGTGTTCCACCCTCCTTTTCCCCCAGCTGGAACTTTGTCAAGCAGCACTGGAGGTCGGTCGGGCTTCGCCAGAGGGGTTGAAGGGAGGGCAGGGAAATGGGGTAAAAATAAGAACCAAGATACATCATATAAAGGTACACGATCCAACGATGAATGTAACTGTATTGTATACCTAAAATGTACCGATAAACTTAATGAAAAAAAAAGAATTGCCTTTGATCTCCAGAAAAGAACAGAGTTGGGTTTTGATGAACTGATTTTAAATATTTACAATCACAGGAGCACATGTCAACTGCTTTTTCAAAGATTAATGTCAGGTTCACTGGGTGTGCTTAGTTTCTGAAATATACCTGTTTGACCCCCTATTTTCCAATGCACTGATATTATTAGAAAGGACATGACCTCCAATCATATGTTTCCCATAGATTTGTGGGAAAGTAGAAGAAATATATTTTCAATTTAGCAGGGCATAACTTGGTAGGACTCATCTTGCTGTTTTGAAATGATTGTGTGTAAGTACTGCCCTCTTCACTTAAGATTTCTTCTTTAATGGATTGTATCAAAATCATTTGAGGCTAACTTTAGTAGCATATTCCTGCATGTGAATCAATGTATCAGGTTCTCTATGGTCACTATGTGATATTTTAATATGTAAACTCAATTCAATTTTCCTAAATTGCAAGTTAATTGTTTTTTTCTATTTATTACTATATTTATTTGTATCTCATAATAAATATTTTAAACCTATTAATATATTAATTATATTGTATTATAGGAAATCATGCAAAGAGAAAAACCCAGTTTTTACAATGGAAAAATTTGCTTTAAGAGAGACATAAGATTTTTATGACTGTGCTTTACATTAGTACTTCAAATAATAAAAAATTATTTTGCTCCAATTCAATACAAATGACAAGCAGATATTATGACGTCATTTTGGAAACCAATAAAAATATTTTTATTACCCTAACAGAAATAGTAAAGAGGAAAAATGAAAAAGCTACACTTGATATTAAAAAACAAAGTTCTTCATACATAAAAAGTAGGTGCAGCTTTCAAAGTTTGGGGACTGAGGAAATCGAAGATGTTGGTCAAAGGGTATAAACCTCCTATAATAAGATAAATAAGTTCTGGAGTGCGAATGTATAGTATGGTCACTATAGTTAATAATATATTCAATAGTTTTAATTTCTTACTAAAGTACAATTACAGTGTTCTTAGCACATGCACACACAGAGTGAGGTGATCAATATATTGATTACAGGTAGCTATTGAATTTACTTACGATAAACATTTTAAGCTGAGAGGGGTGCACACCCCTGTAATCCCAGAGCTTAGGAGCCTGATGCAGGAGAAATGCTACAAGTTCCAGGCCAGCCTGGGCTCCATAGTGAGTTCAAAGCCAGTCAAAACTGAGTAAGACCTTGTCTAAAAAATCAATCAATCAACCAATCAATCATCAAATGAATAAAAAACATTTAAAAATATGTATATGTCTATCAAAACATTTTTGTATACCTTAAATATATATAATTTTATTGATCTGTCACACATTAATGAATAATAAAAACAACAATAATAAATAATAAAATAACAAATAAATAATAATAAATAACCATAAATAATAAAATGAAAATATATGATCTGATGTATTAATCAACATAGATTTTCCTTTAAAAACAGGAATTATTATAAATTAGAATAGTTATTCATCAAGCAATGAATGTTATATGTAAAATCTAACGAATAGAAAAACAATTGTGTAGAATTGTTTTAACCATTTTAATAGTTTAATATAGCCATATTGTCTATGTTAAAAGATTTTATAACATTTTAATATTTTTGTAAGGGAAAAGCTCAAATGCAATTACGTTGATAAAATATATAATTGTCCTTGGTACACCACCTCCATGTACAGTTTATTACATCAACATCAGCACCGAACTGGATGGCTGGAAAAGACAGGGAAAGGACCCTGAGGAGGAAGTCCAAGGATGTTTGTCCATGATACTCCATTTTATCCATAATATGTATCCTGAATATTTCATTAAGAGATCTTAATATTTCTTCATTAGTGTTTGATTCATTAATACTTTTTTGTATTGTTTGTAATTTTCCAACAACTGAAATTCTTCAAAATCGTGATGGGCTCCACGCGCACACATCCAGTTTCCCAGATTCCATAAATATATTTCGCCTAATGGCAAAAAGCACTTTGGAAAATTCATTCAGGCATCTTAGTCTTATGATGAGGAGCACAGAGATGGAAGTGATACAGGGAATGCCTGTGGACGGCAGACAGCTTCGGAAGCTAGAAAAGGCCCCAAACCAGCCGGGTTCTCCGTTAGCGCTTCCAGAAGGAAGGCAGCACTGCTCGCTGTCCCATGTTAGACTTGTGACTTTCAGAACTATAGGTCTACAAATTTATGTTGAGTCCATCCACAAAGATTGTGGTAATTTATTACAGAGCCAATGGATAACTAACACAAAATTCAAATAAATTTTATTCATAATTATAAATGTAAACACATTGAAAGTAAATTTTACATGTATCCACACAAACACACGTGCACACTGACTAGGGGCCGAGGTAAGCCTGCTTCATTTTTTTTTTTTTTTGCACCACGGTTATCGTACATGTTACGACTTGTTTCATGTTTGCCGAAGGATCAAATGGGATCCAACTCCCCAAGAGTTGTTAAGTTAGGGATCAGCAAGTAAGGCACAGATGGTTTCTGTGCCCACTTACCCCTTAAAACAAGTTTATCCTGCTTTTTTTTTTTTTTTT
>NW_004624763.1:10040220-10051194 GCF_000247695.1 Heterocephalus glaber
ATGTGTCCTATTTATTTCACTTAAGAGTATGGCCTCAATATGCATCCATTTAGCTATAAATGTCTCTAGTTTCTGGTTCTTTATGGCTGAGTAGTACTCCATTTTATAAAAAACCCACATCTTCTTTATCCAGTTTCCAGTTGTTTACCAATATTGTGTGTTAGGAGCTTTTTAAAAAGATTAACTGGAAAGTGTATCATAAGATGCATGAAATAACAATAGCAAATGTAGTAAAAATTTTTGGAGGTGTGTAGGTGATGGAAAATTAAGGAAAATCAGACACTTAGCTTTATCTTATCAGCCATTTGTGGTGCAATGCTAATGGTAGTTTCTCATTACCTTTAGTATCTTCAAGAATCTAATTATACTCATATTGTTTTTTTGTCTTATAAGGGGGGAATTGAGGAAAAATTCTGATGTTCCATATTTGAGTTAGTGTTAGAGAAATGAGACATGATAACAACGAGTGACAGAATTTAGAGCAGTAAGTATGGAACCGAAATGAAGGGGAAAAAAAATAAGTTCCTTGCATTTATCAGCATATTGGAAAATATGTTGACTTTCATAAGAGTAAGGAGATATTTAAAGTTTTCCATAATTTCAGTAATTCAGGCAGCTTTCTGGATTAAATTTGCTTTGTCAACATCTAAAGCTGCTTGAACCTTGCTATAAAAATACACAGCACTCTTCCCACCTCCAGCAACCTATTTTGTGGTGCTATTCTCTAAGATTGGAATATTTGAGTCTCTTCTGAATTTATCACAATCGGCTTGTCTCCTTTAAGTGAAAAAAATCACCCTTTCCCTTACTGTTGCTCCGAAGCAGATTTTCTGGCTCTACAGTGTATCCCTAGGCATACTATGAGGCCACTCTATTGCATGTTATAGTTCAGAAAATTAGATCTCCAAAGCTCAATTTAGCTGTTCATCCTAATACAGTTATTATGAAAGTACAGAATGGTGATTGTCTTACATGGATCTAGCCTTATCTAAAGAAATTTAAGATTTTTAGTGATCAACCCCATGCAGAGCTGTACACTGCTGATAGTCACAATTACACTAACAGATGGCAAGGATTATCATAAGCGAGTTTCCAGGCATACAAGAACCCATACAGACATACAGTGGTGAGAAATCAGAAGAACTGAAAAAAGCTGCACACTCTTCAAAAGATAACCATCCAAGCAGAGATTGTATTAAAATAGATACTTGGCTCAATTGCTGCAGTAAGACCAGACATCTTTTTCCTTAATAAATGGCAGTGTATATGAAATGTTGACTAGAGATCACCATCCAGTGCTGTCCCACGGTGAGGGGATATTGAGGACAGAGCACTCAGTCCATCATTCAGCAAGTGTCAAAGATGTTACAGTAACAAGCAGGTGACAGCTATTAAGTAGAATTTCCACATGTGTTTGCATAAAATTTCTAACTCTGGGCATGCACTCAAATTCTGAGAACTTATAATTTACTCTCTACTGAAATCACCTTGGTTATAACACATGGAATGGTGATATTATCTAAGTAGCATTTATATGTGAGCCATCACCATGACTAAAAACATATTCTAAAGAAGACGGAACCTCTTTCCTCTAGACAGCATAGAAAATAAAAAAACCTTTCAACAGTTTGTCTGCTCTTGTAGACACTTTCATTAAATAAGTCAAATTAACCTTTTCAAAGAGAAACAAAATAGCATTTTAAGTATCAGGAAGAGAGACAGAGCACGTGAACATTAAATATGCTATGTGATTTTTTAAAATGCTAAACAGTTGGCCAAGTTATTGTTGATATTTCCCAAATTTTGGGGATTCATTTTTATAAGACAGTCTTATTCTGTCATTCATTTCTCTGCTAAATCAGGGAAAATAGAATACATTATAAACACTGCTGTAAACTTTGGTGTTATCACTATTTTAAAGTGACAAATGCCCCAATTAGATTGACACAACATCTCCTAAAAGTGACCAAAATTATAAACTGACAAAACAATTCTAGTTTATACTGTCCCTTGCTTAATCTTTAGAAGCCATTTCATCATGAAGGCAGAGGGGAGCTGGTAAGCCATCATGCTGTATTCCTTAAAATGGAAAGAAAAAGAGGAAAAGAGGTGCTTGAAATAATTTAATTTGAAAGGTCATCACGGTGGTGTAATTAATAATCCTAGAGCTCGGAGAGGCTGAGGCAGGAGGATATGGAATTCAAGCCCAGCATAGGTAATTTAGTAATTTCCTGAGAATGTGTCTCAAAATGAAACAAAATAAAAAATGCCCTATTGTAGTGTATTTCCTCCTGTGAGGACATGAGATGATATGATGCCTATGTGATGAGATGAAGTGAGATGAATGCCAGGTGTGAGAAAATGTAAGGATCCTGGGTAAGGGTTATGTGAAGACAAGCAACACTGCACTGCAACAGCCAGAATGATAACTAAACTTAGTGACAGTTGTATCAGCAGTGTCTATGCAGGACAAAGGAATCATTCATGTCCAGGGCAGGATGGAGCATAACAGTGAGAGATTTTATCATACTTGCTCAAGATACACAATTTAAAACTTGTGAACTGTTTCTGGAATTTTCCACTTAATAATTCAGGCCCCAATTGACTGTGAGTAATGAAAAATATAGAATATGAAATGCCAGGTAAGGAAAGATTACTATATAAGTCAAATATTTTTCAGTAAAAGTAAACACTTGGATGTTTTGTTCTAGTAGGTAATATATACTTCACATAAAATATTTCTGTGGTGGCTGAATTTTAAAGTTACAATTCTTAACTATATGGATAGATGCTAACTCAGCAGACAACTAAACAAATCATAGTTCACAAATCTTCATTTGGAATTTTTTCCTGAATATCTGTTCTTTAAGTACTGTGACAAGGCCATTTAATTGACTTCTTATTAATAAATAGCATATAATACACAGACAATTCTTTTAATTAGAACATGTTTACAGTACATAATGCTTACAATCATTGTGAGCAGTTGGCACATGCATGTAACACATCTTAATTTTCTTTTATCCCCTTCTCCTTCCCTTTTCTACTTCCTTCCTCCCTCCACGTCTTGGTTCCCTTCCTTTCTGCAAAATTTCTATCTTCTTATTTCCCACTAACCATCTTCTGTTCCACTCTTTGTTTCTCAGAGTAACCACGCAATATTTACATTTGTGTCTCTGATTTATTTCTCCCAACAATATGGTCCCAAAGTTCATCCATTTTCTTACAAATTTCTCAAATTTACCCTTCCTCATAGCACAGTAGTACATAATTTTGTATAAACGCATTTTCTTTCTTCATTCATCATTGGTGTACATAAAGGCCACTTTCCAGGTTTAGCTATTGTGAGTCCTGCTGCTGTAAACATGGGTTTGCATGAATCACTGTGATCAGATGTCTTTAACACATACAGGGAAATATTTACAAGAGGAATAGCTGGGTTTAATGGGATATCTAGTTTTAGCTTTTCAGAGGAATCTCCATACCAATTTCCATAGTGGTTGTACTAGTTCACATCCCCACCAATACTGTAGAAAGGTGTCTTTTCCCCACAGTCTTGACAGAATTTGTTTTAATGCTTTTTTGATGGTGGCCATTCTTTCTGGAGTAAGTTAGAATCTCAGTGTTGGTTTAATTTGTATTTCTGTAATGGCCAGTGATGTTGAATATTTTTCATGTATTTATTGGCCATTTGTACTTCTTCTTCTAGGAATTTTCTATTCATGTCACTTGTCTGCTTTTTGATTCAATCTTTTATTTTAGAGTATCTAATTTTTGAGTTGTTTATATATTCTAGATATTCACCCTCTGTCTGATGATGAATCTAAGGTTTTTTCCCATTCTGTAGGATGTCTTTTTACTCTTTTGCTTGTTTCTTTTGCTGTTCAAAAGTGTTTTAATTGGATCTACTTCCATTTGATGACTCGAAATCATCTCTTTAACAATTAATTGGGGTTCTGTTCAGAAACTCCTTGCTCATGCTTATGTTTTCAGGAGTTTTACCTATTTTATCTTTTAGTAGAGTAAGGATTTCTGTTTTAATATTTAGATCTTTGTCCATTTTTATTTTAATTTTGTGCATAGTGAGGCACATGGGTCTACACAAAATCTTCTATATGTGAATAACAGTTTTCCCAACATTTGTTAAAGAGGCTATCTTTTCTCTAAATCATTTTTTGGGGCCCTTCATCAAAGACCATATGGTATAGATGAATATGTCTGGAGTTGTTTCTGCATCCTCTCTTCTGTTTCACTGATACACATCTGTCTTTGTGCAAGTATTATGCTTTTTAAAAACCAGTGTAGTTTTGTAATATACCTTGAAATTTGGGGTTGTGATACTACTTTGCTCTTATTGCCTAAGATTGCTTTTGATATTTTAGATCTCTTCTGGTTCCATATGAATTTTAGGATTGTTTTCTCTAGTTTTGTGAAGAATGCTACTGGAACTTTGATTGAGAATCCATTAAATATTATTTTATTGTCTACTAGTTAGCATCATTACATCCCTATGACAATAATTTCACATTGGCTTTCTCATGATAATAATGCAATCATGACATTATAGTGAATATAATTTTCCTATATTCTTATATTCTCTAGTACATAAAACACAATGCTTTGGATTCATATAAATTTTATACAGTCCATTTAATCAAAATAACCTAGAAATTCCCATGAAAAAGGGAGAAATACTTTAAATAATTACACAGATAAACACTATAAAATTTCAGACACGTCTTCATGAAAACAGATTAAGGAAATTTTCTCTCCTGTTTCTCACAAAGAAATAGAAAGGGAATGACTTGAACATTTGTTATTCCAACTTCCACAACAACCACAACAGTACACACATACATACCATTGTTTGGCTCATATTTGAATGCTCAGCAATCCCCAAAATTTGCGTTCTACTTCTCTGGAGAAATCTATATCTTACTTTACATTTCAACGTTGGCTGTTTTTATTTTATAGATTCTAGCTAGTGAAATTTGAGAGTTACACCCAAGAGAACAAATGAGTTTGTCTCAATTTTAAGAACAAAAGTTGGGGTCACTAATTCTACTGACTAATTTTAAATTCCAGATGTCCCACATCATTTTAGACAGCCTTCAGTGTGGTATTCAAGATGTCCTTCTGATACTAATAAACATTTTCCCTACAAAGACTCCAAATTATATAACTGTCTCTTGTAATTGGAGTTGTATATTATATAATATCATTGTATTAATATCATTAATTGCTGCTCCACATGGCCATAACGTGATCAGTAAAAATAAAGATTAATTGTTTAGAATTCAATACATCTTCTGTGTAACAGTCTATTTTCTCTTTGCACAGAATGATTAGCTATTTCTCTATAGTTTCCCTCCCTTTTCTTTTCTTGTTTCTTCATTTCATATAAACTTCCATGTTAGAATTCATTCAGTCATTACATTTGTTTTGAAGGAAAAAATGTAGCAATATTTTTGGAAGAAGAAAGAAAAATAAAAAAAAATCTTTTCTGTCTTCTGAAAAGAGTTCCTAATATTTTTACTCTAACAGCAAGTTTCATAATACTAAAATAAGATAATAGCCTAACATTATCAAATATCAAGGGAGACTTTGATAAGTAAGTAGTGCTTATCTAGAAAAATATTAAGATTAACTCTGATTCCTTTTTATCTTTATGTAACTAGCCATGTATTTTGAATATTTATGAAACATAAAATGTTATTTTTATAGCTTAACATGACTTTTATTCAATAGGTTGTAATACTTAAATTATCACATTTATAATTTCTAACATTATTTTAGCTCTTTGAGTTCTAAAGCCAAATAAATAATTTTTAAAGGAATTTTAAAGGGAATAATGACTCAGCAAAATTGACTCTCCATTAATAAAATAATAATATGTACTCTATTTACATATATACATACTGCATAATATAGTTCTAGCTCGCGTGTCTATGACAAAGAAAAATTCATTAACAAAATAGTTAAATAATATCACAAGAAAACTTAAAATATAAAACACATTAATGTTAAATTATGAACATACAGCAAATAAACTATGAGGAGAAAAATTTTAAAAATCAGCCATAAGGTAGCATTTCAACTACCGAATTGTCATACTTGAAGATAATGCCCAATGCTGTTTACTAAGTTTGGCGTTGTTCAAGATCCTTTCAGGATCCATCAGAGTTGTATAAGCCAATGAAACATTTATGAAAATATTTATGTAGTCTATTTATGTGTATTGCCCATTGTAATTAATTGCTATGAGTCAATTTTATATGAAAAAGATTTTAAAATATTAATTAAAATGACATATATATGTTAAAGCATCTACATATATACATACCAAACTTTTTATAGAACAATTTAAATTTCATATTAAGGTGAAATTATTAATATATCATACCACCAATGCCACCATCAAAGGCAGCCGTCCATCTTCCATGTGGTTGCCAGAATATGCCATCACAACCTGATGTTGCCTGCTTACGAACCTAAGCTTCATAGGTTTGCTTCAAACAGGCAGCATCTGGATAGCAGACATCCACAGCAGCCGCAGAAGAGTCTAGACATGTTCATCAACTGGTTTGTGCCTTAGGAAACCCTGGCTCATAATGTGGAACATTGCTGAATGGCAGAGAAAGTGCCTTATGATTTGGGGTAAGAAGAGTATGTGTTCACTTGTCAATATCTCTTTTCAATGTTATTTAAATAGCATCCACATTTTTAAATGAAGTTGAAAAAGACCCTTTTTTCTACTGATGGTCGAAATTGTTCTCCCTTAACTTTCAGTAATTCATTCATTCAAATACATTTTATTGGTCTTTTATACAATTTAAATAGGTTGCAGAATATTTTCTATTTAATTTTATTCATTGTTTTAGCGAGGAAGCTTTCTCAAATGCATGTATTCTAGAAAAAGCAATAATACATATACACTATACAATACTTAGAATTATACAGTAATTATAATCAGTATATTCATTACTAGGTTTTAGTTGCTAACCCCCACTATTCATTATCCAAATCTTAGCAATAATATCGGTTACTAAGTATTTTTGTTTCACCTTTTGTAGTAATAATTGTACTAAAGTAATATTGTGAAAATTGATTTGCCGTATATCTATATCTGTCTATATCTATCTATGAATGGCAGGGAAATGTGATATAATTATTAATGATATGACTTTTCCAAATATGTGATCGTTTGCAATGTTTTTCCTTCAGTGTGGGATTTTCAGTCAAATTGCCATACAGAGAATCATCTTTTACTAGCTTTATAACCACTGTATTTTGCCCAGTTTTCTACTGATGTAAAAAAGAAATGCAGCAGTGTTATTTGCAAAAGCAGAAATTGCTTTTTTCCTCTATTTACCAGAATTTCTTTCTAGCTAACCCTCGCCCTTGCTCTTAAGAAATTCAATATGTGTTCCCATTGGAGAAAAGCCACAGTTTCTAACTTTTAGGGAGTTACCAAATAAATAGGCATGAAACCTTACTCCAAGCTATACAGTATACTTGAACAAGACTATAAATTGGTTTTCTTTAAAATGTACTAGTCAAGATCATAGCAGGAAGAAGTTACATCGATGACTGCACCTGTTGATGCTAGGGACATATTACTGAAAGGAAAAAAAATAAAGCAGTAAGCTTGTTGCAATTGCTGGGCCTGTGTACCTCCCTCCTCCCCTGACTGCAAATGGAACACAGTTAAAGACTCCTAAAGATAAAATTCAGGGAGTCATTTCTCCACAGTTTTTACCCAAATACTCCTTACCCTTCCACTTTTGATAGTCAGCTGTCCCTTTTGAGATATTAAAATCCTACCTGTATAAAGTGTCTTGAAATCATATAGACTGATATTATATGGTTCTTGGAAACGTCTTTTCTGTCTGTCTTTTCATTTTTACAGGTACCTGATCCCAGGAAATGAGGCTAAATCTTGCTCAGGGGAGTCTGAGGAAGAAAGCTCTTTATTACTATACATATTCTCTTTAATATTTTGACTGATAATTGTGCGCCCTCCTACAATTACAGACTCCACAATACTTTTTACTGATTTATTCACGTAAATTAAATTTCAAGGTCACTATTTAAATCTCATTTTAGCTATAATTTACTCAATATCTCAGTTATTAGATTCTCTATCATAATTATATTCACTCGTAATACTTCACATTGTCATAGTATTTTACTTTACCAAATGCTGTTAGTAATCTATGCATTAATTATTAATGTAATATTAACTTCATTTTGTCTACATACAAACAATATACACAATAATATGAATCAGAGTCTATTGAATATCATCAGTGGCCCGAGATTGAGGTCAACTGGTGGTTGTGCAGTTAAATAATTAGCATTTCCTTTAAGAAAACTGCTCTTTCTTCAATAACTTTTCGACTTTTACGTTGCTATTTTGTTGAAAAATCCTTTAAGTTTTTCTAACAATCAGACTTTTCTTACAGTTGTGTTTTAATATGTAAAATTCAGGTATATTTTTAAAGTAGATTAGCCAGGGTTACATGTGGAAAAGTTAAAATATTTTGACCAAATGTTTTATTGATTTACAGCTGGAGTATTTGCATCTGTTGAGAGACTGGAACAGCAGTCAGAGATTTCTCAGAGAATGTTTATTATAAAATTAAATCACTCTTGACCTCAAAATACTTTATCAAAAATATATCACCATGTAACAGAGTACACTTTTACTTGATGGCTTGACACAATCATAATTTATTATTTCTCAGGATTCTCATAAGCTTGAGCTACCTGAAATTATCTGAGCAGTCCTTGTATTCCAAGTGGTCTACAGGTGAGTGGTACTATAGTTGGATTCAACTGAGGGCTCCACGGAGGCTAGAAAATCCAAAAGGTCACCTGGCATCTCAGGTAGGGCAGCCTAAATATCTGGATCTGGCTCAACTCCACTCAGAGTACTACTGTTGAATTTCTTACACAGTGGCATGCAACTCCCAGGGAGTAAGTAAAAGTTGCTATGCCTCACTTGTCTCCTATTGTATTGGTCAAAGCAAGTTCCATGGCCAATGCAGATGCAAGGGGAAAAATGTAAACCACACTTGATGAGGAGTTTCAAAAATGTAGAAGGATTGCACAACAGTTGGTAATTATTATTGAAAACACAACAGAAAAGGAATACGAAGGTATATAGATTTAGAAACTGAAGGATGCAGCTAACCACCTAGAGCTGGGGAGCAAAGAGAAGAGGTTGAGATAATTAAAATTTAAAAAAATAGGAGGAGTCAGCACCCAACACTGGAAACCAGAACCTGCTAAGAAGGTATTACTCTTGGGTGCATTGTCTAGACCCTTAAGAGTGAGACCTCACGATACTGTAAGAATTAGCACATCTACTCTTTATTTAACTTTATTCAAGGTATCTTGAATGCTGTCCTCTCCAGAGAAGGTTGTGATGAGGCTGATTTTGGAAGTATTGTTGAAAAGTACAAAAATGGAATCATGCTGTTATGGAACAAATTTTCATTACTGTAGGGAATTGAACAGGGAACAATTGAACAATTGGGAGGGGAAAAAAAGAAAAAAACCCCACACAAATGTAAAAGAGAAAGAAGCAGATCTTTTCTCTCTCAATCTTCTCTCTCCTCAACCTCCGTCACATTAGTGAGGCTGAGAGTGAACCACAGAGGGCAGAACAGAGACCTGGCCCACAGAATTTGTGCTCTGACCTTACAAAGCAGGGTTTCGGTGAGCCTTAATCAAGAACATTGTCCATTTGTGCTTGTGAAAAACAGAATTGTACATTCCATAAAGCATAATTAAAGGACAAATGTCATCAATTAATTTACATTATAAAATTATAAAATTTGCATTATAAAATTTTAAAGGTAATGTTATACTCCCCAATGTTGATTTATGTTTTTTAATGTTTAGTAACTGTTAGCTAACCATCATATTGATAAGAAAGTTACAATGCTTTCTCTGTATTAAAAATTCATTAAGTTCTATATAAAACTTGTGAATAATTTCTCAACATTTCATAATTAAATTCAATGATTACATTATTTTAATAAATGCATAGATTCAAAGGTTGGTAACTTATAAAGTTAACATGTATTTTGGTATTTAACATTTGTGTTCTTTTCAATTAGCACTATTCATTTATAGTCACATCACATATTATTCTGTGTATTAATGTAAAATTAATGTGTAAAGGGTTCACTTCTATTGTTGGATTATAAGATAATTTATTATCACATATTAAGAAGAATAATTAGATATACTTAACTCTTTAAAATATAAAAACACATTTATAGAGTTTTAGAAAATTTTATTACTGATTGTGGAAAGCAGAACAAATTATCTATTTGCTTTTTGAAACAAATAAATCTTTATTTTTGGAAACATGGCCAATCTCTATTCCATTTTTTACTCTTCAAACTTCCTCCTAATATTAACAAAAGAAGAGGTCCACAGACAGGTGGAAAGGCTTTAGAAAATGGCATTTATGTAACAATTCATAGGTGTTTGCAGGTGGGAAATTTGGAATTCAATGTTTTAAAGAAATTTAACTTTCATTTTCAGCTTGAAATTGGGGCAAGAAAGAGGTAGTGAAAATACAAGTTCAGACTGCAAGCCTATCCCTCCCATCATATGCTGTCATTCACACAGCAAATTACTTCTGGAGCAGGTATGGTGTTGTTAATGGCAATCCAACTACCTGGACTGTTGCCTAGCATGGCTGCAATTACAGGATGTCAGTATTCTATGTGCTAGGCAGAGATTTTCATTTCATACATCTTTCACAGAGGGCAGCAGGGATTCCACAAAATCATCAGTCCACATTTCAATTGTTTTAAACTCCAGGACTTGTTTTGAAGTTTAAAAAGACACAGAGATCAGATAGCAGCCAATATGACCTGAATCTGTAAAGCAGATGTGGTATCCACTTGAGGCATATCGCAGTCACAGTCATGTTTTCTTAAAAAAAGAAAATGT